>OY728147.1:822663617-823884451 GCA_963277665.1 Viscum album
CCTTGGTTACTCTCCTTCCAGGAGAGGTGAAAAATCATGTGGTATTCCACGTGCTTTCCCTATCTAGATTTCCATTGTCAGATGAGTCTACTCTATATATATAGGTACGTAATACATGAAGAGGAGTTCATTACATCACCATTTCAAGCTCCTTCTGTTTGGATGAGTCTACTTTATCTCTCCTGTTAGTTTTTTCTATACACTTTCTCTTCACTTTCTTAGTACATTGTTTTCTCTACTACTTCCCTTTTGAAGATATCTCTTACTCCTCCCAGTTTACCATTTCACATCATCCTAATAGGTATTTATAACTCACCCCTGCATGGGTTTTAACCATCACATGTCGGCGTTTTTCCGAGGCCAGAAATATTGATCGTGATCTCAAATGAGGTTTGGAATACATATATGTGGACTGCGTACTGTGGTTGTAGTTTGGATTCAGTAGTAGGGCTCTCTCGAATGTCATCATTTTCAGTTTTCTTAGGGTTAATAAAGGATTTGGTTTTGGTGTGTGTTTTTATTATTTTATTATTCAGTTTACTCTACCATACTTTTATACCTCCTATATGTTCATGCATGTTCATTTTACTATATTACAATTTTCACTTTTTCAACTTTTTAATTGAGTGGTTTTTGTTATTGTGTACAAGTTTTAGGAAAATCCCCCCATGAGTTTCTTGTTCCTTTGATTCTTTTATCCAACCCATAACATATGGAGGCGTTCTTGGGGTAGTTGCATCTCGAGCTCGGGCTTGGGTCTGTTCGTGAGACAAATCCTCTCCTTAAAACTCCTTTATTATGATGTAGTTCTACTACCATCCAATGAATCTATGTCATCTCCATTCTACCATACATGTCGAGTCTACCAAATAAATAAATTAAATTACTACCCATGTATTATCATTCCTATAAATTCCTAGATTAGTGGAATAATAACTTATAATAATACACATGTAATCACTACAAAAAATGATTTTTTATCAGTGGTTAATTAGTGATGGTTATTATAACTGCTACTAAAAAAATATTGTAAAATATAATTTATAATGTAATGATGGTTTGATATAACATCCATTAAGTTTTTAAAATATATTAGATATCCCTCCACATTACCCCAACACTCATGATCCCTTCCTCCTAATCCCTCCCCCTCCAGCCAACCCCCTACTAGGATAGCCCTCTCATCCCGGTTACCCCTATTCCCAACCACCTGAGGGAAATCACACCCTCTTGACCATGATCCACCCTCTCCATGAACCCCTAGTGATGACCACTCCCATATGGTCCTGATACACCTATCCCTTTTCACCAATGAAGACCACCCCTTTATGGACACAATCCACCCTCTCCCTAACCCACGACCCCTGACAATATCATACCCTCATCCATAACCCCCCTCTCTCCTCGAACCTGACCCCTGATGATGAATGCCTCTCGACTATGATCCCCCCCTCTCCCTAGTAGTGATTACTACTTGTCCTTAATCCCCCATCCCCCCAAATGTGACCTCCACTCCCTCATCACCGTACACTAATCCCCATGACCCAACCCCTACTTACGACAAGTACCCTACAACTACCCTATGTTCATTGATGTTGTTTTAGGTGATCATTCATATTTTTTAATTATTTATTATAATTTAAAAAATTTTAGAATTAATTATTGATATCATCATTCATTTTATAGGTTGCTAGGGAATTTTAAATATATGGTGTGAGACCTGAATATTATACATTTTCTTCGAGTGGTAGGTCAATATTTTAGGATTCTTTGACATCCCATTTTATAAAAAATTAAATGTATTTAAAATGATATATTTTTAATTAATTCACACCTTAATAGACCATATGTATTGTCTTGGGGAAAAAAGTGTGTTTTGAATGAAATATATTTATTGAATAAAATCTGATCATTTAGCATATTGTTTAACAACACAATCCAAATGTATTTTACCACTCTTCTCTATTTTTAAATTTTTTTAATGAATTTAATACATTAAATAAAAAATATGCGTAACCCTGAGTACAAGGAATAATTTTTATTACATTCCTCATACCTTCTGACTACATAAATATTTATTTATGTGAAACTCTCTACCTGATATGTATATTTTTCAAATCAATTTTGAAATGGTTTAAAAACCATAATTTCATGGAATATGATGATGCATATGGAAACTCATGCAATAGATATCACAATACTATGTTATTGTTTTGAGATACTATAAATCCTTATTTTCATAATTTTCAAAGAAAGTGCTAGCTATAGTGATAATCATGTTTATATAATATGAAAAATTTGATATTTTTTACATAGAATGAGATTTAGAGACCTTTTAATTCAAAAAGTAAGTTCATGTATAATTGTGGACTTGAAAAAGTATTATCATCATCACAAGAACCTCTCTCCTAATATCAATGAACATATTCCATGACATCTAACTGTATTATTACTTGGGGAAATATCTATTATTTAATTTTAATTTATGTATTAAATTTTGGATTGAACCATTTTTATATTGAATTTTTGTTATGTCGAATCAAGACCCTACCATAGACAATGATGTAGTTTGGTGATGTTTAGATTTGATATTATAGATTTAACTAATTTTTTTTTTATATCTGAGTTTATATTGAAAAGAGTGTCCTTAAAATTACTATAGTTAAAATTAGGATTAGTTTATCATGAAACACACCTTGTTATGTCATGTTTTTGGACTCATACTACGGAATTGTAAACCAATCAGTGGATGGTAGAATAAAATTCCATTTTCTCATTGTAAATTTAATAAATGGTTGATTTAAAATTTTGTATAAGAGAAATTTTTATTAAAAATTTCCTACACAATATATATTTGGAATTTGGAAAGGTGAACCAAATGTTATGGAATGTAAACCAATGTAAATCCTATCAATGAATCACAATGTGAATCGTTAGAGGGGAATTCTATTTGAAATTTGATAAATAATGCATTTGGATTTATAGTGGTATATTTAAATTATTTTAATAGACTAAATGATACATCATATGATCATGTGAATTTTATCCTTTCTTACAACATCAGAAAAAATCACGATTTATGAATTTGTTATGGATTGTAAATAAGAACTGTTGGAATGAGTCAAAAGTAGTAGAAGTTTTTTTTCTAATTATGTTGTATCATAACAAGTGCCAATATTGAATTAATGAAAAACCATTTCCCATGATTTTAGAGTTTATTAATGATACAATTAATCTATATATGATCCATGTATCATTCTATGAGATGATGAAAATCATCAAAAAACATGAACTTGATTATGAAAAACATATACACATTCCCTAATAATTTAATTATTTACTAGAGAGATGAGTTGAAAAAAGATGTCAAATAAAATTTATACAAGTAGTAGGATGTCAGTGAATAATAATGATATAATTAATCAATGAAACTCAATGAATAAATAGAATAAGAAAACACTTGCAATTGTATTTTGTTACTTTCCCCCAAAACCATGCATGATATGATTATGTACGTCATATAAGAGTACATATGACATAAAGTGGAATTCACATGAGAGTAATAATGAATGATTTATGGCACATAAAAAAGATTCAACACCCTAAAAGTTGTTTGAATCATAATATTATGATTTTCTTTAGATCTTAGAAATTCATGTTGGGGATTGAATTCTGATGGTTATAACCCTTTTGTAACTCTAAGTCGAAATTACATAATTTTTGTTGTTTTTTGGATCCCCTATAATCCTCCTCCATGGTTTTGTATGAAGAAGACTTATTTCATTATATCAATTAACATTCGTAGAAAAAAAAATCATTGAAATGAAATTCATGTATATCTTCAACAAATAATAAATGATTTGATAGAATCATGGGATGTTGGTGTGGAAACATATTATTATTGAATGAGATAACTATTCAAAATAAATGCTACATTAATGTAAAAATTTAGTGAAATTCTTACATTAGGAAACTTATCAAGTTTTAATAGTAATAATGGTTTGTATTTAAAATTTCATTATTTTAATTTTGGACTTGAATGATTACCTCAGAGTATAAAAGTTTGTTTTTTGTATTTTTTGATTTCTTGACACTTCACATAAATAATGGAATAACAATGGATAATTCAATGTATATATTCAATTAATAAATCCTAGAAATATGTTATAATGACAAAAAACGAAGGTATAATAAATTATTGTCAATGTAGGCTTTGGAAAATTTTATCAGTTTAAAGAAGGGGGAAACGATTCAAGGTACTATATTCAATGTGTCTAGAAGACAACAGTGGAAGAAAATGAGTATATCTTTCAAAATTCCTTAAATAGATTTTATTCTAATATGTCACAAACATGATGTAATGTATATGGATAATAATTATTGTGAAAATGTAATTTTTACATTTCTTAATGAGTAGGGTAAATCTAATGATCACCATAAAGCTCATAAGGATTTCAAATCAGTGAATATAAAGGATGGTTTGTGGTAAAATGAGAATATAAAATATTCATTACAAATTTTGAAAATACGAAATCATGGGGAAGATTTATTCCTTAAAATGATAAAGAATGTAAAATTTGTAGATTGATATTCAAGTAACATTTCAAGGTGTATTTAATTTTTTTACATCGAATGTTACATGGATTGAAAAGTAATGAATAAAATTTCATGACAGGGAAATTGTGACCATTGGAATCTCATAATTTGATTCTAGAATGAGTAACAGTTAATTTAGTTGACTTCTGAATAATTTTTTGGGTTATTTATAGAAGAATATATATTCAGTGGATCTTGATAAACATAAAGAAATAATTTCATTTAATATTTTTCATTTTGGGATGTTATTTTCCCCTTCATTTCACATAGTCACAATTCATATTATTGTTCATTTCAATGAAGAGGCTAAACAGGGTGGACTGGTATACAGTTGATGGAGGTATGAAATTGAGATGTACAATGATATAATTTTTATTTTAATTGGTGAATTCAATTATATTAAATCATTGAATAATTTTATTAATATTATTTATATATTTTTCATTAGGTACTTCAGTCATTAGAAATCAAATTTGAGGAATAATGCACAAACATACAGTTCTATTACTGAACGTTATATATATGAAGAGTGTTTGAATATATGTTCTAGTTATATTTATAGTATTCATACTATATTGACTCTTATTGGATGTGTTGATGATATCTCCCCTCGTTATCAATCTGAAAACTACTCATCATTATTTCAAACCATTAGACAACAATTTGGAAATTGGTTAGATTTTTCACTAATTTAATTGGAGTTGCTAGAAGAAAATAAATATGTGATACTAAATAGAATTATTCCACGTCTATTTATTATATAATTTCAGTTGTAAAAAATAGGTGACTAAGGGGTCATTCTCAATAAGATATGGTTTTAGAAAAATCTATTAATACGAAGATTATAGAATGGTTCACCCATCAAGTAAGTATATACTCATATACATGTTATTGAAAAGTAGTTAATTTTTCTGTCATAAAAGTAAAACATTATATATTATATTCTTCATAATTAATATAGAGAATAAAGATGAAATATCAAATGAATTGATGTTTATTCTTGATGTAATATAAGACATGAAAGGGGTTTTATTTCCAATAATATTCATGGCTACAATTTTATTAAAATATATCAACAAGAAAACAATAATACTCAAAATAGTTTTGTATTTACACTAAATGCACTGGGATACTATGGAATTTTGAATGATATAATTGAATTAAACCATCATGGACAATTTAATAAATTCTTATACAAATGCATGAAGGTCTATATTGATAGGGGTATAATTAATGGTTAACTTCATTTTACTTATTTTAAATTCTCTCACTTTATCTATAACAATGATCATATAAAGCATTATATATTTATCTTGTCTTTACATGTAGATTTTGTTTATTATGTAGTTGAAGAAATAAATGAAGGTTTGAGTGTTGTTAAAAATATAAATTTGAGAGAGTTATATGATATAGGTGATAAAGATAAATTGATACTCTATGATAGTGAACCTCGCCAACCACAAAACATTAAATAGATTTTTCTAATTTATCAGTTTTTCAAATATATATGCTTCGGAAAATATTTTATTTTTTGTAAAAAAAATTCTTTTTTATTCATATAATATATAAGAAATTTTTTAATTTCAATAATTTTAAGAGAAAATGTAAAGATCATAGTCAATCAGCATCTCAGAGAACACCACCTCTATCATTAACTTCATTGCATTTGACTGATTTAGATCAAACTGAGACATCTAGAATGATATCTATTTCCCCAAATGTTTTTGGAATCCCACCGTCTAATAAATCTCTAATAATGGAGTAGTTGATCATCCCTCTATCTAGGGGATATATTCTAGTTACCATTACAGGTATGTAAGTAATTATAAAAAATATATACTTTATTAATTTTAAAACTGATTTATCAGTCAAATATATATAAAAATAGAAGGGATATACAGATGAATATGATGGATGTATGGGACCTGGCATACTTTAAGATTTACATTTCATTTGATAATTTTGAGGTACCTAACTGTGAAATTTTTAAAATCAATAGAGTTATTATTGGAAAAATTTATTGTGACGTGATGAGGTTTCTCATTGATTATAATGATTATATTCATATTCCTACAACATGAAAAAATGATGTCATTGATAATTATGTAATAATTATATTAATTTAATAATCTTTGATACCTAATTTTAAATACATGTGAAAAAGTTTCTAATATACTTATAAAGTGTTATGTATTTTATTTGTATAAGTTTTTTTTATATTGATGCCTCATACTCTGTCTCACGCCCATGGATTCAGAAAATTATTGATATAAAATATAGATTTTTTTTAATTTGAGATTATGGAATGGGTTCCATGAATCATCTCTGAGCTCACAAAAGATAAATGAGAAAGTGTTTGAAGGAATTTTCTAACGACAAATAGATGCTTCTTGTCAATATTAAAAGAAATACCCCCATGATGTAATTGCATATTTTATATTATATTAATAACATAATGACTATAAAATTATACTTTTTATTAATTATTCTGATTTTTTGTGGGAATTAATTTAAAAAATAAGTTGAATCATATAAAATAAGTCATTATTCACATCACTTTCTCTCATAGTATTTCGAGAAAAATAAAAGTTATGGTTTGAATTTTTTCCAATATTATTTATATCTATTTATTGAATGTAATGGTTTTTTTCAAACTTGTTGATATTTTTAAAAAACTCTAATGAATTATGTCCCTATATTGGTGGAATAGAGATGTGGTTTAATGTTCATAGGAATCGTGATGGAGATATATTAAAAAAAACCTTCCAAATATGTTGGAGTATGTGATTTTCTTACCATTTCATGTTATTTGTGTAATATAAAATTATCTTAAGGAATAATATATTATAATAAAAAAATCCATAAAACTTTAACTGGTATGGATATATGAATCAAATTATGTTAATTTGGCAACTTTTTATCCATCTTGTTAACCCCAATTAATTATGATGAATATGTGTTTGTAGTTAAAATTTATTTTCCATTATTTTTTTAATTTAATGAAATAAAAATAAATAGTAATGAAAAATTAATTAATTAGATAATATTATAATATTCTGAGAATTTAAAAAATCATTGATAATATTTGTGTATTAAATTGTTTAAATTTACGATGTCTAATGTGAACCCTTTACAGTTATCAATGGTTTCTAATAATGATGTGGTTGCAATCAATTTATAGAAATTCCTATTGGGATCTGTAAGTGGGATCAGTTTTAGGCCAACTCTGTCAATTCCATTTTATAGGGATTAATTTTTAGTGACTAATACTGCCATTGTGGGTTCATGTAGAACCATTAATCGGAAATCCCAGAGAAATTTCAAGGATGAAATAAAGATTGTAAGAACAATAATCTTATAGGAAGTAACTGAATTAGTGGCCATCAAAAATGGTAATTGATTTAGATATCACATATCTTTGGATAACTAGAATGATCCCTAAGGAAACGTCTTTCTTTATTCCTTATCTTATTGTGGAAAATTATAAATATCATATATTATTAAAAAAACATACAAATAATACATTCAAATTCCATAAAATAAAACTAAAATAACCCTTTGAAAACACCTAACTCATGTCATATCACAATATAGTGTGTTATATTTTCATTTGGTTGATTCCAACATGTCAGAAATGAATTATGAATCATTATCCTATTGTTTTTAAAGAATATGATTAAATTTTCTTTTTTTTCAATCAGTAAAATATATTTAATGGTATATAATTTTTTAAAACTATGTTTTGTGGGATAAATCTAGAAAAAAATGTTTCATTTCCATGATATCGTAGGAAAATAGCCTTAAGAATGATTTTTAAATTTATAAAATTATAGTACATCATTGCAAGTTACATTTTCCCAGGATTTCAGTAAATGATTTTTTAGTGTGTTAAAAACTAAGAGATGGTTGTATCAGTCAAAACCATACTAAACAACCTCATATAGATGTGAAGTAATTGGAAACCACCATTTATTTATTTTTGAGATGTATGAATAGAAAAAACATCAAATTGATGTGTTGTGTGATCGAAATGACTTTGTAAATTGTTTTATGGTTACCAAATACTTTAAAAACTTGTGGAATGGGGTCAAAACCATGAAAATGATAATAGATGGCCATAAAATTAGAGAACAATGATATTTTTTTGAAATATAAAAACAAACACGACATAATTTTGTGTTATGTTTTTCCAATGGTTCTTATAAACATATTTAGTGTTTTACAAAACTCAAACAAGAATGTAATAGTGAAAATCAGGGAAATTGACCTCATATTAACATGAAATCATGGGGAAGCTACCATTTAATAAATTTTATATGTATGTGCTGAGAACACATCAATACCATGTGTGGTGTGGTCAGAATTACAGAGTAAATAGTTTCTAAATGTATTGAAGCCTTTAAAAACATGTGTTGGGGTTGGGGTAAAAAAATATGAACACAAAAGAATAGACAAAAACCAGTGGAAATGACATAAGATTTTCTTATGAAATGTAGGAATCTATGACACATCAATTTAGTTATTGGTTTTTCAATGTTTCATATAAATACATTTTTTGTATTTTAGAACACTAGAACGATCATATAGAGCTCAAAACCATATTAAATGGCCTCATATTGATGTGAAATAATTAGAAAGACAACAATTTTTTATTTTTGATGTATAAGTACAAAGAAAATCTCAATCTGATTTATGATGTGGTTTGCATGACTCAGTAAATTTTTTATTGGCACTAAGGCCTTTAAAACAACTATCATGTGGTTAAAATAAGTAAAATGACATTAGATTAACATGAAATTTGGGTAAAATAAAAATAGATTTATTTTTTAATGTAGGAACCAACAACATATCATTATAGGTAACATATTTCCTAGGATTCCCCAAACCACACTTTTTATGTTATAAAACGCTAAAATATGTATGTCATTTCCAAATCCACAGAAAAAACTCATATTTACTTAAAATAATTGTAAAAATTTAATTTAATTTTTTTTGCCACGTAGTCATAAGCAACACATCCATATGACATGAGGTTTTCTTAAATTAACTCAATTAGTAATTTTTTATGAAACCAATATCATTAAAAATGTCTTTAAAGTGGTCCAAATTTTGAAATTATGTCCTATTACTATGAAATAATTGGAAAGAATCATAGATTAATTTATGAAATATATGAACTAACATCCTATCATTATGAGTTATTGTTTTCCGTGGATTCCTCTACACTCGTTTAGAGTGTTTTAAAACACAAAATTGTTCATTTGATAGTCAATACTATAGAAAACAAACTCATATTGACATGAAATCATGGGACAACTATGTAACACCCCATTATTTTATGAGATATATTATTTTTAATTTATTTGATATCATATATTGTACAGTACATCAAGATTATCTTGTGTCATACGCAACACCATATTAGCTTGCAGTATATGCAACACTATTTTTGGCTCCCGTTACACACAACTTCATGTTCATTTTGTAGAAATTATTCTGCGCAACATTTAGTATAAATTTCATTGAATGTTTAAATGAAATAAGTCTTTATTATATTATACAAAAATCCAATTAAATCTTTCACTATACGCAAGACCGACTTGGCTGGCGTTACACGCAAGTGCGACCTTCCTCGGTAGCTTGTGTTGTACGCAATATCGAGTTTCACTAAACAACGATATTTTGTTAAAATATTATTATTAACTAGCCGTTATGAATATTATTAACCAATTTTTTAATTTTATAACATTATAATTCATCTCACAAATATTTTATAACATGGTATTGGAAGAAAATAAATTTCTCGGGTAAAATAAGTATTTAAAAAAATGCAGTTTTTCCGCCTTTTGAGGACACACCGACATTAAATCGAGTATTTGACACTAATATAAGTTCAATTTGACAAAATAAACTTATTCATTTCAATGATGATATAAAAATTTACTTTGGATAAATTTTTAATATTTTTCTGATAACTTTCAAATTTTGATGAATAGTAAAAATACGCTAAATTTTAATTAAAAACATATTTTTTCATCAAGATAATTTATATGGTTAAATTATAATATTTAATAGTTTTAAATTATAAATATAATATAGTTTTAACATTTAATATAATTTATGTCATTATCATTTATATTACAATGAATTTATAGGTAAAATCATTTCAATCTTTTGCAATGTTTTAACTTTTAAATCCCGTTTTCTCAACAGCGGGATTAATTTTAAATTAAATACTACCAATTCTATATATTGAATTTGGAAAAATGGATTTCATATTGTGAATCAGTGGGTCGAAATTGTGTTAATTGGATACTTTTTGTTTTTGGTAATTTTGAATAGTAACTACGATAAATTATATTTACCACAGTTAATGGTAAATCAGGTAATTAAGAGTAAAAATAACATTATAAAATTATCATAACACATATATTAATATAATTGAATGATTATATTTAGTCCTAAAGTATAAATGGGTCTAATTGGTATCTTTTGGAACCCACATGAATGTTATTAAGACCTTTAATTTATTTTATTTAAAGTGAGTGAAATATGTCTCACTCAAACATTAATAATAAAATTATTTTTAATAGAAGTCTATAAATAATATAAATTAGATTATAAATACTCATTTTAAAGATAAAATATTTTTATTCTTCATAGTAATTTATATGTGATTTTTATGAAATATATAATTACCTTAATAGCTTATACATTAATGATGCAGAAATTATTTATTTAGTGAAAAATCAATAATATGGTTTTTATTAAAATATCAATACACATCAAAAGGACCCAAGACTTGACAAAACCTTAATGGTCGAGTATATATTTACCCTAATCATCCATTGGTAGACTTGTGGACCATTTGGATCCTTATAAAACAGATTATGACATTTATATTATTGTATTTTAAATGATGTCAAAGTTTTCACATTCATAATTTAAAAAACATGTCATTTTTGAAGATGGGTGTTTTTAGAAGATAAATTCGCCTAAAAGTATTATTATGAAATATAATAGATTTAAATTCATCATAGTGTTTTATTTTTAGTTTTTATACAACATATGATTATATTAAATAATAATACAAAAATGTTTTAGTAATTATTTTATTAAGAGAAATAACACATCAATAGTTTTAAAAATATTAAACTAAATATTAAATGAACTAATTAATGTGCTCCACGAATTTTATAGACAAATATGACGTGTTAGAAATCTATTCAATATTTTGGTTCAAACATATCATCTTTGTGGATTTTATTTAAATTCAAATAAATGAATAGTATCAAAATTTACACAATTGATATTTTATAAAAATAACATATTATTAAATTGTTTAAAAATCAAAAAATTATTTAAAAAATAAAAATAAAAATTTATATGGTCTAAAATGTCATAAATTATCCAATTATAGAAAATTCACAATACATAAGTAAGTATTTATAACCATCTAAAATTATGAATATTATTACCACAAATAAAATTATATAGATTAAATAAGGATAAATCAAAATGATAAGGTTTAAAATAAATTAAAAACATGTATAAATTTAATTTTATGATGATATTACAACCCTATATTACCACATATCTTAATTTTAGTCACTTTGGAAGTTTTTATGTGGGGTTTGAGTACATTATAAATTAATATTTTGGAGGTTTCTAAAAGTGCCCCTCTACTCTCTTATAAAAGGGAACCCCTTCCCTCTCCTCCTCGCTCAATCTTGAGCCTTCAAGCTCGGCCAAACAAAAAAATTACTTTTTTAAAACTCACTAGTTACATTATGTAGATGATTTTCTTCTCAATAGACCAACTCTAGTGCCCTAAGATGAATTTTAAAGGAGGAACTTCGATTAAGAGGTAATATCTTCTACCGATTCTTTCATGTTTCTTTCTTCTTCTACATCCTCTTATTTAGTTTCTTCATTATAAAGTAATAAAATCAGTATCAATAATATACTGATAATTTATTATAAATATGAAACAAACTTATTTCACCTTATATCCATCCTATGAAAAACAAAATCACTGTGTGTGCATACATACGGCTTAACGTCTCCACACCGTGGTGTAATCTATTTTTGCACCAGCACCATACTTGGATTGGTATAATGGTGGAAATAAAAACTATATATGATTATTATATCATTATACTGATTCTTAGATATTATATAATGGACTCCAATTCCATTCAATAATTACGGGAACGATATCATCACTCGTGCGCACGTACGGATTTCCGTCTCCACGACGCGATGAGATTCATTCTCCATGTTAACCATTATTGAATGATTAAAAAGTATATATAATAAATAATAATGAAATATATGATGTAATAATTATACATGGATTATTTATATGTTATTTACTTTTTTTCATTCAATTTAATAGGGAAACGAAAACAACGTTCATGCGTACGTACAGCCTACCGTCTCCATGAAGGGTGTATTTCATTCCATTTATTGATCTCTTATATATATATATATATATTATGAATATATATTATTTATAAATCATTTTTACATTCTGGAATTAATAAATAATCATATAGTTAATTATATCAAGAACAAAAAGTCATAACACCTATGATAAATGAAATTAATTTACCCAAAACGCATCTTTAACATGGAATTGACAAATGAACGGGTATTATAAAGTCATAAATGAATCATATTTGATATCATAAATCTTATTATGGTTCTTTTAAAATTTAATAATATGTTTAAACACACTATACAAGAGTTTCGGACACGTATGGAATAAATTGGACCTAATATAACGGATAATTATTCCAATCTCGTTCTTATCTAAGACTGTTTATTCGTAAGTATTTACTGGGGTTTTATTTATCATATATTTCCACATATTCTAAAACTATTTTCATAAAATGATTACTATTCTCCCATGTATGTTTAATGTCATATTTACTCTTTGATGAGTTTTACCACATGGTACGGAAATAATATTACTTTTATTTACCATACGAGGTACTTTTTGACTTTTCTGGAAAAAGTATGAGGAGAAAGTTTCTTTAACATATACGACATGAACATATTTTTATGGTTTCATAATTCATTTTTTTCATGAAGCTTCTTATACAAAATTTCATGATTATTTTCAACAAAATTATTTTCCTTTAAAGATTTATGGCATTTTGAGAAAAGAAACTGATTTTGAAGAAGAAAGGATATTTTCTTCAAGAATTCATTTCAAGTATTTTATCAAAACTATTTTCCATGTAAGATGACATTATTTTGTATGTTTATGTTTACAGTGTAATGTCTCTGTTATTTAAATGGATTTAATTTTCTTATGATTAAATGATATCCATTTGTTTTATATGGATTATTTAATGATGGGATGATGTTTATGAAACCCATTTTATTCTTTGGGTTATAATTAATGATTTATGTTTATTTTGTGGAACACATAAGAATTATTTCATTATGAGATGGGTGGGACCTATATCTACCTTCAATTCATTGGATATAGATTTATATCTCATGAGATAGACATGGATAGAACAACAAGTGAATCCAGTTCAGTAATACATGGCTTGAACAACAAGTAAACCTAGTTCAGTAATGGACTCTGCCAACTATGATGGTCTTGGCAGCAATGCCTTAGCTACTATGGAAATCATAACATGTGATTAATGGTTTTCCACAATTAAATGTTTTATTCCCAGGCTATTTTATCATGATTAATGTTCCTTTATGGTCATGTATTATGTACCGCCAAGATTTATGTCATTACTCATGTTTTATGTTCATTTTTTTAAGTTCAATTGTTTATGGATTGTAATATGTTCTCCATGATTACCATTACTAAGCATTAGAGCTCACCATTTTTATTTCTTATTATCCCCTGGATATAAAGAAAGGTTTTAGGTAAAAAATAAAAGGGTAAGATCATTATGGGAGATGTTGAAGATCATTCACTATGATTGGTAGATTATGTTCCGAGTTTCCAAAGACACTAAACTAATACGATATTTGGGAATCTGTTTTTGTCATGTATTAAGTATTCAGAAAAGTAATGTAATGTCTGTGTATGTCAAGCTTGGGTTTCTACATACCATCATTGATTTATTTGTGATATGTACACAGAAATATCACATTAATCTAATGTGAAGTGTGGTCGAAATGACCCGGTTAATAGTTTTTAAGGGCATCAAAGCCGTTAAAAATGTGTTCCATGGGTCGAAATTAGGAAAACAACATTGTATAGACATGAAATGAAAGAGATAAACTGTAGATTTATTTTTTATGTATATTAATTTATTGCACATTATTTCGAGTTATAGTTTGTTTGAGAAAAATGTAAATATGTTTTTAGTAAATGAAAACAATAAAACTTGTGGTTAATAGGAAAAACCATAGATAAAGAGCTCATATTGATGTAAAATCCTTTAAAACCCACAATTTTATTATTACTTTTTTTACGCATAGACAACAAATCAATATGATGTCTGGTGTAGTAAAAAATACTTGGTAAATAGTTTTTTAAGGTACTAAAGACATTACAAATGTGTTCTTGGGAATCTAAACAAGGAAATATAAATATTGTGGTCATGAAACTATATTAAAAAGAACATTTATTTATTTGAATAATAGTAGAATTCATGATGTTTTAATCAAATTTATGTTTTTATCGGGTTTCATGTAAACATGATTTTACTATTTTAAAATAGAAAATCATGTTTAGAATCGTCAAAACAAAAATAAAAAACCACATATTTAAGGGAAATAATTAGAAATAAACCACATTGTTATTTTTGATATGTACGAGTATAAAGTATGTCAATACGTTGTGCAGTGTCCTCGAAATAACCTCATAAAAAAATTAATAGTACCAAATCATTTAAAATTATTTGGGTGTGCGTGGGGGGGGTGATCAAAACAATTAAAATGATTTTTGATATATAAGAAATCATATTAATATTACTATATTTAAAAAAAATATTATATCCAAAAAAATTCAATTTCATGTTACATATTTAATGGGATGCATGTAATGAGATTTTTGTATATTAAATCAATACACTATTCTTGAAATGGTCAACACTATAGAAAATTCCCTCATGTTTATGTGTAATCATGGTTCAACCAACATTAATTTTTTTTGGAACACACAGAAAACATATCATTATGATGTGCAATGTGTTAAGAATGACTCAGAAAACATTTTTTATAGGTACTAATTCCTTTTAAAATATTTATCAAGGGGTTAAAACTAGAAAAACCACATTATATTGCAATAAAATATGAGAAAATGTTTTTAGATTTATTTTAAAAAATTTCGAACCGATGATATGTCATTCCAAGTTTCCTTTTTTCCTTGGATGCAGATATACATGGTTTTGTTTTTTAGAGCACTAAAACATCCATGTAATGGACCATATAATAGAAAAAAAATCCTTGGACTGAAGTGAAATCATGGATAAACAACAATTTTATAATTTTTGGTTTTTATGGTTACAACCCATGTCAATCTGGCATGCAGTGTGGTGGGAATGGCTTCGTAAGTAGTTTTCAAAGGTACCAAAGCCTTTAAAATTCTGTATTTATGGGGGGGGGGGGGAACCCATAAAAAATATATAATTGACATGAAATTTGGGGACAATGATTGTAGATTTATTTTTGTGATTCAAAAACCTACTACATGTCATTCGGAGTAATGTCTCTTCTATGATACCAATAAATGAATCTTTAGCATTTTAAAATACTAAGTGATGTGGGTAGTGCTCAAAAACCAAATAAAACATCATTATGTAAACGTGAAATCATCGGACAACCACATTTTAATTTTTTTTTGAAATTTTGGACATGATACAACATCAATGTATTTAAAATTTGTCAACAAGTAAATATATAGAACACCAAATTTCAAATTAAAAATGAAATAGATTGTTATATACTAAGACTTTCTCATTTTATTGATTTTAATCGTATATTTAATAGGTATTTTTATGATTTAGAATAATTTTTCATGATATATTATTTTTTCTATTATAATATATTTATTTTGATTGAAAAAATAACAAATTTTATGTGCATCATTATTAATATATTTTGTGTCTTTTCTATTTAATAATTCTTTTTAAAAATGTGCTGGATATTATTGTACTTTATATATGTAAAAATTAGGTTGAAGGATACCAAATCTAATCCAAAACATTTTTTGGATGGAAGCCATTGTGGTTCTTAATTTTTTGGGTTGTTTAAATTTTATTTCTAATTATATTGTAAAGATGATTAATTGTGTTTTGTTTTAATTTAAACCATATTATTTTTATAGATGATGAGATAATTTGTTAGATCTATTTTATGATATGTTGTAGAAGAATATGGTTTTAGTTGAGGTAATGGGATGTACATATATTTCCACTGGGTTTTTGTTTTTGGAAATCATTTAAATGTATATATTGATATTGAGGTTCTAGATGATTGAGGTTATGAGTCGATTGAGGTTATAGTTATTGAGGTTACGTTGACTAAGGTAGTATGTATATATGAGTATGGATGCATGATAGTGTTTTTATAATGGTTTTATTGTGCATTTTTTTAGTTTATTTCTGGTCAGATTTTTTATATTTTTATTTTTTTATATAATATTTATTTAAATTTAATTTTCAGGTTTTATATTCACCAATTCTAAACATAACTACAACTAATGTATGTAGTGTATGTTATGTTAATTATATCTATTTTATTTTTATATAATTTTTTTCTTAAAAACCACTTGAAAATAAAACTCAAACGACCGCTAATATCTTCAAAAATCCTAAAATACAAAAAATTGTACTAACAAATAATAATTTCCACTAAATGATTTTACACAATGAAATACATGATGATTTTGAAATCTATAACTAAACAAGTTATAAGGGGTTTAAAAATTTAGTAGTGTAAAAACCAGTACAAATACATACATTTTTTATAGTGAATCATCTCACATGTCCATGTTTACATGGAACATGTTGTGAAGAAGTGGGAAAATGAAGGGATTATTGAAATAATATTTAAAAAAAATTGGGACCCATGGAGAAGGTGGTTCAGAATCCCAAGATGTTCACCTCATTTTTTATTTCACCTGGCCCATTTACTGTAGGTTTCAATTCATATTATTTTAAAATTAATTTTAAAAAATATGAAAATTCTAAAAACTAGTTATGGATTATTATATTTTCAAAAATAATGAAGTGTTTCATTAATACCCATCACACATTTTCATATTACAAGGAAGCTTGAACTGGGTTCATGGTTCCTTTTTGCTGTACAAGAAATCTAAATGGGTATCACAAATCCATATTAATTTTTTGATATTAACATATAATTTTATTTTATTTTTTGTATTGAACAATTAATTTATAATATAATGAATAAAACATGATATAATAACATTTAATGTAAAATATAATTAATTATATAATTATATAAAACTAATACATAATTTGGTCATAAATATTTTTAATATTATAATTGCTAATTCATATAAAAACTATAAGTATTCATTAATACATTATTTTAAAAAAAATAGAATTTAATACATCTTATTTATTAGATACAATATGATTTTTATTTCTAAATAGTAATTAAAATTATTATTAATTTTGTTAATTACAAATATTGATTTAATTTGTTAATAAATATTAATTAAAATATAATATGTTATATTATCATATATTAATTAATATATTTTGAATAATTGATATTATAATTGTTAGTAATATATTAATAGATAATATACCCTCTAATTATATATTCTATTATTTATTACTTATTAATAATATATAATTAATTACCAAAAATTATTAATAATTTATGAATTAATAATATTATTAATAATAACATATTTAAAATACTAAAAATATTTATTATTAAATAAACTGTGGATTATAAATAATAAAATTAGCAATGAAATTTATAAATATATATTATTATTTTAATAACTACTATTATATTATTAATATAATGAGCATGCATGTGTTATTAATTATATAATTAATAATATATTATATGATATTAATAATAACATATTAAGATATTAATATAATTACTAGTTATGTATTTAATAATATAATAACTAATACAAAAGACATATATTAATATTTTTTACATAATTTGTCATTAATTATAATGTTTATATAATTTGTACTTAACATTTTTTCCAACAAAATTAATGTAATAATTAATTACATAACAATATAAATAAATGTGTTATTAGTTATGTCAACTAATTTTAATATATAGTCTTTTAAATAAAGTACAACTGATAATTTAAAAACCATATAACTCCAATGTTAGTTAGAAACTAATGAATAAGGGAAAATTTATTACTCTAGTATGTGTTGTTGTCTAAGATGGCTCTTCACGCCACAACCTGGTGTATAGATAATGCATCCATTCCTTTTATATTGATGTGAATGCTCTGATGCTCACACCTCCTATGTGACATATGTTCTAACTGTGCCACATTTTCCTGTGTGACAGATGGTCGATCCAAAGTCCCCTCACCCATACCCTATTCTTACTAGAAGGAATGTTTCTATCAGATAGAGCTCTATCCAACATGGGAAGAATATGATTGTTGTGTAATGGGTATCTCTTGATTGGATGTTGAGTAAAAGACTCTCCATTCACTTGTAAGCACTATAACATATTAAAAATTGTAACAGATATTTATGTAAAATCACTCTAATATGTTTTATGGATATCTATAGGGATAGTCTATGGTTGTGGCTCATATGCTATAGGATGTGGATGATAATATTTATAATAATGTTGTAAATTCTAATCGTGTGCCACATCATCAAGTTTCACAACCATTAAAATCTCATCACCCTAGGGAACATAGTTATCAAGCCCATAACCCACAACATCATTTTCCACTTCAAATAATATCTCATGGTAAATATCATCAATGGAATGAATATCCACTTTCACTATTATATGAAAATTAGTTTGGTCAAATACACCTCCCTTTGAAAGCTTAAATATGTAAATCTAGGCTCGATATGAGAATCTTATTAAACAATTTTGTATTTAACTAAATTATAAAAGACATTTTGTTCCCAAGTATAGGGAATAATTATCACCAACTAATGATTTTTATGTCTTTGTGGCATATGATATAACAATGTGGTATAGTGATACTGGGGCCCATATTAAAACATATGGTGTTTTGAAAAAAACTATATCAAAATATGGATCTATAATTAATAAAATACCTCATCTACAACAAACTAATATCATTTTATCATATAATATTTTCTTACATCATCAAGTTAATGACTATCTAGCATGTGTCTGTTAGTTTGAAAATCATGTCTGGCAGTATCTGAATGTCCATGGGCTTGGTTCCACCTATAGAAATCATTTTTTTGTTATATTTTATAAAAAGATTTAATTATTTTATTTTCAATTAAGTAATAACAAACAACTATTCGGTATGGCCATCCTCTAAAATTTAGGCAGTCAATGGAGCACACACATGTGGAGAAAAGTGGAGGGAGACAATCCCAAACAACCATGTAGATAAGAATAACACATCCTATAATATACATATTATTGATGTGGCATGAATTTAATTACACTATATATATGAAGGTAATACATTTAGACTCCCAGTTTTACAACCTGGTCTAGTCCAGGGAAACCTGTAATTGTAAATATATCTAATGGGAAAATATTGTGAAATTATTGATGAATATTGTGCCGCCAATAAGCCATATAGTTTATATGAATATAAAGATCAATAGGATTATATATTTAGAATAATTATAATAATAGTTGGAGTGGTCATTTATCCTGGAATGCATATCAGACTACAGATGAAAGACCTACCATCACTTTGGATCTAAATACCTAGTAGTATATAAACTAAATCAATCTAACCATAATAATCTCAACATATATTTTCAACACCGTTAATAAGGTGTCCTAACATAAGGGATAAATCCTTGTGGATGATTATCAACTCTCACATTGGAATATGAAGAGTATGTTATCAATTACAGTAGATTTGTTACCTAAAATTCCTGGAAAATCACTACACTGTGTAATGACAGCTCAATAAAACTCATATGCACATCAAATTCTCTCCCACCCGAAAAATATGTTAGTATGGTAGGATAGATACCCTGCACTTGTTATATCCTATCTATCAAAGGAAACTCATGAGGTTATTTGGCTCCATCTTCCACTCCCACATCTTCTTTCATCGCATAATTCGGTACTTCCTCATCATAAAAAGGCTCACTCGTTAAATTAAGAGTATCCATTGGGATGTCTCCTAAATTATCACATATTCTTGTAATCTTCTTCATAAATAGATTCTTTTATTGGACTCATATAATAGTACTCCAAATTTTTATATTCATAAGGGTAAACATCAATAGATGTCACATAACAGTGTTCTATAGTGTTAGTTAACCCCTGATAAGTAACTGAAATATTTCTATATAATTCTATTAGACCATTACTGTACTCTTTCCAAGACAATTATGATTCTCCCAACAAATAATAATCATTAAAAATATGATACTTGAAATACCATAAACAATTATTATATTGTTTATTTTCATATGTGATTGATGTAATTACCTTTTCAATCCTCAGTTTAATGTGAATATGAATCCTTCAATGAAAGTCTTCCAATGTTACACATTCATGAATTTTGACCACTTTTTTGGGTGGAATGCTATACCTAAAACCTGGATCATTGTAAAATATTTCACCATTAAATTATTTGAACATAGAAATTAATACCTAGAAATATAATTTAGTAAAAAATTACATATTTCCCAACAACATCATGAAATGATTGAAATTATATAAATATTTATGATCAAATAATTATTATATGGTCTTAAGAGTTTTTTATAGATTTGTATACCATTAATCTCTAAACTGATAAAAACCTATGTGTAAATTCCCAAAGCCTTCATTATGTCGAATTTTAGCAATAAACAATATTTTTTTGAGTCATTCTATATAAATATAGCATTCCAAATCAACACCTTCAGAAGAGACTCCTCTTATTATAAAAAAAGTCATAAAAATTGTGGCTTCTAGTGGATGTGGATATATAATATTTTTTTAAATTCACCCTGATCCATGCATTATTAGAGAGTGATATGACACATAGGTCATAAAAAATGAAATTAAATGAAATTATCATAAATTATATAACAACAGAATTATAATTTCACATCTAATTAAAATAATACATGGGTTGGTCATCTCAAGATCATTCTTCAATCCTTAACACCCCGACCTGAATTACCTAGAGTTGGTGCATTATTGTGTAACATTGGCATGATCACAAAAGATCAAGTATCGAAAGACAAATTATCTTAGTATCCTTGGAAACACTAGATACATCTATAAGTCTTACATTACATAATAAATTAAAACAAAACTAAAAGAACATCTTGTCTTCATATCCCCTCATACTAACCATGCAGGTCATTCATAATATAATTCATCACAACCTGGAAAAATTAAAACATTGAAAGGGGTGAGCTCAGATGCTCAGTAAGGATAACAATACAACGAAAACATTCATAAATAAACATAAACATTTAAGGCAATGTATAACTAAAACAAAAGCCTTTTAAACTTGAACTTCAGCATAACATTAAAATAATAAATTGAAATAATGCCATTTACATATTCACATGGACATTCTACTAGTCGAATAATCACATGCAATATCAATAACCACTTTCATAATGATGGAATGCATAATGCCAGACTATCATAACCGCGTATCAATGGCCTCGTGCCAAGACTACAAATTATATATTTTCAAGGCCTCGTGCCAAGACACTAGTTTGTCTCATGAGACCTACCAATGCATTGGGGAGCTGTGGCGGGCTCCACCCGTCACTTATTAAGTCCAATGCATTCATATATGAAATGTTTGAAACATATCATAAACCATAACATAATCGTATCACCTAAAACATGAATAAAGGAAACATAACATTTCCACATTTAAATCTCAAGATATTAATACAACACATTGATATAATAAAAACATTATCAAAACCATTTTCAATACCAAAATAAAAGAAAAGTAAAACATGGTATTTAATTTTCATTTAAAAAAAGTTACGGCCTGAAGAAGAAGCCGAAACTCAAATAATGGTCACGGCGGCAGAGAAGTCATTGTCGCTGAATACGTAAGAAAAAACATTCTTTTTTTAATTTAGTAAAAAAACTTCTTATATAAATAATTCTTTTGAATAAAAGTAATAGTCAAAGGGGTTTATACACCGTAGAAAAGAATGTTGGGTATAAAACAAAATATGTCTCAATGAAAGGAGATTGAGATGAAGTCCCTTACAAAGATAATTTTTTAAATAAAATAGGTCTATTATTTTTATTCACTATAAGTACACATAATGGAAGTAAAAATACAAGATAGGACATAATAATATCATGACATAAAGTTGGCGATTAACCCAAAGAACAGAAATTGGGTTAAGAAATTCCCTTACCTCGTGTCCGACTTGACTCGACCGTTCCTTAACCTCCTGGATAATAAACTATAGTTAATTTATAATGGATTAAGAACCTTTTTAAAGTTAATTATTCCTTTTATATCACTTATTACCATGTTATGGACATTATGTAATTATTTATGTTAATAACAGTCATTTTGTCGATCTTTGGTACTTGAGTCAAAAATAAACTTCTTATAATTACAAGTTGTTCATGTGGTAAAATATCCATTATATTCATAATTATATTAATGATGTAGATATCATATATACATATATATCCATTATATACATTAATTAATAATATTATGTAACATTTAGAGGTAAGAAATGAAATGCATCGTTCATGGAGACGGTAAGCCGTACGTACGCATGAACGCTACTTTCATTTCTATTTCGTATTTAATGGATTGGAATCATAATTATATAAAGGTATATTATAATTATAGTATTATATCATATATAATATCATTTACTCCATCCTTTATACATCCCAAATATGGCATTAACATTTCAAATCACTTTGAGGGGGCAGTAGTCCGCACTTCCTAAAATGAAATTATCGCGTTTACCCATAATGGAAATCATAAAGGTATGCCATAAATGAATAATAAAGTAGCATAAGAAAAACATAAACATAATATATAATTCATATATGAAAATAGTTTAATCATAATGGCCACCATGAGAGGTGTTAAAAGAATATTGAACAATCATCGTTCCATGAGGCAGTAATTCGCCACCCATAGAAAGAGTATGTTCTTTAACCATTAGATGAAGGTTTGTGTAAGTGTAAATCATATACATATCCTAAAACCATCCTATTATATAGAATATACTTGTTTTGTTACAAAATTAATGAATAACAAGAGTTTAAGGGGTTGGAGAAGCAAAATAAAACCAAAGAACAGAAGAGAAGTCATTACCTTAAAATCGGGTAACTCTTTTTTAATTGAGCCAAAGGCTTCCTTGAGAAGACTTTTTCACAAAGTTATGCTTCTAGGAGTAAAATAGGGATTTTTAAAGGGAATTTAGGCATATATTGGACGAACCAAATGGCTTTGAAGGTGTGAATAAGGTGGTATATTTGGGGGCCCTTTTATAAGAGGAGAGGAGGGGCACTCTGGGAAAGTCATGAAATGTTTCATTATTATGAAATGCTTTTCGGATTTCAAAGGTCCCACAATTTTATATTTAAGAAATAATGTTATAAGGGTTCTAAATCTACTCATCCAATAGGTTTTTGACAATTTTATGTTTTATATTTTACATTATCTTTTCATTTTATTTAAATCGTTAATTAATGAGGTAATCGCTGCATCATCATGATGTCATAAAAAATTTAATTTATTTAATGTCTAAAAATTATAAAAAAATTACCAAGATGTAGAAAATATTTTTAGGTTTCCAATTAATATTTATAGTTGAAATTTTAACTTATAAAATTCCATGTAAAAATTGTTTTAGTAAAATAACACATGTTTGTGACAATTTTATTTTTACTTTAAATAAAAAGTTATTAATGTCATTTTCTTACCCAAGTGGCTCCATGGGGTCCCAATGCTGACCCATGGATTTTAATGGTATGAAATGACTCATAAAATAAGGTAAGGAAAAGTGTAAAGGTAATTCCATATTATTATAATATTATATTTACCTTAAATTACACAAATTACCTTTAATCGCGATTAATAAAACATTAAAGTTACTATTCACCAGAAAATTATTTTAATCCCATTGAACCACATTTTTCTTCCTAATGACAACCATGTATTTTGGATTCTTGAAATTGAATTCACAGAAGGGGTAAAATTTCATTTAAACGAAAAATCAGTTTTTTAACTACCACTTAGTGGTTTTACTATTCATCAAAAATTGATGTTTCTCTGAAAAATACCAAAAATTTACCCTAAGCTATAATTGATATTATAAATTAAAAATGATGTGTATTTTAAAAAATTACAAACATATAAGTTTCATTAATTAATTTTAAAATTAATTCCCGCTGTCAACACAAATAGCGTGTTTTTAAGAAACAATATCAATCAAAAGATTGACAATTGTTTTTGTCCAATTTCAAAGTGAAATTAATGAAAATGACCACGATTTGATAAAATGATAAAAATATATTCTAATTATACATTAAAACCTCACAATGTTATAATTTATCACTATATATTATTTTTATTAAAAAAGTTGTTTTTAAGCATTTAACATTATTCATTAAAAATTGGATGTTCTCAGAAAATTACAAAAAATTCAACTTAGGATAATTTCGATATTACAAATACAAAAATGAAGTCCATTTTGAAATATAAACTTTATATAATTTCAAAAAGTAGGTATTACTATTAATAAAGGATACTTTGATTGGTCGTAGTGTGTTAGAATCACGAACATGCATACAATGCAAGCTATTGCATTATTGAATGATAAGCGTGTCATGAAATATTGGGGTGTTAAATTCTCCTCTCCTTCAATAAATTTCATCCTCGCAATTTGAAAATATTCTTAAAAATTAAAATGTTGAAAATAGAAAATACCTTTGTGGAAAACCCACATCGGAAATAAGGTTAATAAAATTTAGCCTTAATAAGATGGAAAGGGAAATGAAAAAGTCACCCCCAAAATATGATCTCTATTAGGAGAACAATGGTGGAAATTAGTGACATATAATTGGAGGAAAAACATAAATATTTGTGGGGAGTGATTGAGGTCATCAATCAAAAACAAGTGTAAAATCGAGGGCCTCAAAGCCTTCAATCAATGTTGATTTAAAATATCATCAGCTCAACAAAACATAAGGTATTAGGATAACACATTTTTTTAATATCCCTTTCCTAATGTTTAAGAATTAATTTATTCATAGAATAAGAGAGAGGTACATATATATATACTTGACAAGTAGAGTTCCAACCCTCAACTAATTTATACCACAAACTCATCTTTCACTGAAAAAGATAATAGAACTCACAAATATTATATTTATCCTAACAGTACAAGGTTCCAAATATTAACACATACCATTTAGATTAGGAAAACTATTTTGTAATAACCAGGGACATCCTGTAGGCTAGTGGTAGGTAATAAAGTCATGTCGCACTATGGTTGTGGGTTCGATTCCTGCAGCTTTGTCCTTTTCCTAAAACTATAGTATTATAATATTTCAAAAATAATCTTCAGAAATGTTGTATCCTTAAACAATACTACCAAAAGTTGAACTCAATTCATTCCAACCTTTATAGTTATCCAAAATACCTCTGTCCAGACTTTCTCTAAAGTTCTCTAAATTCCAAAATCAATTGTAACATAAGATTCCCCAAATAAAGTAAAGATTCTCTTATTGTCACATACTAAAAATATGATTACCTTCATCATATTAAAACCTTAATGAAAACAACAAGTAAATCAGTACAATCCTTATATTTATCACATTATTCTTATAACCAGAATATAATCCTTGAGTCCAAAAACAAAAATACATTAATTATTCCACTTCAACTGTAGTAACAACATAAGATTTTCCTTGATCCCTTGGCCTTTTCTAAGGTATGTTTTCCTGGCACTTAGGACATTCATTTACATAATGCCCCATTCCACTACAATTGTAGCATTCACCATTGATAGCCTCTTTCTTTCCCTTACAATCATGAGCCTAGTGACCTTCTTCTCCACATTTATAACAAACTCCCATTCCATTTATGTAAGTACCGGGGTGATTCTTCCCACAATTTTCACATAATGGAAAATTCTTCGTTCTCTTTTTCCTTTTATCTGTCTCTTATTCCACCATTCTCTTCTTCTCTTACTTTACATTATTGTCATAAGATTTAGAGAATTCCTTTTCTGTCTTGATAGCACATGAGACTATATCTTCATACGTTGAGAAAGATTGTGATACTAAAGCTCGAAGGATAAATGGTTTTAACCCATCAAAGAAAAGATCAATATTACTTATTGGGTTATGTATATAATCTACAGCATGTCTCACTAACATTGTAAAGTTGGCCTCATACTTTGCGAAATTATCATTATCCTTTTGTCTCAAACTCATAAATTTCCTTTCCATATCTGCTCGATGATCATGTGGAAATTATTTTTCTAAGAAAATTTCCTTACACTCCCTCCATTCCATACTTGATAATTCTTCATCTTCCTTTGTGTTTTGAATCAATGACCCCCATTGATCAGCATCTCCAGTGAGGCGGTAAACTGCCATGATAACCTTTTCCCTTTCACTACTCCCCAAGGCAACAAATATTTTCTCTAAGGAATTTATCCATTACTCAGATACTAAGGGATTTTTACTCCCATTGAATGTTGGTAGTTGTTTCCTGATGAAGCGGTCTAACATTGATCCTCCACATTGTGGATCAGGGTGCTCTATACGAGTAAGGTTATTATTCATAACCTAAGTGAGTTTTGCCAGTATGGTGATAAGTTGACCGGCACCAGTTGTACCTCCAGCACCACTATTATTATCTTAAGAAGAAGGAAAACCCCTACATCGAGTGCGTGCATTGATACGGTTTCCATTCCTCCCATTAGGATCCATTTCTAAATAATGGCATAAACTAGATTAGTTTATGAATCAAAATACATAATTCCATACTTGTAAAACACTTAACATAAATTGAACTATAATCATAAAAAAATTTTCTTTGAGAAGGCATATACTCATAAACCTTTCATAATGTTTTGTAAGGAAAATGGGAATTATCCTAAGCATATCCTTCAGGAGTGTCGTAACCAAGAGTGCAACAAGGCCCATAGTCGTGCACCAGTTCCCATTCGAGTCTAGCTCAAAGCGGTGTTTTCAGGTTTTAACCCTAGGTACATTTTTCCAAAGCTGCCTCTACCTGCTCGTATCCAGACAGGGATGTATTGCTCGAAAACTCAAAAAATCGCTATATTACCAAAATTATAGGAAGTTTATCTATACTAATCCTCAAAGTATATCTTTGGGCTAAGTGCTCTAATCAGAATTTCTCTAAATATTGCATCCAAGGTTAGTACTAAACTGCCTCTGATACCAACTATAATGCCCCGACCCTAGTTACCCAGAGACAGTGCATTATTGCGTAACATTGGAATGATCACAAAAGATCATGTCTCAAAAGACCGATTAGTTTAGTTGGCTTGGAAACACTAGATACATTCATAAGTCTTAAATTACATCACAAAGTAAAACAAATCTAAAAAACATATTGTCTTCGTATCCCCTCATACTATCCATACAGGTCATTCATAATATACTTCATCACATCCTGGAAAAATTAAAACATTGAAAGGGGTGAGCTCAGATGCTCAGTAAGGATAACAGTACAACGGAAACTTTCATAAATAATCATAAACATTTAAGGCAATGCATAACTAAAACAAAATCCATTTAAACTTGAACTTTAGCATAATATGGAAACAATAAAATGAAATAAGGCCATTTACTTATTCAGATGGATATTCTACTAGTCGAATAATCACATGAAATATCAATAACCACTTTCATAATGATGGAATGCATAATGCCAGACTATCATAATCGTGTAGCCAAGGCCTCGTGCCAAGACTGCAAATAAGATTTTGTCAAGGCCTCCTGCCAAGTCACTAGTTTGTATCATGAGACCTACCGATGCATCGGGGAGTTATGGTGGGCTCCACCCATCACTTACTAAGTCCAATTCATTCCTTATATGAAGAGGTTTAAACATATCCTAAACCATAACATAATCATATCACATAAAACATGCATAATGGAAGCATAAAATTTCCAAATTTCAATCAAAATATATCAATACAACACATTGATATAATAAAAACATTATCAAAACCATTTTCAACACCAAAATAAATGAAAAGTAAAACATGGTATTTATTTTTCATTTAAAAAAAAGTTATGGCTTGTACAGGAAGTCGAAACTCAAATAATGGTCACGGCGGTGGAGAAGTCATTGTCGCCGCACACGTAAGAAAAAAAATTCTTTTTTTTCATTTAGTAAAAATGCTTCAAATAAAAATATTCCTTTTGAATAATAGTAAAATTCAAAGGGGTTTAACAATGTATAAAGGAATGTTGCGTATAAAACAAAATATGCCTCAATGAAATGAGATTTAGACGAAGTTCCTTACAAAGATCAATTTTTAAATAAGTAGGTCTATTATTTTTATTCACTATAAGTACACATAAATAAAGTAAAAATACAAGATAGGACATAATAATATCATTACATAATTTGAAAGTAGTAGATTAACCCAAAGAATGGAAATTGGGTTAAGAAATTCTCTTACATCATGTCTGACTTGACTCGGTCGTTCTTTGACCTCTTGAATAATAAACTAGAGTTAATTTAAATTTCCTAATAAACTTTTTCATGTTTATTATTCCTTTTATATGACTTATTACCATGTTATGAACATTATGTAATTATTTATGTTAATAACGTTCGTTTTGTCGATCTTTGATACTTGAGTCATAAATAAACTTCTTATATTTACAAGTTGTTCATGTGGTAAAATATCCATTATACCCAGAATTATATCCATGATGTAGATATAATATATATCATATATATCCAGTATATACATTCATTCATAATATTACGTAACATTTAGAGTTAAGAAATGAAATGCACCGTTCATGGAGACGGTAATCCATACATACGCATGAACGCTACATTCATTTCTATTTTGTATTTAATGGAATGGAATCACAATTATATAAAGGTATATTATAATAACAGTATAATATCATATATAGTATCATTTAATTTATCCTTTATACTTCAAACATATGGCATTAACGAATCAAATCATTTTGAGGGGGCGGTAGTCCGCACTTCCTAAAATGAAATTATCGCGTTTACCCATAATCGAAATCATAAAGGTATTCCATAAATGAGAAATAAAGAAGAATAAGGAAACCATAAACATAATATATATATCATATATGAAAATAGTGTCATCATAATGGCCACCATGAGAGGTGTTAAAAGAATATTGAACAATCATCATTTCGTGAGGCAGTAATACGACACCCAAAGAAATAGTATGTTCTTTAACCATTAGATGAAGGTGTGTGTAAGTGTAAATCAAATAATTCTCATAACAACATCCTAGTATATTTAATATACTATTGTTGTTACAAAATGATGGAATAAAAAGAGTTTAAGGGGTTGGAGAAGCAATATAAAACAAAAGAACATAAGAGAAGACATTACATTAAAATCGGGTAACTCTTTTTGATTTGAGCCAAAGGCTTCCTTGGGAAGACTTCTGCCCAAAGGGATGCTACTAGGAGTAAGATAGGGAATTTTAGAGAGTATTTTGGCAGAGGTTGGCCGAGACCAATGGCTTTGATGGTGTGAATAACGTGGTAGAGGTGGAAGCCTTTTATAAGAGGAGAGGAGGGGCACTCTTGGAAAGTCATGAAATGTTGCATTATTATGAATTGCTTTTCGGATTTCAAAGGTCCCAAAATTATATATATCTAAGATAAGGTGATAAGGGTTATAAATCTACTCATCCAATAGGTGTTTGACAAGTGTATGTCTTATATTTTACATTATATTTTAATTTTATTTAAATCGTTAACTAATGAGGTAATCGCTGCATCATCATGATGTCATAAAAATTTAATTTATTTAATGTCTAAAAATTATAAAAAAATTTCCAAGATGTAGGAAATATTTTTAGACTTCCAATAAATATTTATAGTCTAAAAATTTACTTATATAACCCATTGTGATAATTGTTATAGTAAAACAACACATGTTTGTGACAATTTTATTTTTACTTTAAATAAAAAGTTATTAATGTCATTTTCTTACCCAAGTGGCTCCATGGGGTCCCCAAGTTGACCCATGGATTTTATGGATCTTCCATGTCTCATCCAATAAGGTATGGATAAGTGTAATGGTAATTTCATATTATTATAACATTATATTTATATTAAATTACACTAATTACCTTTAATCACAATTAATAAAACTTAAAAGTTACTATTCGCCAAAAAATTATTTTAATCCCATTGAATGATATTTTTCTTCCTAATGACAACCATGTATGTTGTATTTTTTAAATTAAATTTATACAAGTGGTAAATTTTCATTTAAATGAAAAATCAGTTTTTTAACTACCACTTAGTGGTTTCACTATTCATCAAAAATTAAAGTTTCTCAGAAAAATACCAAAAATTAACCCTAATATATAATTGATATTCTGAATTCAAAAATGATGTCTATTTTAAAAAATTCCAGAAATATAAGTTTTATTAATTAATTTTATAATTAATTCCTGCTATCAATACAAATAGCGTGTTTTTATGAAATAATATCAATCAAAAGATTGACAATTGTTTATGTCGAATTTCAAAGTGAAATTAATTCTATTGACCACCATTGGATAAAATGGTAGAAATATATTCTAATTATACTTTAAAACCTTTAAATGGTATAATTTATCACTATAAATTATTTTTATTAAAAAAGTTTTTTTATGTATTTTTCACTATTCAATAAAAATTGGAAGTTCTCATAATATTACAAAAAATTCAACTTAGGGTAATTTTGATATTCCGAATACAAAAATTAAGTCAATTTTTAATTATAAAATTTATATAACTTCAAAAAGTGGGTATTACTATTCATAACGGCTACTTTGATTGGTTGCGGTGTGTTAGAATCTCAAACTTGCGTACAATGCAAGCCATTGCATTATTGAAAGAGAAGTGTATCATGAAAGCTTGGGGTGTTACATAATCAATAATCTTTCCACATTTTTTATGAATGCTCTAATAAATTTAATCTAGTAATAATGTATTAATAATATTTTTAAATAAAAAAAATATTAGTATACAAATATGAAATTTATGGTATATCTATAATATTACATTAACTATACACATTTTCATATTTAATCTGGAATATTTATTTATTTATCTATTGGCATTTTGTAAAAAAGAATAAAATTTTATTTTAATATGATAAACTGTATAATAAATATATATAATAATATTCATATAATTTTAATAATATTTTATATATAAATTTTTACATAGTATAATTTTTAAAATATTATTTAGTTAGAATAATATTTTGTATCTAATATCAAATAATATATTATACATTTTTTGAATTCAATTATAATATACCATATTACATATACATATAGATATATTAAAATATAATTATTGATATACTAAATTATATTTATACATATACATATTTATAAAATTATATTTTCCAAAATATAAGTAATATTATTTTATACAATACTCTTCAGCAAAATATATAAGTATTATGATTTTGTTTTAAAAAATATTATGAAATGTAATATTTTTTAAATTAATTTCTTAAAAATTAGATTATTTATTATTTTATAAAAAATAATATATTGTCATATTATTTTAATATAAATATAATAAAATGTATATATATTTTTTTGGAAGACATAATATTTTCAAAGATGTAAATACTTTTATTTTATAAATAGTTACACATAATATTAGTTATTTTAATTTTTTTAAAAAAAATTATATCAGTAGTAGTTTTTTATTTTCATTAAATGTATTAATAAAATATATATATAAATATATGGAAAAAAAATTAATATATTTTAAATTTAATTAAATTTAAATATGAATAATAAATATTACATATATATAATTATATTTAAATAATGTAAATAATATGATTAAAAAGAAACTAGAAACATAAATTATAGTTTTTTTAAATTTAATAATTTTATTTATCTATCAAAAATTATATCATAAATTTATTTAAATGTAAATATAATATATATTTTTATGTTTGCATCAAAAATATATTTGAATTTTGTTATTAATATTATAAATTATAGTTTTATACATACAATACTGTAAACAAAGATATTTTCCAAAATAAAAATAATATTATTTTATATGTCTTTTCTCATAACGCATTATAATTTAAATTATAAAAACATAAGGCTAAAATATTATAAGTCATTCAAAATATTATAAATCATATAATTATTTTATAAATTAAATCATATATTTAAACAATCATTCAATTTAAATAAATCTATCATCCAAACAAAATAAAAAAACTGGAAAAAAGAATTTTAAAAAATAAATTTTACCTTCCCGGGGGATACAATTGATATATTGAGAAAGGGAGATATTTTTTGCTGGAGCTTCACAAAAATAATGGAGGGGGGAATGAAAGAAAATAGTGGGGGGTTTTATAATTTTTTCTCTATGAAAGTAATGAACCAAGTTCATGCCTCTTTTTTAGTAGTTGCACATGAAGCACAGATGGGTTTCACGATTCAATTTTGGTGACGTAGGAATCATGAAGCCTGTTCAGGCTTCCTCATTGAAGAAATATTCATGAATGGGGTTTACCCATCATGAATACTACTTTTAAAAATATAAAAAACCAAATTTTTTAATAGTTTATAATTTCTGAAACCAAATCAAAAATAAATATTGCATTTCATTTTTAATTTTCATTTAATTTTGATAGTTATGATACATTATAAATTTTTTTGAGTATTCTTCTCTTATTCATTTTGATGGATTTTACCATTTTTAATATACTCTCACATCGTAGTTAACTTAGTAACAATAGAGTACTATTCTTGGTTAATGTGGTGAGGATTAGGGGGTTCAAGAGTACAACAAACATTCTATTTGTTGATTTATAAGTCAAGAAATGAATTATTTATGTATATAAATAATGTTTTCACTCATTGTTTTATTTTTCACTATACACTTCATCCATAAAATAACTATTTATATCTCCCATATTCCACTTTTCATGACATATAGACCATATATTTGAGATTGGAGACAAATAGAACATGAGATATAGCTAGGAGTTTGAGTAATGGAGGGAACTCAAGAAATGTATTCTTTAATTAATAATCAACTGGAAAATAAATTATTAATCATATTGTAATGGTTTTTAAGTCAATAAGGAAACCAATACAATAAATAGTGGAATTCGATTAATGGAAATCTATATAATAAATTAGGATAGTTTATGTCTCCTATCTTGGATTAATCATTCTATGCCAACTATTTTATTTTATTTATTTTTTATTTTATTTTTATTTTAATTTATTTAATTTTTTATTTAATACTCATACAAAAAATCACAATAAATTATCATACAATTATTAGATAATAAAAAACTAAAATAATAATTGAAAACCTCTAAAAATAATGATTAATAATGTGATCTCTTCAAGATACGACAAGTGGGAAGCCACTCGACTACATCCATGGGAAATTGAAAATTGATAATGGTTAGGGATCATGAAAAACTCTATTTATTAGTGGAATCATTTGGATATTGTTGGGATACATATGAAAACTGATAATATTAAAAATAGTATGTTTCCATTTTTTTCATTGATAATGAGGGACTCATATGGTTTTTAAAAAAAAATTCTCATGTTTCACCAATATTCAAGGTAAATAATGAATTTTTCAATTAATCATGAATCATAAATTTATCTATACATATTTGAATCACTAATATTTATAGAAATCATTTGAGGACCAATTTGCGGGATAATAAAATTGATTAATAACTAAAAATATTATAAGGTTTCTAGTTTGTTTCAAACTCTTTTTTTAGAAACAACTACACAATGGTGTGTTGAAAATGTTCCTACGAAAATATGGAAATGAAATAATAAAAAGTTAATTTCATTCAGCTAAATCTAAATAAATCCAAATATAACTATCATTCATGGATTATAAATTATAATTCAAATTATAATAATACTAGAGATTATTATCTTGATCTAATTGAAATGATATATATAATAATTAGTAAGTATCATTAGAACACGACATTTAATTATCACATATAGTACAACAAGGATCACATAATTATTTAAATTTATTAGTGAATATATTCTATGTGAAAATACATATCATAACATTTCATAACACCCATATAGTGATTAATAATTCTAAAATATAATATATATATTAAATGACATTTTATGGGATTGTTGAATGATTTAAATGGAAATTGGGATCAACACATTTCATATATAGAATATTAATATAATAATAACTATCATTAAAAAATTCAGATGAAATGTTATATGGAAATATATGAAATTATTTTTCAATCTCTATCGAACATGGATAAATTTGTGAAATTTTATTTTTTTGGGCCAAATTTGTTTAAATATTCAATAAATAAGATAAAAGAAAATTTTAAAATACATTGAGGAATTAAAATAATTTAGAAGAGATATGATGATACCATATATTAAAAACTATTGTATCAATTCCTGGAATACATATTCCTAATGATATATCCTTAAAATGTAATAGAGATATTATTAAAGAAATAAAATTTAGTTATAAGGTAAATTTTACCCAATGAAATATTATAAAAAATAGAAGGTGTGTCATATTTATTGACATTTACACAAAAAAATATATTTTATTCATTATTACTTAAATTTCTATATATTAAGGAATTGTATTTTTAAAACATCACATATACTAGAAATCAATGTGTAAAACATGGTAATGAGATATCAAGTAATAATATACCAATCAAAATTCCTGAAAAAAATGAATAATTAGTTCAAAGTCTAGCATCCAAACCGATGAAGGTGTTATGAAGTCATAGTTATCAAAACCATACTACTCAATAATCGATTGGATGTGGTTTCTAAAGGGTTCAATGGTTTTATGAAGGCTAAATAGGTCAATAAATTTAGACTATTTTTAATTAAAAGGTTTATAATATTTCACATAGTTATTTTCTTGGTTGAAAAATGTTATCATTATAATAATAATTTTCATTTTTTATAGTTCAAACATATTTCTATATATATTACACGCACATACAATATGAAATCTTGGATAACCACATGGATTATAGATCACCATTCAATTTTTTATTTTTCCATATGGTATGTGGTGTCTCGATATAGCTCTGGTGCATAGATCAAGGATGCAGGTCTGATCATTTGTAAAACAAGGCTTTCCATTCTTAGGCTATAAACAGTGGTTATAAATTGTATATATTGATCCATTTTAAAAGATGGTCTACATTGTATAGCGACCCATACATTTCATACATATATTTTATATATTTTTATATAAGTATTCATTATATAACATATTAATAAATTCAAAATCATATTGGTCTAGTGAAATTACAAACATGGACATATGAAAAACTAGTTCATAAGAGTCACTCAATATATTCTCCAAAACATTCTACCTTTATAGATAGATATTTCTTAAAACCATTCCTATTAGAATAGGGAAATGAAACATAAAAAATGGTTATCTTAGATGCTTAGTAAGGCTAAACATGGGAGATGTCAACAATCCCATAATCATAACACGAATATAAGGGTATGAGAATATGATCTTATCAATTTAAATACATACAAATCATACCATTGAACAAAATCCCGATTCGTGTAATAAAAGATAGAAATCGAATGTCTTAAATCATAAAGGAAGTAAATAACAAGAACCATGAGAGTAGAATATTGAGATAAGACATAAAACTAAAACATAATAATTGAAAATCATTTCTTTAATTTTCACTAATCATTTTGATAACTATCATAACGGAGTTGGTTCACACCCCATTCAGTCATAATAGTAAATATTCAGACATAAAACTATCAAAGAGAAAACGGTCCCTTAATGTTCATTCCAAATTCAAATTTATTTTATCTCATGATATATCAATAATAATCTAATAAAATGGAGGGAGACATAGTTCCTAAATTTACTTTATTATTACATGACCCCCTTCCTTGGTAATAATATAACCATTATCCATGGTTAAAATGTATCAATAATCCTTGGTTATAATCATACCATTGTTCATGGTTATAACGTAAAAAAATTTAGTTATAATGGAACCACCATCTCATAATGAAAATATTTTATATTATTTATACAATATCATAAAATAAACATTATATAATCGCCTCATATAATCAGTAGAAATGGGTTTCAGAAACATTTCATCCATTCATCACAGCATAACCCATGGATATTACATATGTTTCATAAATAAATCATAAATATAAACATTAAATATCTATAGAAAGAGTGATAATGGTTTCATTGGATCATATACAAATTAAATAATAACTAACATCAACAAATATTATTATATATGATAATTCATTTAAAATATCACTGAAATATTTCTTGAGGAAAAAGACTTTTCTGAAATGAATATAACATTTTAAATATAAATATTTTAAAAATATTATTGAATTTTTTTCCATGAATTAAATCTTGTAGAAATAAAATGTTTGTTCCCAAAAAAATTTCAACAAATACGGAATAAAATTTCACCGATTTTATATAGGTTAAAATAAAAAATCCTTTCATATATTCTGTGAATAGAAAAAAAGTACTTCATTTAGAAAATGAAAGAAGATTCCTTTTAGTTTTTTTGTTAAAATCTAATGTGTGTTAAATTGAGATATAACGACTATATTTTTAAGACAAAAAACCATTCAAATAATTTTTATAAATCATGTTTTTGGAATAAAATTGTTTTTTCACCGAAAAGAGAAATTATTTCAATATTCATAAAAAATTATTTTCAATATTATGAATATATATAGTGATGAAAATTATAGGAAATTTTTTTTTTCAAGAAATAAATCATGGATAATAAAATTAATTTGTTTCATGAATCATATATCATAATAATTAATCAATTTAATATTAATCATAAAAAATCACGACACATAATGCGATTGTAACATAAAACCCATCATTGAATTGTTATAATTTTTATCATAGTCCCAACGAATTAAATTACCTAAAATAGATATTTAAATCCCCAAAACTTTCATAATAATAAAAAATATAAAATATATTCATTGGTATTATATTCACCAAATAAAAGTTTAAAGTGGTGGATATGGCTTGCATCTCACCAAAGTAAATGTGAGATGAAAATGTATTACCTTCAGTTCCACTTTATTCAGAGGAACTCAAACCTCATGTAAAAAACATTAATTTTTTTATAATTCTATCTTAAAATAATGTAAATATTTAGTATATCATATATATAGATATATATAAATATTATATACATAATAATTCATAAAATTTATAGATTTAAAAATGAATTACACCACTCATGGAGGCAATAGGTCGTACAATCACATGAACATTGTTGTAAATTTTCAACGAATGTTCTAAAAAATAATAAATTATAACGTAAAATTATAGATTAATTATATTACCATTTATATCATATATATTTATTATATTAAATATTATTATCATCCATGTAAAATTATAATGAAAAAAAATTTACATTGCTTCGTGGAGGTGGCAATCCCCATGTACACACGAACATCATTATTTATTGATAATGGTTTGGAAGTAGAGATGGTAGATGTTATATTATAATTATAAATGTATTATAATTTCATAACTATAATATATAATCATTAAACTCTTAAAAAATATTTTTTAGGTTGTGATAAAAATTTATTTATATCGCTATGTGTATATGATAAGCTATACACACACATGATCGATACATTCAATTCCCATTTGATGGAAAGGGGTGAATAGTTGGGGATTTAAAAAAATAATAAAAATTGATTGTATTTAGGGTACTGAAGTTTTTATTTAATGAATAATATAATATAATTATAAGGTTAAAAATAATTAAAATGAAATTGGTTTGTTAAGACGATTTCCTCTTCAATGAAACACTCCTCTAGATTTCTTCTTAAGGGCTCTACAGATTGTTTATTGATAATACCACAACATTAAAGTGTTTATAAAAAATTTCAAAGATAATATTTTACTGAATTTTTGAGTTATATGGTTTAATTTTGTGTTAATAAGAGAAATGACAGGTTCTCTTTTATAATTTTGGGGAGGGGTACTCGTTGGATTTCAAAACAATTCTATATTAACATCAATTAATATGGTTATAAGAATAGCTAAAAATTGATAATATTATAAGATAATTATAATATGAGTGTAAATAATATCATCTATTAAAATCTAGATATGTATTTATCCCTTATTTACTATTATATTTTTGTTTAACCCTTTGTTATTCATTTTGAAAATTATTATAATATTAACATTTTACACCATTTAAGGGTTTATAAAATTTATATAATGTGAAAAATACTCATTAATGGAAAATATTTTATGATTAAAGATATACTCCATTCTTTTTAATAAATATAAAAATTTCATTAGATTGATATCGTTTTTATATATATTATTTACTATCAAATATAATTAATTTTATTTTTAACACTATTCATATATCCTAACCTTAAATATATCAACCCAATGTATGTATTTCAATATAATTCATTAACACAAAAAATATACATTACATATATTAATAAAAATATTTTTACATATTAAATCACTCATATTATATTAGTTTTAATATTTTTAATATCATATTATATTCTTTTTCTTAATTTGATAAATACTACATCAGTGATGCATTAGCATTTTTTGTAATCATATACTTATTAAAATGAAAAATAAATTTAGGTTGAGTAAATTTTTATTTATAATAATAAATACACATATATTTATTCATAACTTTTAATTCTTTTATCAGGACACATAATATATTTTTTAAAACTAAAAAAGAAACATTTTGTATATTTCTTTTCATTAAATATGATATATGTACTTTTAATATATATGTGTCTATTAAACGACTAATATTCTATAATAAGGTTGTAATTTTTTAATTAAATTCATTAATAAGTAATTAAAATGAAAAAATTTGGTTGTATCACTTGTTTTTTACAAAGTTTAACCCGACTAACCCTTTATCAGGGTGATAAAATTTACAACTGTTCTATTCATTTTGATAAAAAAATAAATGGGGCTTATTTAAAAAATTTGAACTTCATAATTATAAATATTGAATAAATTTTATCAAATTATGAATACATAAGTGGAAAAAAATAATTTTAAAATGAGAATGAATCATGCGAGGAAAAAAAACTTTATAAAAATACATTGTTATCAATAAAACACAGTTAATTATTATTCCATTCCTAGAACAATATTAAATAAATTATAATTATTTTTTGAATATATAATATGTAAATTTAATTAAAATATTTAAAAAATTGTGATTCCATTTACTTATTATTTTAAAAATGAATAGCATGCAAAAATACATTTTATCGTAAAAATATATATCTTTCATTAAAATGTTTTTTATTTTCATTATAATCCACTAAAAAATGAATTAATTTCATAGATATATAAAAAATTGTGTTTTAATAATTGATTTAGTCTTATTAATACACCCAAATACAACTTTTATATCATAACTAATAATTTAAATAGTAATATTTTAATACTATATTGTTGTTCAATTAAATATGGTGTTCTATTTGACATAAGTTATTGAATAAATTTATTTGAAAAGATAATATTTCTTAAAATATTGAGGTGTAAAATTATTCCCAGATTAATCATAGTTATCCCTGAAAATTATAAATATTTTACAATGAAATTAGGATATCTATTTTTCGTGACTTACTTAGGATACCATGTTGCTTCTTCGAACTACTAACTTCTCTCGAGAATATTCACTAAGTGATAAGTATTCTTCTATAGCACATTATATCTATGATGAATTAACTGAAATGGTTATTTCCTATAAAAAATTTCATTTTCCATTAGTAAGAAATTTCATTTTATTACTTGTTATGGAGTGAGTATGTAATTTACTAGGATATATAGGTGGAACACCTCATGAACTTGAGATAGGTTCACTGATAATTCTAAATGATAAGATACAGTCAATGCACAGTAAATTATATCGTACAATATAATATACCTATGGATGACGTTTACCTTATTTTAAAATATCATAACCATGTTCTATAGAAATATTTATAGAAAACTAATCTCACCAACTGTAAATATATATGATCTTGTCGATGACTACCCACATGACTCTTATGTCAACTCTCGGCTACCTCAATGTCTTATAGAAAGGCTCTAAATTTATCTCCCACTTTCTCTACTAATATAGGTCAAATAGATTTCAGTCTAAAAATTCATTCTAGAGAAATTGTTTTTTAAAATATAATTCCTAGAGGTCTTAATAAAGAGTTATTTGAGTATTTCAGTGAGTGATATTAATATTATAAAACTCTATTAGTTGATGTTGATGATCCCAACCCACAATAAAATACATAGAAAAATTTCTTAATATATCATCTAGAGTTATAATTATATTATTATAAAGTCAATATGTATGAGGATCATAATATATAGTAACATTACACACAATATCTTGATCCTACTGAAGGGTTCTACAATAAAATTGAGGTAAAACTCATATTCCAATCAGATATAGTATACAGTGGTACTCCATGAAAGCTTACAACTTTATTAATGTATGATATGTTATGATAATCAGGGTTTATGTCTTATCTAATATTATTTAATTTTACTTACATCATATTGTGTTCATTAAAAAATATCATTAACTCATTTAGAGGTTTTTGGTATCCTGATGATGAAATCTTTAATTTTTTATTCACATTCCCATTGTTATATAAATAATTTTAATATCATTACCTTGTAATTTCACACCTTAGGATTAACCTATTGACATTAAAATAAATTATATTCCTACTAATAAATGTATCTCTTCATGTTGTCCAACTTAAGTATTCAAACATGTAGGTTAGTGATAGGTTCTATTTCCTTGGAACCCTCTTGTTATTGGATCACATACCACATCTTTTCCGAATGCGATACATTTTTTCCTAAAATCATATTTATCCTTCTTTTAAAATCTACAATAATATAATTCTTATAACATTCCCAAATTTAAATAAAATACATTTACCTTAACACAATAGATAATATAAACCCAAAATTTTAACAATACATTTAATATTACGCCAATAAAATGTAAAGGCATTTCTTAACAAATAACCTTCTCACTAAAAACACATATAAAACAGAAGATTTTTATTTCTATAAAAGTATTCCAAAATACTCAAAATCATTATAATCTACCATTATATAATACCTCAAGAGGGGAGTATAAAACATTGAACTTTTGATCACCATTAAAATAATAAAACCAAGATTGTATCCAAAACGCTGAAGTTAGTCATTTGAGGTGAGATATATATTATTCCAAAAAATTATAAAAAACATATTGCATATGTAAATCCCGATCTTAGATAACACCATTAACCTTGGATTCATTGGTTCATCCTTAAAACAATAAAATATCGAATATAAATTCATTATTCTAGAATTCATGTTGATAAATATAGTAAGTGATCAGAATAAAATTTAATTTTAATTAAGGGTTAATAATAATATATTCATATGGATTATTCGTAATGATTTCTATATGAAATTCCAAAATATAGATTGCAGTATAAGTTTTCTCAAATTACCATGATTCAATTTAGATGTTTTCATTGTATAATATTTCCCTTTATCCTCCATCATTAGAGTTTAATGTTGATTATTATCCTCCTTATCCCTTGTATTATGGTATTCATGTACATTATTCCCATACAAATTATATTTTAAGAATTAATTTATGGGTGGTGAAGAAGTCGATGTCTTTTTTTTTGATCCATTGTATCAAATGGCCTTCTCACTAACTTTAAACTTTTATTATCTCTAAGACCATCATTGCATCATTTAAAACACATCCCAGTTACACTCAAGTAATTAACATGATGTCCCTTCCCACATTTCATGCATTTTTGTTATTGTAAATTCATTACACCATGTAATTTATATGTGTTCTCATTACACTCAAACTACATTTAATTTTCAAAACCATCAGTATGGTGTGAATATATAATTTACATTTCTTCATTGAGTGCACATATAATGATTTATTCATAGCTACTAATTTATATTATATCTAACAACTTTCAGGGAATTGGTTTTATGAAACCAAATAATCAATCCACTTTCATTTCTGAGATGATTATTAAATAGGAGTATACCTTTTAAGTATTGTAAAATTAGCTTTATATGTTTCAATAGATTCATCATCCTTTTTCTTGAGTTCAATTAATTATTCTATATCATTGAGAAAATAATACGATTAAAGTAATTAATAAAAAAAAAATTTTAAAACTCACCTAATATATATAGTAAATTACATCCTCTTATCAACTATTCTTAATAAAATTCATCAACTGATCTGCTTTTATTAATGAGAAATGGCTATGATAACTTTATCATCTTCCCTAAACTAGAAAAAATAATAAATATTTTCAGTGGTATTGACCTAATTACCACCAACTTGTGAACTAGAGGATCCATAAAAATTATTTTGTTTTCGAAACATGAAGGACTGAATAGAACTTTTTCATACAATTTTTTGTTTGGATGTTCAATAGGGTTCATATCCTCATAATGTCGTCTCAGCATAGAAATGGGTTTTTAAATTTCATCACCTAAAACATTTAGTTTCTTATGAGGATAATCATTTAATCTCCCATTGAATTCATTATTAACAAGATTCCTTTAGTGTATATCCATTGAATGAAATTAGAAAACATTTTGTGAGAATCAGTATTCATAGTAAAAAATCTCGTAATCATGAAAAAACATTTATAGGATATCTAAATGAAGATAGATTCATATCAATATACAACAATGTAGGATGAAACAATTCCATTATATATCATCACTAAAACATTAGGATGTTATCCTATACTTATAATTAATTGGAGGATTCTCATGAAAGGAATCTCATCCTATATTCTAAATGTTAATTAAAATGTACTCTGATAATAACTATACTGACCCATATTTTTCATACATAGATATTACCTATTTTTTTGATGAATATTCATTACATAACATAATGATTGACACAAAAATTTTATATTTATAGTTATTTTAGACACATGGAAAAATAAAAATGGTACATAAGTTTCTCCCCTTATGTGCTTTATAACTAGAACCCTTATTAAACCAAACATTACTAAAAAATTGTTCATAACTCGGTGAATGGGAACATAAAAAAGGGGGAGCTCAGAGACTTATTAAGGGTAATCATGAAATACATCTGTGATCAGATAATCATAATATGATAATATGGTTATGAGAATAAGAGGATAACATTTTAAATCCATTCCTTGTAAATCAATGATCAAAATAAGGAGTCATGGCATAAATATTGACAGTTTATAAGACATGAATCAAAATATAGTCAAATAACATGTTCTATGAGGTCATAACATTTTCATAAGTCATGTAATTATGAAATATGAATTTAAAATCACTTCTTAGTAGTCTAGATACATTGCCAATAATATCTTAGTGTACTGTTTTCACTACTTATTCCATCATAGTAGTAATGGTTCACCCCCAACACTATCATTGTGGAAATGTCCCTTACTAAACTAGGATCACATACCTATTCTGTCCTATTAATCTTAAGAGATATCAATAATTGGCCATTGAAAAGAAGAGAGATATAGCTCTCACCTATCATTGGTAATAACATGACCACTATCTTTGATTATAACATGACCACAATCCTTGGTTATAACACAACCACTATCCTGGGTGAAATCATAAGAACTTTAATTAGTTATAAAATAACCATGATCAAATAATAAAAAAATTACATATGCGTGTCATAGTTTTTGAATACAATCATCATATCATCCTATCGTAACCCTTTCAAAGAAGAAGGGTTTCATAAAAATTTATTTCATTCATCATAGCATAACCCCGGAGGAAAATAAATGGGTCTAATAAAAATATAACAAACATAAACAATATTTATATATTTAATGAGTAAGGGCTGTATAATTGGACAATATTCCTAATAAATCTTAATTTATATCAATGGATGATATCATATATGGTAATTCCCCTAAAAGAACAATGAAATATTTATTGAGGAAATTAATAGTTCCATTTTGAAAATAACATTTAAAATATAAGTAGTTAAAAAATATTATAGAAAATAGTTCTGGGATAGAATCAAAGAAACTCATAATGTATGATACAAACCATTGTTCAGTCATGATGATGGAAAACTCAATTCATGTTATATTGGTTAAATAAAAACAATCCATTCACATTTTTGATAAAAATTTAAAAAGTAAATGGTTTGGAATATGATATGAAGAAAGAATTAAAACCATTTCAAAAAAATTAAAATATATTTAAAAATGAATTTAATAAATCATTATTTAATATTAAGAAACTTATAAGAATTTTTTTATGAGAATTTATATAATAGATAAATGATTACTAATTAAATAGAGAAACAAAATACATTTTTCTTAAAAATAAATTTTTTGTCTCCTGAGTACAAAAAGAAAGTATAAATAAATTAAAACATGTATTATGGAAATATGAAAATTGTATAAAAATTTAATGATTGAATTTATTTTTATATCCTAATGACTCATCAATGTAATGTTAATCACGATCAATCTTCATAAACAATGAGATTGTACCATAAAACACTTGACTACTTCAGTAAAATTTTAATTAGAAGACTCATGAAAGATATAACCTCATAAGGATACGAAAACCTCCATAAAATTAATAAGTCTAGTATTAAAAGACATTCATGGTAAGTATAGACATCGCATAAATGAATGAAGTGGTGAATATGACATGTGTCTCACAAAAATAAATGAGAGATGAAAATTCATTACCTTGAATTTCAATTTATTATAGGGAACTATATCCTTATGTATAATAAATTTGAATTTACAAAAATTCTCTATCATAATAATTTTTACACATAAAATATCATAAATATTATTATATATAGAATCATTCATAAAAATTTGAAATTAAAAATTTAATTACACCATTCATGGAGGTGGTAGGATGTATGTTCATAAGAACGTTGTTTTAATTTTATGTTGGATAGTAAGAAATAAATGTAAAAAATAAAACAAATTTAAAAAATAATTATTATATAATATATTTCATATATATTCCTTAAATCCATACATATTACCATACAAGTAAAATAGAAAATGAAATAACATTACAACGTGGAGGTTGTTGACCACACCTACACCCAAACAACATTATTTTTTCCAATGGTTTGAAAGTTGGAAAGGTAGATATTATATTATAGACATAGAAGAATAATTATTTCCTAAATATCATACATAATCCATAATCACATAATAATAACCATTTTTTGAATATGGTTATGTAAAATGAACTATATCGCTTTGTGGAGATCACAAGCCATACATACACAAGAGTGAAATTTTCACATCCCATTTGATGAAAGAAGGTGAATAAATGTCATTTTGAACACATAAAAACATTTAAGAATATTTTTGATACTTATTTTATTATTTCATGATGAATATAATATATTTATAGTAGGAAAAATAATAATAATAATGAATTTTATCGTTTAAGGCGATTACATTTTTTTAATATGATTAATTTATATCTCCTCTTAATGGAAATAATGTTAGAATTTAAGAAAATAAATAACTAATATAATTTTAATAAATAAGTTTATAAGATAATTTGGGTTTTTTTTTACTTAAAAGTCTCAATGTTTTAGGAATACGATAATCGAGAGGTTCCCTTTGATAATTTAGGGGAGGGGCACTCCTCGAATTTAGAAAAATATTGATGTATAATAAATTAATTTCGACGTCAAAATTTCATGAAATTGATTATATTCTAATATTAGATGAGGATTATCCAAAATAATATCATATAATAAAATTATGATTGGTTTGTGTGTCATTTAACCCAATGTATGTTTTCATTTAACCCATTATTAACCCATTAGGCAATTACCATAATATTATTACTTTATAGTCATTAAGGGTTAATATAATTACGATAAAATGAAAAAAGATACATAAATTGAATGTGGGTGAAAATTATAATATTATAACGTTTTTTTATTAATAAAAAATTTTTAGGAATTTTATCTCATTTAATAAAATATTATTTATTATAATATATCATTAATGTCATTTTTAACACTAATTATTTAATTTCAATTTTAATTAATCAATAAAATCAGAAAATTATAATTTATTTCTACAAAACATCCCTACTACTTTTTATAGATATACTAAACATGTGTCACACATTATAACTCCAAAATTATACAAAAATTATTATTTTTATTATAAATTTATAAATTTTTTTATTATTTTGTTGAAATGCTCCATTAGTATTGCGTAAGAATTTAATTTAATTATATATATAATAAAAAATAAAATTAAAAATATATAATTAATATAATTTCATTAATCTAAAAATTTAGTCTTATATTCATTCATGACATTATTTCTTATTTATTTAGAAACAATGGAGATATTTAATTTAAGAGATTGTGATTTTGTAACTTTCATTACATTAAATATTATATTAATTATTGTATTAGAAAAGTTCCAATTAAACAACTCAATTTAAACACTATTCTGATATGGTTAAAAATAAATTCATTTAATAAGAATTACTTTGAATAATTATGGCCTTATCACTTAATTTTATCATAGTTTATCTCGATTTACCCTTTACCAACGAGATAAAATATACCATAATTACTATTCATATAGACAAAAAATCCTATTTATCAAATCTAAACATCATAATGAAAAATATGATATACATTTTATCATATTCAATACCCATAATTTTAATAGAATATTTTTAAAATAATCTAAAACACAGGATACAAACATATTTTTTAAAAAAAATAAATTTTTTAGCATTGAACATACATTATTCCTATCAAATGATCATAAAATATTAATTTAATTTTAAAAAAAATTATCTAATGTATAATATGTATGTTTCATAATAATAATCCACCAATACTGATTAATTTGACTTATAAAGATAAAAAAACACCACATTCAGAAAAAAGGTTTTTCAAAAAAATATTTCTTTTATGTTTCAAACAATTTTTTCATTTACAATAAATTGATAACGAATGAATTAATTTCATACAGAAAGGATAATAAAAATTTCATAATTTAATTATTCATATTCAAACCATACAATCCAACTCCTAGGTAATAAATGTCACTTTAAATATTCATGTGTCAATTGTATATCACAGTTTTTTTAGACATTGTATTGCATGTAATGCAAGTTATCAAATAAATTTATTTTTAAAAAATATTTCTTAAAATCTTAAAGAGTTACAAATATCATAACTACACCAGTTTAAGGATTGATTCTTATGTAACTATCTTGATCATCTTGTAAGATCATGTTATGATAACGTTCTATGAAGGAACTACGAGTGTAATGAATCAACTAGGAATACAAGGAAGAAATGTAGAAGAAGTATTTTAGGTTTTTTTCTCATCTAGCATTATTTGAATATCAGGGGTGTAATTTCATTATTTATAGGGGATTGTAGGAATGATGATATTGTGTGTGTGTGTCTATGTATTCCAAATTGCCAATATTTTTTTCATATTTAATAAATTAATATTTCATTTTTATAAATAAATGAACTCATATAATGGGGAATGATTTTTTGCAATGTAAAATGTCATGTTTCTTTATGCATAATAAACACTAAATATTTTTATAAGGTTATAATAATATGTTAATTTTTTTTAAAATAAAACTTCATAAATTCTAAAAAACTATTATATAAATAAAAAATATAATTATTGAGACATGGACATATCTTTGTAGATTATCCCAAATAAAAAACACAATAATAATAATCCAAGAAAAAAGGGAATATTTTATTATAAATTGGATATGTCTTTATATAATAAATATAAAACACACAAATAAAAGTAATAAAATGATAATTATGATTATTTAATGGATTGAATATAATTTATATAATGTTAAAAGGGTAGATTAGTCATTATATGACTTTTTGAAAAGGGATTTGGGGTAAACTAATATAAAAATTATGTAATTATTAAAATTATACAATACGAGAACCTTTGAAATATTTGATATTTATTACGAATAATAATTTTATTGGTAATGTGTGTGTGTTTATTATGATTCCACGAATTATAAAATAATTTTATGTGTACTTATTAGAATAAATATTTGTTTGATTATGTATAAATCCCAGACAAAATTATTTATAATGGAAAAATGTTTATATTTATTATTGTATTTTCACGTAATTAAATAATTAATTTCATTTAAAATATTTCAAATTTGGAATCTAGATGTCAAAATTTTAAAATGGTGAGGTTTTGGACAATTTTATAGAAAATTAAATGTTTAAATGGAGAGAAAATTAAGATAAATAGAATGATACAATATTATGTATAAAATAATAATCCATGATATAAGAATGAATTATGTTAATATTTAATTAATGAAATATTATGCATTGTCACAAGAAAAATAAATATTGTGAGAATTATATGAAATAAATTTTTATTAAAATATAACATGCATCCACATACAAGTACCCACCGCTTCCCCTCATCCATATCACACTAAATTTGTATTAATAATTTATATTTATATCTATATACATCTCTATTTTAGTATGTTTTCTAGTTTGGATAAATTTTAAACTTCCTAAGGGTATGTTGCGAGGTTAATAAAAAAATTAAGTTACATGTTATTTCCTTGTATTCTCTATTTGAAATTTACATTGAAATTTCATTTTTTTAATTGATATTTTTTAATTTGGTTTTACCCTACAAATATAATATAATATAATCCCTATATATGGGTCTAATACTTATGGTGTTGTGTTATAAGAGAAAAATCTACCTATAAAATATATTTTATGTATTTCTAATTCATCCTTTTTCAAACCATCATGTGTTCTTTGCATATGAACTATATGTGAACCTATAGAACATGAATTCCTGATAATGATTTTTTTTGTTGAATAATTTCAATAAATCATTATGATATTAGATATACATTATTCACTCCAATTCATTTTGAGGAATGTTTCATGAATATCCGCTTTAAAATCATGTACAGGATTCATTGAAACAAAATTATTTCATAGGATAAAATTCCATCATGTATACATAAAAATTCATATTATATTTTCCATTTCATTATAGTGTATTTATTTTATTATTAAAATCATTCCATTGTGTGTGAAAAAATTAACCTGATCCGTTGTTATTTTTATTCCATATGGGTTAACATTTTATGTAATTCATTATAAATATTTGAATAATATGTCAATAATTTATAATATAATATTTATGATGATTATACTCATAAATAAGAAACCATTCCTTTTTGATTGATACGCTATCCTAATTCAAACTTCATTTAAAAATATAATATCCTCTATTATTGATCATATTTTATGAAACTATTATATTATCTGACCATGATTGCATTTATTTTTTAGGGTTTCATTATGTTATTGAAAATTTACATGATGAGGAATTATAAAATTACATATTCACCAAATTATGGTATAATGATTAATTATGGGAGATTCAACATATATGTTACCGGTATGTGTTCTTACCCGTTATGTTAATGTGATTGGGGTTTAGTCTTTTATATGACATCGTAGTAGTTATCCTTAATTTTTTTATATTTCTCAAATAAATTACATTATTTTTAGGTTTTTCTATCTCATATTCATGTCCCTATATAACCATAGGTTTCACCTTGAGACCCCCCTGAAATAGGGGAAAAGTGGCATAATTTTTGGTGGCCAGACTAGGCCGTACGGTTTGTGTACACAGTTTACTATACTGTGCAATGAAACTATGCATCCCTATCTAGCTCATTAATTTTCCTTTTGTAATAACCATTTTTTCCTTCCAGAATAAACCCTATTCCCCCCACTTCATCCCCATTTCATTAATTTCATCCATTTATAACCGCCAATATCTCTCAAACCTCATTATACCTCAATTTTAAATGAGGATTTGGTGGAGAAACATTATACATTCTCAAGTAAGTGAGTTTTCTTCTTAGTTCCATCCATTTCTTTAGCACTTCTCCCCCATTTCATGAAACTAAAAATTTCAAAAATCATGGGATCATACCTAGGGTATTTTTGAGTTTCTTGGTCTAATCATTTTGTTTTAGGATCATTTTCACTCCCTTGTGTTGCAGCAGTGGTGTCATTGAAGTATCACACACAGATATGATGTTTTTACTCATTTAGTAGGTGATTCCTTCTATAAGAATTGTATAATGGGTTATCTGGCTGGAATTATATTTTTATCATGTTTCTTTTTCAATTTTTTTTGTGAAAAAATTATTTTTGATAGCATTTGTTATGAGGTTGAATTTTAAGTGGAATATGTGTGTGAAAATTTGGTGTTTTATATGAATTTCATGTTGTACCAATTGGAGTTTATTTATAATTCATGGAATAGTTTTATTACAATTCTTTAGTGTTTTCAATTCTGGATTGGTGTAATATTGGTGTGCATTTGGTTTCAAAAGAGGCTCTTTTAAGTGTCTTTTATGTGCAATGATTCGGTATACATTGTGAAAATGATTTATGGAAATTTAAATTTCATTTTTGAGTTTTACGAATTATGAAAATATTTGTAGATACAATTTTGAGTTTGTGTGGGAAGAATGATTATTTATGTAAATGACATTTTAAATGATGTGTAACATGTTTGAGCACAACGACAGAAACCCCGGTATCTAGGTGCGCGAACGTGTACTAGTATGCTAGTGATCCATAGTTGTTTTTTGAGTGTTTCACATAGCATGTTTGTCATTGAAAACACTATCATAACTATATAGAAGATTATTCGGTACCCCTAGGTTATGGGTATGTTCCCAACTAGTGGATCATGAATGATACTATATATTTTATTTGGTTAATTTTCCACAGAGATATGAGGTACCTAGGGCCCACAGTTAACTAGTTCCTAGGGGTGTTCTCTTGACTAATGTTCATTGAATATTCAGTATTTACCATTGGATTATAGAGTGTTTGGATGTGAAATTAAGTATATTACATGTTTTTTTAATGGTATTCATTATTCAATGTAATCCGTTGGAAACTATTTTCATTAAATGTTATACTTTAGAAATTGTTACTACAATTTCCTATTTACAAAAAATGCTTGCTTTTTATCATATAATTATTTTCACATGAAATATTTGGGTTGTTTACTATTAGAATTAGGATCACACCATACTTACAGCATTGGGTGTAGGTAGATTTGATCATGTCTGACATAGGTAAGAGAAAGGTCCTTATAGACGACGGTTCGAGTTGTTAGTTCCCTTACATGGTGCAGTGTTGGGGAGATAGGTTGTGGTTGATGGACCCTTTTCATGTCTCTATCCTTGGGATGTTTTATATGCTAATTTTGTAGTTTTTTACCTCTTTTCACTTTCCTAAATCATTTTTTCAATTCTAAATTCTTTTTATGGAATGTTTGGTCGGTAATTTTCAAATCTAGTTTATTTGTGGTTATTGGTTGTTTTATGTATCCTAATTTGGGTAAACCATTCTTGAACTATTGTTCGTCATACTCGGGAAATTTTTAAAGACCATGGGGAATGGGAAATCTTGTCTGGAATTGATAAAAACCAGGCTGCGTTCTCATTTTAATGGTGACTAGATTCAATTTGTGAAAAATTGTTTCAAAACAATTTACTCTTTTTGTGTCATTTTATTATTTCAGGATGAGTCTATTTAGAGTGGGCAAAGGACTATCAGGGAACGAGGTTTTTTTATTAGTATTGTGACTGGCTTGTAAAACTTGTAAAAAACCTCAACCTGCCTTGGAATGTTGGCATTGATTTTTTGACTTCTCTTCTAGGTGGGATGCACGGGTTGCAGACTGCACGTTGACATCATGTGGGAGTGAAGAGGTCATTTATTTTATTATTGTGATTTGTTCAAATTATATATATTCGATGTAATTTCTGAATTTTTATATAATTTTGGAACGTATGATTTTTTTGAGACTATTTCCTTGTGTAGTATTGTGCCTCCCGAGAATGCTATCATGCACTCACTAAAGGACACCGGAGAGAGATCTCCCTCACCGATTGATCAATGGATTGTGGAAGATATGGTCAGGGCTATACAAACACTAGTAAATGGAGTATCTTATACTACTACTCCTTCTAAAGAATAGGTGTCTATTCCATGGAAGGACAAAGACCAGGAGTTCATAAAGAAAAATATCTTACTTTCTGAGGTAGCATGGAAACCTGGAAAGCAAAAGAGTGAATCGAGAAGACTGTGTGAATGTTTGAGTTTCTGGAAACACCTGAGGAGGTCAGGGTGAAGTGTTACTAATTTATGTTAGATGGACTATGAAACAGGTGGTGGGAACTAGTTCTCCAAGATAATAAGTAGGAACAGATGAGATGGAAGTACTTTATGGTTACCTTCAATGACCAATACATCCGTGACATTTTGGAAGATTCAAGATCCAGAATGTTTATGTAGTTAGTTAAATGGGATATTTCATTGATGGATCATGCCAACTGTTTCATTAAGCTATATTTTTATGCTCCAAAAATGGTATATAATGAGAAAACGAAGGATCAATAGTTGGAGAGGGGATTAAAGACATAGATCTATTCCTAGGTATTCTTGTTCAAGATTAAGACTTACTCTGAGGTGGTTGATCAGGATTGTATGGTGTAGATTGACCATAATGGGTGGTCTGGATTATATAGGTTAGTCTTAGTGATGGAAAGCATTAATTCTTCTGAAAATAAAATGAAGCAACAGGAGAAGGGAATGAAGGGAAGTGGTACCTTAGGCCAACTTTCCAGCCAGTTTTATTTAGTTAATTTTGACGAATGGTCTGTTGTGTGCCACCAGTGTGGGAGGACAGGGTACACCTGAACAGATTGCACATTTCCTCTGAAGCCTTGTTAACATTGTCATGGTATGGGACACTTGATTAATTTTTACACAATTTCACATCCACACAGAGTGGGAGGGGGGGTTGTCACCTCCATGGGTATGCCAGTTAAGTCAATGACATCGAGAATGCAGGGATCTCGATTAGGTGACTATGGTAGTCGGGCAGGATCATCATATGGGAAGAGCCACATGCGAGTGGTCCTTCTCATGTATAGACTAATAACCTTTATACTATGGAGGAGGACCTAGTGGGATCAGATATACAGCCTTCGATTGTCTAAGGTAGAGTTTTGATTTCATATTCTATATCTGTAGCTATTTTAGATACTATGCTTCTATTTCACTAATATTTTCCAAGTATTATTAAGAAAATTAATTTTCCTACTCACATGTTTTCTATTACGATGGAGTGGGTGACTCCTTTGGGTAAAAATAGGGAGCAAGGTCTCAGGTTCCCATAGTGTGCACTTCTGTGACAGGGTTGAGATAAAGTGGGACCTCATGGTCCGGGATATGGATCTTTTTGACATAATCATTAGTATGGATTGTATGAATAACTTTAATGTTCACATCAATTTCTATAGGTGGTGGGTGATTTTTACCACACCTGATGGTAGCCCCCTATTTTTTCATGGAGAATGGGATCCTTGGTCGGGTCGGGCAGGACCACCACCTCAAGAGTTGGGAAATATTAGCTTCTAGTAATATTTTATTACATTAGACTATGGTGTTAGTGCTCCTATGTTTGGATTACCTAATTTAGTGTATGAATTCATAGATGTACATCTTGATGATTTTTTAGGCATTCCATTGAGCGGGTTATGGAGTTGTCGATTGATTTGGTGCCGATAACAAAACCAATATATCTTCCCTCATATCATATGGCCCCCAAAAGGATGAGGGGTTTAAATATAATACTATAAAGTTTTTAATCCAAATGATTCATCCTCCCGAGCATCTCTCCTTGGGCCACTCCTATTCTTTTTTCCAAGAAGGCTGCGAGGTCCCTCCGGATGTGTATTGACTACCAGAAGTTGAACAAGTTAACCATCAAGAACATATATCTTTTTCCTTGAATAGATGAATTGTTTTATCATTTTAAGGGCGAATAGTGCTTACTTAAAATATAATTGTTTTTGGGTTACAACCAACTTAGGGTAAATAAGGAAGATATCCAGAAGACCACTGTCAATGTAGATATGACCACTTTGATTACTTTATCATGCCCTTCAAGTTGACCAATGACCCTGTAGTTTCTATGGAACTTGTGAATAGGTTGTTCCACCAGCATCTCAAACCCTTTTTCGTGGAATTCATTGTTGGCATCATGTCTTATTCTAGATCATATGATGAGAATGAGAATAACATTAGGAATGTGTTGGGAACCTTGTGAGATCGTTGATTTTATGTGAATTTATCCATGTTCACTTTCTGAATCAAGGAAGTGAGATTTTGTGTCATATGATTTTAGAGAAGGGGGTTTCGACGAACCCTGAGTAAATCAGCGATGTGATTTCATGGGATCATAGAAGGAATGTCTTCAAGATCATGAGTTTGCTTGGATATGTAGGTTATTACAAGATTTTTTGGGACTTCTCTTAACTTTCATCGCCCTTGACAGCACTAACAAGAAAATGGGTGATGTTTGTATGGGCCCAGAATATCAGGACTCCTTGGAGTATTTTAATAAGAAGTTTACTACTACCCAATTTTTATCATTATAGAATCTTTAAAGGGATTTGTGATGTATTATGATGCTTCTGGTGTGGGTCTCGGGTGTGTTCTTATGCAGGGTGACCATGTAGTGGTGTATGGACCTCGCCAACTCTGACCACATGACAAGAATTACTAAACTCACGACTTGTAATTGGATGTGGCAATTAATGCTTTTAAGGAACTGTATCACTACCTATTTGGGGAGAATTTCGTGTTCTACTCAGATGAAAAGAGCCTAGACAACATATTCTCAAAGATGGATCTTAATCCGAGGAAGCGGTGTTGGATCGAGTACTTCCAGGGTTTTTACTTCAATATCATCTACACCCTAGGCATAAGAAATGTGGTGGCTGACACCTTTAGAAGGATAATACCAGTACATTCTATGAGGAAGTACAGTGATGTGTGGACTCTGATGGGAATATTTTCTCTGATGCATGTGGAGACCAAGGAGCACAATAGAGGTGTGTTTCGGGAAAGTGCACTGTTGAATCTCTCTCTTTTATTGTTTATTCAGTGGGAGAAGTTATGTGATGAGCTATGTCAGCAGTATAAGAAGATTTTTCATGTTGGGGAGATTTCTTCTGATTGGAATTTTTATCACGAGGGAATATTTTTATTCAAGGGCCTTTCCATGGTGCCTTTGCTATGGAGGAAGGTGGTGATGGAAGACATCCACCAATATGAGTGGGTTGTCCATCCTAGAGCCACTAAAATTTACCATGATGTTTTTAGGCAGTTTTGGTGTCCAGGTATGAGATGAGACATAGAGGAAATCATGTCAAGATGGTACACATGTCATCAGGTAAAAATATTGTGTCAAATACCATTGGGTTTTCTCTAGCTATTAAACATTTCTACTTGGAAGTGGGATGTGGTCTCTAGGATTTTCATTATTGTCTTGACCCGTACACCATAGGGTAATAATTCCATTTTGGTGGTTATTGATAATTTGACCAAATAACCCTACAACATTACAAATATATATACAACTAAAGTGGACGAGTTGGTCCATTTGTATAATTAGTTGGTTGTAAGACATTATGGTGTGGTGTCAAATGTTATCTCAGATAGAGACCCCATTTTATTTCTCGGTTTTAGGAAGGCCTTCATAATGACTTGGGATCTCATATTAAAATGATCACGGTATACCAACATCAAATGGATGGTCAGATAGAGCTGGTGAATCATATTTTAAGGGACAAGCTCCATGAATGTGTTTTAGACATTGGAGGTTTCGGGGTTATCCATTTGGGATTGGTTGAGTTCACGTATAATAACCATTACCAATCCTTGATTTGAGTTGATATTTTTGAGGAACTCTATGTATGTCCTTGTCAATCCCCTCTGTATTGGGTTGAGGTGGGTGAGACATCACTGTTGGGGTTAAGCCTTGTGCAAGAGATGTATAGAATGGTCAAGTTGATCTGATAGATTCTATTGATAGCTCAAGGTCACCCGAAATCCAATGTTGATCACTGGTGTTAAGATCTAGAGTTTTATATGGGTGATCAGGTGTTCTTGAAGGTGGCCCCTTTTCTGGTTCATCGTCATTTGGGAATCCAGGGCATGCTAATGCTGAGATATTTCAGACCTTTGGAGATCACTGAGAACATTATAAATGTGGCATACATGATAAATTATCCCTTTTAGATGACCTCTATCCACAGCGTTTTCCATGTCTCCCAACTGAAGATATACAACCCAGATTTTCCCCATGTGTTCAGTTGGGACGATTTGAATATGGGGCCCTATTTGTCGGTTTTTGAGTGACCAGTGTAAATAGTTGATTTCCAAGGAAAGGTGCTTCAGGGAAATTCTATCCCAATTGATCAGGTCCTTTTTTATCTTATGAACATTTTACATAAATCATGGTAGTGGAATTATTGGTTTTAGAATATTACCAACTCTTGTTTTCCGATCAAGATTCGAGTTGACATTCCAAGGAGGAAAGACTTTAATGGTGGGGTGTATTTTCATATCCAATACTTTATTTTTTAGTGTTCACTCTCCTATTACATGATCTCTTTTTCCCCCTTGATTTCCACCTAGTACGACCATGATATTAAGGTAAAGTAGAAATTTTTTGTGTGGCCAGACTAGGCCACATGGTTTCTGTACATGGTTCACCAAACAGTGCAAGCAAACCGTACAACCCAGTCCACGTCATTATAAAAAATTTGTAATTCCAAATTTTCACTACTATAATGAATCATAATCCAATTATTTTCTTCCCCACTTCATTCCCATCATCCATATACATCGTATAAGCTCTCTCAAGCCTCCTTGGAAATCAATTTTGAAGGGGGGTTTGGTAAAGAAACATGAAACTTTCTCAATTAAGTGAGTTTCTTTCTTAGTCTCATCCATTAAATTAGGGCATCTCACACTTTTCATGAAGCTAAAAACTTCTAGAATCAAGGGCTTTATACGGCGGTTTTTTTGAGTTTTTTTGTCCAACATTGTCATTTTAGTAACATTTACACACCCATATGGTGTGGTGGTTGTGTGGTAGAAGTATCACACAATGATTTGAAGTTTTTTTATATATTTGGTAATTGATTACATGTGTAATAATTTTATAATGATTTATCTTCCTAGAATTAAATTTTTATAATTTTTCACATTCATTTTTCTTGGTGTGAAAATGATTTTTTATTAGTGTTTGTTAAGTTGTTGATTCATATGTAGCATTTTTGTGTGAAAATGGGGTTTTTCATTTGCATTCAATGTCGTACCAATTGAGGTCATTTATACATCATCGAATGGTATTCATAAAATGTTTCAGTGATGAAAATTATGGTTTTGTTTAATATTGTTGTGAATTTGGATTCAAAATAATTTTTTTAACTAGATTTAATGTGTGAATTCTTGGTATACTTTGTAATATTGTTTTGTGGATATTCTAAGTGCTTCATTGAGTTATACAAATTTTGAAAATAAATTTTAGATAATTTTTGAGTTTTTGTGACAAGAAATGGTGTTTTTATATGTAAATTAAATTTTATATCATGTAGAACTTTTTTGAGAACAAAGAGGGAAACCCAGGTACCTTGGTGGATGGACGTGTACTAGTATGATAGTGATCCGGAGTGGTTTTGTCCCTACTTCGCATTACAGGTTTGACACTGAAAACACAAACAAAACTATAAATATGATTAGTGGGGACCACTTGGTTATGGATATGTTCCTTATTAGTAGCTCATGAATGAGAAAAGATACATGATTTGGTTATTTTTACACAGAGATATGAGGTACCTGGTCCCAATAATTAATTAGTTCATAGCGGTGTTCTCCTGACTAGTGCTCATTGACAATTTGGTATTTACCATTGAATTATGGGGTGTTTTAAGGAAAAACTAAGTACCTTAAATGTTTTATTTAATATTATTTAATCATTAATGGTTACCCTAGGAAACTATTTTCATTAATATTTTCACTTTAGAAAATGTGGCTACCATTTCTTGTTAACAAAAACATGGAATATTTTTATCTTATAATACTTATCACATTGAATATTTCGGTGGTATCCTATTGGGCCTAGGATCACACCCTACTTACACCTTTGGGTGTAATTAGACTTAACCATGTTTGATACTGGTAAGAGAATGGTCATTAGAGACAGTGGATCATGTTGTGAGTTCCCTTCCATGGTGTAGTGTTAGGGGGACAACTCGTGGGTGCTGACCTCATGTCGTGTGGTGGTACATAGGATTTTTCTGGTTTTAAATTTCTAGTTTTGGAACACTTGTTTCATGTATAAAACCATGTTATTAGTTCAGAGTTTATTTAATGAGTTTTTGGTTGGTAATTTTAAGATTCAGTTTATTTATTATTATTGGTTGTTCTATGTAACCAAACTCAATTAAACCATTCCCAAACAATTGTTTATCATACCCAGCCACTTGTGCCTACCCGTGGAGATAGGGAACATCCTTTAGGCCTTATCATGGACCAGGTAAGCTACCCGTTTTAATGGAATCCATATTCAGTTTGTGACAATAGTAGTTATATATCAAGAAGTATGTATTTGTAATGTTTATTGAATATCACACTCATGTATCATGATTATCACTTAAAATATATTGTTCCATATTTATGATAATTCCTAATTTTTTCCACACATATATTATTTTATTTTTTAATGATCAATATCGCCATTTCTTTTTATATTGAATTCCCATTTTGGAGTGTGGATAATTATATAATTATCTATAAATAATTTTTTTTAATTTTATATTATTTAGAATTAAATTAGATTACAAGAATTAATTCCTTATTATTCTTGAAATTAATTGAATATAGTTAATTACTATATTATATAATTAAATTATTATTATTATTGAACCATATCCATGTGTATAGGATATGGGAATAATAATATATAATTACATGATTCAATATTACATGTCAAAAATCAACACACTCAAAAATATAATTTTTTTTCTAAAGGTAGAATATTTAGATATAATCCCCATTACATTATGATTAAATATTCCAAAAATCAAATAAAATAATCTAATAGATATATATTATTAATTTTTTATCAAAGAAAAAAATTAATGAAATAATTATAAAAATATTTATATTCTGATTAATGCATTAGTAATCATTAATAACTAATTAAAAATATGAAAAATGTTCATGAGATAATACATTTTTTATTGACCTATCTATCCACACTCATTTACATGTTGTTTTTCTTGATAGTTAAATTGTGCACTTTCCCATTTTTATTTTTATTAAAATTTTATTAGGTTGATTGAAAAGTTTTTATCATTATTGAATTTTAAATATCATGGTGCATAATTATAGATTGCAAAAGATGTGGTGCCCACATAGTTTTCAAAAAAATGATATGATTCTTACATGGATGACATAAAGATGAAGAAGTTCATCACTCTAAGAATAACAAAAAAAATAGAATACCCCAGTCACATATAGTTATCATTCAACATCAAATAGATAACCTTCAAAAACATTTCCAAATGTAGTTTCATGGTGACGGGAACAACTTTTCTAGAGTAATATAAGGATCACATTCATCATTGGACGAAAAGTTCATCTAAATATTTTAAATAAAATTTTGAGGACCTCTAGATGTCTTTTATCCCTAAGAAACATATGATATGGGTATGACCAATAAATAATCACAAAATTATTCTTTCAGACATGATTTTTCAACACATAGGTCAAATATAGAGTCATTGATAAAATATTATTTTCATTTTAAGATACAATTTAAATGGAGTAGTGTTAGAGAATCTTATTATTCACCACCCAAGTAATGGTTGATCCATATTACCTTCTAAATAATTTAGTGTTTTTGGTTTTTTTCATCAATCATTTATAATATGTTCATATCAAGAGAGCATGTGAAACCATATTAGTAGCATGCACATATTCTCTTGTTAGTTGACAAAACAAACCAATTCACCGGTCAAGGTGCTAGAAGTGGTTATGTAATGCACTTTGTTTCCCAAGTTAGAGTTGAATAATGAAGGACCCCTCCACCGCTAATCTAAATAGAAAAAGGCAAGAATAATGCGTCATAACGGTAGCATTATTATACTGTGTTCAGGAACCATATTTTTCTAGAAACACCCATATATTATTTTAAAATGAAATCCTAATGAAACATGATGAAAAATAAGGGTTTTTGAGTCATCGAAGGGTTTTATACACATAATAATTGTGAAAGTACTAATTCCTAGGACATAAAATAGAATAAAGAAACAAAACACTATATAGTAAGTTATCTATGTAAGAAGTTTTATAATCTATGGCCCCTATGACTGTCCAATTCGGGAAGATTATGCTTATCTGTAAATGGATAACTGTAGTGCCCTGATGGCCTTGGTCAAATACCAAGCTAGGGAAGACCAATTTAAAACTAGTAGATTTCATAAAAATTATGGAATCCATTCACCACTAATAAATCCCAAATTTCCTATCCCTATAACTATAATTGAAATATATATGATCTTTTCACATTACACATTCACGTGGCCCTTATCATCATGAATTAATTTGGGAATGGATATGTAATTTCTATTAGAAATTCTCCCCTTGATATTCCTCCACCCACAGAGGAAACCCATAGTCTTATAAACGATGTAATGCTTTCATAACAGGGTTAAATTTAGCTAATTATAAGGACAAATTATTTCCTAGACTACCAATCATGAATTTCCATACATGGGTATCGACTCCTAATACATATAATATTTGTCTGTAGTTCATTTTCCATTGGTTTATATAAGTAATAAGGATACCATTATAATGTCTGTCAACTCATTCATTCACTTATCTCTTCTCTGAATTTAAACTAAAAAAGGATGATCATGTGTATGTACCACATAATACAGTTATATTTCTCTATTTTATATTTCTATTGTTCATATGACCAGAAAATATATGTCATAGTTTTTATAGTTACATGAAATGAAAATTAAAAATATAAGTCCTCATCACATATCCTTAAAAGGAACCAAATTCCATGTAATATGGAACTGAACCATATGGGTTGTATTCCATTCACAATGATATGTATAATTTCCCCCTTCATAATCCCAGTATCTTTATTATGGTATATTCTTTATCCTTTATAAAATTTCATTCCATTCTACACAGTATAAAATCATCGTATTAAATTATTTTATCAAATGGGGAAAATAAAATTTAATTGTATAATGTTCTATAAATTCATTAATGTGAATCAATATAACATAAAAATAAAATATTCATTATTATTATAGAGAAGTATTTATTAACTATGTCTTAAATATATAAGATATTGTTATAATAATAATAAAATTATTTATAGAATTTTTAAAACTATCATCCCCTAGATTTAGACACCCATACCCCTAAATAAGACAACCGAATATTCAATAGAAAAATGGGTAAGTGTTGGAATCAAAAATGGAAAACCCAATGGAAAATCCTTAATTCATGAAAGAGATTAATTAAAAAAGAATTTACACCTTTTATACTACTAATAAGGGTTTATAGATTATTAATTTCTCGTAAATTTTAAATGGTATCATCCTCATATATATAATTTTGAATAAGGTTCCCAAATAATTCCAAAGGTAGCTATCAGAAACTATGATTAAAATAAATAAATTATCGGTGGAACCATGGTATTATTTTGAAGTTTCCACTGTATATACCCCAACTCTATGGTATAAATAAACACTTCCACTAACTCAATTTTTAATAACCCAACTACAGAATTCCTTTGTGGAGGGAAATGATAAAATATAATATTTTCAAATAAAATTATTTTTAAATTTAAAAAATTATAATGATTAATATAAAACCATGGTATTAAACATAATGTTCAAACATAGGTTGAATATTTAATATAATTTATAAATGACTTAAATGATGTTTTTTAAATACTTTATTCAATTTGTAATTATATGAATAAATCTTACATTTATTTTTTATTATTCATGATTTTCATTTTATGGGGAGACACATGCATATAGATAAACCCACACATAATATTTATAGGATTATATATAAAGGATCATTAATATATCAATTATAGGAGATCAAATATTTTGATATGGGGACACATAAGAGTCCCAAGATGGGATATTTTATGGTTCCCTCATGAATCATAATGACACTATATGTAAGATTCCTCATGAAAATTTTCAATGTAAATACCATAATATTTATTCAACCATATATGTAAGATTTATTTGGTGTATACATAAAAATAGACTAGTCCCTTGTTTATGAGAAAATTTAATGGTAAAACCCTTATGAATGAATTTAGTGACATGTAAAAGTAACATTGCAGATGCACAAGTTATGTAAATGTACATTCATTTTCTATTTGAGAGTTCACTGGATATAGGTAAGAGTTATTGTTGTGGATAATATATATGTCCATTAAAACCCCACTACCTAAGTTATATTTATAGGAAACCACATAACCCTTGTAATATATAGAGAAATATTACTTTAGAACAATTTTTAAATACTGTTATGTAAGATTCGTTTCTATAGTCGCTTGGTAGGTAAGGAATTCCCATAGATACTGTGATGTGTAAGGGTAAATTAACTTTCCACAAAAAATATAGGTAAATATATAATAATCACCACACAAACGAAAATGTTACATAAATGTAATTACATTCCAATGGGGATGATTTAATCATACATTAGGGTTGAAGAATTTGCATATGTGATTTATAATAAAATAATTTGGGGCACAAGTAGTTATCAAATATTTCATGCATTTTTTTATCCAAAAAAATGAGATATACCCCCTTAATATCCATATATACTTTATCAATTAATTAATGAAGGATAATGTCATCGGTGAAGTTGAAAAACTCATCCACAAAAGAATATTCATGAATAGTGTATTTACTAAAAAATATTCATCGTTTAACTAGTACATTTAGAAATAATCTATGGATGATATAATAGTTTGGTGCTCATTTTCTAGAGGATAAAGAATTTACATAGATATATATACATATTTTGTACCATCCCACATAAAAATCAATACTAAAAAGGTACATTTGTCTTTCATGAATTAGAATAATTATTCTAATTACTATTTCTTAAAGTGAATATAGTGTTTTATATTCTTCATTTGTGACATATTATCCTCCATAACCTATTTATTTTTTTCATCATTTTGGCACACCTGTGACCTATTTATTCATGATTATTAAAACCCAAATCTTCGTGGGTGTGGATAGGGGGATTCATATTGATATTCCTAAAATTATAAAAATAATTCATAAACAATCCCTAAGATTAAAACTGGGTAGTGGTGGTAAGAGGTTGATTAAGATATATTCAGTATAAATTCTATCACTATTACAAAAATATTTTATTGTCTCTAACATCAATATATTTCTTCAAACTATCCAATAACCATGTTAGTGTAGGTGAGTGAAATGTCAGTTGAATGTTCTGTGATTGTTGGTAGGTGTTTGATTATGATCACATTCTTAGTTGATGAATTTTCATTCCAATTCACAAAAAAAAGAAATAAATTACTAGTTTAACTGGTTGGAATGGGGTAAATTAGAAATATCTTTCAGAAGGAAATTTTATGGGTAATAGGATGAATGATATTTGGTCGAGTTATTGGAATATGTGATTTAGAGAAATAATAAATAATAATATAACTCATTGTAATTCACTTAATGTCTATTTATTTAAATTTATAAATTCTTTTGGTATTTTTTCATCCAATTTAAATTTTATAAAATCAAAATTCAATCTTCTAAGATAATTATTTTAATTTGGAAAACAAAAAATAATTCCATGTTCTTATATGGTATGATTTTATTTTCACTCATTGAGAGGAAATCCTATGGTAATCTTCCCTAGATACTCTCATTGATGTTTTATAACAGTTAATTATCACACAAAATCTATCAAAAATTATATTGGTTCCATCATAATTCCTTTAATGTTGAATAATTCAAACATTGGATAAATTTTATTCTATTCTTGAGGATTTGAGGATATGATGTTTTTCACATTAAAAACAATCTTGTTGGGGAAAGCCAACTTTTTTCACAACATTATACCACTTTGGGAGGCAATATCAAAATAAAAGAAACACTTACCATTCATATTAGGGAGAGAATTAGAAGGATGTCCCATACATCTAAATGACTACCCCAATGTTCTGAGGAAATATCTTATTAAATATGTTCATCAACAATTCATGCCCCCACATTCCCTAGTTACTATTAAAGAAACACAAAACCAATTTACCATTTCCCAATCATTTAGAATGAAAAAATTATGTGTAACCAATAAATATGATCCAAGAGAAGTATCCTATTCATTCAACATCCTCCATCCGTGAGACTAATCATCAGATATTAATTGAATCATGGGGAAAATTATATGTCACCATTCAAAATACTTTTTCTGTATATTCAATTAGATTAATAGTGACCACATCAATTGATTTATATCTTATAAGAGATAAAAGAAACCAAAATTATTTTCATACCAACAATAACATATTAGAATAATATATAGGTCTTCACTGGAGTACTCATACATAAGGATCTCCCACGTTATGTGGAATATGAATCACAGAGTTCCTCTATGTGGTAATAACAAGGTATATAATATCCATGGTAGACCTCTGTATAGTATATTATAATTAAAACACTATTAATATCATCTATATTGTACTGGATATAGTTATCCTCCCTATAAAAAGTCAGAAAACTAAAATGGATGTCATCCTCATGAAAAAAATCATGAAAGAGAAATAGAAGACCTCTATATATTATATGTTGTGGAGTTACTTATTATGACAAAATATCTATCCAACCTGAAGTACCTCGTTATACTGAAACTCAAAATTTATTTTGAATCACATGGAAATGAAATTTAAAAGGGTATTTTTTTATTAAAATTGTCTTAATAACAAATTATTTATAATGATGATGTTTCTCACATCTCATGGGCAAATTTATCCAATTAAAAAATACCTATTATGTCAAAGAACTTGTTAACATCTCAGTATGTTTTTCTAATTATCCTAAAATAAAAATTTCTAATACAACTTCACCAAAACAACTAGATAACATTTAATCATTTTATATTAAGTATATTTCTTGATATATAGTACACTAATCCTATCAATGTTTCATAATATGAAATACGGTGAAGTTGATCTTAGTACCCACCATGTCATACGGGGTATCAAATTAGTTATGTAACATGAGGATCTTCAATAATCGTACTTAATCTACCATAAGATTATTTTTCGAATAAAAAGGGAGATTCTCTTCATTTACATACTAGGGTATGGGAGAAATGGGTGCATTTCATTTTCCTCCACTATTATTTGCACAAGATCATCCATATATAGTATTTTCTGGAGTGATAATATCCAATTATTGTCATAACCATAGAGTTATTTATTATATATTATGATAAAAGAAATCTATTTTCAAAAAACATATAATATTCATTTAGTGTGAATGGGAAATATAAATACTCATTCATTTGTATTTAAGAATGGTGGAATAGGTCTTAAATTTTAAAAAATCACACTCTAGAAAAAAATATTTTCATTTGCAATGAGAATCAACAAAACAAACCCATTAGAAGATATTTAAAATCTATAACTTATAAGGATATAAAAAACAGAAGTTAAGGAGTGTTGTATGTCATTATATCAATAATTCAGAATATAGACTCACATTTTTGGAACCAACCCTATATTATTGAATTATGGTGTAAATGACATGTAATTCCTTATAATAAATGGTACACTACTATTTTCCTTATATAGACTCATTAGTAGTCTGTCCCAAATTTCCTACCTATTTGGTTTCATGGAACACTACATTTCAAATATTTTAATAAACTCTTATCTCTATTAAAGTAAAACTATACAAGTGAATTATGTTATTATCATACCTTACGGGTTAGGATGATATCATCTCATTTTTATGTTTATGACACATAAAAACTATTTTAACAGCCTTGGAGAAACCGAAGTCTATAGGTGAAGAAAAATTTAATTACCCAAACACCCTTGGATTCACCAATAAAAAATGATACCCTTATTGATGATAATATTCCTTTGAGTAAATTGATATTTATAAGGATGGGAAAGATAAATGTCAAACAAAAAATTAAAAACCATTGGAAACTAATTAATCTACATCTCAACAAGGATCATATTTAGTAATGATCCTTGGTTATTCTCTCTATATAACTCTTAAGGAACAACCTATAACTTAACCTTAATGGGAGTGTTAGAAGAATAAGTATAATGCTCATAAGGAATCAAAATCCAAATGGATATCTTAAATGTAATGATAAATTAATATTATGATCAAACTTTTTAAGGTTATTATAAGGTTATTTAGACCCCATGAATTATAAGAATATATGATATCTTAGTTAATTCAACATCATGTAAATGAATAATCATAATATGTATAATTTCTACAACTGTGGTAAAGCATGATTCAAAAAATGAGTTGGAAAATGGGTATCTATTCATGGAAGTTTTATTCACAAATAGGTTTTATAAGAATGAATATATAAAATTACAGTTGGAGATGTCACACCATGACCTTGGAAAATATTTTATTTATTTCCATTTTTTGAGATTGGACCTTTTTTGATGACGTTCGGAGTGAGGCTTGGATAAAATTGTTGAATTTATGGTTGTCCAGGTGAATTTTAAACCTACGCATGGGAAGCACATGGTTAGTGGAAATCAAGAGTCATTGTCTAGGTACTTGTGCAGTAGGACCTGGTGTTGTGCGGAAGCTACCACAGATTTTGAGCAAGGCTGGACAAACAATGTGGTCTGGTCGTGCAATTGGTTCTCTATTAGGTAGAAGTTACCACATGGTCTGTTCTTGGGAGGCCAAACAATATGTGATGGTTTTTGGGTCAGTTCCTTCTTGGGAAGTGGCTACCACATGGTTAGTGCATGGTCTCACACACAGTGCAGCCTAACCATGTGAGCTTCTGAGAAATTTAAAAAGTTAAAATCCATTTTTCTCTCTCTCACTCTCACCTTTTTAACCAAATTATTGAGCCTCTACATCCTTGGTCTATTTTAGTACAATAGAGGGTTTAAAACCCCATCTCCCCTTGGTTCTCCTCCCTCCATGGATCAATCCCCAATCATTAAAGGTATAATTTTAGTGTTTCTATTCATTTTTATCTACATTCCATCTTTCACTCTTGTTTTCCATGGGTTATTATAAGGGGTACTACCTTTGACAAAACACTAATTGCTAGTGTTTTTGTGTGGGTTGTGTTTCTCTGTGTCTTAGGGAATTTGGTTGGTCCATGAGGATTCTTTATCCTCTCTCATTATGTTTCATCACAGCTACCCTCAATCAAGGAAGGTTTCTCCAAACAATTCCATTTTGTTTCATTATATTCATTCTTGGGTTATTTCAATTAAATTTTAGACATGATTCTACCATTATAATGAAAATGGTTTGTTTATTTTAGGTTTTATTATTAGTATAAATTGTCAAAAATGAGTTTCAGTGTGATTCTTTTCTTATGCTTATGTTTATATTTACCAAATGAGTTTGATAAAAGGTCAATTGAGTTTTTATAGAAAAATGGTGTGATTTGGGTGGTGTTGGCCCTTATTAATATTATTTAAAAATGGATGGGTTGTGGATTTGGCATTGTTTTTTTGATTTGGAAATTTTTTACAGCTTGATTGTTGTAGTGAATTGTTTTTAAATGATTACCATGGTTTTGAAAAGGATAAATTATGACCTTACAATAATGTGATATTTTTGGGGTTGGGTTAAAAACATCTTGGTGGCTCTAAAATGGGTTGGGGTGTTTTCATGGAAATTTATAGTGTTCTATTGGATATTAGAACATATATGACATCATATGGTGCACACATGGATAGGAATTCAATATAAGATTTAACTCTAATGTAATTTACCCAATGAATATACATTTCTCCAGTGGTTTCTCAGTTTAAAGATGATATGTTTGTTCCATTGTGTGATTTCTAAAGGTAGTTTTAATTGAAATCTTAAAATAAATTTTTGTTTTTCAATTGTGACTTGTTTAGTGTAAATTTACAGTATGAGTGACTGTTTGGTACAATTTACATGGTTTTATTCTTAGCCATGGTTTGGGAATGGTTTTCTTGAAAATTATAGGGTTCAGAAATCTTAATCTTCTGTTTTGGATTTTCAAACCTAAAAGTAGTGATTTGTTATTTCATAAATGGAATGTTGTTTTGAATATGTAAATACCAAATCAGAATCATTGAATGTTTTTGGAAAATGTTTTGTAGAACCATGTGACATGATGGCCTTCTTAGAACTTCTGAATGATTCAATGTATGATGGGGACACCTAGTGAGTATTTCCCTATATGGATTATAATTTATTTGGTGTCTGTGTTTGGGGTAGGCAAGTACATGGACGGTTGGTAAGGTGATTCCTACGTGTGAGGGCCTCTTAGTAACAAATTATACTTCTACCATGGGTTCATGGGAATCCTTTTGAGGGTTATGTGATGGTTTCTAATAAACCCAGGAACTACCACAGAACTGGGTTTCTACAACACCACCCTTTAACAGCGCTAAAAAAGAACTGATAAAGGTACCACCGTTTTCAACACTTTTTTAGTGGCTTTGATAATGGGATGGATTTATCTGCGCTTTTTTCCTAGCGTTGATAAAGTTTATATTTTTTAAAATATATATTTCAATAAAAATAATATATTGGTATATAAATATATAAGTATATATATTTAGATATATATAATATATATTTTTAAATATGTTTTAGATAAGTATAATAAAACATTTCCACATAATCTATATGAATTTTAGAGAAAATGACTTATAAAATAAGATATAAATTATTAATTAATAATTTTCTATTTATCATCGATTAATTATCATTAAATAACAATTTGAAGACAGAAAAAACCAATTTATTTTAATGAAATATCTAAAATAACTTGAAAACGTAACTAAAACATTAAACGACCATAGTTGTGGTTCTGGGTGTCTATTTGATCTCTACATTATATCAAATAGATGTTTGTGATGAGATATATGCTCTAGTGACGAAATAAAACCTTTTATCACATTTTTAGAGGCTAGAAAAGGCCTCCAAAACTGAGTTTGTAGTCCGAATACCCAAATTATTTAACATTTGATGGAATTTCAGCCACATTTTAGGGGGTATATTGACCATTTTCATTGGGGACTGAATTTATTCTGAGGGGTTACATTTATATTGATATTATGGATTTATAATTTTATCATTTTTCCCAATGTAATGTAATTTCTATTAAATTATATAACAGTATATACATATTTTTTATATATTTTCCCATGAAAATTTATTTTATAAATAAATAAGTAATCATATTTACATATAATGTATATTTCATTGTATATATGTCTTATATAAATAAGGATATAATATAAATTTTATTTAAAATTAAAATATATTAATATTTCTATACCTATATGATGTGGGTGTTTTTGTATATATATATTTGTGTGCATCTGTATTGAAAACCAGTATATATTATCTACATATTCTAATCATAAGTATATACATATTAATATATAATATTTTTGAATATATATAAATATGTATAATTATACTTAAAAATACACATATAATATGTTCGTGTGTTGTATATATGTTTTTTTATTTATAAACACACACCAAGAATCATATTTCATAAATTTATTCAAAACGGGTCTTATAAATATATATTATTAAACAAAAAATTATATTACTATATAAATATAACTATATATGTTAATAAATGGATGTATATATATATAAATATACCTTAATATATATATATATATAATTAAATAAATATATATATTAATATAACTAAATATATATATACTAATATAAGTATATATGTTAATATAAATATATATTAATATACGAGTAAATATAACTATATATATATAATTAAATATATATATATTAATAAATAGAGAGAAAATATTTTTTTTTCTTAATGATATTAACTTTTATCAGCACAGATAAAAGTGGTTTTTATCAGGGATGATAAAGGAATCATTTAATAGCTTTTATATAAAAGATAAAAGACCCATTTATCATCTCATTTTTAGTACTGATAAAAGGGGTCTTTATCAGTGTTTTTTAGTGCTGATAAAAGAGACCCCCGTTATCTTCGCGGAGATTAACAACGCATTTTTAGCACAGTAAATGGACTTTTCTATCACTGATAAAGGCCTTATTTTTAGTAGTTCTCGATTATATCGGTTGGTACCCAATGAACGATTTAGAGGCCATGTAGTTTATGTCACTGGCAAGGATAGATAATGGAAACTAGATGGTTATTTACTATCAAGTTTCACAATATATTAGAAGGTGTTTTCGAACCGAGTACATCTAGGGATCACACTATGGATGTTTTAGGAAATGCATATGGATACTATTTATATGTTCATATTTACATTTTATTTCCATTGGTATTTTCATTTCACTACTAATTGATTTTCATCACAGTCGAGTGTTATTTGTATTGGGATTTATAACCTCTTAATTTTTTTTGCAATGACTGGTATTCATTTTCAATTGAATTTGATTTGGGTTTGGGAATAAAAAATAATAAATAAATTTGATTTGATGAAATGAGTCATGTTTTGTTTTAAAAAATATGATTTTTTTTATAAAATGAGTAAAAAATATTTTATTAAATATATATTCAAACTATTGATAATGTAATTTTTCTAGAATGGAAATTTCTGGATTCTAGGGTGGTCACCTACTGAGCTCTCTAGCTCACACACTACATGTACCATTCTGTGTCAGTAGCCTCGAGTTATTTTGAAGGTTCAGTTTTCCTAGTTTGTGTTCCCATTGACAGATCAGATCTATCTTGTGGTTGGTGTTGACCATGGGGTCACCCAGAGATCATCGTAGTGTTCATCAGTTTTAGATTTGTTTATACTTTTTTTCATCTTTTTTAATGGAAATAATTTTGTATACTCATTTGAGATTTAGTTATTGTTGGTTAATTATTATTTTTTGTTTATATAGTTGATCCTCATCTATTGGGTTGATATCATTCCAACATGGATTATATTAGATGCCTAGAACTACTTTCCAGCCCGCGGGGATTGAGAATTCCCTTCAGGTCATGTTGTGGATTAGTTCAGGTGTTAGGTAGGATAAAATCTAGGGTTTTTCCAAGATTAAATGGTATCATAAAAGGTTTTACATTATTATTTTGGGTCTCCAAATAGTTTTATATTATTGAAATGCCCGGATCAGTTGTGATCACTGAGAGGGGAGGGGTGAATCAGTGATAACTTTTTCTTTTTAAGAATTGTTCCCTTTCAATGATCATTTCAACCTCTGTGGCTGGTTAAAACCTAGTTCTACTCTTTTGGTGGTTCAGTGATAAGGAAATCACAAAACACGGAGATTTAAAAGGTTTGGTACAAAGGCCTACTCCTTGCCGTGTTGGTTACACACCCCAACACAGATTCTTCACTATACCAGAAGATGTTAACAAAGTAATTTGTTATACCCCCCAATTACAATTTAGTTAAACCCCCCAACTCCACAACATCTTCTTCTTCACAGATCCACTTCTCTTCTTCAAATGTGTTGTTCAATTCTTCAATTAGCTTTAACAAACTCAAGAAGAACTTTTCAGTCTTTCTTGCCAATTTTTTTTTAATATGCATGCATGTGCATACATTAACTCCCTTCTTCTTCGCTTGTGCACACACCCTCACAACCCACAAGATGGGATGTGGTCTTTCTTACTTGCACACTCACAACCAAGATTTGTTGTGGCCTTCCTTCTTCAATGTTAATCTTTCTCTTCGCATGTGCACACACACTTTGTTCTTATGTTTACATACACACGTACTCCACTATGAAATCACCCTTCTTCAAGTAAATCACACACAACCCGAATGGGTATGTGGATATTATATGTGTGAGGGTTTCTTCTCAAGGGTTATAAAGGCCTTGGACTCATGCATGTGTTCCTATTTTTCACAACACAAGGCCTCGGGTTTCATTATTTGTGAAAAACAAGAGTGAACAATCCTCTTTCTTCGTGCAAACCAGGGATCACAGGTCTTCTACGCACCAAGAGTGCTTGGGTGCAATAGGCGTGCAGGGTGCGGAAACTTCTTCTACCGTGCAAGTGGCGTGAAAAATCCTGCCGCGCAGGTGCGGATGCTTTCTCTAACAGTGCGGGTGACACGGTGGCTTCCTTCTGCTGTGCGAGTTCACGGGCACAAGAGGTGCGGACACTTGCTACCGCACAAGAATTCGGGTAGCAGGCGCCAAGGCTCGGCCTCTTCCCTATCACGCAAGGGAGTGCACAGGGAGGACTCCTCCTAACTTCATTCACGCAGGAGATACGCAAAATGATCTCTCGAATCCTGGGGTGGCTTTAGGCTGCTCTCTGCGCAAGTTATGCATGGAGCTTCAAGCTTTGCGATACTCAGGAGCTTCGCGGGACTTCTTCAAAAATTCCCAACATCACGCTTCTTTGGCCATAGACGGCTTCTTTTATAGTCAAAGGATGCCCCGGATCTTCTGCGTGGATAAATCTTGATTTCCCGAAAACATCGGGTTTTCATGATTTTCCCCAAATATTGTTTTTCTTCTCTGTTCAGCGCGGGTTTTTTCATGACGCATGGTCTTCATGTGCATGCGTTTTTGAATGTATGCATGGATTCTTCCTGTTCTCCCATGCACGAATACACTGCCTCGAAACTCCGTTTGCTTTGGCCTTAATCGCATTTCTTCATTTTTTTTCATGCATGCGAATTTTAACGCATGCATTTGTTCGTGAGGTGGAGACTAACACACTGGAGGAAACAACTTCATCAGAGGCGGCCAGGAGCTCCTTCTCCATCGCTCAGGTGCCTCTAGTATGCGGAAGATGTCGCGTGGATTCCTCGGCTCACCGAGAGGTAGGAGATGACTCCAACGCCGTTGGATCTTCGTTTAATGAGCGCGGACGGTTGCGATTATATCATGGTGTAGCGAGAATAGATGAGCGGCCACGATTACACGCGGATCAGATTGACGGTGCAGATCAGCTCTGCGCCTTTAAAAACATGCCACATATCAAAACACGCCACTGTTTTTCGGTGGTTTAACAACCATCGCCTCCCATCCTCAGCTCAGAAATCTCCTCTCCCCCCTCTGGTGCCGCCCCGCATCGGTTCTCCTACGGGCGCGCTCTAGCGCCCACTCTGCTTCCTTCGGGCGCGCACCTTGCACCCACGCTGCACGGATTCATCACTGTGTGGCACCCGCAGGCTTACACACGGCTCGGCCTCCTGTGGGCTGGCTCTGGCTATGCCTCCTCATGGGCGTGGCGACCTAGTACCACATGTGCCTTGGGTTGAAGCTTGGCTAGCCAGCTCATGGGTTGGCCCCATTTTTTGCATAAGCTCCTCTCCCTCCTTGTATACTTGGTTAAATTACCAAGTAGGAACAAGACTTCTTCATGACATTCTCTTCTTCTTCACCTCCTCTTCATCTTTAGAATTCCTCTTCTCTGCTTCAGCATTTTAAGAACTCTATATATCTTCACCAACAGCTCTTCTTCTTCTTCTATTAAAGAATAGAATTCCCAAGGATCTCTCAACTATCTTCATCAACCATAAATTAAGATTCACCAGATCTTCAATGTTCTTCAATGATCCAATTATAGATGAGGTTGGATCGCCTTCAAATCCTCATGCACTAAGAGATAGTACATGGTCTTCTTCAAGCAACTTCAACCCTCATCCACTTAGTAATTGTGGATGGCACTTCTTTATCTCCTCATGCATTGTGAAGACAAAGCTTGGGCTTCTAACAATGTTGTGACATTGTATCTCCTTGATACAAGTCTTGGATCATTAAGATCAGCTCTGCAATTGTCTGATTTGATTATGCATCTTCAACCATCATTATTCAAGCTCTACATCATCAGTTGACACTCATTGACGTGTTATTGACAACAAATGCAATCAGTTGGCCACAACAATCTCCCCCTTTGTATTTGGTTGTCAATACTCCTAAGAACAATTTGACTAAGCACACTTTGAAGAATGTTGCAATGTGTGTGCTGATGATTTATCCCCCTTATTGGCCAACAAATTCAAAGGGATAAATGGGAAGACATTCCCAGAATGCATAACCGCTTGACTCAGCAACCAATGCTCCCCTCAAGAGATGCACTCATCTCCTTCAATTCCCTGCATGTTAGTACAAAATCATATAAATTTAGGGAATAAGGAGTATCCTTTCTCTTCCTCAAGTGATAGGAGAAGGCTGAACATGAATTTTCAGCCTTAACTCAACAAATCTTTCTGTAGGCATAGCTTTGGTAAAAATATCTGCCACTTGATCTTGAGTAGAAATGTAGTCTAGCTTGATGTCTCCACTGGGGACCCTTTCTTTGATGAAATGATATTTTATATCAATGTGCTTGGATCTAGAGTGTTGTATAGGATTCTTAGACAAGTCAATTGAACTTTTATTATCACATAAGATCCTAAATGGTTTTTCATCTTTAATTATCAAATCTGCTAGCTGCACCTGCATCCAAATCATTTGTGTACATACATGTGTAGCTGTCACATACTCTACTTCAGTTATGCTCAATGTTACAGAATTTTGTTTCTTGCTGTACCAACTAACACATCCTTCTCCTAGAAAGAAGGTTCCACCAAATGTGGATCTTCTATCAGTACAATCACCAGCCCAATCAACATCTGTGAGTCCCAACAACTTTATGTTTGTACTGTGCTTGTATAAGAGTCCATAGTTGAGGGTTCCTTTCACATATCTCAAGATTCTTTTAGCTACTGATAAGTGAGATTCTTTTGGGTCACCATGAAATCTGGCACACAAAGTCGCTGCATATGTTATATCTGGCCTTGAAGCCGTGAGATAAAGGAGACTGCCAATAATTCTTCTGATCTCTTTCTGATCAACATTGTTGCCTTCTTCATCCTTGCATAGCTTGGTTCCAATAGACATGGGTGTTGAGACGTCCTTTTCACTCTCCATTCCAAACATTTTCACTAAGTCCCTTGCATATTTCTCTTGTGAAAGAAATATGAATTTTTTCCTTTGTTCCACCTAAAATCCCAGAAAATATGTCAATTGACCAATCATGTAAATTTCAAAAGTTCTCTTCATCTACTCAGAAAACTATCCACATAATCCTTCCTTGTCACCAGCAAAAATAATATCCTCCAAATAGATAATGACTATGAGAGTACCAGTGGCCATTTCTTGAACATAGAGATTACTATCAACTATTCCTTTGACAAACTTCATGCTCTTGAGACAACCATCCAATTTGGAGTACCAGGCTCTAGGGGCCTGCTTCAATCCATACAAGGCTTTTTTCAATCTGCATACCATACTACCATCTTTGTCCAGCACGAATCCCTCTGGTTATTCTATATACACTTCTTCTTCAAGGTATCCATTAAAGAATGCATATTTCACATCCATCTGATATACCTTGTACTGCTTGTGTGCTGCAACTGCTAAGAACATTGTGATAGTTTCCAGTCTTGAAACTGGTGCAAAGGTTTCTTCAAAGTCGATTCCTTTCATTTGTGAATACCCTTTGCATACAAGTCTGGCCTTATTTCTGGAAACTTCCCCCTTTTCATTGAGTTTGATTCTGAAAACCCACTTTGTCCCAATTACATATTTATTTTTGTGCCTTGATACAAGATCCCAAGTGGAGTTATTTTCTATTTTATTTAGCTCCTCATGCATAGCTTGTATCCATTTCTCATGCTCAACTGCTTCAGCCACTGTGGGAGGTTCAACTTGAGAAACCAGAGCAGTCTGATCTTCCAATCTCAATCTTCTTCTAGTTTTTACTGAGGACTGTGGGTCACCAAGGAAATTTTCTATGTCGACATGTTTCTTCAATTTATTGTATCTCCTTCTTCTATCTCCACTACCTTCCTCTTCATCACTGGTGTGTTCAGAGATGATCTCACCAGCAGTTGGTGCTGGATCAGTTAATTCTTCATTCTTCTGTTCCAAGGTTGTATCATTCTTTGAGTCAACATTATCCACAAGATATGGTTTGGTGTTGTTTTCAATTATTCTGACATCACTGCAGTCAATCATTTTGTTCAACCACTTATTCCATCATATGTAGCCTTTTCCATCAGGTAGGTAACCCATGAAGATTCCTTCTTCTTCTTTTTCTTCAAACATTCCTAGATTAATGTTTTTAATCTTGATAATGCAGGGACTTGTAAAGACTTTTATGTACTTAAAATTGGTTTTCTGTTAAACCACATTTCATAGGCTATCATTTGTGTTTCTGGTCTCAGGAGGCATCTATTTTGTATGTGTATAGCTGTGCATACTGCTTCTCTCCAGAAAAACTTAGAGATATTGTGCTCACCTAACATATTCCTCCCCATTTCGACTATGATTCGATTCTTCCTTTCAGCCACTCCATTTTATTGTGGAGTGTATGGTGTACTGTATTGATGCTTGATTCCATGCTTGACCAAATAGATTTCAAAAGCATCACAAGTGTATTATTTTCCATTATCTGATCTCACTTTCTTGATACAGAGTCCTAGTTCTTTCTTAGCCTGCCTCTTGAAATTTTTGAACATTGTGATTGCTTCTCACTTGTGTTTCATGAACATGACATTGGTCATCCGAGTGTAATCATTAATGAAGGTTATAAAATAGAGATCTCCTCTTGTATACTTCTATCTCACAGGTCCACATATTTCTATATGAATGAGTTCAAGAGGCCTATTAACATGATATGTACTCCTTTGTGTGAACTATGGGTCAGTTTTCCCTTCTGACATGTGTCACAAGCTTCATCTCTTTCTCTCTTTAATTTGGGTAGATCTTGTACAATGATGTACTTCAGAATTTTACTCATTCTTTTTTGACCCAGATTGCCAAGTCTTCTGTGCCAGAGGTTGTTTTCATTCTTAGAACTAATGTAACAAGAATTGATGGACTCACCAATTTGGAATATATTTCCAGTAGTTCTTCTTCATTGAGTGATGATTTTTCCATCCTTTGAGCTCTTGATGATTCATGAATCCTTCTGGAACAAAACCTCATGTCCATCATCACATAATTGGATTACACTCAGCAAGTTGTGCTTTAATCCTTCAACAAACAACACATCATTGGATTTTAGATTTGTTGTTTCAATCATAGCCTTTCCTACTCCTTTTATTTTTAGAGAACAATCATTTCCAAACATCACGGTTCTTCCCTCATGACTTTCTATATTGCTTAGAATTTTTGTATCACCAGTCATGTGTGATGAGCATCCACTATCAAGAATCCATGACTTGGTTTTACTGCTGGCTTTTAGAGCAACTTCAGCAAAGCATGTGATTTCTTTATTTTGTTCCTGAATGCCTTTTCCTTTCATGTCTTTAACTCTTTGTTCCGGAGGAATAATTGTACATTTATCAGCACTAGGATCTTGTTGGTCACCTCTTTCACAAGCTTCACCCAGGGAGTCAGATTTGTTTTGAATTGGATGTTTTGATGCTTTTGGTAATATAATCTGGGTTTCAGGATATCTCCCCCATGAGTCATGTCTCATTCTTGAAAGAGACATGTTATACCAGTATGTATAGGCCTTGTGTCCAAACACACCACAACACCAGCAGTAGACTCTAAACCTTGACCTTCTCCGCTGATAGGAGTCATGTTGTAATTTCCTATCCAACATTTGAGTAGTCCTTCCTGGGGATTTTCTTTCTTCCATTGAGGATGATTTTTCATGTGTTTTTGTATTCCCTGTTTGTCTCAATTTCATCTTTGGACCTACATTTTTAGAGATAACAGATGTTTTTTTAGATTTACATAGTGGTAAATTGACTTGCCTCTGAGCACCAGCATGAGATGATTCTGGCTTGACCTCAACAGCCTTGTTAATGTCTTCTCTTATCTTTGTCAAGATATTATGTGCTTCAATCCACTTGGATTGTGTCACCGATTGCTCTTCTTCTTTGAGCTGAAGTTTCTCTTCAAGATCTTTTTCTATCTTATCCAGCTCAGCTGTCTTTAGTCTGTGTCTCTTGATTTCATCAATGTACAGTGACTCTTTCATCATACACTCTTCCAAATCCCCAGTCATCCGTTTGTTTTCCTTTTGTAACAATTTGTTCCCTTTCTTTAGCTTGGTTTTTTGTTCAAGGCAAGCCTCTAATTCATCTTTCAACATGTGTTCAAGCTCTGTTCGTTCACATTCATCATATTCACTACTGCAGGTATCAAACCCCTTTTCCACATGAGCCATAAAATTTGTTTCTTATTCTGATTGACTGGCTGAAGTGGAGTCTGATTCTTCTTCTTTGCTCACATAGCTTCTTCGTTCACCTGGAATGTACCTTTTCTTTATTGAACCAAATTTTCCTTCTTCTCTTGGGTTTCTATTCCATTTCTTCTTTTGTGATTTTCCTTCTTCAACTTCTGGAGCACTAAATCTTTTCATGGGGCAGTTAACAGGAAAGTGTCTGATGTTATTGCAATTGAAATTCCTAGGTGGTAATTTACCTTTTCCATTGAATTTACCTTTTCCAACCCTTTTTGATAAAAGAGAAATAATTTTGTTGAAGTCTTCATCCTTTTCTTCATTGTCAGATTCACTTGATTCTAGAACTTCGTCATCTCTTATCTTGAGTTGTCTCATGGCCTCAAAAGCCATCTCATCCTTGATCTTCTTTTTAAATACTGGGATCTTCCTCATTTCATATGCAATGAGAATGTTGTGTAGTTCATCAAGAGAGAGATTATCTTTGTCTTATAATGCTGAGACTTTGGGGTGAAACCTGTCAGGAAAGTTTCTCATTAATTTTTTAACGATAGTTGAGTCCTCCAACTTTTCTCAAATGACCTGAATGTTATTGAATTTTTCATTGACTCTTGTGAAATAATAATCAATATTCTCTTCTTCTCCCATATTGATATCTTCAAACCTACTTCTCAAAATTTGTAATTTGGATTCCTTGACTTTCATGTTTCCTTTATAACTGCTTTCCAATTTGTCCCAAATTTGTTTATCATTCTTGAGTCCCATGACTTTTGTGTATACCTTTTCTAAGAGTGACATAAGAATGGAATTTTGAGATTTACCATCAACTTCCATATTTCTTTTCTCATCTAGTGTCATAGCAGCTTCATTAGCAAGTGGAGGGAATCCAAATAAGGCTGCATCTCTAACTTCAAGGCCCAGAGATAGAAGGTAGGGTAACATCCGATTCTTCCAGCTGTGTTAATACTTTCCATCGAATGTAGGAACACCCCTACTATTAACAGAATTCAGATTGTCCATTTTCTCATAAGTAGATCCTAACAGAGGGAACATCCCTCTAATACCACTTGAAATGCCAGGATCAGTTGTGATCACTGAGAGGGGAGGGGTGAATCAGTGATAACTTTTTCTTTTTATGAATTGTTCCCTTGGAATGATAAATTCAACCTCTGTGGATGGTTAAGACCTAGATCTACTCTTTTCGTGGTGCAGTGATAATGAAATCATAGAACATAGAGATTTACAAGGTTTGGTACAAAGACCTACTCCTTGCCGTGTTGGTTACACACCCAAACACGGATTCTTCACTATGCCAGAAGATGTTAACACGGTAATTGGTTATACCCCCCAATTACAAGTTTGTTAAACCCCCCAAATCCACATAATCTTCTTCTTCACAGCTCCACTTCTCTTCTTCAAATGTGTTGTTCAATTCTTCAAGTAGCTTCAACAAACTCCAGAAGAACTTGTCGGTCTTTCTCACCAATATTTTTTTTAATATGCATGCATGTGCATACATTAACTCCCTTCTTCTTCTCTTGTGAGCACTCCCTCACAACCCACAAGATGGGATGTGGTCTTTCTTTCTTGCACAGTCACAACCAAGATATGTTGTGGCCTTCCTTCTTCAAAGATAATATTTCTCTCCACATGTGCACACACACTTTGTTCTTATGTTTACATGCACACGTACTCCACTATGCAATCACCCTTCTTCAAGTAAATCACACACAACCCGAATGGGTATGTGGATATTATATGTGTGAGGGTTTCTTCTCAAGGGTTATCAAGGCCTCGGCCTCATGCATGCATTCCTCTTTGTGATAACACAAGGCCTCGGGTTCTCCTTCTTTGTGAAAAACAAGAGTGCACAATCCTCCTTCTTTGTGCAAACCAAGGAGCGTGGGTATTCTACACACCAAGAGTGCTTGGGTGCAATAGGCGCGCAGGGTGTGACAACTTCTACCATGCAAGTGGCGCGACAAATCCTACCGCGCAGGTGCGACAGCTTCCTCCAACCGTGCGGGTGACGTGGTGGCTTCCTCCTGCCGCGCGAGTTCGCGGGCACAGAAGGTGCAGCCACTTGCTACCGCGTAAAATGCAGACAGCGGGCGCGTAGGGCTCGGCCTCTTCCCTGTCGCGCAAGGGAGAGCACAGGGAGGTCTCCTACAAACTTCTTTTGTGCATTAGTTGAGCAAAAGTATCTATCGAAGCCTCAGGTGGATTTGCGCTGCTCTGTCGCGCAAGTGATGCACAGAGCTTCAAGCTTCGCGATACTCAGGAGCTTCGCGGGACTTCTTAAAAAATTCTCAACAGCACACTTCGTTGGCCTTAAACGACTTCTTTTATAGGCAAAGGATGCCCCGGATATTCAGCGTGGATAAATCTTGATTTCCCAAAAACTTCTGGTTTTCAAGATTTTCCTCAAATCTTGTTTTTCTTCTCTGTTCAGCGCGGGTTTCTTCGTGACACATGGTCTTCATGTGCATGCATTTTTGAACGCATGCATGGATTATTCCTATTCTCCCATGAACGAATACGCTGCCTCGCAACTCTGTTTGCTTCGGCCTCAATCTCATTTCTTCATTTTGTTGCATGCATGCGACTTTTAACGCATTCATGTGTTCGTGAGGAGGAGACGAACACACTGGAGGCAACAACTTCATCAGAGGCGGCCGGGAGCTCCTTATCCATCGCTCGGGTGCCGCTGGTTCGCATAAGATGTCACAGGGAGTCCTCGGCTCAGCGATAGGTAGGAGATGACTCCCGTGCCATTGGATCACCATTTAATGAACGCGGACGACTGGGATTATATCGTGGCGCAGCGAGATTAGATAAGCGGCCATGATTACATGCGGATCAGATGGACGGTGCAGATCACCTCTGTGACTTTATAAACTTGTCCCATATCGAAATGCACCGCTGTTTTTCTGCGGTTTAACAACCATCGCCTCCCATCCTCAGCTCAGAAAGCTCCTCTCCCCCCTAATGTGCCGCCCCGCACTGGTTCTCCTGTGGGCACGCTCTAGCGCCCACTCTGCTTCCTTCGGGCGTGCACCTAGCGCCCACGCTGCACGGATTCATCACCGTGTGGCACCCGCGGGCTTACACAAGGCCCGGCCTCCTGCGGGCTGGCACTTGTTAGGCCTCCTCATGGGTGTGGTGACATAGTCCCACATGTTCCTTGGGTTGAAGCTTGGGTAGCCAGCTCGTTGGTTGGCCCCATTTTTTGCATATGCTCCTCTCCCTCCTTGTATACTTGGTTAAATTATCAAGTAGGAACAAGACTTCTTCATGAAATTCTCTTCTTCTTTACCTCCTCTTCATCTATAGAATTCCTCTTCTCTGCTTCAACATTTTAAGAACACCATATATCATCACCAACATCTCTTCTTCTTCTTCTATTAAAGAATAGAATTCCCAAGGATCTCTCAACTATCTTCATCAACCATAAATTAAGATTCACCTTATCTTCAATGTTCTTCAATGATCCAATTATAGATGAGGTTGGATCGCCTTCAAATCCTCATGCACTAAGAGATAGTGCATGGTCTTCTTCAAACCACTTCATCCCTCATCCACTTAGTAATTGTGGATGAAACTTCATTATCTCCTCATGCATTGTGAAGACAAAGCATGGGCTTCTAACAATGATGTGACATTTTATCTCCTTTATACAAGTCTTGGATCATTAAGATCAGCTCTGCAATCGACTGATTTGATGATGCATCTTCAACCATCATTGTTCAAGCTCTACTTCATCAGTTGACACTCATTGACATGTTATTGACATCAAATTCAATCACTTGGGCACAACAATTATGAATTTTGGGACATGGTATGTAGCTAATAGAAGGTATTTATTAACCCTTTCCCATTCTGAACCCTGATTTTCTAGGTGTTATAAGGTTATTATGTCTTTTTTCTTTATTTTTTATTGAGGAATGACAATATTGGTGATACAATTTCATGTTGTAATCTCACATGGAGTAGTAACCCATGTGACTTCCAAGTTTATGGTTAACGTTCCTCATAGTTGTCATTTTCTTATTGGGTTGTGTCCCACTACCAATCGGTCAGGTTAAGAATAACTACTAGTTCCACATTTTGGTGGCTATAAATATTCATGTATTGTTTTACTCGTGGTTTATGTGAGTAATATTTTAAGATGAAAATATATTCTTGAAATTGAAACGATTTCATACAAATTGGTCTATATTGGAAAAATGGGATTTAAAAGGAAGAAAATTTTGATTGAAAATTTTGTGAATTCTTGGGTTTTGATAATGAAATGGTATGTGTAACAATTTTTATTCTTTAGGAGTGTTTTATCATGAGAGGGTATGTGTGGAATGTTTTTGTTTGAATGTGTTATTGTAAATGGCCTAACACATATGTGATTATTCATGGGATTCCATGGGTGTGTATTTGAGATCGAAGGCATAGCCTTATTCTTTTTCAATGTAAATTTGGAAGGTAAATTTTATTCTATAAATTTGATTTTGTATTATAATGTGGGTTTTGTTTTGGAAATGTGTGTTTGGTGTTTTTAAAGTATCTTTTAAATGAGGTAGTTTTGAAAAAATTAAAAGGAAATGGGATTATTGATAAGATTATTTTGTTCTAATGTGTTTTGGGTATAATCCTTTGTTTTGGATCGACGTGTTCTTTTAGATTGTCTTTGAGCTTGGTATTGGAATTGGTTTTGTGTTCTTTTAATTGTTCAGAAAATGCCACCCAAATGGTCCTAAGGATTTCTATTGCATCATGCATAGTTTTTGGTTATTCTTGAATGTTGGATATCATTAAAGGTGATCGATGTCCATCTGAGGCAGTTGAGTGGCTCTAAGAATTTGAGTATGTCTTCAAATTTTTTGGGATCTCATTATACCATTAGATCTTCAGTTTTTTCAGATTGGTTGGAAAGTCCAAATTTGGATAAATGGGAGTCGATTTGCCCACCATCGATGCAATTTGGGATGACATGGGAACTGTTCATGTTTTTCTTCATCTGATGGTTTATACCTGCGAAGCTAAATAAAAATAAAAGTTTAGAGCTCATGAGTATTTAAGAAGTCCATCATAAAGTGAATTACTATGATGACTATTTCAAGGAGCTGTATTACTTTTCCTCGGAGGTGGAATCACATGATCTGTTGAAGGCTTATCTATTCCCTTTAGGGTCTTCATCCAGATATCTGGGAGAAAATATTCTACTCCATGGATCATATTTAGATAAATTGGTGGAAAAATCATTTTAAATGAGTTTATTTCTAGAGTGTATGAAGTTGGAAATGTAGTGTCTCTTATTGGCCATGAAGGTTTATCATCATGCGAGGAGTTCATGCTAAAATTACATGTCTTTAATGGGTCTTTTTCATGTGTTATAGCTTCCAATTTGACAATGAATTATCTTAGATTCCCCTAGTGTGTATGAATTGGGAATTCAAAGTCAGCATATCGCATCCCTCTAAAGAACTTCAATCGTTGTAGCTATCTGGGTCATATGAATATGTTTTTTTGGGAGTATTTTTTCATAGAATGTGTTTTGATCAGTGGATACTATTACGTGTCTATGAGGAACGAAATTCTTCTTTCATCAGTGATCCATCCACAGTCCTTAGATTGAATCATGCATACAGTCCATAATTTCTGATGGTGTGCGAGAAAACCCCCTTGGATCAGTTCATGTCTCCCATGTTTGTATGTAAATATTTAATGTTTTCTTATTCATGTTTTCAGGTTTTTTATGTACATATATTAATTTTATTAGTATTATGAATGAATTATTTTTTAACCCAAGTTGTTATATTAATTTTTGTTTGGAACTTTGAATCATTTTCCCTTCTCTGAGTCTGCATAGCATTTGCAAGGCTTGGTTTCAAGTTTAGTTGTCCTCATTTTGAGGTGCTTTTGTTCCGTGCAATTGATTGATGATTCTTCCGATTCATTTTTTGGTTGGATATTCTTTTCGTACATTTACTATCCAATTATATTTGGTGTCTTATATGGGCTTGGGAAATTCTTAGTTTCTGTAGTGTTTTTGTTCTACCTTGGGTAGAAGGATTTTGGTTCTCATTGGGAGTTCCCTTATCCCTGGAGTCCTGGTTTTATGTGTTGCCTCATAGTGGGTTTTTCATTAATGTTATGGTGGAGTTGTGTGGGTTTTAAATTCCATGCTCTTGTAGAGTTATTGTAGTGAGGAGAACCCCATCATGTTCTCCCCTCATTATTGTGGTATGGATTCATTCAGATTGATCATGTGTGATTTATGGAGTAAATTTTCACCGTGAGGATCATGGTTTCCGTAATTTTTTATCAGGAATGAATTCATGTTTTTTATATCTTTCATTGATGTGAAATTTTGGGGGAAGAAAGTGTTTTTGTTTTATATAATTGTAAATCAATTACCTTTTAAACACTTTTATTTCATTTCATTCACGACTTTGGATCTTTTTCATTGAGGTTAACGATGATCCCTAGTTAATGTTTTTGAATTATTGGAAGTCTGGTTGATTATTAAACTTATGAATCGGTATCACATAGTTAGTGGAAACCATGTGGCCTAGAATATGTACCAAGGTGACATGTACTTTGGTTGGATAGAAAATAAGACACAATTTGATCAATATTGGTCAAATAGTGTAGTCTGGTCATTCATTCAGATCTCTCTTAGGTATAAGCAACCACATGGTTTGCGCATGGTAGGAATAGCCATACATATTGTTTATGTGGTCATTTACTACTTGGTAAGTGTTCACCACATGATTAGTATACGTTCATGTAAACCATGTATCCTAACCGAGCGAGATCCCCAAAATTTTTGTTTATTAAAAACCCCATTTTCTCTCTCCCTTATTTTTAAACCAAAATCAGTCCTCTCCCTCATTTGTCGATTTTCACATGATGGTGTTCCCAAAAACATCTCCCAATTATTCTCATCGAACCATGGATCAATAACCATGCTCATTAGTTATTTTTTTGGGTTTATATCAATTTTCTCTCCATTCCTTCTCCCTCTATAGGTTTCCTTGGTTTTCTTATGGGGTCTCTCTTTTTTCCAAACCCAGATTGCTAGGGTTTTTTTGTGGGTAGTGTTTCTTTGGATATTAGGGTGTGTGGTTATTCGATGAGGAATCATTCATTCATTTTATCATGTTCTATTGTATCCACACCCCATCAAGGTCAGTGTCTTAATGATTTTTCTTTCTGTTGCATTCTCTTAATTCTTGGGTTCTTCCAATTACTTTTTAAACCTGATTATATCCCTTAAAATGAACATGGAGAGTTTACTATTGTTCTTTATTAATGTTATAAATTGTTAAAAATTGGTTTCTAATTTATTCTCTTACTGTAACATTTTCATATATATACCAAATTTAGTTGGTAACATGTGAATCGAGTACAAATAGAAAAATTTGGTTATTTGGTTGGTGCGGTCCCTTAGTCAAATTCTTTTAAATAGTATGGTTCAAGATTTGTAATTGTATGTGTTATTTTGTAATTTTTTATATATTTATGATTGTAGTAAATTTTTGGAAAGGACTACCATGGTTCTTTAAAATAATTATTTATTACAATATAATCTTGTGAAATTGTTGGGTTTGATTTAACAAAAAATTGGTGGTTCTAAAATTGGGATTGGGTGTTTTCCTAGAAATATGGAATGCTCTATTGGATGTTGAAAAATCCATGAGTGTTGAAGGTTAACATGTGTATGGTAATTCATATGATAGTTCCACTTTAAATTAATATTCACTTTGAATATTTTTTTCTTAAAAGGATTCTCATCTTTTAAATGGTAAGTTGGTTATTTTATGTGATATCTAAAAGCAATTTCAATTGAAATATTAAAAGCTAAGACAATATATAAATTCAGGTGTTTTTTGGGTAAATATTTAATATGAAATCCCTTTTGGTATATTTTTCAATATTTCATGCTTTACCAATGGTTTGGAAGGGTTTTCATAAAAATTATTATATTTATTAATCTTAAAGGCATATTTTTCATTACAAACATAAATTTGGTGCTTTTTGTTTTGGAAAATAAATGAGGTTTTTATAGTGTAAATTCCTTCTAGGTATCTTCAAAAAGAATTTATTTTTTGGGAAAAAAACTTGACATGATGGCTCGGTTGGAACATGTGAATGATTCTTTGTTGGATGGTAACACCTATTGGGAATTTACCTATATAGATTATCATACATGTGGTGTATTTGTCTGGGGTAGGAATGTGTGGTGATGGTCGGTATGTTGAGTCATGCATGCCAGGGCCTCCTACATACACATTATATTTCTACCATGGGTTCTTGGGCGTCTTTGAGAGGGTCAAGTGACCGTTTCTAATTTACCCTGATTAGACGGGTTGGTACCCCTAGTTTATTTAGAGGCAGGTGCAGATATTCAATTATTGAGTCTAGAAGAGGTAATCTAGTTGGTAAATTACTATGGAGTTTCTCAATACATCAGCTGGTGTTTTTTAACTGAGTATGCATAGGGATCACTATAGGAATGTTTAGGAACATTCCATACTTATTATTTGTATGATCTTATTTTTTTCGGTTACAATTGGTTTTCCTTTTTCAATGCTTATTTAATTTTCATCAGATTATTGTATTGGTTGGATTATGATTTATAACATGTTTTTTTTAGTATAGCCTAGTATTTATTATGATGATAATTTTATTTGGGTTTAGGTTTCCAAGATGATAATTTTTTTTGATTTAATGAAATGTGGAATCTATTATTTTGGAAAAGAGGTTGTTTTGTGGTTTATCTAAAATGAGAATAACATATTATCTAGTGAGGAAATGTATGGATTATGTGGTGGTTTCCTACTGATATTTCCATCTCACACCCAAATTTTACAATTCGGTGTCGGTAAACTGAGAAATTTTTTGGGATGAGGTTTCTTGGTTCATGTTCTCATTGACAGATAAGGTCGGTCTTGTTGCTAGTTCAAACCAAGGGGTCACGTAGAGATTGTGGTAGTGTGGTTCCATTTCAATTTTGTTTTTTATTTCTATTTTGTTCATCTTCAGTAACCAAATTTCTTATGTATATTAATTTGAAAATCAGTTATTTATTGTTATTTTTAATTTTTAGTTTATTTATTTTATCAATTTCTATTAGGCTGAAATCATTACCACATGGAATATATTTTTTGCCCGTCACTAGTTTCCATCCCTGGGGACTAGGAATGCCCTTATGTCCATGACATGGATTGGGTTAGGTGTTAGGTCAGAATGTATCCTGACAAGGATTGTGATAGGAGGTAGGACCACAATGTTGTCTCAGTCATTAAATTATCTTTACAGACCAAATAACAGCTAATTGTACAGATAGAGGAATTTTGGTTCTTAAATGCACATCACACCCAACATCAGATGATATTGAGGTTCGTTTTGGATTTGAGAAAATTATATAGAACATGCAGGCTTGAGAAGATCCATAACTAATTTAAAAAGGTAAACATAACCACTATGTATGATTTTCATATTACAATAATTTATCATTTAACATACCATCCTAGGTATGGTTAGGCTTCCAATCCCACAAATTCAGAATGGTGAACCCAAAACCATACTTTTAATCAAGTTAATTGAAAAATTGGTTGACCAGTTGTGTCTCCTCTATTTGTCCAGCATCATTCCAAGGATAAATAAATTTGTCAGAAACTATTTTAAGCAATTCATTGATTCTAAACCCCATCATAATAAAAAAATCATAAAAATTATATTTGAGGTAATAAATTAATAGAAGGATATTAATAATGGATAGTCTATACTAGAAAATCCATACAAATATTTTTTTCCTAAGTGGGTGGGATTCAATCACTATTTTGATAAACATTATAACATATAACTCTTGATTATTTATGTAATAGGTGGCCTATGGTAACATTTTACTCACTTTACATTCCTTTATGGCCCAAATATAGAGACCCTAGAACAAAATGTAATTGGTAAACACATTTTTTCTATAAAAGACATAAAAATGTTCACCAATTTTCTAGTACACCAATATTTTATAACGGTCTATTGATAATAGAAAAGATATCCAACATAAATTCATCTATAAATATAGAACTATTCCATGGAAAACAACCATATTTAATATAGCCAATTTTAAACAACATGAGAATGAGATATTAAAATATTAAATTTCTTAGTGGAAGTGTATTACATATTACATGGATATAAATTTCTGATAGTCATTAAAGAACATTGAATTCGGTGGATTTCATTTGGTGAACCATGTTATAATCTTGGAAAATATAACCATAAATAAACTGGTTTTGTAAAAAAAATTCCACTGTCAATCCATCAGTAATTCATATATGAACTTCTAATACAACAATCATCAAAATAGAGAACCCACTTGAATAGAAATAATAATTCTAATTCCCATATATAATAACATAGGATTTTATCAATGGATGGAAGACAATGATATTGAGAATATGAAAATGAGATTAAATCTTATTTGACTAACCATCATCCAATGTACTTTACACATTCCCTGTAAATAAATTATGTTACATTGGAAATGATCAAGAATATTCATGAAGAAGTGATATGTAATCCCAAAAATTATTTCCCATGCCAATAAATTTTTTGTTAAAAAATATAGTGTTTCATTATTTTTTAAATTATTCCATCAAATAATGATGTATGAATGTGATATGATTTTTTTATTATGATAAATAAATTATATAATTGATATAGAAAACATTTCAAAAAATGATAGGAATTAAATGATGTTTTCTTGAAGTGTGAAATATTTTTTTTCTTTGATGGATTGAAAATTTAATATTCATGAACATGAAATTATTATATAATTATTAAACCAACCCATCAAAGCCTAATTCATTTTGAATCATGTGTAACCACATATTCTATTTCAAAATTGAAATGAAACTGTTCAGTTGATTTTTGTAAAGATATTGAATAAGAATGGGACCACAAAAGGTGCATTGGACATTCTAAACACATATAAATTTTATGCCCCTATCATTGGATGTTGTGGAACAACCTATCTACATAAATAATATCTATGATAAATAACACAATTATTTTTCTATAAATATCATTATACTTATAAATCATTGGGTATATGAAGATTAATTTCACGACATTGACCTTCTTGTTAATAAACACCAAGGACGATATTGAGTTTGTGGAAGGAACGCATGTGGTTATCATTTGAGTTTGGGGGGTTATCCTGGCCTAAATAATACATACAATAGAAACTAAGAGAAAAACACTTATGTATGGTCTGTGGAAAAAATGTACAATTATTGTTTCATTTGGTATTCATATTACTCATATTAAAATTTTATATTGATTATTGGAATGTTTTTTAAATATTCATTCCTATGAAATAGTGAGATCATGTAATTATAACCTATAGGCAATGAGAATGCCTCCCAAACTAGGAAATAAAGCATCATTATCATTCTATAGTCAAATATTTATTCATAAAAGTTTATAAGAGTTTTATATTAAGAAAAAAAATACATTTTGTCATAATTTTTATATACTGAATTATTCCTCTATCATCTTGATGTGTCTCTTATTTTTAGATATTCTTCGTCTCTCTTAAGAACTCAGATGATCCCTCACATATGCAATATCAGATATCTAAAAATTTGAGAAAAGTGGGAATCATTGAAATATATAATTACATTTTTAGGACTATTGTTTGTCCTAAATATAACTCCATTTTAGAAAAAAGTCAATGATAGATATATATAATTTAAAATCATATCCTTATATGTGTCTGAATAAAATGGCAGTGTTATCATTCACAAGGAATGATTAGATAATGGTTTGGGATACAATATTACTCCAACCCAAACTCTCTCATTTGGGATTTAAGGAAATTGATCCAACTAAGTGATTGAAAATACATATAGAATATTACATCTAAATCCCAATATTGGGATCATATTTTTAACATTTAATTTACTGTAGTTCAATATAATATTACCTTAAAATCCTTTTTCAGAAGATAGTGGCTTCATTTATATGTAGTCATTTCTTATTCAAACAATAAATTGTGAAAATAATCCACTAATTGATGATGTGGGGAACTTTTAAAAGAATTTTTTTAATTTTAATTCCTATGAGGCCTGATATATTGATGATGAGAATTACAAAAGAGATAGAAAAAACTATAGATGTGCACTAATAAAAAAATCATTACTCCTAAGTTGTTATAGGATGACCAAAAGATCACATGTAATGATGTTAAAAATAGATTCCTAACCCATAACCATTGTTTTAATGTGCTGATACATAATTTGGGAGGACATATGGATCTCTTAACCATAGAAAAAGTTATTTAGATCACATTATTATACTATTATGGATAGAAAAAAGTTCCTAATGATACATTATCAAACATTAAATTAATGGGTTTTCTGTGACCCATCAACATTAATCATAATTTTTATAATCATTATATGAATTTTGGATTTACTAAAATAAATTCAATGTAAAACATACTTTCAATCATTTGATGTTATTCCATCTGCAAAAAACAATGGGTTTGGGTACCTTTTCCTCCACTCACATGATATATACTAAGACTAAATATCTTTATCCTAGATATAATAAATCTATTCCTCAATGGGATAATGAGATTCTTTTTAGATCTATTAAAACATATAAATTAGATCCATTCTTTACAATAAATGTGTATTTAGGAATTGATCAATAGATACACTAGCTCTCTTGGAAGAGGAGTTTTAAACCACAGGAGCTGAGTTTAAATAACAAAATCAGGGTACTGAAGAATGCCCATGACATATATGGAAAATTTTATACATGTATCATATGGAAAAATAGAAGAAAAATAATTTTATAAACTATTAGTGAGATATATTTTTTAGAATATATATAAATGTTTTGGGTTTAATCCTTTAAGTAATTATTTATCACTTAGGCTTACAACTCAATCATTATAGCAATAAAAAGCATTTCTTTGAATGTATCCATCTCTATATGCTAATATTGGAGGATAGGTGGATAAAATAATAATGAAAATATCATTGTAAAAGACTAGTTATGAAAATGGCTAAAAAACATTACCCCCCTCAAGTAGAAGACTGTAAACTAGATTCTTTAACAAATATAGAAACTTTAATAATCAATTAAAAATTTATGATATCACTACCCCAATCACAAAACTACACATTGATGAATAAACAAGATCTTATGTGCAATTAGTCATGGATGTATATATTTTTTATATATAAAAAGTCCATGAAATTTTATTTTATACTAACAACACTTCAGTAAAAAAATTATGTCAATATTATCCTAAAATTGGAAACCCATGGTGCATGAAAAATGGCTATAATATACATAAAATGAGAATAGAAACAAAAAACTATATATTTAACTACATATTGAAAACATATACTGAATATTTTAATTAAATTATATGAATTCCATGAAAGAAAAAATTGACATTTCTATTACAAAATACAAACAAAACATGAATAAAAACAAGAAATATAAACCACCCATTAAAGTATCGCATGATTAAGAATTACAGTAACAAAATATATTAATTTATAAACATGAATATTTAAAAACAAATTGGCAAATCACTTTTAATTTTATCAATAAAATTAAAAAATATTGGAATCAAGAAATTTAATCTTCCTAAATTAGTTAAATAATCTAAACAAAAACATTCATTGAATGAACAGAATCAAATTTTTTAAAATAATTCAACAAACATTCCTAGAAAAATAAACTTTTAATATTACTCAAAATTATTAGTATGTTAATACGAAAAATATTTATTTTATAATGAAATAAATGTAATACTTATTTTACTTACAAAATATTATTTAAATGTTTATATATATAAAATAAAAAAAATAAAAAAATTATGGTGAAGCTATTTTTATGCATTTTATGACATTTTAAAAAAATCTAAATCGAAATATTTTAACTGGAACAATGATTATTTTTTCAAACATGATTTATTACCCAAAAAATATATATATTTACAAAAAAACTGCATAATTTTTATATACAAGAAGATTCATGCACAACACATTTATGTAGACCACAAAAAAACAATATTTTAAATGTAATTTTTTAATATCTTAAAATTGAAAACAACATCAAATAAAATTAAAATTAAAATCACATATTTAAATAATAAAACACTTTTTTACAAGAACTAATTATAAAATAAAATGATAAATCAAATATTTTTTTCAATTGATATAGTTTATTAATTTATTTGATTTTTTATGTTTTTATTATTTAAGCATTTAAATTTCATTATTTTTTATGTTTTTTAATATGTTTATTAGGTTCTAAATAAGACACAATCATCAGTGTAATGAATTTTAAATTCACATTTTCATTATATCTATTACTAGATTTAAACTTTAGTAAAATAAATGAAAAATATAAAAAAATATTAGTAAGCAGAGGTTTGAAAAATATTGTTATTAGTACAATTAGGTACATAAATAAACTGTGATCAAAAGAAAATTTGATACTGAAATATAATTTAACTTTTTATACTTTATCTCTATATAAAGGAATATATAAATCCTACTAAAACCACTAAACAAACATATATTCCAAAAGTATAAAAGTGGACAGTATTAATAATTTTTAATTTTATTCATTGTAGTTTTAAAAATTATTTATTGGAGTTTTTCCACTATAAAGAATCATTATTATATACTTTCTATAAAAAAATATTTACTTTCAGATATCACTAATGGGTTCTAATATTAAGTGGATGAATATGGATATTCTTTATTAAATGATAATAAATTAAGATATATACTTGTAAAATTTATATAGTAGTATTAATTGAATACATATCCTTTTTAAATTAAAACAAATATTCTTTTACAATAATTTTAAATAAAAAAATTCAAATTTTAAATCAAACATCACTATGACAGATTCAACAAATATATATTTTGATTTCAAACATTCTAAATCATTAATTCAAATTAATTTATGAAATGAATTTTTATTTTTATATATTTTTTCATAAAATGGGTGTGAAAATTCTAGAATTGAATCATTTTAATTATAGGGATGAAATATTTTTCATTTAATTAAATTGATACAAACTAATGGTCATGATCAATAAATTCACACACCTTAGTACAATTAAAATAATGATAATAAGTTATGAAATAATATCATTTAAACTAAAATGATTTTAAAAAAAACATTCCTATTTTCAATTAAATCAACTCCACTATCTATTTCCAAAAGGGAATCATCTTCAGTGGCATTAACATCATTTTCTAATTAATTTAAATATAATAATTTAGTAGGAATATCATTCACCCGACATGAAATTTTAGCTAACGAATCAAATTTGGAATCTCGCAAATGATTTTATGTAATAAAAACACAATTATAATAAAAAATAGGAAAATATATTTAATGAAAAAAATTCATTTTAACTTCATATGAAATATAAAAATTATAAAAATCAACCTCTAAGTCTACGTAAATAAATTATTCATCACATCCCATTTTTTCAACACATAATTCATGAATTTTTTTCATGAATCTTTATTTCAACACTATTCTCTTTATTTCCATAATTTTTATCATTAAATAATCAAATTTAGAAAATAAAACTTCATCCAAAATTGAATAATATTTTTTAAAAAAAATTATGCTTATTAATATATTTTTATATAAATTTTTTTCATCAACTGTAACAGGTGAAAAAATATTAACATAATAAAAAAATTTATATTTTTATTCAAGAAATATTCAAAAGGAGTATCACATGAAATACATTTTATGGTAAGTACATATTTCACGTAAAAAATTATTCAACTTTTAATCAGAAAAATTTTGTGGAAATTACATTTTTTTTACATCGGTTTCAACTCTTTCCCCTATTGGATACACTCCAAGGTCAGTAGTGCTATTTAGAGTGACTCTTTAAGATAGCCTCTAATAGACCATGGGATTGTGACTAGATCTGCATGTAATAAACACACCCAAATGGTTGGTATTACCCTATGTTAACCTATAAAATGGAAAATAATATACCATTCAACTGCATTAAAAAAATAATACAATCCCAATATATTAATTGTCAAACAATCCAAGTCTAAAATGGTAAAATATATTGAAACAAAACCTACTATAGAGACCATGAACTCTAGAATATTAACAACAAACTATATGAGCTAGTGAGGCCAATCATGATCACTAAAATACACATAAAAACTCAATATATATATATGGGTAAGAATAATAGTATACCTAGTACGAACCTCCATAAAACATATCTGGTAAATGTGGATGAAACGTACCAATTCTCTAGAAAATAAATTAAGAAACCAACTAATTATCTAAATCAAGTAAAATATATTCTCATTCTCACCAAAGAACACTCTCCATGCAACAGAAATAAATATGTAAAATAATGTTAATATATATATATATATAATAAAGGTAGTCTACTTCATCATTCATACAGAACTAGTCACTCTAAACCCCATTGTCTTACATCCTAGAACTCGCATCCCCCCAATAGGTCATAATTTTCATATATCCAATCAAATCAATACTAAAACATGTAATCACAACTATAACACTATCAAAAACCAAGAATCATATAATAAGACTATTATCCATTATTTTTTAAAATACACACTATATCTTAATCCACTAGAGAATATGTGTATGTATACATTGAGTGACCATAATCAATTAAAGGTAGGGTACTGGTATTTTACAAAACATAAAGCTTCCACAACTCGCATATACAGGTATATCATATCCATCATCCACTATATCCCATATAAGCACCTAACCAATAATTATAATCCACTGTAGACTAAATATCCACAATTACCATGCTCTATCCAATAGAGAGAGTCGGGTGGGGCAGTACACAACTGTCTGAATCTTCCATAGCCAAGATGATGGGAAGATACCCAAAACTAAGTGCCAAATATGGGAATTAGTGAACCCTAATGGTTCGGATAGTGATTCATAATAAATAATATATCAATTTTAATAATATTTCATATAACTTCTTTAGTGGAGCCTTACAAACAAAATACTATAAAAATAGCTAACATCCTACATGGTCACCAAGTTTCATTGCCAAGGACTACGAAGTTGGCACATCCCTTGGAAATAAGGATCAATTTTTAACAAGATGATTAATAATTTAGTACAAATAAATTACCAATCATTTTATAAGAAATTTCTATCCATTCTAGACTGTTATATTAATAAAATAATGAAAATGTTATTTTATTCAACATTATAATTTCAATTTTTTTTAACATTATCTTTTAAAAAGATTCCCAAAAACATCCATGTTTATCATTCATTAAAATATAATAATCATTTATAATTTTATAGAATAATCCTTCTCTTAATTAATTAATTAATAATTAACATCCATAATCCCGGACACAAAAAATCATCTATACAAACTCATGGAAAACACACCTAAAGGGATTAAGTAATTACTAATAAAAAAACAGGAACGCATTGACTAGAAATAGTCACAAAATAATAAATTGACCCCCCCAACCTAATTGAACCACACCAACATCATTACCAACCCATTATCACACCATGGATAGTATTCAACCATCAACTACTATAAAAATATCATCACGTATGTACCCCGACCTTATCAACCAACCCCTAATTAGGTTTCAATTGAAATTTATTTTATGATTTGGTATTCCAAAATATATGAGATAGAAAATAATAATTATAATAGAAAATAAATTCAATGATCAATAAAGGTTAATTCATTAAAATCGTGAAATCTTTTATAAAAAAATGTTTGAAAATATTTGATAATCTATATTAATTAAAAAAAATTGTTCTCTACAATATTAAATTAATTAATAAATTCTGTTAATGTTACAACATTCAAATAATTCTAATAAAATAGAATAAAATAGAAATTATGTTTATCCAAGTAATATTCTAAAATAAATTACTTACCAAGTTAAGAAATCCCAAATTTAGAATAATAATTTCAAAGAATACCTCATTCAAAATTTATTATGGAATATTCTCATAAATTGACTTGACTAGTTTGTCCGAAATTATAAATATTAATGTAAGGAAGAAATCACAATAATGTGATATCACACTATCTAGGAAATATCATGAGGTAATAGGAAGTTTATTTTAATAATCGCTTTGTAGAATCGAATAACCTTATGAAAAGCCAAAAAAATCATCATAGAAATTCATTACATCATGATAATTTACCTTTTTAGGAAAATCCTAACAATTTTACCATTATAAATATAAATATGGTTATTCACATTTTAGAAATAAACAGATATGATTATTCAAGAATCAGTTAAATTTATATGAATCTTTATCATTAAGTGAATTAGAAAAATGATAAAAAATGAAACAAAAAAGAACATCACAGGGAACCCATAGGCCAAAATGAATCATATCATCACGAATCCTCTATCTATTATGTAAAATAATACAATACAAAATAGAAGTAAAAATTTCAACAACATGGTAATAATATATGAGAGAAGGATAACAAAGATAAATATGTTAAAAAAAGATACCTTAAATAATGAATGGCCATTCCATAAAGAAAAGACCAAAGAACCAAAAAAAGGACTATATTCATTTAAAATCAACCAACATAAACCTAGTCTTCAATGGGTAATGGATAAAATGGAACAATTTTCACTTACATCATGAATTTATAGAAAATCCTTGATAAAACATTAATACATTGTGTTCAAGACTCATCAGACTAGAATGAGCCTAGATCCAATGATCACAGACAGATATACTCACACAGATCCCACTATTCCTTAAATTTAATTTTCCATATCTTGGAAGAAAATAGGGAGTCTCATGAAATGGTAATGGGAGCCAGACTATAATTCCCAAACATTGAAAATCATAACATGTTCCCCAACCTACATCCATAAACCCACCAAAACCTGTACAAAAAACCAAGCCATAACCTAAATATCATAGTTCAATGAACCCAAGGGATGTAGAACCATGGAACATGAAATCTAGGATATTTTTTTGTACTAAAATTTATCACACCATGAGAAAAATATCAATGAAAATTAATATGAATATATAAATCAACACATAAAATTTTCCCTGCAGTCATAAGTTAATTCTAATTATGAAAACAAGTATTAAAAATTTTGAAAACCGCCATAGTATATCCAAATCCCCTAATACCAATAACACATATAGGTGTTACCAATAACATTATTTAAGAGGTATTCACATTATGATTGATCCAACTACACTACAAATTACATAATCATACTATAACACTCACTATCACATCATTACATACCTATTATAAAAGAATTAAAACACTAATAGTTACGTAGATCATATTCCATTTAAATTATTCTCGTGATCCTGAATTTAAAATGAAACATAGAATAAAATAGTAAAGGAGGTCATTATAATGTTGGAACACTTGAGGTACCACTAATATAAGGACCTAATTATAATGAAAGTATAAACAACTTATTGTAAGGGAACCGAATTGAATCTCATAACATCATAAATAACTTATAAATAAAATAAAATATAATATCAAAAATAAAAGAAATAAACTCATGATTTTGGGCACTCAAAAGTGACTCATGTTCTCGGGTTCACACTTTCTAGCCTATGTTTTCCAAAAATAAATATTCTATGGGATTGCGAAGCTTTCACAATAACATATATGTGAATTCATAGATCTTAATAGTTCAGTCCATGAACATCACATAATATTTAACATCCAATTATCTTCAAATATTGAATTGAAGGTAATATTGAATATTCAGTAAATGTTATGTGAGGTGGAAAAATCAAGGGATTTTATACATATATGGAGGGTGAATAAGTCGATACACAACTTCATTGATATGATTTGACGCCTCATGAAGACCTGAAAATCATAGAGAAAGCATACATCCATCACTGATCCTCCACTACTATGGTTGAGGAGATATTTTCAAGAGGATGTGATCTAGAATTTTAGACTCTATTGTCCTCCTGAAAAAACATTATATAACTTTTGATGATCTTCTAATTCATTCCACTACTCATAAATAAAATTCACCTTCTTTTTTATTCTTTTCACCAATTTTAATATGAGAATATTTGATTCTATAACATTTTTGCATTGTAAAATATATTTAAATGGTTAGATATATAATGAATTTAACATGCCTATATCATTGGTAGATCCATAGATATTTTTATAAGATAAATCAACACATGGGACATGTTTCTACAATAATCCCTGAAAATAAAAAATTCAATTGCACAATATATATTCCAAATTATGCATGGTAAGAACACTATAATAAATCATATTTGGATGAACAATTTTTTGAGGCATATAAGTGAGCCAAAATAATGTTGGATACATCTCCACCAAATGAGGTAAAAAGGGGTTATGGCTATAGATGATAACCCAGAAAAACCAATGAGGCATCACAATCTCCTCCAAATATTTCATTGAGAGGATACCCATTGTGATAGCCTCCTTAATAACCAATATCTCATATGAATTCATAAAATGTTATAAATCACAAAGATAGCATAATTTCAACCATGATGCTATTGAAATATTCTTACAAAATCAATTAAAATTTCCTCAAACATCCACTAAAATAAATCGATCGAATGAAACAACCCCCCAAGAACCTAATGCCAAACCATTACATTTTTCTAAAACAAATCCATTATAAATAAACTATCCAATAAATATATTCATCCTAAAACACCAAAACGGATGCTTCAAGGAATGATACATCTTATTTCATAACCCAACCCACAAGGGTCCACTTGGTTGGTTGTAGGGAAAGTTTAAACAACCCTAATCTGATCTCTATATGTTAGTACCTAGAGACAAGTTATTGACAGGAATAACTAATATGGTGTGAATTTTCTAGAAAAGAATGAGAAAATTTAATATGATATGTAAACTGAGAAATACATGTGTAATTAGAAAATTTGACCCAACATGACATCAATTGGGAATGAAATGATGGGAATGAATATCAACAGATCTTCAAAATCCAACCACCATATGTAGCCAAATTCACACGGGTATCCCTATTCTTATATGAAATTAAATTCAACCTGTCTATCATAAACATAGGACACAAAATATGAAGGAGACGCACATGTTGGGGTGACTATATAAATAACTAGTATGATGCCCATAAAACTGCAGGGGGTAATGAGAGACACGATAAAAATTATCATATCAACCCAAAGTAAGGGGGAGAGAATCAAAATAAAAAACAGATATATATGCTCATAAGAGAAATCCATACGATAGAGAAATGGGGTTTATCTCTCATTGCCCAACCTAGGATGATAATTTTAAATGTTGTTCTAAAATATCATCATCAATGCCATGAAATTCGACTGTCTGTTCAAATAAGTAACCATGTAGAGGACCCACTCCCCGCTACTATAATATATAGTTGAGGGGGGAAAATATTACAGTAGAGGACTATTCCTCTATCCCATTAAGGGGTTCCACTCATTATAAAGGGGATCCAAACCCTATACCATTAGGGGGTGCCCCTGAGTTGATAGGGGTCCTATGCACTAGTTTGTTATGGGATACCACTCAGTAGATAAAGAAAATGTTCCTTCATCTCTAGGAGGGAGCACATATTAGATAGGGATCATTTTATCTATTCTATTATCAAGGTACCACTATGTAGATATATGTGTATAGGGGATCCATGGGTTGGAATGATAGTGGGATTTCAAACCCTATCATCTCTTTAATGATCATGTATGATCACTACCAACATCAAACACTTATTAAAAAAGTAACATGCTCAAAACATCTTTCCTTATATATCAAAATACACTAGGAAATAAACAATCCGGTTTTACATAGAAAAATTTATCATAGGCTACTCACGGGCCAAAATATGAGTAAAAATAAATGATATACAAGATGTTTAATATTCTCAAGATGGAAGTACATAATGTGTATGGGGTCTACACAATGTGTCACCCCACTCCTCTATTTGGAATTTTCCTCAATATTATATAGATCAATATCCATGTATTATGGAATGAAAATTAAGCATAATACATTTTATTTATCATCCTCTTCTAGCTGAGTAGCGTGATCTAGTCCAGGGACGGGTACAGTAGACATGTGCCAGTATAAAACATGTGCATAGACATGTATGTGTTTTTGTACTCCTGAGGTACACCCCAGGTCATTATCACTAGGTCTCTTGGAATTTGATGGTCCCACAATTCATTTTATATTTAACATGTCCAAAACACCTAAACAATGTGGCCATGATACTACACTCCATTTGTTCTTTAGACTATATGAATAGTTCTCTATTTAAAAAAAACATATGAATCCTCATGTGGTTCGAAAATTTTCCCTTAATGACCTAATTTTTTTAATTGACATAAATAAATACACACATTTTCCACATTAATGTTGTGTAAAAATCCTCAGCCCCTCAATTTTGTCAATCTAGATCTTGTAAATTAGAGTTTTGATCCTCCTACATGACGCCATCACATTTATAGTCACATGTTTCACCTCTTCCGACCTCCCTAGGTCCTAATCTTTGGTGGAATCACCCAAATTTCAATAACTACATCAGTCCCTCTATAATACATCGATCCACATGTCCTTCATGTTACCACATTGACTGTGTGGGTTTGATCACATTCAAAATTTCTTTATAAATGTAGAAAAATTACCCTATAATCCAATAGTGATGAATGCAATGAATGAATATAGGAAAGGAACGTAAATGAAATGGATCCTTCAATAGAAACGAAATCCTGTATAATGTTCATATAAATGGGGTATGAAAAATGAAAAAAAATTAACTAGATAAAAGAAATAATCATTAATATTCCAGGATAGTGACATGGTAGGAAATTTACAAGCAATTAGTGACAATTTAAAATTTGTGATTGATTAATTAGAAATGGTTAAGAGTCCAACATAACATGTCTGTAGATTCCCGACCCCATAAGACTAGATATTGTGCATTACATTATTACATTAAGATAGATAATATTTTGAAATCCCAAAGCGCAAAAAAAATTATTATTTTTGGAAGAACATATTAAAAACATAACACCCATAATACATTGGTCAAATAATATAAACCATAAAATAAGTAAAATCCCACCATCGTAGAAACTCATGAAAAGGATTAGTATTCATTGATTGGGAAAATACATAATATATGTGACATGAAATTATAATTAAGGGTAAGTAAAACATAATTAATATAAATGAATAATAATTAATCAACATGGAAGGGTAAATAATTGGGAACAAGTTCTATTTGAATAAGTGGATAAAGAAAAATCAAAAAGTAAAAGTAAATAACTGAAACAAAAATTATTTAAACAATAAACTAACCATCAAATGCATCCAAAAAACATATAATTTGAAAATATAATTGATAATAATAGTATTAACTATAATATCTATGATGGAAATAATTATTTACTTTAGGTCGTTTCTAAGGAACCTAAAAACCTATACAGTCAAGACATTTCTCAAGAATTTTTAAAAATATATGTAGAAACCTTTTTAATTTATCTAGATTATTTGTCTCATGATAAAATATGGATGCATATAAGTGATATATAAATCATGATCCCCACCCAAAACATACTTTCAAATTAATTACACATATCTATTAAATAATTTAAATAATATTCTTTATCAAATATCTATATTGTAGAATGAATAAATATTTATCAATATTTTTCCACATATTCAAATAACTGTAAATGTAAATAGAATATATAAAAATGGTATATGTTTTAGGAAAAAATCATATCCAAAACATATGCTATTGGATATTTATGGAAATATCAACTGAAAAATTATTACCATAACTAGCTTTTCAAAGGATAAAATCAAAAATCATAAAAGAATGCGGCATTTGAAAGATAACATTTATCACTTTGTAATTTTTAGGGAAACCCACTTTGATGATATAATTCAAAGTAAAACATTAAATATCAGGAATATAATATGATTCATTTTATAATATATCAAAAGGGGAAATATATACACAACACATTATATGTATGTGGGGGAAATTCCACATGCCTCAGAGAAAGAAAACTGATAAAGGAATCCCTTACTTTGGTTTCCATTTTGGTGAACATCGATTAACCTCATGTATAATAGTTTTAATCATGTTACTAAATAATAAAAGAACCATAATAAAATTTATAATATCATATATTGTATTCTTATTTTTTATTATTACCCATTTTTTAATAAGATATCATTATTTTCAATATTTTGGCTATTAATTTCCATGTTCTTTTTGTATGATTAGACTTTCTTAGTTTTGTTCCTATTAATTAGACCGTGATTTAATATTATTCAAAATTTAAACCAATATGAAAATATAATACATAAATAAATATCAAATATATTTTTATTTATAATATTCCATCATATTTGGAGAAAATAAATGAAATGCACCGTTCATGGCGCCGTTAGACCGTATGTGCACATGAATTCAACTTCCATTTTATTGTAGTATTAGAAGGATGAAAATTAAATGACATATATATTTTTATTATAATTAATGTATCATATTTATGTTATATATGAAACATGTTTTTATTAAAAAAAACCCGAATAAAATTCATTGTAGAGTGATTGAATCACATTAATTTGACGAGACGGTAGTCCACATATACGAAAATGATGTTCTCGAATCCCCACAATAAGGAATACATGAAGGTATTTGTTATATAAAAATTAAATAATCATAATAAAATTATAGATATCATATATATAACATATAAAAAACAAATGAATTATTATTTACTTCATTTAATGGTGTTAAATTGAAGAATTAATGGCATCAGTTCATGAGGTAGTAGTCCGTCGTACACACGATTGATGATTGTGTATCCATTTTGATGAATGTGTTTGAAAGTATAGGTTCAAATATTTTAATTATAAAATTAAATTAATATAAGGATAATTATTTTATTATATATTAAATATATAAGAATAAATTAATGGATGGGTAATTAAATGAAACAAAAGTGATAATTGGAGAATATTACTTTTTTTGGGGAACTCCTTTTGGTTTATATCAAAAGGCGTCATTGGTGTTCTTTCTGACCAATCTTAGTCTTCTAATATTATGTATGGGATATGGGTAGTATATTTGGGAAGATTTATAGTAATAAATGTTTATCGATATGAGAGAATAAGTGAGGGGTGACTCTCTTTTTATTGCGATGGAGGTGTGGCAATCTTGTAAATTTTTTAAATGAAGTTACAAAATTTTTTTCCCATTCCATGAGTATCCATTAATTGAAACTATTATATAAAAAAGAGTATGTGGCTGAAATAATTCTTTCAAATGGCTTTTGGACAGGTTTCTTGGTCATTTTGGTCCTTATGTTTAAGGATTTATACTTTATTAAGAATATTTTTTCTTTTAATCGTTGTAATTAATCTTAATCACATTCACTAATAATTTTTCCCATAAAAAATTTGACTATATTAGAAAATATAAATTATGATTATTTAAAATATGGAATCCAATTATTAAAATTTCAATCAATGATGTTTCCAAAATTAATTTCAAATTAATCATGTAGACATGACGACAATGCGGGGTTTTAAATAAAAAATGTTAAAAACTTTGGTATATTTTTATATCCAATTTCAAAGTGAAATATATTATAATATCCTAAAATTTATAAATATATTTAAATTTTATCAAATTATGATTAAAATGAAATGAAAATTTTAATTTAACCTTATAAATAAATTATGTTTAAAATGATTTTTGAATTAAAATTAATTAATAATCATTATTCCTAACAAACGAAACACCATAGATTGATAGCACAAATTCACCCAATAAAAATTTTAACATTTTGATTTCAAAAATGTTGTTTATTTTTTTCCAATTATTTATATTTAAATTTAAAAAATTATATCTAAAATCAGTTTACATTAAAATGAGGTAAAACTATTATTTAAAAATATAAGTTGTTATGAATAAAATTGGGTTTGTTATTATTATATGCCTATAAAATATATTGGATTAATGAAAAAAATATTTTATTGAATAATATATATATATATTACATTATTATCACTCACTAGTTGTAAATAAATTAATTTATTATGATAAAATATCTTTTTGACCAAAAAAGTTCTTTTTTTATAATAACATCCACATTATATTCAATTGTTTTTTATATTCATTTATTAGAAATTTATAACCATTGAATTCAACAATATATTTTCATAATTTAATTTACAAAATTCATAAACATCAATTTCATTGCTTGTTCGTATTATATAAATCAATAATATCTTAATAATATATTGTTGTTTAGTAAAACTCGGTCATGCATGAAACACAAGCTGCCAAAAAATGTTTTCCTTTTGTATAATAAAAGATAACTTAGATTTTCATGTATTACAAGATATATGATATATATATTTAAAATGATGAATATATCTTAAAGTCTCCATTCAGCATATTTCATTATACTCTTGGTGTTGTGTGTCATACACATTAATTAATAAAATCTACCTAATTTAGAATCTCTAGGTGTTACATTCACCCCACATTAATTAAATTGAATTCTCCCCATTCTAATTTTTTATCAGTAATTGAGTTATTGATATAATATTATTGAAAAAAACATATCATAAATAGAGTCAATAAAACATCTTATTAATAATAAGGAAATTGAAATGTGAAGTTCACAAAAAATGCTGTTGAATAAGATAAAATTATTGAAAACATTTATATTTTATAGAAAACAATCATTGATGTTCTAATATATTGTGATACAGAACATTTTCATGAGAGTTTGTTTGATAAAAAATAAATGACCAAGATGTGTAGAATTTGTCCATTGATATCATCATAAAAAATGAAAGTAAAACATATTTTTTTTCAGGATCCTTTTCCTAGAGATGAAGAATAATTTCATTTTAAAATGATGTGATGAATTATAATTTATTTTAATGTTTCTATTTCATATTACAAATATTATCATTTTTTTGTTACTTTAACCATTTCATTCCATTTCTATGAACATGTTTCGTCATTGGGTGATGTAATATATCAATCTTTAATCCACCTCCAAATTTCATCTTCAACCATTTAATAAATTAGTAAAAATAAAAATATATTATGATCAAACAATTTATAAAAAAGGTTAATGAGTTTCCAAAGTGAAATTATATGTAACTTTTCAAAAACATGAACAAGGTCATATTTTATACATTCAAAAAATTGGAATACCATCATCTGGTATACTCTTGAGGCATGTTAATAAACTGGTATTCCATAAAAAGGTACTATAAACATGCATTATTACTTATTCCTAAATTAAAATAAATGTTTTTGAATATATTTCATAACTCCAAATGTGTTTTAAACTCAATCAATGATTGGATAAACCACTATTTTTTGAAAAATCACTATTGAGTTTCTAGGTAAATAGAACATATCTACTTTAAATTATCTAAATATTTCATATAATTATCCAAATTTCATTACCTCAAAATTCAAAACACAACGAGGATTATCTTTCCTTCAACAACTTGTTTTCCAAAACGTTTAAATTTCTACTGAATCACTTTTCACGGTAACATTCAACATTTGATCTCAAATATTTAATAAAAAGTAATATATTAAAACCCTTGTATTTTTCCTATTTCATATGATAATAGAATCATAAATAAATAATTTTAGAACTAATTTCTTAGATCCAAATGAAAAAACATTAATTATTCGACCTTGATTGTGTCAATTACATATTCTTGACCGTGATCCCCTAGCTTCCTCTAGGGTATATTATATTTATACATGGGTAATTATTTGGTAGAGTTAACCATATCCTTGTAGTTTTATAACTAAATAACATCGTTTTTATTCATTAATTATCATTCCATTCCCTGGTTACACTTTTCCTAAATTTTATAAAACTCCCCCCTTCCTTGAATGATTTTACATTGGTGATTCATTCTAAAATTATCAAATGTAGGAAAATCATGTGTTCCCTTCCTCTATTTATCTTTTATTTTCTCTTCATTTCTCTTCTCTTCGTGATTCTCTTTGAATCCACAAGACTTTTATTATTATATCTCATTCTTGATAGAACATAAATATATTTCATTGTATAAAGAAGTTGTATGATAAACCCTCACATTTTATAGATTTGGATTAAGACCCTCAAAGAAATAAATCATCTTTCCCTTCATGTTAGGAATGAAGTTTGTATCAAACCTCGATATACTTTTAAATCTATCGTCATAAATTGAAATTCGTTCTTCCTTCTTTATCATTAACCAATGTAAAATTCTCATTATATCAATTTTTTCATCTGGAATATATTTTTCATTGAATTTATCCTTAAAAGTTATCCATTCCATGAGTTTTATTTCTTCTTCCTCCCTAGTATTCCTGATCAATGGAAACCATTGATCAACATATCCATTGAGAAAATATACTAAAATATTATCATTTTTATTTTTACCACATCTTAATTATAGAAATATATTTTCAAAAGACATAAGCAATTTTGTATATACAATTGGAATTGTATTCACTCTACATGAGAGGGGAATCTATTTTTAAAAGAAATCCAACAGCAAATAATCTTGTTGTGCAATAGGTTATTCCATACTGGAAAGTTTATGTGTCATAACTTGATTAAAATACCCTAATATATCCAAAACATTCTTACTTATAATACCAGTTATATAAAATTTCTCAATAGGGAAAACATTACATTTTCTATGAGTAATGATATCATTCATCCTTTTGGGCACAATTTCTAAGAAATAGAATATACTGGATTAGATAATAACATTATTTAATTTAATGGATAATCCCAATACTAGGTAAGTACATAAAATAAATTGAAAATTTTATGTGTATATAATCTCATAATCATAGTCATTATATCATTGTGGATATATTTTCTTTAAAACTCTTATTTATAGATTGTCAAGAATATAAAAAATACCCTCAATTTTTCCCCCAAGATTTCATAATAGGTTCAATATATGGAACATTTTCATGTACCAACTTATGCTCGAGTCATACAAGAAACAACATTTCCCAGTTGTTACCCCTAGGTACATATGTTACCAAACCAAATCCACATATTGTATCCCGATAGGGATGTATTTATAAGAAGACCAACATATTATCTACCATACTAAAAATTCATAATTTTCTTATATAATTACCAAATATTCTATCTTAGCGTTATGTTATATTTTCTTATTATTTTAAATCTAATTTTCACGGATTCTATGAAACATTCTTTGATACCAACTATAGCACCCCATCCATAGAATCCCAAAGCCTTTGCATTGTATTATGACATTATCATTGATTTGTGATTCAAAATCCGAAAGGAATTAAAAATTTAGTAGTTTTGGGAAACCATAATAAATATATGACTCCTATAATTCATTTATGAATGAAAATAAATCAAAATATATGTAAAATATCAAAATTCGTGAAACTAATTCAATGGATGTCTCTTCATAACCATTGTAAAATAAACATAATAAGGGAGAGCTCAAATACTCAGTAAGTGTAAGTACGAAGAAAATAAATAATGAATCAATAACATTAAATCAACATGAAATGGGAAATAACTATGATCACATTGCATTTAAGTAAATAGATAAGTCATAATCAATATAACAATAGAAATTACTGGAAAACATGAAATTTAATAAATTAACAGATAATGGAATCCATCCATAGATTTAATCATATGAAAATACCATGGATAATAAAAATAATAAATTAAATATATGTTATGTAAATACTCATTTATTGGAATTCATGTTTGAGGGACCTGAAAACCTATATTGTCATGACCTTTCACAAGATGTGTTAAATCTATTAGTACCAACATGTTTATTTTGGGAAACATATTTGTCTCATGAGAACCTGTTGATGCATCAAGGAGAAATATAAATTCTGGGGCATTACCATAACTTCTTATCCAAATAATTATATATATATATATATTAATAAAAATAAATAATATTTCATACCAAATATCTGTATTGTATACAGAATACTAATTTATCAACAAATTTATAGATAATCAAATAACTATCAATGTACAATCCGTATATAAAAATGGTATGTGTTTTATAAAATAATAAGATCCATAACAAAATAATGTGTATTTTTAAATAAAAATACAATTATGTTTTATTACAATTAAGTGATTGTCTTAGGAGAATGTCAACAGTCACAATTGAAAGTAATATTACAAATATTACTTTTACACTGGGTCATTATCACATTAGAACAACATGGTTGATATAATTCAAAGTAAAACCTTCAATACGAAGAATATAAAAGGTTTTAAGACATTATATATCACAAGGGGTAGTATATAAACCACACAAAATAATTATGTGTTGAATATTGTGTATTCCACATGGAATGAAAAGTGAGGCAATAATCCCTTACCTTGCATTCGTTCAGGTGAACGTACATTAACCTACTATATAATTGTTTTATTAATGTTAATATAATATAATTGAACTATGATAGTTTTTATAATCTCATATATTACCTTCTTATAAAATTTTATTACCCATTTGTTATAAATCATTCATTATTTTCCTTATTTCAGGTGTTTATTTCGTATTTTTTCAAGTGTGTTCTGAAATGTTACTTCTTGTTCCTATTAATTATATCAGGGATGAATTTTTGAAATAATTTAAACAATTATTTTAATATTTTTTATATATTCTGAATATATTTATTTAGAATAATCCATAAAATTTTATGATAAGAAAGGAAATGAACTATTCATTAAGATGGTAAGTCATATGTATTCATGAATGCTACATCAAAAAAATTTCATATTAAATCGATGAAAAGTATTATATAAATATACACACATATATATATGTAAATTATAATAAAATTATGTTATTTAGGTAATATATTTCACAAAATTCTATTAAAACCATCCCTAACACATTCCATCTATAGCATGAATGAATTACATCTCTTTGAGGAGGCGGTTATCCACCCTTCCACAACGATGCTATCATATCCCCACAATATGGTTCAAATGAAGGAATGAAATATATAAAAAATTATGTAATATTAAATACATTATAAATTTTATATTCATATATAAGATATAAATCCATCAATATTTCTAACCATGAATGGTGGTAATTGTAAGATCATACGACATCGATAAATGAGGAGATAGTCTGTCGTACACACAAATGACAATATAATATTCCATTTCATGGGTGTCTGTGTGTGTTATAGTGTATGTAGAAATTTTATCATAAAAATTAAAATATATTTTTTACAATTATTACATTTTATAGGAAATTTATAAGGAGAAATTAAGTGGTGGCTAAAGAAATGAAATGAAAGTGATCGTTGGAGAATGTTTCCCCTTTTTCAAGTAACTCCTTTAGGTTTTACCAAAAGGCATCATTGGTTTACTTTATAGATAAGGTAAGTCCTATAGGATGAGTGAAGGGATATTGGGAGATTATTTGTGTAGATTTATTGTGATCTAAATTACATAATATGTGTAAATAAGTGGGAGGGATGAGTTCCTTTTTATAGTGGATAAAGGGAGGTATTCTTGAAAATTTTAGAAAAAGTAATTACACAGATGTTTTTAAAATTTAAAGTGGATTAAATAGTGGTATCAAATCAATAAAAGGGATGATATGGTCTAAATAGTTCCATCCAATGTGTTTTGGATAGGTATCTTGGTAATTTTGGTCCATGAGTTTATGTTTTAGTCCTTTGTTGAGATAGCTTTTCTCTTAATCAATGTAACAAATTTTAATCACATTATTTTATCATTTGGTAAAAATCAATTTTGACCATATTAAAAATTATAAATTAATCACATTCCGAGAATCTATTCCATTTTTATATATTTCACAGACATATGTTTCATAATGTCAATGAAAATTAATCACAAAGACGAGACGAGAATATGAGTTTTTAAATTAGAATATTTGAAAAAAATTACTATGTTTTTCTAAATAATTTCAAATTTAAATTTCATAAAATGAATTAATTGGATTAATATTTTTAAAATTTTTATAATTAAAATTTAAAACCAACTGAAAATTAATCTAGCATTTTAACTATATTATAAAAAAGAATCAGTTTTGAAATAAAATTCAATATTTTTCACTATTTTTCAAAAAATGAAACATCATAGATAAATAAACAAAAATAACCCAAACCATATTTTTATATATTAGTTTAATAAAAGTATTTAAATTTTATATATTAAATTTATTAAATTATCAAAATTTACATTTCAAAAAGGTTTTCAGTCAAAAGGTTGTAAAAATGCATTTATTAAAATATAGGTTTTACATGTACAAATGGGTTTGTTCATAACCTATTCTTGTTGAATATATTGTATGAATGTAAAAAATAATTGGTTAAAAATATAATTTATATATATATATATATATTACATTAATATAACTCACTAGTAGTAATTAATTTAATTAATTAAAAATAAACAAACTTGTGATCATAAAAATAGAATTTTTTTAAAAAACATTCATTTTTTATTTTGTTGGTTCATAGAATTGTTTTTAATTAATTTGTATCCATTATTTGGAAAAATAACTTTTAATAATTTAGTTAAACAATTCATAACCATCCTTTTCACCGATACGTAATATTATATTAAATAATACTGGATTAAGAATATATTTTTTCTTTATAAAACATGTTCTTCCATTAAATGAAAAATACCAATCAACGTCTTTCAAGATTGTAACATAAGATAACACAAGGGTTTATGAATTATGAGATATATATAATATTAATTTGAAATATTATATATATATATATATCTTAAGGTATCAAATCATTATATTTCATTCTATTCATGTTGTTGTGACTTATACACATTATTAAATACAAAGTTCTAACATTATTATTTTAGGGAATTATAATATGACATACCATGATACATATAAATTAATGGTTAATAAGGATGTCTCCAAATATATAAAGGTCTCATTTGTTTTTTTGTTCCTCGATTCATCTTGATGGAGTTTCATTCATCATCCATTCTACATTCTATAATGAAGGATGATGAAACATCATCTTAATGATCCCAGGGTTATACAACTAGTGTTGGCTATTTTCCACGACCACATATTTATTGAGGATATTAGGTCAAGGGTATGAAATGAGTTAACTAAATAATTTGATCATTTATTAATTTACACTTGAGCACCATGTGCTACCTCATCTGAAATTCTCACACTGACTAACATTAGGTTACAACTAAAGTAAATCTCATTCTCTAGATTTAAACATGGCCCCATATTTTCAATCTTTAAGTTTGTTTAGGATATATTACATTTTTTAAAAAACTATGCATGCAGGATGTAAAATATATTTAATATTTTAATAAAAATTAATTTTTTCTCACTGGTCATGAAAATTGTGTTCCATCTCAGCACCAAGCTCAAAAAATTATTATTATATTATAAATTATTACAAGGAAAAAATAATGTCTCAAAATTATTCTCTCCTTTATCATTTCATTCTCAGAATATAAAAAATAATAAAAAGTTGGGGATACTAAGACCACATTAGGTTTTTATGCTCTTTAGATCTCTCTATTATTGTACCATGCTGCCATAAGATATTAACAAAGGGAATGGTCCATCCATGTAGAATTATCTCCTACCGATCCTCGATCACCACTAGGTGCTCTATGATGGTGGGTCCATCAAAGATTTCTATCTATCCCTATTCAATAATGTGTATTGGATCATGAAAGTATCTCCTTAGCTGCAACACATAGATGATTCCATTCACCAACTCTAACTGTGTGGGTAAGGCTAGGAAGTAAGAAACACCACAATCCCTAAATAAGATCTCAAATAGCCTAATGAACCATAGGGATAGATTTACTACCCTAATGTATATCTACAATCCCCTTCATGGGGATACTCTAAGGAAAATGAGATCTACTTGCTTGAACTCCAAGGGTTATTGATGTATATTTATATAAGATTTCTTCTTGAACTAGGATTTCCCCATCCCCTCATGGATCTCCAAGACATTCTTCGTTATTTCATACACCATATTTCTCCAAATATGATATGCCTCACTGATATTAGTCTAGTATAAGGGTGGCATGAGAGATCTCCCATATAGGGCATCCAATTGTTCCATGCTTAGAGTAGAGAGATTTCTATTATTATAAGAATACTCTACCAACTGTATGTGATCCTCTTATCTCTTGAAGAAGTATAACCCACAATACCTCAACATATCCACTAGAACTTGGATAGTGTTGTTGGTATATCCATCCATATGGGGTTTAAAAGTTCTATTTTTCCTCATTTGGGTCCCAAATTCATCCTCCATGACTCTCCTCAATCATTAGATAAACCATGAATCTGAGTCGGAGAAATTAATTGATGTAACCCAATGAAGATATACGATCACCAAAATATAAAACTGCATCAAAATATACACAAAACTCTACTCCTTGATTTCAATACAGTGTTATGATTTGAAAATTCATTAAACTTTCACCAAGCCGGAATCATGGCCTCCTAATTTCTATGTAATCCAAGTAATAATGTTGTCCCATTTCCACATTGGGATCATGGGAGGCTACAACAAACTCTATAAAAACCTCTGGCTTAGCCTTTACTAGTGGACATGTGAGACACTGATATATGAACTTATCCACACTCTCCCTCATCACATCATACCAAAACTACCACAGAAGGTGTCTAAATATATTTTATTCCATTATGACTAGCCAAATGATGATAGTGAAACTCCCACGTCACCTTATCTTGCATTGTGACAAGATAATCCAATCATCCCTTGAAATGGATGACAAGATTCCCTCCATCAAATAATCTATCTCAAGAATCTATAGAGGATATTTATTCAAGTATAACCTTGGAGAATATGTATCTCATCTGAGCATCTGTCACACATTGGAGATTCAATGTAGGCAACACTATCAATAGTAGAGAAGTTTCACTCTCATCTTCAATTAGGGTAAACTACACAGAAGAAAACTACTCAAAAACCTCCAACACTTGGAGATAATGGTACTTATTTCTAAGGGAATATTCATCCACATTTGAATTTATATTAGTATAGACTATGTTGTTGGTTTCTCCTAAATTAACTTCACAAGTGCCTCTACATCGAGATGAAATCTCTCTATGTGAATAAATTCCTAAGTCATCTATTGGTCTGATAAAATAATAATGTGCTCTCCCAAAATATAGTGCATCCACATACTCATATCAATGGATACTTCTTCCAGTTCCATGTAGTGAGTTTTATAGTTATTCTCAAGGGGCCTCAAAAACCTCAACCAACCTATGACTGTTTCGTTCCTTTTCATCAACATGTAGTTTATATCAGTTCTAGTTGAGACAAAATACAATAGGCACCCAACATCCATCTTTGGTAGTATTATGATTGGGTAACTCTACAACCATATCTAAAACTCCACAAAGGATCTCTAAAAATGCTCAGTCCTTGTAAATGACTTCTCTCTATATTTCATGATAGTCAAAGGGGATAAAGTCCTTTTTAATTATTCCTTGGACATCCTTTATTAAACAACCAATATAAGAAAACTTTTCACCTCCAAAACCCCCTTAGGTTGCTCCTAAGAAATATCTATGTCAATATTAATGGGTTACATAGATAATTCAAGATAAAAAATTACATTCCCCATAATTTGAACATTTTGGATATAATCTAGGAACTTCACTTGCTTACAAGAAATATAGTTTTCCCAAAGATTGTATTGGACCATTATAATGTTCATTTCATGATCCACCTCTGATGTAGAGTAGATGACTATGTTTTAAATTAATAAAACTAAAAATCATTCCATATTTGGATGGAATATATGGTTTAGTAGATCCCATATAGAGGGAACTCATTACACCAAAAGGATTCAATAAGAAATTATAGTTTCTGTAGGGAAACTGGAATGACGAAATAGGGATATGAACCTTGCGAACTCTCAACAGGTGATGGTCGAAACTAAGATTTATCTTTGAGAATTTAATTTCTCCTTGGAACTGGTCAATGTGTTCGTTAATACGCAAAAATGGGTACATTCCCTTTATTGTGTCCCGATACAAGAGATGAGAGTAAATAAAAAGATACAAGCTCATTTCCTCCTTTTTAATAAGAAAATATGTTTCTTCCTAAGTGGAAACACCAGGTCTAATAAAAAACTTCTCTCGATGGTCCTAAAATTGCACCCAGTGCACTCAGATCTTAGTATGGGAGTTGAGATATTATGATGAAAATATTTGAGTGGTATATGTGTAAAACTAGAAGAAAATATCATCCCCCCTCCTCAGAGATATTCTCAAAACATTCTCAGGGAATAAATCCGTCTAATCGTACATGAAAAATGGAATCTAGATTCCTAAAGGGCCTTCTAAGGTAATGGATAAACTCCCCAACTGATAGTTTATGGATTGAAACATCTTGATTACAAGCCCCAAATTCTCTTCCAAGAGATCTCCCCCACCCATAATGGGAAATCACATCAAATCAGTCTGAAATCATCTGACTCATCTATGGTGATAGTAAATATCTGGTCAGAACATGGAAGACTATTATATGCCCAATATGAAATAATATGTTCTCATCATGATTAATAATAAGACTAATTAAAAAATTATCCACTAATACATAGATCTCTATACTAGAAGATAAATAATATCTAATAAGTGCTCCATGGTGGAACCTCAAGGAAAATATTTTGGGTAAAATCTCTACTGGGAGGCCCAGATCTCACTCTATAAGTAATGAGATTAAGGAATGACTCACACATCATCCAATAGTACTGAATAATATATGAGGATAAACATATACCATACCTATAATCATCTTCTGTTCTTACTGTTCATAAGCCTTCAAAGACTATAACTACTCGTAACTCTAACAACTTGCTACCTAATCTTGGTGTGGTCTTTTTGGTGGTGGTAGTAGAAGCATATCATAACATCATCCTAACCCAATGACTACTCTTCCAATATCCCCATCACCTCCTCTACTAGAGATGCCTCATGTGGGTTATCTTTTCAATGCATGGGATACCGGTGATCACTACACTGCCTCTTCCGTGGTGGTCCATCCACTATTTATATGCTAACCCCAGTATATTGGGTCAATAAATCACATGCCATGTGAACTCACTAGTTACATGCATATCATATACCATATTTGGTAATCCTTGGTCTTTACACGGTAATTGGATTGCATGATCAGGTTCTTGAGCCTACTCAAGGGGAGGTCTCTTACATTGAGACCCAACCAACTGGAACTTGCTATGTTTTGCACATCACTCATCACCTTGACACACACTAAAATATATCGCTACATAGATCCCGCTAGATAGAATCTCTCTATCACTAAAGCCTGCTCTAGAACTCTATTGTATGAGGTAATTATTATGGCTACCACACTAGCTTTGATTTCTATTTATACACCCGTATGAATCATTCATGCTTGAATTTAACCATATCAAACCATGTTGATTGAGTACTACATAAGGTAAGTGAACCTCGCATAATACTCAAACAATGTCTTCCATCCATGATGCAACTTTAGTAACACCTGAATATAAATTGAACTAAATCATGGTGGGTGGTAATCCTTGTTAAATAGTTGTTGAAAGTTATACCATTAGAGTACCGACTCATCATGAATCTAGACGACTAATCTCCAAAATTCCCCTGATTCTATATGAAAAAGATTGGCTAGAATCGAAACCTTCCGATCCATTGAGGTACATACATGTCTGAATACTCTAATCACCAACTCAAGAGAGTCCTTCACATCCAGAGGATCTAGCACACTGTGGAACATGAACATCCTATGGTTCTAGATCTCATAGAGTATATTATGCCCACATTCATCCTTATCCATCACTACTGGTAAAATCAACTAATTGCTTGTAAGGGGAGATGCTACCTGCCCATTTGGGGGAATGATTTTATGTGATGTACCATGAACTTAAGACTCATCACTCATTGAATCTTCATCACAATACCAAATTGGTAAACTGACTGAATGTATTCACATATGTATTATAATAACTAAATCAAGACATACCATGGTTATATGATCATATATATATATATATATATATATGGTGTGCTAAATCAAAAAGGATATTAAAGTACATCATCATGTATGATGCACATACGAATTTACCATGCATCCAATGTATCTGTATGGTGAGTTGACAAGAAGGTATTTATAGTCTTAGTGAATGAATATGATGGCCTTTTCACAAAACAAGTATCCCTAGATTGACAGTAACACTCGATACACTTTGAAACAGTTCCCCTATGTTCCCATCATGGCCTCATAAGGAGAAAAAAACTCCAACACCATCTTTAGGTAAAACCTCTACTCATACAAATCTGTCTTAACCTGACACATGATGCCGACCTGGCTGGTGGAAGGGTCAGATAAAACTACCACATTCCATCATTGATAATCTAATGAGTGGTGAAACGTACTATAAAGGAATATATAAAATAGGATTATATTTCCTAATGTTCCTATAAACACACACCAAACTACATCCTTGATTAAGTTATGTGTAATAATAATATAATAATGTGACATATAGAGTAATAACCATGAATGTAATAACATATCAGGGAATTCAAAGGACAGTGAGAATTCGATCAGAATGGTTTAGGGGAAAATAAATCATAAAAAATAAATGATTCCCCAACCTGAAAAAAATGGAAAATCAATACTAACATATCCTAGCTCTATATATCTATGCCTTGACCACCATACATGGTCAAATGCACCATAGAATCACTAATTCAATCTAAGATAACTTTTGACCTATCTATCATCTGCATAAGAAAATTACATGTGGGAAAAAGGCATGTATGGATTATTATATATATATACCTAGTAAAACTCCACAAAAACTAAAGGTTGAGTAATTAGAGTATTGATATATGTAGTATAATAAACCTAAAATAAGGTGGAATGTATACAAATAAGAAAAAATATATATACTCAAAAAATAATCCCAGAAGATAGTGCAATGATATATCCATCTCATAAACTACCCTAGGAAGTTAATTCTTTCTTCAGTTACAAAATTCCATCGACGATGCTAGACATCTCACATGTATTTTTGATGAAGTAACCGTGTATGGGAACCACACCTCCCCACTATTCTACATAGTTATGTGGTGAAAATCTACAAGCACAGGTTCCATTCCCTATTACATCCGGGAGTTACACTCAAAGGATATAGGACATACTCCCTAGTCATTTTGGGGGTAAAACTCAGTAGATAAAGGTCCCATACCCTTGTCTATCTAGGGGTATCACTCATTAGATAGAGGACTCAATACCTAGTTAATTATTGGGTACCCATTAGTAGTTGTAAAATATTCAACCAACTCCATCATTTGGTACAACATAGTTGTTAGAGGAACCATTCCCTATTCCATTTGGGGTACCACTTATTAGAAAGACATGTGTGGTGGACCCATGACCTACAACACTAGTGGGATTTCTAATAGCAACCTCTATTTGAGGATCCAACTTGATCACTTCCATCATCATTTACTACCAAAATAATTTTCACTGTTATAATATCTGAAACCATATCTCAACACTGACTATGAAGGCCACCATCTCATTATACATTATAAAACACTTAGGAGAGGCTACTCAAAGGCCAAAATTTAATTCAAAATAACAGGGATATGATAGGTTGAATATTCTATAGATGGATGTGATCATCATGAATGGGGTCCATGAGATGTGTGCCCCTGTCCCACTTATAGTCTATGTCATCACTTCAACGCGGTGCACTAGTAGTGTAGTAAAACATGGCATGTAACTGTAATACATGGAATGTCTCAGTGTCTTAGGGTCAATCCATGTGCTCTTGGCCATTCTTGTGTACACTAGTCATGTGGTAGTACATGATCTATTAATATATTTTTCCTAGTTAGTGTTTTCCTAGAGTACATACCAAGACACCTGCATTAGGTCACACAACATGTGATATTTAAATCATTCGAAAACCCTAGCATTCATGGCCAGGGAACTATGTGATGTGTTTTTTATAGACTACGCGGTGTGTAGTCTTGTTATCATAAAAATCATTTAATCCTTATGTTTATTGTAGATTAACCTCTATGCCATTAAATTTTCCCATTGACCACCCAAACTAGGTGGAAAACTCCACTAGTCGTCAAATGTTTCCCTCTAGTTGTCAAAAATAGGAGTTCTAATCCCCACACACAATTCCATTACTCCGCCAATAAATCTTAGTGCTTCCCACTACATCACTATGTCTGAATCTATTGTGCAATCACCCACATAATTTATCTTACCTCAATCCATATATAATATAAAAGTATTAATTTTTTTCATGTTACCACAATGGATTTTTGGTGTTCAATTGTGCATGAACCCACACCTGAAATGTCAGAACATAAACCTATAGGAAAATAGTGCAGAACATGATTAAAAGAATTTTTAAAGTCATATAAAAAACTGAATAATTAATTGGAGATGTTTTCATTGGAAATGATCAAATATAAATAGGCTGATAAAAATGTAGTAATTAATTTAATTGAATAAAATACTCAATAAACAAATTTTCTTGGCTCAGAAGATGGTTGGAATTTGATAAGAAAAAACATTATTTAAAATTAATGATTAATTAATTAAATAGAAGGATGAGACCAAAAAACTATGTTCCCACCATGATATGGATTAATATATTATTATGAACATTTTTTATAAGGATTTTGTGGATCTAATTCATCTTTTCACCACAATTCACCTTGATCGAGTTTTTATTCAATGACCCATCTCAATTTACAAATTAATTGCGACAGAACCACCTCTCAACTATCCTAGGGTTAGGTGACTAACCCAATGGATTTTCCATAACCACATATTAGTGTAAGAGATTAGTTTATGGGTTTTAAATGACTTAATTAATCAACTCAATTAGTTAATTCATTTAGCATACCCACCAACGACTGTCTCATCCGAACATCTATCCCCAACCAACATTAGGTCATTCCCAATGTAAATCATGTTCTCTTGATATAAATACAATATCCAATTTTTAATTTTGGACTCCATTCACTATATATTCCATTATTTCATAAAAAATGTGTGCATGTGATTTTAAATATATTTATTATTTTTATAAAACTAATTTTTATCCCATTGTGCATTGAAAAATCACATCGTCTTAATCCCAGGAAACCAAAATATTTGTTAATATATTTATATTTATTACCAAGAAAAAATAGATTCTCTACATATTAACAGAAACCATGATTCACTCTCAGGGGAGAGTTGTGGATCCCATAAAGAACAACCTCCCATATTACCTAGGTATTGAAGAGACACCCATGGATCAACACCTAATTTTTATTATCTGTATACAATCCCTCAAGGGGGCCACCAGAAACAACTTGTTCCCTCCAAAAATCCACCTGGGAATCTCTAAACTAATATTCCTCCACGTCCCACACTATGGAGGACTACACCGTTATTTGATTAATATTCCCTTTACCATCCACATGTCTCATATAAAAGTGAATTGTTGTGAACTCCTCTATCTCTCTCCAACCATCCATCAACTCAAAATAATATCTCAGTGTGGATTCAAATATACTATTTTAATGAAAAAATTTCTATTTCTTAGTTTAAAAGAAATTTCAATGTCATTTCTTATAATAACTGAATAACTACTTTAACTTGTTCAAATCATGCTAGGGTTAGAGATATGTTAGACTCATATGATTTATGATGATTAAATAGTTCATTCTGATGAGATAGTGTGACCATAGATTTAAAGAACTATAAAAATCATGTTATCATGGTTAATATAGTTTTATTAATGGGTGTATGACTATCAATAACTTTGAGAAATGAATGTTCTCTAATGAATCAGGAAAAACACAATAAAATGTTTGAATCATCAGAAAATACCTCAATTATAACACCTACAATGGTAAAAGGCGAATAAAAGTTCTGAACACTTTCTCATTTAGATACCTACATGAAACTTGGCATTGGGTAGTTAAATGAATCCTCGATCCTTATTGGTCATAAATTTCAGATTAGTTTCAATCTAAGAGAAATCAGATAAGAAAAGTCAATAATAGGCCATGCGATCAATGAAAGAGTAAACTTAAAAAACATTCTAGGGGTATAAATATGAAAATATTCCTTTATATTTGAATTATTCGTAACTAATGGATAATAAGACATATAATTCCATAAGTAAATCACCTCATGATGCTAGAACTAATAATTTGATAGATTAAAAAATTGTAAATGATGATTAAGTGCCTAGAAAATGATTTGTTGATGCTCTGTATACTCTTCCTCCATATCAGAATATACATGGATATAATAAATTAAAATCATTAAAAACTATTTAAGTAACTCTCAAAAAACAATTATTATCATTTCCATGGAAATGACTTCTGCATTTGTGATGATGATGGTCATTATGAAGAACTCATAACTACCATAATGACAACAAAACATAGCCTTTTAATTCCATTAATCACTTTATCACATATGATGATACCCAAAAAAATTGATCTTCCAAAACAAGAAATATCCCTTTAGTTAATCAATCATATCATCAATCCATATATTGGGAAATAGATTCATCTCTATTACTGAATTCAGATGATACATATCTATAAATCGTCAAAACATTTCATAGGCCATCTTTACAAACATGACCATAACACCCAATACGACACACTAGGATAAATGAATCCCAATTTAACAATATCATTAATCTAATTTTTGAGCTCCCACCACTTATAATTCTCCATAGTATAAATAAAATTTAATATTATAGTGAAACTCACCTACAAAACCAGCTTAAATCACTAACACTTGGGGGGATTAACCATACAACATCTTCTTAAAAAACATCCACATAATCCCCATAATCCTTGAAAACACCAATGACTAAACCACCAATAAACTCAAAATAAACTTTTTTATCATAGTAGATAATGATACATAATATATTTTATCCTTTAACTTGTCCAAATATCCAAGGAACACAATGTGATCTTATGATAGCAATGCTTTTATTACAAATGTAAATATGATTTATTACATAAAACATCACTTGATACAACAAGAAGATCGAGAGGTTTAGTGTCTTTGTGGCTTAGGATCATTACATAAACACTTGAAACATGAAATAAAACATCTTTATTGAAAACTTCCTTTACATGACCACTACATTCCCTCGTACTTAGCATTGCATGGGATAACCTGAGGACATGCATAAAAAAAGGGTGAGCTTTAAAGGCGAGTAAGGGAGTACAAATGGAATAACATGAGGAGTAAAATAAATGTTAGACAATAGGAATATCAATAGAGCATAAAATAAACATGAACATAAAGTCATGTGAAAGCATGATAATCATAACATGGAAATGTGGCAACAACACTTAACATGGAATTAGCATGAGCCAAGGCTTATTGCACATGGAGCATTAGTAAATCCTCATTGAACATAAAGCACGAGTAAAACCTCATTTCACTTTAATTATCATGAGTCAACACTCATTTCACATGAAGTATCATGATACTATACTTTACCCAATGCATTAGAGTGCTATAAGGGCACACCCTTCTTAAACATTTCATTTCATGCATAAGTGTGCCACGTGGATCATAAAACATGGATTCATAAAACATAATCATTTATTCTATGATGAAGGAATGTGGAATTAATATATGAAACTTCATAATCGATATGTAATTATTCATAAAGGAGAATACCCTTTATGGAGAAATGGGCATGGTATTCACTACACAATGGAATTGGCTTAGAAAATCGGTGCGATTTCTACAGCGTAGCAGCGTGACATAAGAATTCATAAAAATAGATGATGAGATAAAAATGGATTCCTCATCATATTTACCTGTAATGGACAGTAAGGAGGTCATATATATACATGTCCCAACAATTTTAATGGAATTTATATTCATGATACAAAATTATTGCTTGAATGTAAAAGAAGAGAGAGAAGTTCCTTTCGGAATTTCAGCATAGTAACGGGTGTACATGGGAGGAATTTAATGAGAGAGAAAGGGGTCTCCCATCATTCAAACAATAATATGGAAGTATGGGGGAGGTGAAAAACCATACCCCAACATTCCTAATTGAAATTAAAAGGGCAATAAAACTTAATGAAAATTGAAAAAAAATGAGTAAGGAAGAAAAAACCCTTACTTGGAAGTATGTTTCCAAAGGCTAGAGAGAGGCTTGTGAGAGGCTTCATGGGATCTTGGGGCACCTTGGGAGGATTATAGAAAGATTATGGCAGAGTTTGGATGAACTCAAAGGGCTTTGAGTGAGGAGAAAGTTGGAGCTTGGGTGGGTTTATAAAGTATAGGTGAGGGAATTCTTTATAATTTAGGTTTGGGACCCCTTATATTAAATTAATCAAAACCAAAAACCATCCAATGGTTTTTGACCATGGTTTCCAGCAAAGAGAAGAGGAAAACAATATTTTATAAGGCCAATGTCCGAACTTCTTAAAATAATAAGGTTGCTTATGTGGAGGTGAGTCACACTCCCATGGAAATTAATTTAAAAAGAAAAAGTGTTGAATAAGTCTTGAGGGGTCCATTAATGCTTTGAATAGTATGTCAAAAAAACCCAAAACCACATTATTTTAATGTTAAAACATATATCGTCTGAACATGAAGATCATAGTATTTTATTACATCACTATTGGGTCATTATGATGTCATAAAACACATTATATATTTAAATGGTATTTAATTTTTACCCAAAAATTTGATTGTCTCAAAAAATTATGAAAATTCACCATTGGATAATTTCAACGCACTTATTCGAAAAAAAACATTTATTTTATCTAAAATTTTTTATAAATATGTGAATTTTCACGTTCAATATAAAAACCGACATTTATCAAAAAATCACGGGTTTTCACATAAATGGCTTTCAAACCTTAATAAAAAATTTAATTGTATTCATAAATTTATAAGATCATTTATATTTAATAAAAATTAATTTAATAATATTATTATTATTTTATTAAAATATTATTTAATTCAGAAATCCATAAATTTAATAAAATAGATTTATTAATTAAATAATATCTAAAAACACCATTTTTACTTTAAAAACTATTTACAATGTATCAAAAATGTCTAGAAATTATATTCATTATTATATAAAAAATTAATGTACATGAACATAGAATACGTATTTGTTATAGAACCCCTTAAAATAGCCGCATAAGACCTAAGGGTAAGGTGTGCGATGGTGACAGACTCTTGGGGTGGCCTTGAAAACATCGATCGAGTGGTAATTTCAATCAACTTCCACTTTTCTCGTAGACGGTCACGTTCGAGCTTGACATGATAAAGCTCAGATTGGGCTTGGTCAAGGGCGAAGCCCAAAGAAGCCACCTCTTTTCCGATCTCCAAAAAATAGGATTCATATAGGGCAATTCTACTAGATGAGGCCATCGCTTCCTTTTTCTGAGTAAATTGGATTTGTTATAGTCCTATATTTATACTAATCATGTGATCACTGTTCAATGGCTATATTAGCAACGGTCAAAATTCTTAACATAAAACAAAATAAGTTTCATTTTATATAAGCATAAAGATACATTTAATTAGATCAAGAGGGACTTCCATTAATGAATCTTTGGGTCGTTACAATATTCCCCCTTTACGAAATTTCGCCCTCGAAATTTTCCTTTTCCTACACTAAAACAAATGTGGGTAACTTAGCTTTATCATATCCTCTGATTCCGAAGTTTCTTCTTCAAAATTGTGGTTTATCCACAACACCTTGACGAGGGGTATTGTCTTATTTCGTAGAACTTTTTCTCTATGATCAAAGATCCTCACTGGTTGCTCCTCATAAGAATGATCGTCTTCCAATTGTACCACCTTAGAAGAGAGTACATGTGAAGGGTACTGTATGTACTTTTTTAAGAGGGATACATGAAAGACATCATGTGCTTTGGCCATAGTAGGTGGAAGTGCTAGTCGGTAGGCAACAACCCTGACACAATCAAGAATCTCGAAGGGGCCTCTGTACATTGGACTTAACTTTCATTTCTTTCCAAACCACATGACCTTCTTCCACGGAGATATGCGTAGAAAAACCATTTCTCCAACTTTAAACTCGTGGTCTCGTCGACGATTATCTGCATAACTCTTCTGTCGACTCTTTGCTGCCTTGATATGCTGCTGAATGTTTTTCACCTTCTGCACCATTTCCTCGACCATTTCTGGTCAAAGAAGATTATGTTCACTGACCTCATCCCAACATGCCGGTGTTCTGCACCTTTTCCCATACATGGCTTCATATGGTTCTATTTGGATGCCCGAGTGGAAACTGTTATTATAATAGAACTCAACCAGAGGAAGATGTTGATCACATCCTCCTTTAAAGTCCATTGAGCACGCTCTCGACATATCCTCAAGTGTTTGGATAGCTTGCTCGGATTGGCCATCAGTTTGAGGATGATAGGCCATACTGAAGTTCAGTTCTGTATTCAGATCATGTTGAAGACTCTTCCAAAACATTGAGGTGAATCTTGGATCTCGGCCAGACACAATAGATAGTGGTACTCCATGCAACCTTACCACTTCCCTGATATATATATGTTCCAGTTGATCCAAATAGAAATCCTCCCAAATAGAAATAAAGTGTGCAGTATTTGTAAGATGATCCACAACAACCCAGATTGCATTGTTGCCATTGGATGTCCTCAGATGTCAGGTGATAAAGTCAATGTTGATGTTCTCTAATTTCCATTCTGGTATGGGCAATGGTTTCATAATCCCCTTAGACTTCTGCCTCTCGGCCTTCACTTGCTGACACACCAGGCACTTTGATGTATATTCAGCGATCTCCTTATTCATATTATCCCACCAAAATTTTTCTCAGAGATCTCGATATATATTTTTTCTCCCTGGGTGAATAGAGAAATTCGAACTATGTTTGTCATCCAAAAGTTCCTTCTTCAGCTCCGGACATGATGCAACACATAGTCTTTTCCCAAACCGCACAATTCCTTCTTAATTAACATTAAACTCCGAGGATTTCCCCTTTTTGATAGCTTCAACTTTTTCTTTAATTCCTACATCATCCTTTTGAGCATCCTTTTACCTTTCCAAAAGAGATGGTTGAGAAATAATTTGTGAAAGGATTGAGGATGTTCTCTTCTCTATGATTCCCATGCCCATCTTCATCAAGTCTAAGAATATTGGATCCATCTCAATTCTCATAATTGATAGAATCGCTGGATCCTTTCTACTTAGGGCATCTTCCACCTTGTTCGCTTTCCCAGGGTGGTAATGGATTGAACAGTCATAATCATTGATGAGCTCTATCCATCTTCTCTAGATCATATTAAGCTCTTTCTATGTGAATATATATTTAAGACTCTTGTGGTTAGTATATATCTCACATTTCTCCCCATAGAGATAATGTCGCCAGATTTTCAAGGCAAAGATCACCGCCGCCAACTCCAGATCATGCAGTGGATAGTTTCTCTCATGTATTTTCAACTACATTGAGAAATAGGATATAACATTATCATTCTGCATCAGCACACATCAGAATCCCTTCTTTGAAGCATCACTGAATACCCCAAAAAGTTCCCCACTTGTGGGTAAAGTGAGCACGAGCGTAGTGATAAGCCTCCTTTTAAACTCCTTGAATCTTTATTCGCATTCATCACTCCAAGAAAACTTTACTCCCTTTTGAGTTAGCTTGGTAAGAGGGTTGGAAAATCATGATAAATTCCTCACAAATCGTTGAAAAGTATCCATCTAACCCCAAGAAGCTATGGATATCTATTACCGATGTTGGCCTCGGCCATCCCTCAATTGCATTTGTTTTAGAGGGTTCCACAGATATCCCATTTCTTGTGATGATATGGCCCAAGAATGAGACCTCCTTCAACTAGAACTCACACCTGCTGTACTTTTCATAGATCTTCTCCTTGCACAAAGTCTCTAGTACAGTTTTCAAATGCTCCTCATGATCCTCCTTGGTTTTGGAGTATATTAGAATATCATCAATAAAGACTACCCCAAATTTTTCAAGGTAATCTCTAAAGACTATATTCATCATGTCCATGAATATTGTTGGAGCAGTGGTGAGTATGAAAGGCATTACTATGAATTCATAGTGCCCGTACCTTGTACGAAAAGTAGTCTTGGGGACATCTTCCTTCTTCACCCTTACTTGATAATATCCCGACCGCAAATCCACCATGGAGATGTATTGTTATCCACTCATCTGATCAAGCAAGACATCGATTCTTGGGAAAAGATACTTGTTCTTTATCGTGATTTTGTTATGTTCACGATAATCAATGCAAAGCCTCATTGACCCATCCTTCTTCTTGACGAAGAGGACAGGTGCACCCCATGGTGAAGCACTTGGGGGTATAAACCCTTTATCCAGATTCTATTTTAGTTTTTTCTTCATCTCTTCATGTTCTACAATAGCCATTCTATATGGAGTCTTGTATATTGGTAGCACCCCAAGTATAAGTTCAATGCAGAACTCAACATCTCTTCTTGGAGGATGACCATGCAGTTCCTCGGGAAACACTTCAGCGAATTCCCTCACAATAGGCATTTCTTCAAGGATGGATTCTTCCTTGGACTCAATCATCTGAGCCAGATACACTCTCATAAGGTAGTAATATCCATGCTTGAGATGATGTAGCTAATGGAGATTCATCTTCCTCATGACACTTTTAAAGAATTGGGGGTTTATTCTCCATAGGTAGTGTAATTTCCCACTCCCGAAAATTTATGTTGGCTCTATATAAGGAAACCCAATCCATGACAAGAATTGCATAAAATTCCACCAGAGGGAGTATGATGAGGTTCGCTGGGAAATTCAATCCACAGACTATAACAGGGGAGGACTTATATTAATGGGATGCAATGATTGTCCCATTTTCCGTACTCACTGACATCTTCACATCCATGATTTGTGGTGGTGCATGGATTGTTCTACTAAACATTCGAGATATAAAAGAATTCGTAGAACCTGAATCAAAAAGTACATTCGCTATTATTTAATGAATAACTAGCGTACCTGTCACCACTTCATTTTAGGGGTTCACTTCGGCAGAAGTGATGCCAAAAGCTCTTCCTTGCTACCTTGGAGGTTGTTGGTTGTCTCCGAAAACCCTTGGATTAAGGAACCGATTTGCAAAATGACCTGGTTATTTGCATTTTTAGCATTGAACAAAGCATTGAGGTTCGAATGGAGCGTTCCTCTCCTCTTTTGCATTCGTGGGTCTTTCTTTCTGAAAGTTAACACCTAGGTGCCCTTCTCTTCCACACCTGAAGCATTTCCCCATCCCCTTAAGGAAATTTCCAGGGTGCTTCTTTCTGAACTTTTTGAAAGTTGGGTGCTGGATCTTCTTAGCACCTTTGGATTTATCCATCGGACCACCAGCATTGAAATCCACCTTACGCTTCTTGTCCCCATGATACCCCTGTGATTCCCTGATCTCCATTTCAACCTTGAGGGTACATCAAACAATTTCCTCATAGCTATCGAAGTCACGAATTGCTAATGATTTCCACAAGCTAGGCTTCAGCCCACCAAAGAAGCGTTCAACCATGTATTCGGGGGTAAAGACAAAGCCGAAAGCGTATCGTGCAAGCCTTGTGATGTTTCCTCATACGCTCTAATAGATTCTTCATCTTTTTTCTTGAGGGAATGGAAGTCCCTTTACATCTTAAGACGGAGGGTACGTGGAAAATATTTATCAAAAAACATCTTCCGAAAATCCTTCCATTCCAACGCCTTGATCTCCACCTCAAGCTTCGTATTTTTGATCAACTTCCACCCTTGATCAACTTCACCCTCCATACGATAAGTCTCTAGGAGAACCTTCTCTTGTTCAGAACATTGAAGGATAGAGAAGAACTTTTCAATGGAGTTGATCCATTGTTCAGCGATCATGGGATCAGATGATCCACTAAAAGTAGGAGGCCTTTGTCTCCTGATGCTCTAGATAGCGACTTGTTATTTCTTAGGGGGGGTTGAACATTCCTCTTGACCTGTGTTTCTATTCAAAACCTGAGTTAGGTGAGAGAGAAGCGTGACAAAGTTCGCGATTCCCGCTCCCATTGTATTGGACATTTCATTATTACAGTCATCATACTAATCTTCAAAACGGTTGTTATGCCGAGTCCTCCTATTACCGGCCATTGGCTGGAATAAAAGGAAAGTTAGGGGTAACACATAAAGGGTAATCCAACGCCAAAGTTGATGAATTATAAATAATCTTTTATTTCCTTACTAAAGAGTCTATAGGATTCAAGCTATGCTTTTCATGATCTACTTTATAACATATATTCATAGGGGAATTTTTTAAATTCCCTTAATAAGGGTTCATACTAAGCATGTGAATTTATCAAAACATATCCCCCCGAGAGTGTCATAATCAAGAGTGCAGCAAGGCCCGTTGTCGTGCACCAGTTCCCATTCGAGTCTAGCTCAAAGTGGCGTTTTCATGTTTTACCCCTAGGATACATCTGTGCCAAAGCCGCCTCTACCTGCTCATATCCAGATAGGGATGTATTTGTTTGATAATCCACTTACTTAGTACATACCCAAACTTAGGGATGTTTTTATTATACTTATTCTTGTATCTAAAGCTTTACTAGGGTTTCCTAATCCAAAAAATAACTAAACCTATCCTCTGATACCAACTATGACAACCCTACTTTTATTACAAACATAAACATGATTTGTTACATAAAACATCACTTGATACAACAAGAAGATCAAGAGGTTTAGTGTATTTGGGGATTAGGATAATTACATAAAAACTTGAAACATTAAATACAACAACTTTATTGAAAACATCCTTTACATGACCACTACATTCCCTCGTACTTAGCATTGCATGGGATAACCTGAGGACATGCATTAGAAAAGGGTGAGCTATAAAGCCTAGTAAGGGAGTACACATGGAATAACATGAGGAGTAAAATACATGTTAGAAAATAGGAATATCAATATAGCATAAAAGAAACATGAACATAAAGGCATGATAATGCATGATAATCATAACATGGAAATGTGGCAACAACACTTAACATGGAATTAGAATGAGACAAGGCTCATTGCACATGGAGAATGAGTAAATCCCCATTGCACATAAAGCAGGAGTAACCCTCATTGAAATTGAATTAGCATAAGTCAACACTCATTGCACATGACGTATCATGATACTATACTTTACCCAATGCATTGGAGCGCTATAAGGGCACACCATTCTTAAACATTTCATTTCATGCATAAGTGTGCCACATGGATCTTAAAACATGGATTCATAAAACATAATAATTTATTACATGATGAAGGAATGTGGAATTCATATATCAAACATTATAATCAGTATGTAAATGTTAATAATGGTAAATACCCTTGATGGAGAAATGGGCATGGTATTCACTACAAAATGGCGTTGGCTTAGAAAATCGGTGCGATTTCGGCAGCGTAACGGCGTGACAAAAGAATTCATAAAAATGGTTGATGAGAGAGAAATGGGTTCCTCATCATATTTACATGTAATGGAAAGTAAGGAGGTCATATATATACATTTAAAACAATTATAATGTAATTTAGTTTCATGATACAAAATTATTGCTTGAATGTAAAAGAAGAGAGATAAGTTCTTTTCAGAATTTCAACATAGTAACAGGTGTACATGGGAGGCATTTAATGAGAGATAAAGGGGACTCCAATCATTCAAACAGAAAGAGGGAAGTATGGGGGAGGTGTGAAACCATACCCCAACATTCCTAATTGAAATTAAAAGGGCTGTACAACTTAAAGAACATTGAAAAAATGAGAAAGGATGAAAAAACCCTTACTTGGAAGTGTGCTTCCAAAGGCTAGAGAGAGGCTTGTGAGAGGCTTCATGGGATCTTGGGGCACATTGGGAGGATTATAAAGAGAGTAGGGCATAGGTTGGACGAACTCCAAGGGCTTTGAGTGAATAGGAAGTGGGAGCATGGGTGGGGTTATAAAGGAAAGGTGAGGTAATTCTTTATTATTTAGGTTTGGGACCCCTTATATTAAATTAATCCAAACCACAAACCATCTCATGGTTTTTTCCCATGGTTTTTGGAAAAAGGTCAGAGGAAAACAATATTTTATAAGGCCAAAGTCCGAACTTCTTAAAATAATAAGGTTGCTTATGTTGAGGTGAGACACACTCCCATGGAAATTAATTTAAAAAGGCAAAGTGTTGAATAAGTCTTGAGGGGTCCATTAATGCTTTGAAAAGTAAGTCAAACAAACCCAAAACGACATTATTTTAATGTTAAAACATATATTTTTTGAACATAATGATCATAGTATTTTATTACATCACTATTTGGTCATTATGATGTCATAAAACAAATAATATATTTAAACGGTATTTAATTTTTACCCAAAAATATTATTGTCTCAGAAAATTATGAAAAATTCACTGTTGGATAATTTCAACGTAATGATTCCAAAAATAACATTTATTTTATCTAATTTTTTTAAATATGTGAATTTTCACTTTTAGAATAAAAACCAGCATTTGTCGACAATTCACGGGTTTTTACAGAAATGGCTTTCAAACCTTACTAAAAATTTTAATTGCATTCAAAAAATTATAAGATAATTTATATATAATAAAACTTAATTTAATATTAATAATATTATTTTATTAAAATATTATTTAATTAAAGATTCAATTAATTTAATAAAATAGATTTCTTAATTAAATAATAACTAAAAACACCATTTGTACTTCAAAAACTATTTACAATCACTACTAGAAAAGGGGGCATTGGAGCCCCCCAGACTCGGGCGACCGCCATTGGCGGTCGCTATAGGTCAGCATTAGCGACCGCCAATGGCGGTCGCTAAGCCGCCTAAAAAATTTCGGGGGGTTTCTGCGCCCCCCCCCCCCCCCCCCGCGCACTCTCTCCCTCGATCCCTCGCCCTAACCCTCCCTCGCCGCCCTCCCTCGCGCCGCCCTCCCTCGCGCCGCCCTCCCCTCCCCCGCCGCCCGGCCTCCCCCGCCGCCCGGCCTCCCCCGCCGCCCGGCCTCCCCCGCCGCCCGCCCTCCCCCGCCGCCCGCCCTCCCCCGCCGCCCGGCCTCCCCTGCCGCCCGCCCTCCCCCGCCGCCCGCCCTCCCCCGCCGCCCGCCCTCCCCGGCCGCCCGGCCTCCCCCGCCGCCTGCCATCCGCCCTCCGGCCGCCGCCCTCCGCCCTCGGGCCTCCGGCCGCCGCCCTCGGTCCTCCGGCCGCCGCCCTCCGGCCTCCGGCCGCCGCCCTCCGGCCTCTCGGCCCTCCCCCCCACCCCGGACGGCACCCGCACCCCGGACAGCCCCCGGCGCGCACTCCGGACCGCCCCCCGCACCCCGGACGCCTCCCCGCACCTCGGACAGCACCCCCCCGCGCACTTCGGACCGCCCCCCGCACCCCGGACGCCTCCCCGCACCCCGGACAGCACCCCCCCGCACACTCCGGACCGCCCCCCGCACCCCGGACGCCTCCCCGCACCCCGGACAGCACCCCCCCGCGCACTCCGGACCGCCCCCCGCACCCCGGACGCCTCCCCGCACCCCGGACAGCCCCCCCTGCACTCGGACACCCCCCTCCGAACCCGGACAGCCCCCCCGCACCCCAGACAGCCCCCCCCCCCCCCCCCCCGCACTCGGACACCCCCCCTCCGAACCCGGACAGCCCCCCCGCACCCCGGACAGGCCCCCCGCATCCCGGACACCCCACCCCGCACCCCCGACAGCCCCCCTGCACCCCAGACAGCCCCCCCTCCCCCGCACCCCGGACACCCCCGCACCCCGAACACCCCTGCCCGCACCCCTGACAGGCCCCCGACACCCCAGACACCCCTCCCCGCACCTCGGAAGGCCCCCCCCCGACCCCGGACACCCCCCCCCTCGCTGCGCGTCCCCCGTCCCCTCACCGCCTCCTCTCCTCCAGCTCCCTGCCGCCGCCGCCGCCCGTCCCCTCCCTTGCCGCACCGCCATTGGCTCCGGCTCCCCTTCGCTGCCTCCTCTCCCTCGCAGCACAGCCTTCGGCTCCCCTCCCTTTCAGGTTTGTAGCTCAATCAGGTAACATGAGCTTTCAGTTACATTATTATTTTATCAATGGTTCATAAACAAATGGTTAATATTTATTTTGAATATAGTTGATTTGAAAAATGTAAATTTAATAAGTATTGTGTAAATGTTTGTTATACAGATATTATTATGGATAAGAGTTGGATTGATCTTCCAAATCGAACGTCTAGAGAATATTTCAATGGCATTATGCAGTTTATTGAGTTCACGAGAGGATTTGAAAGTGACTATATTAGTTGTCCATGTAGAAAATGTGCTAACAGATATCAATTCACACGAGATACTGTGAGAGAGCACCTTTTCTTTAATGGATTTCTGAAAAATTATAAGAGTTGGACTCGTCATGGAGAAGAATATGTTCGTTGTCAAAATACAGATGCAGCTCAGATGGATGTTGATGCAAGGATGACTGATCCAATGCATGAAATGCTTACTGAAATGGTACGTGGGTTTGATCCTGAAGGCATTGACATCCAGAATCTTGAGACCGGTGAGATAAATCTTCGCTCTGGTGCAGATCGTGATTCGAGGAGGTTTTATGAAGTACTTGATGATGCGAAAACAGAATTATATCCTGGATGTACTTCTTACAATAAACTGTCGTTTATCGTGGAGTTGTTGCATTTGAAGACTTTGAATAATTGGTCAGACACATCATTCGACATGCTTTTGGTTTTATTGAAAAAAGTTCTTCCTGTCGACGCTAAGATTCCTGAGTCGTATTACTATGCTCGTAAGTTGACAGAGAACTTAGGTTTTACATATGAGACTATAGATGCATGTGCAAACAACTGTATGTTGTTTAGAAATGAAACTGCTCATTTGGATATTTGTACGGTTTGTGGCGCTTCCAGGTGGAAAGAGAACAGGGGAAATAAGACTCATCAAAGTCAGATTGCGATACAGGGGAAACCGATTGCCGTAAAGCAAATGCGTTACTTTCCCCTTAAACCGAGGTTGAAAAGATTTTTTATGTCATCTAAAGTTTCTAATTTAATGAGATGGCATGCAGAAAGAGTTCATGAAAGTGACATGTTAACCCACCCGGCAGACTCTCATGCATGGAAGGATTTTGATAAGAGACATCCCGACTTTGCTAAAGATGTTCGTAATGTCCGATTGGGATTGGCAGCAGATGGTTTCAATCCATTCAAGTCTATGGTTGGTGCAACTCATAGCACATGGCCCGTGGTGTTGGTTCCATATAATCTTCCTCCGTGGCTTTGTATGAAGCAACAATTTATATTACTTTCCACTCTTATTGATGGACCTAAAAGTCCGGGGGATAAGATTGATGTTTACCTTCAGCCATTGATTGATGAGTTGAATGAATTTTGGGGCGATGGTGTGATGACTTATGACTGCGAAACGAATGAAATGTTCAAACTGCATGCAGCTTTATTGTGGACAATCAATGACTTCCCAGCTTATGCAAATTTATCAGGCTGGAGTACGAAAGGGGAATTTGCTTGCCCTTGTTGCAATAAAAGTAAAAAATCTGTATGGCTTAAACATTCCAAAAAATGGGCATACATGGGTCACAGGCGTTTTCTCCCTCCCCAGCACAGGTTCAGAAAGGACAGAGTGGCATTTGATGGTTCTAGAGAGTTCAGCCCAGCACCAAAGATCATGACAGGAGTCGAAATGTTATCGCAGATTGAGGAAGAAAACATTCGCACGGTATATGAAATTCAGGATTTGGTGGCTCCTCCAGTACGTAATATTCGTGCTGCGGGTAGGCAGCGCAGTCACAATTGGAAAAAGAAAAGTATTTTTTATAGTCTTCCGTATTGGAAAACTAACATGTTGAGGCATAATTTGGATGTCATGCACATTGAAAAAAATGTTTGTGATAACATATTGTGGACCATTTTAGGTGTCAGTGGAAAGTCAAAGGACCATGTTAATGCACGCCGTGATTTGGAAGAAATGGGTTTAAGGAAACAGTTGCATTTACAGTTAGCTGAGGGAAACAAGGCATATATGCCTGCTGCACAGTATTCGATGACTACAGAGGAGAAAAAGACATTTCTTTCCATTTTGAAGATGGTCAAGGTGCCTGATGGTTACTCTTCTAATATTTCAAAGTGTGTGAATCTGACGAGCAAGACATTGCAAGGGTTGAAAAGTCATGACAATCACATATTACTTCAGCAGTTGATTCCAATCGCAATTTGTGATTGTTTATCCCCCAATGTTGTTCATCCCTTGATTGAGATGAGTAATTTTTTTAGACAGCTTTGTTTAAGAAATCAACGAATGAGTGATTTAAAAAGTTTGCAGGACCGAATTGTACTTACGCTTTGTCACTTTGAGAAACTTTTCCCCCCCTCATTTTTCGATGTTATGGTCCACTTGACAGTGCACCTAACTGATGAAGTAATGGCTGCTGGTCCAGTGCAATTCAGGTGGATGTATCCTATTGAACGGTATTTGAGTACATTGAAAAGATTTGTACGCAACAGAGCTCATCCAGAGGCATCAATAGCCAATGGTTATTTGATGGATGAGTGTACTACCTTTTGTGCAGAATATCTTACGGATGTTGAAACAAAATTAGATAAGCCCTCTCGGATTCATGATGGTCCAGTTGGAGAAGGAACCACATTTGATATGGACAACATCGAGTGGATACAAGCACATCGATATATCTTGTTCAATACTCCATCAGTTGCACCATTAATGCAGTAAGTATCTTATCAATGTGCTTGTATAACTTTTACATGTTTTCTTTGCATAAGTTGATCTTTTAAACATCGCGTAATCATTTGCAGGAAACACATTAATGAGATAAAAGAAGAGATGCATCGTGCGACTGAGTTGCAAATTCAACAATCTCATTATGCGACATTTCATGATTGGTTCAAGGATTATGTATGTATAAATTGATTTTCATTATGAGTGAAGTATTAAACTAATTCTTTCTGCATATATCAGTATTGATTTTTATAAATTATGTAGGTTCGTAAGCTGAGGGAGTTAGGGGACCCCACGCTACCTGAAGTATTTATCCAACTGGCTGAGGGTCCATCTATAACGGCTCGTCGTTATAAAGCTATTGATGCTAATGGTTTTCGATTTCGCATTAAAGATGTTGACGACAAACGAGCAACACAAAACAGTGGCATCGGTTGTCCCTTTGTCGATTCTGGTTATTACTATGGTCAATTGATAGACATCATTGAAGTTGTATATACACACGGTTTGAAGTACATATTGTTAAAGTGTAATTGGGTTGATCCAGTGCGTGGATGTAAAGTCGATCAATATCAGTTTTCATTGGTGAATTTTAACTATATGTTATACAGAAATAATGAACGAGTTGAGAATGAACCTTTCATTTTGACATCACAAGCGGAACAAGTATTCTTCGTTACTTTGCCTTCGGATCCAAGTTGGCAAGTTGTTGTCAAAATGTCTCGGCGAGGAGTGTTTTTATTTGAAGAAGATGAACCCGAGACTGTTCCGTTTGTTTACCAACAACTTGATCAACATACCGTAGTTCAACGTGAAGAAGATATTTATTGGGTCAGAGCGGCTGTTGAAGGAGAAACGGTCGATTTGCATGCTTAATGAAAGGTATAATTGTTTTCCCGCTATTCAGTAGAATGTCCTAGGATATCATAAATTATCTAATCATTTTATAAATCCTTATAAGTTTTAATCCTCACTTTTGTAAGTTATTTCAGTCATAAATATTTAGGTTGATTAACTTTCTGATTTTTTAAAATTCATTCACAACTAATTATTCAATCCATTTTTTGTTTGATTAACAGTTGTACAAGTTTGATTTATTAAGAACAATCCAATTTATCTTTTAAACACTTTGGACTCATTACTGATATTTTGTATGACTGCAGACATGTCAGGGGAAGAGGCAGAAAATCCACATCATCCATCTGAGGCATCTACGTCTCAGGGTCGAGGTATGTTTGAATGTCATTGTCTATATTTTTTATGTAATTGACATATATATATATATATATATATAACATTTGTCAATTTATATATAAAATTGTTTTCAACAGGATCAGACTCGGTTGCTTCTTCCTCTCGCAGGAGAGGCCCTGGTCGTGGCATATTATCATGGAATTCCGACACGACGATAGATGTTTCATTTGATGAGGTATTTCATCCCGTGGGACCGAATGCCCCGGCATTTATTCGTCAGCTGGGTCATATCATACGTGACCCACATCGATTTCCATTGACCACGCGTGATTGGGCTTCTATCCCTCAGGACACATTAGATCGTCTATGGAGGGAGGTTCAGGTAAGAAAATAATTTTACTTTATTTTCTATTTATAAATAATACTAATATGTTTGATTATTTTCATTATAGCAAAATTTGAAAGTATGCCCTGAAGAGTTTCGGCCGGTGTGTATGAGCAAATGCCGTAAGCTGTGGAAAGATTATAAAGGCAAAGTGAAGAGGGACCACTGGATACCAAATGTGGGTGCCCTTGACATTTTGGAAAAGGTCCCGAGAGGTGTCCTCCCAGCTCAGTGGCGTGACTTGGTTGCATATTGGTCTACTGAGGGTGTTGCGGTTAGTATATTAATTACTTTTCTGTATATATATTTTCAAGAATATGTGATTTGTTTGAAATTTGAATGAATTGAATGTAGGAGGTGTCAACACGCCATTCGGAGAATCGAGCGTTGCAGGGACCAGCTCACAGGCTCGGGACTCGTCACGTGTCTCAGATCCGACATGAGGTATATATTATTCATTTTTTAATTTATTAATTAATATGGTTTTGTGTTTATATTCTTTTAATATACAGTTGCGAGGGCAAGGTGCAGCAACTGATAAAATGTCGGTGTGGATAAGGACTCGTGATCGCAATGATCCAGAGGTTGCAGCATTGATAGTAAGTGTCTGTACTTACCAATAATTACATAAATCTATATATTAACATATATATATTTAAATATTTCACAGGATCAATTTGAAGCTGAGTTAGAACATCTGCCAGAGGACCAGCGACAGCTTCCCATGCGACGGGATGAGATCTTTCATCGCATTATTGGTCGGGACGGGCATGGCTATAGTTTGACCTATGGAGCAGGGATTCCTCGTTCTGTAGTGTCACGCGCTGCGGTTGTCGGTCCTGCTGTTGCTCATATGACATAGCAGATGTCAGATTTTGAGGCACGGCTGCGCGCTTCCGAGGAGACAAATGCGCAATTGACAGCTGAGGTTAGAGCACTGCGGGAATATGTGCGTCGAGCTGATGGTACAGGGGATCATACGACGCAGGTATATACTGTATTTATTTATTTAATTTAAATTATTTTTGTTATTAAAATATTTATAATGTTTATTTGTTGTAGGCACCTGGCCCACCAGAAGGAGGTAGCAGTGATGGCAACACGTGACGCACCATATATTCACGAGATATGTTTTTTGTTTTTACTGGTAGGGTTGACATTGATGTACTGTATTTATTCATTTAAGTAATGCATTATTACCATCCATGGTGGTCTTTTAAATATTTTATACACATTGAGTTTTTGATCAGATAATCTTGAATGATTCTACATTTGAAAAAGTCGAACTAATTCCAACAGATCAATAAATCTGATATTATAGATTATGTATTATTAATATATTTTTTATAAATTTCTGTATGGTATCGATAAAAGAAATATGTATTAATTAGATATTATCACTTTTATTTTTCACTTTTGTAATCAATGGGATGGCCTTTGCACCCCCGGAAAACCCCCCGCACCCCCGTACAGCCCCCCGCACCCCCGTACAGCCCCCCGCCACCCCCGTACAGCCCCCCGCCACCCCCGTACAGCCCCCCGCCACCCCCGTACAGCCCCCCGCACCCCCGTACAGCCCCCCGCACCCCCGTACAGCCCCCCGCCACCCCCGTACAGCCCCCCGCCACCCCCGTACAGCCCCCCGCACCCCCGTACAGCCCCCCGACACCCCCGTACAGCCCCCCGCACCCCCGTACAGCCCCCTGCCACCCCCGTACAGCCCCCCGCCACCCCCGTACAGCCCCCCGCACCCCCGTACAGCCCCCCGCACCCCCGTACAGCCCCCCGCCACCCCCGTACAGCCCCCCGCACCCACGTACAGCCCTCCGACACCCCCGTACAGCCCCCCGCACCCCCGTACAGCCCCCCGCCACCCCCGTACAGCCCCCCGCCACCCCCGTACAGCCCCCCGCCACCCCCGTACAGCCCCCCGCCACCCCCGTACAGCCCCCCGCACCCCCGTACAGCCCCCCGCCACCCCCGTACAGCCCCCCGCCACCCCCGTACAGCCCCCCGCCACCCCCGTACAGCCCCCCGCCACCCCCGTACAGCCCCCCGCCACCCCCGTACAGCCCCCCACCACCCCCGTACAGCCCCCCGCCACCCCCGTACAGCCCCCCGCACCCCCGTACAGCCCCCCGCACCCCCGTACAGCCCCCCGCCACCCCCGTACAGCCCCCCGCCACCCCCGTACAGCCCCCCTCCACCCCCGTACAGCCCCCCGCCACCCCCGTACAGCCCCCCGCACCCCCGTACAGCCCCCCGCCACCCCCGTACAGCCCCCCGCCACCCCCGTACAGCCCCCCGCCACCCCCGTACAGCCCCCGCACCCCCGTACAACCCCCCGCACCCCCGTACAACATCCGGGGCGTGAATTGTGAAATGGTCGGCCAGACGGCACCTCATTCGGAGGTGCCGTGTGACCGCGGCGGCCGGAAACGCGTTTCCGGCGCCATTAAACACCAAAACGGCGTGCGGCGGTCCCGTTCGGAGCAAACGTGCTCCGAACGACCTGAAACCGCACGGGAACGATAGAAATATTATTCTTGAGATGCAGGAGGAGGCCGCACGTCCATCGGACGTGCGGTTCGCGCGGCACGTCCGATTGTGCCGTTTTCAGCAGCGCGGCGCGCGCTGAAATGGCGCATTGGGGGGTCAAAACCACCCGAACGATCTCCGAATGCCACGAAACCGTACGACAACATCCGGGGCGTGAATTGTAAAATGGTCGGCCAGACGGAACCTCATTCGGAGGTGCCGTGTGACCGCGGCGGCCGGAAACGCGTTTCCGGCGCCATTAAACACCAAAACGGCGTGCGGCGGTCCCGTTCGGAGCAAACGTGCTCCGAACGACCTGAAACCGCACGGGAACGATAGAAATATTATTCCTGAGATGCAGGAGGAGGCCGCACGTCCATCGGACGTGCGGTTCGCGCGGCACGTCCGATTGTGCCGTTTTCAGCAGCGCGGCGCGCGCTGAAATGGCGCATTGGGGGGTCAAAACCACCCGAACGACCTCCGAATGCCACGAAACCGTACGACAACATCCGGGGCGTGAATTGTAAAATGGTCGGCTAGACGGCACCTCATTCGGAGGTGCCGTGTGACCGCGGCGGCCGGAAACGCGTTTCCGGCGCCATTAAACACCAAAACGGCGTGCGGCGGTCCCGTTCAAAGCAAACGTGCTCCGAACGACCTGAAACCGCACGGGAACGATAGAAATATTATTCCTGAGATGCAGGAGGAGGCCGCACGTCCATCGGACGTGCGGTTCGCGCGGCACGTCCGATTGTGCCGTTTTCAGCAGCGCGGCGCGCGCTGAAATGGCGCATTGGGGGGTCAAAACCACCCGAACGACCTCCTAATGCCACGAAACCGTACGACAACATCCGGGGCGTGAATTGTGAAATGGTCGGCCAGACGGCACCTCATTCGGAGGTGCCGTGTGACCGCGGCGGCCGGAAACGCGTTTCCGGCGCCATTAAACACCAAAACGGCGTGCGGCGGTCCGATTCGGAGCAAACGTGCTCCGAACGACCTGAAACCGCACGGGAACGATAGAAATATTATTCCTGAGATGCAGGAGGAGTCCGCATGTCCATCGGACGTGCGGTTCGCGCGGCACGTCCGATTGTGCCGTTTTCAGCAGCGCGGCGCGCGCTGAAATGGCGCATTGGGGGGTCAAAACCACCCGAACGACCTCCGAATGCCACGAAACCGTACGACAACATCCGGGGCGTGAATTGTGAAATGGTCGGCCAGACGGCACCTCATTCGGAGGTGCCGTGTGACCGCGGCGGCCGGAAACGCGTTTCCGGCGCCATTGAACACCAAAACGGCGTGCGGCGGTCCGATTCGGAGCAAACGTGCTCCGAACGACCTGAAATATATTATATATATATAATATTTAAAATATATTATATATAGAATATTTAAATTATTATAACACAATGATTTGATATTATATATGTATTAAATATATATTAAAACATTTAAAATATATTATATATATATATATATATATATTTAAAATATTGTATTTAATAGTATATATATGAATATTTTTACATAAATATATATATATATTTATATTGAATTCAATAAAAAAATTTTTAAAATTTTTTTTTTTTTTTAATAGCGACCGCCAGAGGCGGTCGCTATAGGGTGCCATGCCGGCCCACTATAGCGACCGCCATTGGCGGTCGCTATAGGGTGCCCGGCAGGGGGCCTTCAGCGACCGCCTGGCGGTCGCTGAAGGCCGATCTGACGGCCTTCTATAGCGACCGCCATTGGCGGTCGCTAAAGGCCTCTAGCGACGAGGCAACAGCGACCGCCAATGGCGGTCGCTGCGCGGCCGCTAAAGACCTTTAGCGACCGCCAATGGCGGTCGCTAATAGTCTTATTTTTAGTAGTGAATGTATCAAAAATGACTAGAAATTATATTCATTATTATATACAAAAAATAATGTACATGAACATAGTACTACATATTTGTAACATAACCCCTTAAAACAGCCGCATAAGACCTAAGGGTAAGGTGTGCAATGGTGACAGACTCTTGGGGTGGCTTCGATAATATCGCTCGAGTGGTAATTTCAATAATGGTTCATAAAAAGATTTTGAAATTTTCAATGGATATCCCCCATGTTTGTAAAAGATGGTGTGAAACAAGGCCACTTTTTCATGTACAAGGTGATTATATTGTCAATGAATAATGCATCTTTTATTAGGTTAGTATCCACATGAAAAACTATAACAAATCCATATTCACTAGTAGTATATTGAGAGGGGTTCAATTTCTTGGAAACTGCTAATTGTATACTTCCCATGATTTTAGGATATTATATAATAATAAGACATATCCATAGTGGTAAAACAAAATTACAAAAATAATAATCATCAAAAATAACTAACACCTTCATCTAGGACAAATTATAGTGACCAACCCCCATTAAAAATTTATTAAATGGTTTTTGACATAAATATCCATTAAATTCAACCATAGGATTGAAAGGTCCATTGTCTTTGGAATACTAGGTACCTAAAACGAATAAATGAAACTAAAATAAGTGTTCTTTATTTTATTCAACATGATCAAGTCTTATATCCATTAATATTATTAAAAAAAATAGGATGAACTGTAGATAAAATAATAAAATGGTTGAACTATAAAACCTAGTATGGGAATGATCATCATAGAGAAGAATTACATTCAAAGGCACATTATGATATCATAATGAAGAAAGGCTCAAGAATAATCATTTGGAAGAATAACACAAACACCAGGGAATCATAATATCATGGTATAATAGGAATTTGGTATCAACATAACCAATGACATAACCATAAGTCAAGTATAACCATTAATACAACATCACATGGTGTATATATTTCATTCATGGATTAAGTGAACTCACTATTTCCCTTCATACCATCACCTAAGTCAAAATAATTACTTACTGAATTAGAGAAATATATAAGAAAAACCAAAACAACATGCACATGATTATGTGTTCTAGAAAATGAAAACAATCATAAAGATTAAACATAAGAAATTCCTAATGAATAAAATGTGTTTCATATCCATGCCTCATATTAATATCAAAGATTATTTCACAAATAAGACATTTGAGAAAAAAACATAAGAAATGTATTTCACCATCAATTAAATTTACAATAATACATGTATATGTATGAGATATTAATATAAAATTTGGAATCATTCCATAACATTTAATTGATATAAAATGAGCTAGATAGAGAAAGGTCATAAGCTAAAGAGAAAGGGTTGTTCGGAGATATCAGCTACCTTATGTTATAGAATCATTCTATACCAGCTCATAAAATACAAGGTGAAAATGATAGATTCATTAATTACTTAATTAAGAATAACTTCCATCTAATTTTTAATTATTATAATTTTATTATGTTCATTTTTTACCATTTCATTGCGATATAATTTATAGTTTGGTTGTTGTGGGAGTGTTAAATTCACATTTCAAAGGATAGATAACTTTAGATAATTATTGAAATAACATTTAAATAGTATTAAAATTAATCAAATGAAATGAAAAGGTATTCAAGTAACTCTATAAAGTGAAATGGTATAATATATGATTTTATATTTTGATATATGGATGGTTCTTTTAGTAAAATTTTTAACATTAACTGTTTTATTTAATTAGGTGGATTTACCATCTTTCAGGGTCTGAATTCATTTGTTTTAACTAAAATATCATTAAAACATTTTATAACATTTTATAAGACATATTATGCTTATTTTTATCTTATAAACCAATAATAATATTTTTATTACTATCTATGAAGGTGGTGGAGATCAATGAAGTGTGTTGTTCATAGTGGAAGTGAACTAGCCCTGTTGTAAACAATGGTTTCATTTTTCAAAAGAGATAATGGAGTGTATAATATGGTTATAAATTAAAAAAAAAATTATAGTATATTTATGATATTTTTATTCATCATTTAAACTTGTTTGGGGGAGGTAAGGATAAGGTTTATGATTAAATTAATTTATAATAGTTAAATTGAAAATATAACCTCTTAAATGTAATCTCGTTGAAATAATGCTTAAGGTAACATGAAATAATCTATGAATTAGACCTATAGAACTAGTATTATGAGGAGATAATTAGTAATTTAATTTGGTAAAAATTGAAAAACTACAAGGCATTTATTTGGTGAGAATAAGTGTTGATATTTGTAAGGTGTGGATAGACATGTTTTGTAATATTATATTCATTAGTTTATTATTTTCACTCAAAATGATCAATAATAATTTTTCTGTGAATATATATTGTTATTGGTGCTTGTTAGTTCTAACGAATCGGGTTTTACATCATTCGTGACTCAAAAAATTATTATTTATCTTATAATGTTAAATATCATATTATGTCGCATTTTATTGTTCATCATAAATTTCACTATTTTAGAAAAAATAAAACATTCAACCAATTTTTTTTAAAATTTATATATTCCAAAATAGAAATCCATTTTATTAAAAAAAATCCAAATTTGATATATATAAATTTTTTATAATACCCTCATTTATTTTAAATATTCCATATTTGATATTATGATCAATTCACTAGCCCCATGAAAAATTATGTATAGAACCATATAATTATTTTCTCATTATAAATAAAAATAATAATAACTAGAAGATAAATTTTATGAAAATATTAATTTCTTGGAATAAATATAGATATTATAAAATTTTATATAAAATATATTTATTTTACAAAAATTTGAACACTTATTTTATTATTTTTAGAATGTTTAATTTCATTTATAATGTTATAAATATTACATATTCTCAATTTATAAGATAAATAAATATTATTTTACGCTTCCATAGCTGATGATACTATTTTAATGGGAATTATACTATTCCATGCTATCATATTAATATTGTAATTTTTATGTCACCAATCCAACAATTATATTTGTAATATTCATATGGGTTCCCTATGATCTATAAATACCTCATGATTAATTCATTCTTCATTCACATAAATTTCCTCTCAAAGTTATATATGGTCATTTTTTAAATTTATATTAAATAACTATTATTTTTTCTCATTTATATAGTGTTATTTATATGGGCATTTATTTTAGTGGAGTGAGGATATAAATATTTCGTATTTCAGTTATCTTATATTCAATTTTTATCACATTGTAATATTTTTTAGTTATTATGTCCATTATTTTCCCCAAAAATTAATGTGAAGATTAATATTATAAAATATCATTAATTTCAATACATGGTAAATGTTATTTATACTACTTAACTAAATATAACATTATTATATGAGGAAAAATTCCATTTTTAATATTCATGGTCATTACACAACATATATATTTCAAACTCCCTTAATCTGTCCTATATTATTTTTTTCTGAAAAGGACCCACACAAATGTAATTGTTCATCTATGAATAATTTTCTCCTCCCAATCTTCAATAACCATCGAGCACTATTTAATGGTGGAATCAACTTCATTATCCTTCTATCTCTAGTCAAGGATGTATTGGGGTCATTCAGGTACCTCCATAGCTACAACATGTTAAATATATCATAACTTTTATCTGACTATAGTGGTAATTATTAGTTTTACACAACCATATAAATTCCTTTATGAAGTCTAAAATATTATAATAAACCACATAGATAACTTATTGTCCTGACCAAATCTCTATAATCCACACATAGTTGTGACCATAGGGAACACATGATCTCCCTCACCAAACTCCATAGTCCTCTTACATTAGTCCAAAATTGACATCTAAAAGATATTGTCTATCATTTTTCTCTTCAATCTGTCCTACACTTTTTTATCATCATTATCACCAACTCCAACCCATTTTTTATTAATTATACCAACTATAACCAATACAGTTGTGGCATGTATGGTCACACATAAGGGGCCTTAAAAGGTGTTATACAAAGAAAAATTTGACAGACATTATTGAATAACTAATATAATAAGGTTTAGGGATTCTCCTAGTTTTGACCCATATTTTACATACAAAATTAAATTATGTCCTAAAGAACCTTAATGTTATGATCTATATGAATCCCAATTTATGGTTAGAATGCCAAATTCATCAATGATTGTGCCTTGAAATCCTCATGAAATCCCATCTACAACCGATATGTGAATCGAAAATAATATTCTAACATATTTTTCAAGGGGGGATTTTTTAATGATCTCATGCATGAGAAAACATCCCATGCACTACATAGAACAAATCTCTATAATAGTGAGTAAGTGGGGAATTTTTTTAAATGATATGTTATTAGAAAAATAGCATCATGACCTATTACCATCCATGTAACCACTATCAATAGATTCATGGATATACTGTCCCACTTACATTTTCTACCAAAAGGGCCTTGGTCAGGCCCACCTAAAACAAATGCATGGCCTTTAATTACTAACATGTGAGGAATTGAGGGATGAACATTTCCACAATATACTTCATCGCTAGAAGAAATATTTTCATCTATGGTCATGTAATATCTTTTATAATATAGGATATACAACTAATGATGATTTATGTAATTCTATTATCACCTTCTCTTTAATTGAAACTGGACCCACTTACCTTCAATCGAAGATTTTGATATTCTCTATTGTGACCCGTACTTTACATACATGGTTATTACTTCAAAATTGAAGCATACTTATTACAACATATAACAAAACCATGAAAGGACAGTATAGGTATAGTGTCTTTCGAAACTGGGAAACATTAATAACTGGTACATAAATCATCTACGTTGTCTCCCATTTATTTCATCATATCTAGAGTCCCTTTTGGGAATATCTTACTTAATAACCTTATTCCTGACCTGGGGAAAGAAAACATACAAAAGGGTGAGCTCAAATGCTCAGTAAGGGTAAACAAAATAAATATCAATCACATCATATTCATAAGAACAGAACATTTTGGAAATCTTACCCTACAAAAGAGATCATAATTTCATAACATTGGATAAATCATGGTAGTGAAATGTAATCTCAATAATCATAACATAAAACATGATACTTTGTCTCATACACACATAATCATAGAGAATCATTTCTTATTAGTCAATACTCATTTCCATGACTATATTAGTGGACAAAGTCCAGTTCTGAACCGAGTTCACTCCTAGTTTCAGTCCAGTTTCACTGAACCGGTTTAACCTTCTGTTCCATCCATGTCTATCTCATGAGATATAAAATATTTACCCAATGAATTGGAGGGAGATATAGGTCCCACACATCTCATAATGATACCATTCTTATGTGTTCCACAAAATCATAAACCATACATCATATCATAACCCATGTAATAAAAATTGGAATCTTAAACATCGTGACATCATAAATCAATAAATATAAGATAAAGGAATTCATAAAAATATTCCCATCATAAAATAATCACATCAATGTAAAAATAGGGATATAAACATAACCCTATATTATCTTAGATGGAATTTTTTTTGATAAAACACTTGAACTCCATTCTTAAAGAAAATATCCTTTCTACTTCAAAAACATTTTTCCTTTCTTAACATGTCATAAAATTTTAAACTAAAAGAAGTTGATTAAAAATAAACTTGAAATCTTGTAAATGACGATTCTTGGAAATAATTTTTTAAAAAACCATTCATGTCGTATATGTTAAAAAAAACATTCTTCTCGTACTTTTGTCAGAAAAGTCAAAAAGTACATCGTACAAAAAAAGACAAAAGATTCCTCTCATATCTTTTACTAAAAACTCACCGAAGGGTAAAATTGGATTTAAAAAATTGTATGAGGATGTAAATAATATTACATATTAAGGAAACATAGATGTGGATGATAAATATTCCCCAGTAAATTCTAAAGTATAAACAATCTTGGCTAAAAATTGAGATTGTGAGATTGTCCCTTACCTTAGGTTCCATTTGCTTCGTAAGTGTCCGAACCTCATGTATAATGATTTAAGTAATGTTATTGACTTATTCCAGAATCATACTTATAGTTATGATATCATATATGGTCATATTCTTAGCTTCATATTAGTAATATTTGATTTGTACTTGTTATTCGGGTGTTTGTTACGTTTTGTTCTTATGCGTGTTTTGTCGAATAAATTCTTATTCTTCTCTTTAGGTTATAGATTCCTCATTTCCAGAATGGTATTAGTTCACTATATATCTTATTTATTCATTCAATTAATTTATATAATCATTATCCAATGAAGACCATGTAGAACGAATCGCAGGACATTGTGGAGACGGTATTCCGTACGTATGCACGAGCGATGATATCATTCCCATGAAAGTGGAATTGTATTGGAGTGTATGTATAATATTTAAGAATCAATAAAACATTAAAATAATCATATATAGTTATTTATTTGCACCATTATACCCATCCAAGTAAGGTGGTAGTGGAAAATAGATTACACCACAGTGTGGAGACGGTAATCTGTACTTGCGCACGCGCGATGATTTCGTTTTCCGTAGGGTGGATAGATGGTGAAATAGGGTCGTTTCATACTTATAATAACATATCAGTATATGAGTGATACTGATTTTATTACTTAATAATGAAACAAATAATGAAGATGAAGTATAAGATGAAATAAAGTTGAAAGAATCGGTAACAGACATTACCTCTTCTTTGAAGCGCCTCTTCGAGACATCCTCTTAGGGAACTAAAATTGGTCTTTGAAGAAGACCATGATCTCTAAGATGTTTCTAGTGAAGTGGGTAAGTGAAATGGTCAGGTTTTTTCCGAGCTTGAGTCTCAAATTTGTGAGATGAGGAGAGGGAGGAGGTGCCCTTTTATAAGGGAGGAGAGGGGCACCTTTGGAAATATAAGAAATATTAGTTTATATTAAATCCCAACCCCACATAAAAACATCTGAAATGACTCATATCTGAATATTAGATGTGATAGGGTTGTAATATCATCAAACAATAAAATTTAGATATGTTAGGAATTTATTTTAAACATTATCAACTTGATTTATCTTTATTTATCAATTTAATTGTATTTATGGTAATAATATTCTAAATTTTAAATTATTATAAATAATTACATATGTGTTGTGAATTTTAATTAATTTGACACTTTATGACATTTTAGATCATATAAATTTTAATTTATAATTTTTAAATATGTTTGTGATTTTTAAAAAATTTTATAATATGTTATTTTTATAAAATAACAATATTGTCAATTTAGACACTATTCATTTATTTGAATTTAAATAAAATATATACACAAAATATGTTCAAACTAAAAGGATTAATAGATTCATAATATGTCATATGTATCTAGAAAATTAGTGGATCACATTAAATAGTTCATATAATATTTATTTTAATATTTTTAGAATCATTTATTTGATATTTTAATTAATAAAATAATTTCAACATCACTATTGTGTCAAAATTAATGATAATTATTTAGTCCCTAAAATTCTAAATAAATTCCTATGATTTAGATAATTGTATTAGATTTCTGAAGACTATTTATGTTCCAAGATTCATTAAGTTTATAACTAAAGTACAATTATTATACTTATAAGATTTAAGAAAGTGACATGTTGTCACATTCTTTGGTTTTAATAATAATTAAATTATTTTCATGGAAAAAAGTCCATTAAATGAATCTAATCCGACCCTTAGGTGATATGGGTCTACTTTTAGTCATCCAATAATATTTTTTCAGGTGTTAGGGTAATTTTAGAATCTTATATTTACCCTTAATTACTCGATTTACCTTTAACTATGATAAATAAAACATACTGTAGTTACTATTCATAATGCCCAAAAATAAGAAGTAGCCTATTAACATAATTTGGACCCACTGATTCCAAATATGGAATCCATTTTTCAAAATTCAAAACACATAATTTGCAGTAATTAATTTACAATTAATCCCGTTGTTAAGAAAACGGGTTTTAGCAGTTAAAACATTGCCAAAGATTGAAATGTTTTTACCTATAAAATTCAATGTGAAATTAATTATAATGAAATAAATTATATTAAATGGTAAAAATTTATTCTATTTATACTTTAAAGCCATTAAATATTATAATTTAACCATATAAATTATCTCAATGAAAAAATTTGTTTTTAATTAATAATTAGCGTATTTTTACTATTCATCAAAATATGAAAGTTATCAGAAAAATATCAAAAAATTATCCACAGTAAATTTTTATATCCTGATTCAAAAGAAGAATTTTATTTTGTCAAATTTAACTTATAAACATGTCAAAAACTATATTTAATGTGGGTGCACCATCAAAAGGCGGCAAAACTGCATTTTTTTAAAATACTTATTTTACCCGAAAAATTTATTTTTTTCTCCTACCATGTTCTATAAAATGTGTAAGATGAATAATAATGTTATAAAATTAAAAATGTAGTGAATACTATTCATAATATCTTGTCCATAATAATATATCGTTGTTTAGTGAAACCCGGTTTTGCGTACTACACACGCTATCGAGGAAGGTCGCGATTGTGTGTAATGCAAGACAAGTCCGTATTGTGTGCTCTGAAAGATTCCTTTGGTGTTGCATATAAAAAAATATTTCTCATAAAATCTCAGGGTTTTAAATTCTACCCCCCTTAAAAGGAATTTCGCCCTCGAAATTCGTCACTTCATTACAAACAGATGAGGATACCTCCCCCTCATCATATCCTCAAGTTCCCATGTAGCTTCTTCTAATTGGTGGTTCCTCCATAAAACATTCACCAAGCGAGTGGTCTTGTTCCATAAGACTTTTTCTCTTCGATCCATGAACTCTATCGGATGTTCTTCATAAGAAAGTTATTGCTCCAGCGGTACAACTTATGAGCTGAGTACATGTGAAGGATCAGGTATGTACTTTCTCAGGATTGATACATGGAACAGATCGTGAACTTGAGAGAGATTTAGTGGAAGCGCCAATCAGTAATCTACCTTCCCAACATGATCCAGAATATCAAAAGGACTGATATATCTAGGGATCAACATTCCCTTTTTTCCAAATCTCATGACCCTCTTCTAGGGAGATATTCGTAAGAACACTTTATCACCCACTTCAAACTCTAGGTCTTTTCTTCGGTTGTCGGAATAACTTTTCTATCGACTCTAATCTTCTCTTATGTGTTGTCGAATAGATCTGACCTTTTCTACCATTTGATCAACAAGATTAGGTCCTAATAGCTTTCTTTCCCCAACTTCATCCCAGCAAGTTGGAGTTCTGCATTTTTTTCCATAGAGGGCTTCATAAGGAGCCATCTAAATACTGGAGTGAAAGCTATTATTATAAGAAAATTCCACCCAAGATAGGTGTTGATCCCAACCACCTTTGAAATCCATAGAGAAAGCTCTAAACATGTCTTCTAGAGTTTGAATTGTCCTCTCAGACTGACCGTCTGTCTGAGGATGGTAAGCAGTGCTGAAACTCAACTCTGTATCTAGAGTATGCTGAAGACTTCACCAGAACTTTGACGTAAACCTTGGATCCTGATCAGATATAATATAAAGTGGTACTCCATGCAATCTTACCACTTCCTTTATATATATCCTGGCAAGATGATCTATAAATAAATCATCTATAATAGCAATGAAGTGTGCAGACATTGTAAGGCGATCAACTATGACCCAGATAGCATTATTTCCTTTGGATGTTTTAGGAAGTCCAGTGAAAAAGTCCACAATGATGTTTTCCCATTTCCATTATGGTATGGGTAATGGTTGTAACATCACCTTATACTTCTGTCTCTCAGCTTTAACTTGCTGACAAACCAAGCATCGAGAGATATATTCAGCAAAATATCTTTTCATTCCATCCCACCAGAAGTATTCTTTCAGGTCCCTATACATCATCGTACTTCCAGGATGAATAGAGAATGAATAACTATGAGCCTCGTCCAGCATCTCCTCCTTTAATTCGGGGATGGGGGGAACACAAACCCAATTCTTGAACTTTATAATCCCATCATAATCAAGGTAGAATTCAGGAACATTTCTCACCTTCTTTTGTAACTTGACATCTTTGTTCTGTCTCTCTTTAATCTTTACATGTATAGATGGTTGAACACTCATTTGAGAAAGATACGATTTTTTCCCTTTTATTATAATTCCAAGATCCATCCTTTGTAAATCCATAATTATTGGATTTTTTGTGATCCTCATCATGGATAAGCTAGCATGGTCTTGTCGACTTAATGTATCTGCCACCTTGTTTGCTTTCCCAGGGTGGTAATGAATTGAGAAGTCGTAATACATAATCAGCTCCAACCATCTTCTTTGACGCATATTCATATCCTTTTGTGTGAAAATATACTTTAAACTTTTATGATCAGTATAAATATCCCACCTTTCACCATAAACGTAATGCCTCCAAATATTTTATGCAAATATTACCGCAGCTGACTCAAAATCATGAGTTGGGTAATTTTGCTCATGGATTTTCAAATGTCGCGAGGCATAAGCTATCACCATATCATTTTGCATAAGAATACACCCTAATCCCTTCTTGGATGCATCACTGTAGATCACAAACATTTCTCCACTACAAGGAAGTGTGATCACAGGTGCACTGGATAACCTTCTTTTCAACTCCTTGAAATTCTCTTCACATTCCTCCGTCCAAACAAACATAACTCCTTTCCGAGTCTACTTGGTGTGAGGATTAGATAATCGTGAAAATCTTTCACAAAACGTCAATAATATCCAGCCAAACCAAGAAAACATCGGATCTCAGTTACTGTTCTTGGTCTCGACCATCTTTCAGTAACCTCTATTTTTACTATATCCACAGATATCCCCTCTTTTGAGATTATGTGACCCAAAAATGCAACTTTTTTAAGCCAAAATTCACACTTGGTAAATTTGGCATAAAGCTTCTCCTTTATTAGGGTCTTTAATACAATTCTCAAGTGATCATCATGTTCTTCCTTACTCTTTGAATAGACAAGAATATCAAATATAAAGACTACCACAAACTGATCAAGATAGTCTCTAAAGACTCTATTCATCATATACATGAAGATAACATGGGCATTTGATAGACCAAATGGCATCACTATAAATTCATAGTGTCCATACCTTGTACAGAATGCTTTCTTTGGTATATCATCCCTTTTTATCCTTAATTGATGATACCCTAAAATAATATCAATCTTTGAAAAGTATTGAGCTCTGCGTAGTTTGTCAAATCGGTCATCAATGTGTGGGAGAGGATATTTGTTCTTGATAGTGATCTTGTTATGTTCTCGATAATCAACACAGAGTCTCATTGATCCATCTTTCTTCTTAACAAACAGAACAGGTGCTCCCCATGGTGACGCACTAGGGCGTATGAATCCTTTATCAATATTCTCTTGGAGTTTCTTTTTCAATTTCTGCAACTCAACTGGGGCCATTCTATAAGGTGTCTTTGAAATAGGCAAAGCACCCGGTACGAGTTCTATTGAAAACTCAACTTCACGATTTGGTTGAAGATATGGAAATTCCTTCAGAAAGACATCATAAAATTCCCATACAATGGGCATATTATTAAATGTGATATTCTCTCCAACCATTTGAGATAAATAACCTTCATTTTGTGGAATCAAGACCCATAAGATAGAATAAATTTCCACTGCAAGGTTATGTTCATACTTGCATCGATAGACAATCATAGATTGATCTCGAATATGAAATGTGACTTCCCTTCTTTGGAAATTGATATGAGATCCATATAAAGAAATCCAATACATTCCATGAATCACATCAAATTACACTATAAGAAGGATCACAATATTTGCAGGAAGAACGTTCCCACAAACTTCAATCGGAGAAGAATTGTAAACTATTGATGCGACTGTTATGCCATTAAGAGTTGTCATAGCCAACTCAACATCTAATTGTTGAGGTAATATGACGATACCCTTAGAAAATTCTTCAGAAATAAAAGAGTGGGTGGATAAAGAATCAAATAAAACATTTTCTACTTTAGATTGGATGATATGTGTACCTTTCACCACATCGTTATCGTACTCCACATCGCCGATAGAAATTGCATGTGAGTTTCCATTGTCTTTGGCCTCAAGTGTCTATTGACGTCAATCATCATCATCAACCCTTGGATTTGGGCATTAATTGGTATAATTCCCCATCTCCTTGCACATGAAACATTAAAGTGTAGTAGGTTCATTCTGTGTATCCCTTCCTTTGTTTGCATCATTAGACATCTTCTTCCCATTATTTCGACATTCAATTGCTCGATGACCTTCCATTCCACACATATAACATTTTCTTGTCCCATAAGACAATTTCCTCCATGTTTCATTCCACACATTGAGAATAAGGGAAAACTCATCTTCTTTTTAGGGTAGTCATTAGATTTTCCTTTGAATTCCATTTTCCTCTTCTTATCAAACCCATGTGACTGATGGGTTACACCATTCTTCATCTCAACCTTGAGAGCACATCGATCAATTTCCTCGTAGCTATTGAATTCATTTATGTCTAGTTCCCTTAGAAGACTTGGTTTTATACCAATAAACAATCGATCAATATTACTATCCGGTTGGATAATAATTCTGGAAGCGTACCTTGCAAGTCTTCTAAAATTTGCTTCGTAGGTACCAACAGATTCATCATCCTTTTGTTTCAGTTCAAGAAACTCCTTCTCCATCTTTGTTCGAAGAATACGAGGTAAATACTTATTGAAAAATATGTTCTTGAAATCGTCCCATTCCATGGACCCAATTTCATCCCTTTTCCTCGTATTCTTAACAAGATTCCACCATTGATCAGCATCATCTTCCAAACGATACACTGCCAAGATGACTTTATCATGTTCAGAACATTGAAGAACAGAAAATATCTTTTCAGTGGTACTGATCCATTGTTCAGCCACTAATGGATCAGAAGACCCGCTGAATGAAGGTGAACGCTGCCTCATGAAGGATTCAACAGAATGTTGCTCTTTCCTTTTCTCATTTGGAAGTCTTGCATGATTCATAGCTTGAGAACGTTGTGTGAGCATGGCTACCGGATTTTCCATTCCAGCTCCCATAAAATTTGGTTGCTTAGGGGGACAATCATTGTATTGCTCGTCGCATTCCACATTAACACGGTTCCTTTGGGTTCCAGCCGTTGACTAAAATGAAGAAAAATAGTCTGAGCAACACTAATTATAATAGGAAAACCACATAATCAAGAATAAAATTTCATACTTAAGGTCTTATCATAGGTTGTTCTTGGCCATTTCTAAAACACTAAGATTGTGTTCTATGCTTAGACATATCCTTAGGTTTCTTACTAAGGCTTTCATATCCTAGTTTCCAAAGGTTGACTATACCTTTCCTCTGATACCAACTATAGTGACCAGTAATTTATATACATGGTTATTACTTCAAAATTGAAGCATACTTATTACAACATATAACAAAACCATGAAAGGGCCGTATAGTTATATTGTCTTTAGAAACTAGGAAACATAAACAACTGGTCCATAAATCATCTACATTGTCTCCCATTTATTTCATCATATCTAGAGTCCCTTTTTGGCATATCCTACTTAATAACCTTATTCGTGACCTGGGGAAAGAAAACATACAAAAGTGTGAGCTCAAATGCTCAGTAAGGGAAAACAAAAGAAATATCAATCACATCATATTCATAAGAACATATCATTTTGGAAATCTTACCCTGCAAAAGAGATCATAATTTCATAACATGGGATAAATCATGGTAGTGAAATGTAATCCCAATAATCATAACTTATAACATGAAGCATTGTGGAATTCACACATAATCATATAGAATCATTTCTTATTAGTCAAGACTCATTTCCAAGACTATCTTAGTGGACAAAGTCTATTTCTGAACCATGTTTACTCCTCGTTTCAATCCTGTTTCACTGAACCGGTTTAACCTGTCGTTCCAGCCATGTCTATCTCATGAGATATAAAATCTTTTGCCAATGCATTGGATGGAGATATAGGTCCCACTCATATCATAATGATACCATTCTTATGTGTGCCACAAAATCATAAACCATACATCATAGCATAACCCATGTAATAAAAATGGGAATCTTAAACATCATGACATCATAAAACAATTCATATAAGATAAAGGAATTCATAATAATATTTCCATCACAACATAATCAAATCAATGTAATAATAGGAATAGAAATAGAACCCTATATTATCTTAGATGGAAAATAATTTTGATAAAACACTTGAACTCCATTCTTGAAGAAAATATCCATTCTACTTCAAAAACATTTTTCCTTTCATAACATGTCATAAAATTTTAAATTAAATAAAGGTGATTAAAATTAAACTTGAAAAATTGTTAAAGAATATTCTTGGAAATAATGTTTTAAAATCCATTCATGTCGTATATGTTAAAAAATATTCTTCTCGTACTTTTTCTGGAAAAGTCAAAAAGTACATCGTACGAATAACGACAAAAGATTCCTTTCATATCATTTACTAAAAACTCACCGAAGGGTAAAATTGGATTTAAAAAATTGTAGGAGGATATAAATAACATTACATATTGAGGAAACATGGATGTGCATGATAAATATTCCCCAGTAAATTCTGAAGTATAAACAATCCTGGATAAAAATTGAGATTGCGAGATTGTCCCTTACCTTAGGTCCGATTTGTTTCATAAGTGTCCGAACCTCCTTTATAATGATTTAAATAATGTTATTGAATTATTCCATAATCATAATTATTTTTTTGATATCATATATTGTAATATTATTAACTTCTTATTAGTAATATTTCATTGCTACTTGTTATTCGGGTGTTTATTACTTTTTGTTCTTATGCGTGTTTTGTCGAATAAATTCTTATTCTTCTCTTTTGGTTATAGATACCTCATTTACAGAATGGTATTAGTGTACTATATATCTTATTTATTCATTCAATTAATTTATATAATCATTATGCAATTATGATCATGTAGAACAAATCGCATCACATCGTGGAGACGGTATTCCGTACGTACGCACGAGCGATGATATCATTCCCTTGATCATGGAATTGCATTGGAGTGTATGTATACTATTTTAGAATCAATACCACGTTAAAATAATCATATGTAGTTATTTATTTTCACCATTATACCCATCCAAGTATGGTGGTGGTGGAAAATCGATTACACGATGGCGTGGAGACGGTTTTCCGTACGTACGCATGCGCTGTGATTTCATTTTCCGTAGGATGGATAGATGGTGAAATAGGGTTGTTTCATACTTATAATAACATATCAGTATATTATTTATACTGATGTTGTTAATTCATAATGTAACAACTAAATAAGAAGAAGTAGAAGAAGAAATAAAGTTGAAATAATTGGTAACAGACATTACCTCTTCTTTGGAGCGCCTCTTTGAGACCTCCTCTTAGGGAACTAAAATTGGTCTTTGAAGAAGAACGGGATCACTATAATGTTTCTAGGGAAGTGGGGAAGTGAAATGGGCATGGTTTCGCCGAGTTTGAAGGCTCAAATTGGTGTGAGGAGGAGAGGGATGAGGTTCCCTTTTATGAGGGAGGAGAGGGGCACCTTTGGAAATATAAGAAATATTAGTTTATATAAAATCCCAACCCCACATAAAAACATCCAAAATGACTAATATCCGAATATTAGATGATATAGGGTTTTAATCCCATCAACCAATAATATTTAGAGATGTTAGGAATTTATTTTAAACATTATCAACTTGATTTGTCCTTATTTATCAATTTGATTTTATTTGTGGTAATAATATTCTAAATTATAAATTATTATAAATAATTACATATATGTTGTGAATTTTCTATAATTTGACACTTTATGACATTATAGACCATATAAATTTAAATTTATAATTTTTAAACATTTTTGTGATTTTAAACAATTTTATAATATGTTATTTTTATAAAATAACAATAGTGTCAATTTTGACACTATTCATTTATTTGAATTTAAATAAAATATATACAGAAGATATGTTCAAACTAAAAGCTTCAATAGATTCATAAAATTTCATATGTATCTATAAAATTTGTGGATCACATAAAATAGTTCATATAATATTTATTTTAATAATTTTAAAACCATTTATTTTATATTTTAATTAATAAAATTATTTCAACATCACTATTGTGTCATAATTAATGATAATTATTTAATCCCTAAAAATTATAAATAAATTCCTATGATGGAGATAATTGTATTATATTTTTGGATACTATTCATTTTCCAAGTTTCATTAAGTTTATCACTAAATTAAAATTATTATACTTATAAGATTTAAGAAAGTTGCATGTTGTCACATTCTTTGGTTTTAATGATAATTAAATTATTTTCATGAAAAAAAGTCCATTAAATGAATCTAATCAGACCCTTAGGTTATATGGGTCTACTTTTAGTTATCCAATAGGATTTTGGTAGGTGTTGGGGTAATTTTATAATCTTACATTTACCCTTAACAACCCGATTTCTCTTTAACTATGGTAAATAAAATATACCGTAGTTACTATTCATAATGCCCAAGAATAAAAAGTACCCTGTTAACATAATTTGGACCCACTTATTCAAAATATGGAATCCATTTTTCAAAATTCAAAACACATAAGTTTCAGTAATTAAGTTAAAATTAATCCCGTTTTTAAGAAAACAGGTTTTCGAAGTTAAAACATTTCAAAAGATTGAAATATTTTTACCTATGAATTCAACATAAAATTAATGCTAATGACATACATTATATTAAATGGTAAAAATATATTCTATTTATACTTTAAAAACATTAAATATTATAATTTAACCATATAAATTATCTCAATGAAAAAAGTTGTTTTTAAATAAAAATTAGCGTATTGTTACTATTCATCAAAACATGAAAGTTATCAGAAAAATATAAAAAAATTATCCAGAGTAAATTTTTATATCCTGATTCAAAATAAGTATTTTATTTTGTCAAATTTATCTTATAAACATGTCAAAAAATAGATTCAATGTGGGTGCACCATCAAAAGGTGGCACAAGTGCATTTTTTAAAAAATACTTATTTTACCCGAAAAATTTATTTTGGTCACTTACCATGTTCTAGAAAATGTGTAAGATGAATAATAATGTTATAAAATTCAAAATTCAGTTAATACTATTCATAACGGATAGTCCATAAGAATATATCGTTGTTTAGTGGAACCCGTTATTGCGTACTACACACGCTATCGAGGAAGGTCGCGATTGTGTGTAATGCAAGCCAAGTCTGTATTGTGTCGTGTGAAAGATTCCTTTGGTGTGGCATATAAAAAAATATTTCTCATAAAATATCAGGGTGTTACCTTCTCCCCTCTTTCAGATAATCCATTTGGAGAATATCTTATGAATATATAGTCATGTAACATCTCAAAATCAATAATTCCATGTACTTTTTCCCTCATGAGATGTAGCAGTATATGGGTTACAACCATTCATTAGATGTATTATTTTAATTCATCGTCCATCAAGGAAAAATATAATGAGGCTAAATGATCTTCCACCTCTCCTATAAATCAGCAATGAGACTTTCTTATAATAGAATCAACCGCCACATTTACTTATCATGGAGTATAGACAATCTTAATTTCATAGTCTAGTAGATCTTCTGGTCCTTTCCTCTATCCCCAATTGATGTATATCTTTGTGAATATATACTTGAGACCCTTGCTGATGAAATAAAAAAAATAACCACCATGAAGATTGTGACACATAGTATTTAGGAATAACACTATAGGTTCTATATCTAATTCATAGGTTGTATATTTTTTTATTATGGGGTCTCAACAACCATGTACTATATCCAATCATGGATTACCAATGCATCAACATGCACATGATCTTAGGTCCTAAGGAATCACAAAAAACTATGTAGAAAACCCCCTATTTTACAATCCTCAATATTGGATTGTTATTCATCACACTTCAAAACACCTCAATGAACATTCGAATCATTTCCAACCAGAAAAAATGATACCCCTTTCATGTTATGGTTTTCATGATAGTCAAAATCATGTAAAAATCAAGAATGAATCTATGATAGGATCCATCAATCCTGAGGTATCTCTACACCTTTTTCATACTCTTGGGTGCATCCCATGATTTCACTACATTGATCTTTGATGGATCCATAGAAACATCATCATTTTAAATAAATTGTACACAAAAATTTAATTTTCTATTACAAAATTAAATATTTGGGAGTTTCTCTATAGATAATTTTTTAATGTATGTCCTGGGCTAGAATCAAATTCTTAGTAATCTTCTACTTTGTGACATCTAAATGACTATTTCATTGATAATATACACAAAAAAACTGTTTAATGAAAGATTGAATATATGGTTCATTAGTTCTATAAGCACTATTTGGGGTGTCACCATACCGTTGGAAGTCACTAGGTTCTCATATTGATTATAATAGCATTAAAATACCATATATGGTATTTCCCCATCAGAAACCCATAGCTACTGATATCACAACTTGAGGCCAATATTCAGGAGTCATTGACCCCTTCATCTAATCAATGAGGTAGTAGATCCTCAGTAGTGGATACCTATTCATTATGATCACCTAATTTAGGATATGAAACTCTAAATTTATGCTTATGATCTATTTTTCCTTTTTAGAGAACAATATCATTTATTTCTAGGGGACACACATGTTCTAATAAATGAAATATTCTCAAGGTCCCCCAACTATTATATTTGATATAGAATCTCAAAAGGGCATATCCAATATGATATCAAATATTTGAGTGTGGTACCAAAATGCATGTCAATATAGAATTCAATCACCTGATGGGTCGGTAAACCATGTACATTCTTGAAAAATTCAAATGGTTACTCCTATATAATTTTAGGGACTTGAATATATGTTGAGTATATTACATTAGGTGTAAATACATATCACTTTTGGGAAATTGATTGTAGCCTCTTGCACAATGGCATGTCCATATCTATATACAAATCCTTATCAATAGGGAAGGAAAATCGAATCCCATAAGCTGAAGTACATTTCACCCTTCCAAAAAACAATCAATATCTAGATTATATGATATATTTCCCATCTACACAAAGAATGAAATCATAAATAATCATAAAATCCAAAAAGAGACCCCATAAAAAATTCACCCCTCAAAGAGTAAACACATGCTACTCATTAAATTGTGTGATCTCATAATCCCCTCTCGTAGTTGTCTACAAAAATAAGGGGTAGACCATATGATCTGTTGAGATCTCTAGTTCCCAAAAATTTTACATATCATGGAATAAATGGAATTTAAATATCATTAAAAAAAACTAACGCAAGAGTATAAAAAATATACATTAAATAATTTTAGGATCCAATGTTCCTTAAGACATAATAACCTATAACAACACATGATAAAAAAATTTGACCACCTCTTATAGCTCCTCGACAATTTTTTCCTTCCAAAGGAACTCCCAGACATAACATAGTAGGTCCATAATCACGTTGTTGCCTCTATCATTACTTTACATACACTTCTTGGACTCTCTCAAATGAAAGATGGGTCAGGTAGTCCTACGTAAAATAAACATCCCCATAATATGTAATCTATTTATTTCTTCCTAGATACATTGATCCCCTCTATAGACACTGAGCCGTATACCATTTTGTCTAATTTTTCACCTATGATAGTCTGAGGTTCCGGCATATTGAATTCATCCACTAGAAAATAATTATTGATGTATCAGCTCCTACTTGACCACTGCCGGCACCGTTTGATTTTAAATTCTAATTTGTAAAGTGTTCAAACACTATGGAATGATCCAACACTGTATATATAGTTTTTATACCGAGAGGTATCACACCTTCTTAAACATCTCTAGGTTTCCCCTCTTGAATGTCTATGTTCAGAAGTATGTTTCATGAACAATTCCAAGAGAGTATCACAAGATGTTGGAATACAATGATGTATATTCATTCATATTCATTCATCAATACTGTAACATGAGGAGTTATTGTATTCACAATGAAAATAGAGTCTTTAATAAATACTCCTCTTAGAAGAGGTAGTCTAACTCATTAAAAACAAGTCTCTCATCATCTTGCATATAGGTGAATATACATCACCAACCACTTTTCGTACATTAGAGATGGTGATCCGCAAGCACCACCATCTGGTTAAGAGGTGTGCAATCAATGAAGAGCATTGGGACTACTGAAAATAGAAAATTTTTTCTACCATTGTGTCTAATCAAACCATAGAACATAGGTATCCTCTACATCTAGAACACATGAGAATTCTTATATTGTATGGTTTCTCATTCTCTACCATAGGGATTATTTTCATCCTAGAAAGAGGAAAATCAATGTTATATGTCTTTGGGGGTAGTTTTTCTCACTTATTGAAAATTTTTAGTATCAATATATTCCCACATAGGGTAAAAACCTCTTTATAAGACACCATAAATAATGGAATTCGACATACAGATAGAGTTTCACACCATATATATAGGGGGATACCTAGTTCCAATAGAGAATGACTAAAATATTAAGCATTACACCATGGGAGAGGGGTAGATACAAGAATCCATATGTATTTTACCATAATAGGGGATTATATTTACATGATTAAGGTGATGAGATACCTAAACCTACCCATAGAAAAGGAATAGAAGATTGTAATCCCTGTCTCTATGGGGGACCTGATTATATTCATAGTTAACCTATGAATAAAGGGTCATTTATTATTCATTTTAGGGTGGGATAATAGTCCTTTTTGTGGCATTATAAACGACTCCATCATAAAATATATGAAAACCATATTATAAAAGGTTTATCAAACATATTAATTTTAGATAAAGGGGATTATTGGCATATCTGGTATATACATGTGAGATTACCGAATTTTTATAAGCTTCACAACTTCCAAAATTCTACACTTTGAGTTAATTTTCACCTAAACAATGTGTGAGTATGTTGATCAATAAGTAGGTATTGTTTTGGAACTCAATGTGTGTCTCAACTAATCGGATCATGTTCCAATGATGTTACATAGCATATGGACCATCCAAATGATGTGTGATATCAAATTGGGTTTTTAGGGGTGTACCTATTATAATAATCAGGTTAGTCACATTGGGATACCCCACATATAGTCTTGGACACATGATGATGGTATATTTTTCTCACTCAGAAACCCTGATAATTCATTGATGTGTTATTTTAAACTACACACCATTTAGTTAAGACTTTTCAAAATTCTCATATTCACTAAAAATATTTTATACTAACATAAAAATCATCACTATCTTCATATAAATACCTATAACCACTGTTGAATGATCAATTTCATACCGAAAAAAGAATTCTGGCCTCCCTTTTTTATGTTATAGAACCTTCATTCACCCCCACATCACCCGCACACACCTAGTTTTGAAATATACATTCCCAAACATCATTTCCCAAGATCTAACTCATCTGATGAAGCATCCATGTAATAATAGTAATTGTTTATAAAAATTAATTACAAATAGTTCATATCTAGGTTTGATCACAATTTTATATGGAATTCATTTTTTAAAATCGCTATCCATGATTTTAAATCCAGTCTTGAATGTGAATAACAGATTGAAAAATCCATAAAAGATCCATGTAAATGTCTATGATGTACATATAGAGATAATCAATCGATCATAGTGAAAAATAAAATAACAAATAGATTTTGACAATAATTTTAAGACTGATTGATATTAATTTCATAATAGTATATAAAAATATAAAATTAACGAGGCTTTACAATTTCCGATTCCATATTTAATTAATATATGAATCAATATATAACTATAATTATAACAAAATGAGTGTAAAATCATAAAAAATAAATAGGTTTATTATAGAGTCATTATCTAGGGGAGAATGAATCCATGTTGATATTATTTATGATTATCATTGAGCCTTAGTGTCATTCAAATAAGATTACTTTCTTGTTTATTGATGATTCACCTTAGGTTGATGCTCTCTCCCTCCCTCTCAATTATCATGTTATTATAACTAACTGAATATAATTTAAATAAAATATATTTTAATTCTGATATATTGGTGTACAATTAATTATATGACATACAATAATTTTTTATTATCTAAATTTATTATATTAGCTACTCCCCATTGTTCATCGATCCATGTTTCAATGTGAAAGAAACATATGTCACACCTAGGGTAAAACCCAATGTATGAATTTAATAGATGTATCATTTTCCCTATATAAGACTCTATTTGTGAGGGAATCCAATATTTATAATAATATATGTTAACATGAGTTCATATATTTAATAACTTTCGTATATCAACATTAAGGTTATATTATGCCTGAAACATTATCCCATCTATACGAGTATCTTTGAAATTATTATTTAAAATATTTGAAGGGTCAAATTGAAAAAATAGAATCAATAAAAAATGGTATATAAATCTATATAATAAAAAAATGTATACACTAATGTATGAAATAAGAATATGGAACCTCCAACAATGTTGGGATTGCTTAGCATAGGATGAACTAGGGCATGCATATGACCACAACCTGCACCATGAACTATTAGAGTGGATATATTCCACCTATTTATACATGATCTACAGTATATATATAAAGATGAGGGGAATTATATATCTATCCATTTTCCACCTTGTCTCATCTCGTCTGAACAAAATGTTGACTACCCTACTACTAGTACATTCCTAGAAGATACATTAGACATGGATAAAGCTAATGTGCTCTCCTAATTCAACACTGAATTTTGATGAAGTACATACACTATTGTTTTTATTTTCTTGGCCACTATAATGGAATAATACAATGTTTAGCTCTTAATATATGTCTACAAGTAGTCAATTTTGGTTAAAGGTGATAGGAGAAGCAATAACCAACACCCTATTAGTTGAAACCATGGCTGAGCAAATAAATGAAAATCTCTTTTCATAGCTCTAATCATGGATTTTATTTGGTGAAATTCATCCCATAATTTTCTAGTATCATATATAATCCTCATTTTAAACTCTTACCTCCCCATCGACTCAATGAACTTTGAAAACATGAATAGGGTAACACATTTCTTGATCCTCAACTATAATTCCTCCTAGAAATTTCCCACTCTAGTCTCTTCTTCCAGTATAAGATATGAAGAATAACATATGTGGTTATTGTATTAAATATTGTATACTCAAACCTAAGAACTCCCCTGGTAGTGAGAGAAAATATCCTACTACTGTGCCACCATTTTAGTTAAAAAAAGTATCTCAACATTGAACTAGTCATAAAATTTCAACCTAAAAACATTTATTTCAACAAGATCACCATGGTATAAAACCTACCAATGAAGAGAAACTCCCTGAAATATAATAACTTTAAAATAAATCTAGTTTTTCATCTAATCATGAATATAAGTGTATGAGGTCTCCAACTCCACTAACTAAGTTTGGATCTCCTAATTTAAAAAAATTTCTCAAACTATTATAGGCCCTGTTTGACCAGCCATGTTAGATACTCATAAAAATAGGTATTATGGAATAAAATATTTAGAAAAGTAACCTTTAGGATATTTTATTTTCATTAACAAAAACATGCATATCTCTTATTAAAATAATAAATAAAAAAATAATGAAATTAAGAATTGGTCACAAAAATTTTTACTTGTTTCACCCTCAATATATATACCCACGGAGCATACAATGTCAATGTGCTAATGTACCAAATCCACAAAATCATAGTATTGTTTTAATTTTTTAAGGGAAATCACTATAAAAAATATTTCAAATCAATAAAAAAATTAAAAGATCACTACTCTCCCAAAAAAAGAGTGGACACTACCCCATAAAAATAATCTTTTATTAATATTATCCACCTTAGAATAGTTTTACCCATATAAGAATGTGAAATAAATATTTGTTATCACCTAGTAGACAAAATCCACTTCACCGTGTAGTGATTGCATTTTGGATAGTCCTTTTACAAACAATTTTATTCCATGGAAGACTCTATAAACAAACTATGAAATACCTTTCATTGTGAACTGATTTTTCTTCATAGATGGATAGATTCATGAAAACCAGCACATAATGGTTAGATAAAGTGAACTATATATAGTGTTACTCCATAAAAATTACATCCTTTTGGAATTTAAATTTCATCATGAAATAAACATCCTTCTCAAACTAAACTCTTGTATGAACCACATTCTTCATTAAAATATTTTATTCATAGAAGAATTAATCATGTTATGATTCTTTCTAATTAACGTCACTCTATATATAAAATTAAGTGATTAAGATTCCTTTATATTAGAATAAAATGATATAAAACCTGATAATAATTATTACAGTTAACTCTATATTGAATAATCCTTCACTGTAGAACGAACTCACTATATGGATCACATAACATATAAATCCTCATACAGAGGCCTCTAAAACACCTTATTTTTTAATATTATGACCAAGAATTATATTATTCAATAACACTATAACATAGAAAAATATTATATCCCCCTTTGAGGATTTTATATAATAATTTCTATGTGTTTGAATTTCCATTGTGAGATTTATTTTTGGTTACTCATACAATCAATGCAGTTATCAAAAAAATCACTTATATGGACAGGATTCCATTTTAAATTTCTTTAACTCTTTCAGGTTATATGAAATCCATCCTTTTTTTAGTGTTTTAATCCTTCAATTTTCAAAAAAATACTATTTTAATGCATATAAATAAAAGTAAACATTGGAAACTATACATCCTTTAGAACTCATGCTATATAAATAAATAGGGTAGAATGATGTTAACCATCTTTTTCAACAAACCCAACCAAACACAAAAAAACATAAACATCACATTTATGAAATTTTCCAACATTTCCTTATGCAAAAACTCATGAATCATTTTCTTCTAAGAATTAGTTTTATTTAATTAAGCATTATAATGAACAAATTCTATGTCTTATTGGACTTTATTAGCACGAGCCTGATCGAGATATCAACTAGGATTTATAACTGAAAAATAAAAAAATAGTAGGGGATTTATACAACCCAAATTTGAATGAAATACTAGTAATTATGTAAGATACACAATTATTCCTATCATCTATTGAATTGAATCATAGGTGTTTATAATAATGATGGATTATTCTTATTTAGGACTCTAACATATAAGAAGTATCACTTAACTTCAAATGTTTTGTAAATAGATTGTCCTTATTGTGGATTACATAGGGGCCTAATCACATTTTTTTCTAGATGATTTCAATTCCAATCATTGAAAACTATGTCTAGCGGATATTTTTTCCCTACCCATCAATGAAATCTTTAATAGTTATTTTCTCAAATATCCATCCTATATCTCATATAAAATCTTTGATAACAACTTTTCATTTTCCACGTAGTGTAATATATAACCTGTGATTCTAGTGAATATAGGTGTGACCCCATGAGTACCACCTCTAAATACTCATGTGTTGATGACTAGAAATGTGGGTAAAGAACACAAAAATATAGGTGGTGTTACCCTCCATAATCTAGTGAAATGATATATAATTGTTGATAAGATCAATAATATTAAATATAAGAATACCAACACATTATATTTAATACAATAAAAATCCAAATGAGAAAATATGCCTTTGAAACACTAATAATAGTGTCCACGAACAACAATAATCCCTCAAAAAACCTCCAAACACTAGGAAGGCCCAACTCGATCACAAACTCAAACCTACATATCTGAAAAAATATACGTGTTTATTTATGTGGCTATATATATTCATTAATATAAAATTACACTCAGTAGTATCCATAGTAATATCTCTTGTGAAAATGTTGAAGAAACATACTAAATATTCAATAAATTAATTGGGAACCCAACTCATTTCATAATCCTCATAAACTATATTACCATTATCACCAAGGGTCACTAAAAAATTAATGTACAATAATATGTAACAAACTATAAAATTACATATATTAAAGATAGGTAAATCATGTCCACTTCTCTACTAAACTAGTCACCTTAAACCATGGAATCTTACATCTTGGGGCTCACATCCCATGCTTAATTCATAGTGTACATCTAAGTGATCACATCACATGGACAATAGATAATCACTATCAAAATACAATCACATCCCCCTAAACACATAATTAGATCATCATTTATTACAAAATTAACAAATACAACATAGTCTTAATTCCATTACAACCATTTTGTAACTAGTAATATCGTAACCTTGAGACATTATAGACTTAATAGAATTATATGTTATAAACTAAAGCTAACACAACCCTTTTATACATGTATATCATAATTTTGGTGCACTATAACTTCCATGTTTATATGTACTATAATTGAAAACCATCATAACCAGAATATAACCATATACCATAATAATTTTATTGGAGATATAAGGGGCGATGCCGTAGATGACTATTAATATCATCAAAATACAAGATATTGGGACGACACCTTGAACCCACGCCCAAATATTTATATCAATTTACCAAACATACATAGGTATTGGAGGGTGATAAATAATATAAAATTTTGAATAACATTCTAAATATCCATTACAAGTTTAAAATAACAATAACAAGTATCAAACTATAGCTAATGTCACACATGAAATTCAAGAAACCATTAATATTTAGGAGAAATATAGAATATTCCAAGCTCATGTGAATAAAGGTTCATCATTGTCATTAATATTTTAGTGTAAATAAAAAATAAATAATTTTACAATAACCCATATTTAATATTGGTTTATTATGTTGACCATGTAAATCCTAGGTTATTTTCATCGACATTATTATTCTTCTTTTCATAACCATTTTCTTTTCATCATTAACAGAAAACAAATCAATGGTTTCTATTTAATACCATATCATAAACATTTATGTTGTCTAAAAACCATACCTCACTTACTTATTTTATCATAAATTAGAATCCATGGTCCATACAATAGAGACTCAATTATAGATACTCATATAAGTCTATAACTAAATGGAATGAGAAAAAAACGAAATGTGAAATCATAATCTTGTTATAGGCACACTGTTATAATGTGAGGCTGCAGAACTAATCCATCAACCCCAAAATCTATCCCAACCCATTTATACACCATCCACACTATCCCACCATAAATCGCATTCAGACATCGCCATAATAATAACATCATAGCTAAAAAATTTCTATATTAACCAACCTTGAATTGGGTATCAAATAAATCACTATAAGGAATTTTGAATTCCATAACAATTATGGAATAAATAAAAATATAGGTAGGAAAAAAATTAATTACAAATCAATGGAATATCATTCAATATCTTCAAGCTTATGTATGTCATATTCAAATAATATTCTACCATTAACATTAATCCCAAAAATCATTATAATTTTATACAATATTGTTTTAATTAATTCAATATCGGTATGTTTTAGAATAAAAATAAACCAAACATATTAGTATCAAATAAAAAAAGATATTAATCTAATTAATAAGCTCAATGAAATAAATAATCACGATAATTAACTCTAAGGAGGAATAATAAATTCATTGAATTTGTCCTTCATAGTCCAACATTACATACAATCGTTATGTTATTTAACTAACTTTGTTGGTAATCAAAATATACAAGGAATTTATAAACAATCACAACAATATGATATCATACAATATAGTAAATATCATGGGTAAATAAAATTATTGTATGAATAATAACATCAAATAATGGCATAACCTATGGATGAATGGACTAAAGTGTTATTCGATATATTATATACTAGACTATATTTCATGGATTATTAAAGGTAGCATAGAGATTCAATTTCCATGATATTTTTCCCACCCATAAAAAATGAATGAGATAATATTTATTGTATGAAAACAGTAAATGACAAATATTTTACAGATTTTATCATTATGTAAGATTTCATAAGATGTAAGAGATGGGGGACTTATTTTATGCATGTGTTAGATAAAAATATATGATACATTATCTCATTTGTTATAATGCATGAGTAAAAAACAATAAACTTATGAATATCCTTATACTTTATAAATCCAAGATATTTGTTGGTTGGTGTGTGTAAATTTCCGAAGAAGAAACATATTACCTAAATATTTCATTCTTCTCCATCATTGGAATCATGAGATTCTAGAAAATCATGGAGGATATGGAGCCCTACTTTTGTAATATGAAATTATTTTGATTCTATTAATATAATATGTATATGGAATGTATTTTGGATACCTTAGTAGGGTCTCTTAAGCCCATAATATAGTGATTGAGATGTTATAGATTCTCATTGGAATTCTTTACGCATGAAATATAATTTTGTTATTCATTCCATTATTTATATAGTATCATTTTTCAATGCATCGGTGATATTGAGAGAGTTATAAAATGAATTCTATATGTTTTAATAATTTTTTCTTGACCATAGAAAATACCATCAGTGGAATCACATAAATCCCATGATTTGTATTTATGAAATCATGTGTGGAAATTTATGATAGAAGAAATAACTAATTATGAATTTTAATTCATAAAATTATATGAAAAATGAATTACCTTTTCGTAGAAGAGTTTTACGCAATGTTCATTTCATTATCCCCTTATGTAGAGTAGTCTATGTAAGAGATATTCCATTTCACTCATACTTAACAGAGTCTATATAAGATTTAAGACTATATACTTTTTCATATGAACATTTTTCATAAATTTGAACGTAATTTTACCTTTATATATATGGGTCTATGCATTGGTTCTTACTGGTAACATTTATAAATATTTATCTATTTAAATGTATTCCCAATGTACCTTTATGCAACAAGAAGTATGTAATGTTAAACATTTATATACTGGACCCTTGTAAAGGCAGTTTGTAATGACCCCAACCCCAATAGAAAAGTGGTGGTGGTTAATATATAAAATTGGCACTACATATAAGAAATCAAATCCTAAAAAAATACTAAATAGTTTATTAGTCTTGGAAAAGTAGATATATATTTGAATTTCACATTACATTTCAATTTTTTAAATAAAATATTGTATTTTATTTGACATAATCATTTTCCCCTTTAGCATATCCCGACATATTAATCAAAAAACACTTATAAGAATTTTTGTGAAAAAATCATAACAAATAGGATAGATTCGATTCTTAGTAAGGGAATATATACAAAGAATAATTTAAATACATAAATAATAAATGATGATCAATTAATTCCATTGAAATAATATCATTTTTTATAAACTTATCCATAGATATCACAACAATGTAAATAATCACATGGACATAAATAACTAATTTCACAATTATAGAATGCATAATTTCAGTTTACTTAAACATAACATTAATGAATAAAATAAGAAATATGAAAACAAATTAAGGCTATGTTCCATGAAATCTATATAAATAGGTAAGAAATTAGCCAAAACCCAATCCAGTTCGTCTCATGGGACCTCTAATGTGTCGAGGGGGATATAACGGGCCCCACCAATCACATACTATGTGAAATTAATTACTCATACGAAATAAGAAATTCATAATAAATATAAAAACTCTTACTAAAACTATCATATGAAATTTTAATAATTCCGCCAAAGAACAAACATAATAATAATCCTTGTTGTGTAATATAGAGAATTAGTTCACAATACAACATCTCAAATCAAATTAATCGTAATCCTTCAAAAAAACAAAATAATAATTCTATCATCACAACATATTACCAACATATTATAAGTATAATATGGAATTTTGATGTTGTCAAATATAATTTTTAGAATTATATCGTGACGAAAATTCTTGAGGAGGAAAATAACCATTTCATTTGGAAGTTTATCTTTTATAATCTAAAACATCAAAATAATTAAAGAAAGAATTTTTTATAAAATTATAATGGTAATAATGTAAAGTAATATTCAAATAAAATATTATCTAACATGGTTGTAAAATTAAATCATGTTATATAAGTTGAAAATTCTTCCCTTCATGATGTTATAAAAAATATAAAATTTATACAATTCTGAAAATCATATAATATTCATTTCAAAACATTTTTCAAAATTAAAACATGGGTGAAAATGAATTTTACCTATCTCAATATAATCATAATTTTTTTTTTGATTTTTTTTAACAATGATATAGATTTTAAATATTCCCTAATAGAGACTTAAAATATTCATCTTCAATATTGTTTTCATTGAAAAATAATCCCTTACCACATTGTATGATATACATTGTATGAGTATAACCCAACTATATAATTAATATAGATTTATTATAAATATTTTACTACATCTTAATACTATATATTATTTTATTATATTATTTTGAAGCATTTTTATTAAAAATTAATTGTTAACATCACTGTTTTAGGTGGTAACTGCTTTGTTTTTGTTGGATAATTTGGTTTTATCTTTTCAGTCCTTATAAAATGACTAGGATTACATAATAAGAACTTTTTTTCTTAAGATATAAATATAATATATATATATATTAGTTATATAAATTTTGTTAATATTTAAAATATAGATAGAGAAAAATGAATTACATCGTTAATGGAGATGGTAGGCTGCACAAAACGCATGAATAATGTATTAATATTTAGACATATGGAGTGAAAAAAATATACATAATTATTCACTCTTATAGAATCTTTATTATATACTATAAATAATAGATATTATTAAAATCCAATATCATTAAAATAAAAGTAAAATAGAAGAAAAAATTAATCACATTACTTTGTGGTGCTGGTAGTACATACATACGCATGGGTGAGATTATTGTTTACAAATGGGTTGGAATGTAAGAAAGAAGATATGGTATTTCCATTATCAAAGTATACTTATGTTATGAATATCATATATAAACATTAATCCTACAAAATTACCACCCATAAAACAATCTTATTAAAATTGAATTATATCACTATGTGGAGACATTATGTCGAATGTATGCAAAAGAAACACTTTCACTTACAATATTATGGTATAGTGGGTAGTAAATGGTGGTTTTATAATCAGGAAAATATTTTTGAATATTTAGGATACAATTTATAATATTTTATTAAAAGTAAAATATATTTATAATATTTATATAAATAATTAAAAAGATAGTTATATGTTAAGGAGATTACCTCTTCTTTTGATGAACCCATTTAGATATCCTCATGAGAACCCAAGAGTTGTTATATTGGGATGAATGGAACCTAGATAATATAGATAAGGAAGATGAGAAAATATTTTTTTTGTATGGTCAAACTGTAAGTCTCAATGTAGTGAAAATAACTGAGGGAGGGGGAACCCTTCTATGATTAACATGAGGGGTAATTTCGGAATTTCATACAAACAAAATAAAAATTATTTTGAAAATTTGTGAGTAAAAGGATTGAGAATGGTAATTAATATTTAAAAAAGTTTCTATTATTGAAAAAATATCAATAAATTAAAATTATACACTTTTTCAATCATTTTAACCATTACCTTTTTTGTTAACCCATTGGTTAATTATTTTTTAACATAATCATTGTAACAACTAATTAATCATAAATTTTTAATAATTATTCCTTAAATAGAAAATTGACACATTAATATAGCATGGATTATTTTTTTAACCTTATTCCTTTTAAATGGAAAAAGATATTATTTTTATGAATTTTAAATAACTTAATAAGAATATTTGATTCATCATGAAATGTGGCGAGGTATGGGTGTACCTAATCACGTTACCATTTTCACATTTCCCTAAAACTCCCAATGGCCCCCATCCATAGCTGGGTACATACCTACTTTCCAAAGGCCAACTGTCATTTGTGTTTTTAGGCCTGAAGGCTCTTATAGACTCACATTGGTCAAGAGAATGGTAGGACGAGCTCATCGAACTATTTTAGGTGGAATTGTTTTGAACACTAGGACACTATTGTAGATTTATTATATAATTGTGAATATTTTCAAAATCATAATATGGGACAAGTTACCAAAATTAATTGAAATTAGGTAAATTCTATTTTATTTCCAAAAGTGTGATATCTCTTTGGTTAGTTCATATGTATGTAACTGAGGTTCTTTATCATCGTCTGATAACAAGTGGCTACTAATATGAAAAAACTATAAAAGCAAGTTTTTGAGAACATGCTTCCAAATGAGGAGGTGATTAATAATATGATTATGGTATTGATCCCTTATAAGGCATCTTTTGTATCTTGATTATTACAGGAATCAAACACCACATATTTCGTTTAACCCATGATGTTTTACAACCTGTAGAAGGACTTATACTGGGTCTCCTGGAACGCATCAAACCCATGCGTGAGAGGGACATCCAATGTATCTTAATTATATAAATAATCATATTTCTTATAGTTATTATTTCAAGAATTATATATTGGTGTTTCCTATGCCATTATAGAGACACACAATGAAGTTGTCATGATTACCACAACCCACTCATCTCACATGATCCATGCATGGTGTGAGAATCAAGGGATCGAATGTGACTAATTTTATTAATTTGAGTAAGGAACATATACACTATGATCCACCAAAATTATTAATATGAAACTCAAACAGCATAGATAGGTATCCAATGTATCCTGAGTATGGAATGAATTAGATTAATCAAACATCCCTTTATTTTAGGGCATATACACTAAGGCTAAATAGGATGATGGAGATATATATTCCCAGTAAGGTGTTTGTTGTATCCCCATAAGCCTATGAGATCCATGATTGGGTTGAGGAACAAGGGGGATTAGATTTTTATCCTCATCGCGTATGGGTATGGGACTTGTATATTGGAACAGTCCTTGGGGTGTTTGGTATAGATATCTGCCCTTAGAGAGGCATCCTACATATCCTGATTATCACATGAATCATAGTACATGTAGTTTATTTTATGATGGGGCTTACACACTGATGTTACCCTATACAATTTTATGAGTTTAGAATTATGATGATGTGACCATTGCAACTCCCTAAGGACATGTGATCTGTGGTCATTTGAGAGAAATAAGGGGGATAATGTTTTCAATTTCCTAGCTCTGGACAAGGGAATCATATTCTAGTCCCTCCATGAATAACCAAAATGGACTTTAGGCCATAGAGGGAGGTGGAATACGAATCCTGAATAAGGATGTAATCAGTGTATTAGTAGTTCCCTTTATGTTAGGGATTATATGTTGGGGATTACATATTGATCGGGTCTTACATGTTGATGACATAAAACATTGTGAAATCACGGGATTCTCTGGTGATCTAGCCTTCTTAGCTATAATGCATCTCAAGACCTAGTTAGCACATCCTCAGGGTTAACATATTACATGTATTGACGCAGATGGATGGTTTCGGAAGAGCCATTGGGTAATAGACTAAGAGGTGTCATTTGTCTCAGATGAAATTTCTGGAGGGCATTGTGATTCTCATCTAAAATGAGCAGAAGGTGTCACGATGGCTTAGTTTTCATTCTCATATTCTTTCATGGGACTCACTTGACAAGAGACAACACTATAATGTGAGTCCGGATATGTTTCCAAAGTACATCTCATGTCTTGGTCGATGGACCCTGAGGGTTCAAAAGATCAAAGTGGCAACAATGGGGGCACTGTATGTTGTACACTAACATGTATAGAGGAAATTTCATATCCTAGATGACATGTCCAAGGGGAATCAAGAATTATAGGTTTTGTGCCCTAGTGTTTTCGTGTGTCTGTTGATGGAATACCTGAAGCACTTTATGGGAAACAATCATATATTTTACTTAAGACTTTTATCTTTTGATATTGATTCAAACACTTGTATTGTGAATTCGATGATCTCATTTAGTGTAATTTTCTTTATGTCGTACATTATTCAGAGGACATGTGGTATGATATCCACATGTCCTTTTGTAAGGCTTTCGTGTGATCTTTGAATGATCACATGAATCCCTTTACGTCGAACACATGACATCTCTGACTACCTGATGGAATGTTGGTTGATCCCATGATTAGTTTCCTTGACAGGTCTGTAGAATTTGAGTGCTGAATTCTTTAGACCTGGGATGTCTGGTCGATAAAAAACCCAACCGATGTAGTGTTCTTAAAAAATCCAACCCTTGGATCAATTTGGGGGGGAGAATTTAATTGAATCACAAACGCTGTTGATTAACAGTTTTTGTGGCTTATCTAGTGTGAGTCAAGGTTGGAGTCAGTGAAGGGGCATGGCGCCATATAGTTTTGTGAGTCTCCATCATGGACCTCTTCAATCATGTCTCTTGATTTTTAATGATCACAAGTTTCCTTTATTTAGGCATCCATTATCATATTATTTCTGAATTTCAAATAATTTTTTGATCACAAAACAATGTATAAGAACATCCATGATTTTTTGATGACATGTTTGACGGACTTTGATTGATTAAAATGCATGTGTGAAGACACTCATGAGCCCTTTGGTGACATGTCTTGGGGTCTCGTGGGATAGCACTACAGGAGCACTCAGTGCGTCACATGCCTTTCAGTGACTATGAGTACCTCTCTACACCTCCCTTTTAATCCACTTTATTCTATGTATGAATTTTTGAGAGACATGAAAAATTTCATGTTTGTTTTTATGGATTTTTTTCAATTTTTTGGAGATGCATCGCATGACCAATATGGGTCGCACGGGGGTACAAAAGAATTCCCTATAAGAATCTTTTAATTTTTTTAAAAGCATCAATGAGTTGTTCGAAGATCATTTCATTGTAAGGATGATAAGACAAAGGGATCTCACAGGGGTAGGAATTCATATCGTTGAGGACTCATGGTACCATACAGGTTTTCATGGGCATGTCACTTGCCTTTCAGTGACTGTGAACCCCTCTCTCCTAATACCTTTAACCCCATTGATTAATTTTAAAAAGTTCAGGGATCATGTGACTTGGAAGGAGTAGTATTTATATTATTTAATAAATTTTTAGATGATTTATGACTTGACCAATATGGGTCATATTATGAGCATGAAACCATTTAGTGGATGGTTCAATCTGTCTGTCTTTAGAGTGTTGTGAAGTTGTCTAGACAAGTATGAGGACTTCTGTGCGACAAGGATAAAAATCTAGAAGGTTTTATCAAGGTGATTTTCACATATAAATGAGTTCTTGTGGTGTCTCACAGATCACTTGTGTTGCGCTTAGCATGTCTTTCTATGACCACAAACCCCTATCGTTATCTTCTAATTACCTCCATCATTTAATGTGATGCAAGCTTGGAAGTCATGTAATATTTCATATATATCAAGAAGGGATTTTATTTTACTTAATTATGACCATCTGCATGAGTTTCAGGACCACTAGGCGTCTCTTCCTTTATAATTTAATCCATCTCTATTCTAGATGGATTTTTTCATTTTTTTCAGAAACATTTCAATGAAAAATAATGGGGCTAGGGATTTCTCATTTAGTTGTTTATGGGTACTTCTAAAGAGAAGTAAGTATTGTTGATGTAGGCTCAATGGGACAACCATGGGTGATACCCAATGTTTGGTGCCTTTTCATGACCTTAAATTTGTCACGTGATCGCAATTATCTTAGAGCATTCATGAAACATCGATTATACCCTTCCTTCTTGCATTCATTGGGAAAAACATATATTTAGGTATTTAATATTTTTCTTATTTTTATAGTGATTATTAGGAGGGAGCAAAAAAAATTCCCTCACCCCCCCACCTCAACAGTGATGTCATATGGGAGAAGAACATGGTAATGAGGAAAAATAATGCCTTCCATAACCATTGATGATGTCGTGAAGCACTGATTCAGGTGACGTTAGGTCTACCATGATACCTTTGGTACTCCACAAATTTATTAGGACTCATGATAATTTCCTTTCACACCAGATCAATGTTTTTTTGATCAGACCATGTATTTCATAAGATTAAGATCTTTTATCTCACACCATCTATTGATTTAGTTAAATTTATTTTTGCTCATACCATCTATTTCTTTAGGTTATTGTCTTTTATCTCAGAGAATCTATTACTTTTGTTTAAGTTCATTTATCTTGGAACATCTATTGCTTAATTTAAGTTATTTTATCCCAGACAATATTTTTCTTTAGATATGGTCTTTTATCTTAGACAATCTAATGTTTTTAAGGTATTTTGGCTTAGAATATCTATTGATATAGTTTAAGGTATTTTTTTATCAGAACATATACATCAATAGTTTATGTTATTTTAGTTTGGTCCATATCCTACATTAGTTTAAGGACTTTTAGCTAAGACCTTTTGTCTTAGCATGGGATACAGAATAGACATTCAAGGGGTGACCTAAAACACTCTGCGGTACTATATCCTACAAAAGTGTTTCTGAGTCTCATTTGAATTTGAATTTCCTTTTTTCAAAGTGAAATTCTTGGTTGAAATTCTAGGTGCATATACCGGAGTGATGTTCATGTATTCATAGTCATGCCAAGGAGTTCAAGGAATCTGGTTATATTTTCATAGGGCTATGAAAGATCTATAGAAGTAATATTAAGGAGGTTGGAATACTTGGGATAAAAATCCTACCTGGGTAGTTTGGGTATGGAAGACATAAATAATAACATAAGATCTTGTTTCTATGAATATCAGATGATGAAAATGTGTTGTTTATGTCCCCTGACATTATGAAAATCAAAAATATGTTGTAATGTTGAAAAGGCTCACAAGGATCGAAGCTCCTTTCTAGAATGGATAAGATTCATTTAGTTGGTAGCTGAGGGACCTTTTGCCTTTGTATCAGGCCTAGTAGTATATGATAACCACTTATTTCTGAGGGATATGGAATATTTGAGATGACATAAACATCTATATGAAGAAGTTCGATATGCGAAAATTTATCAAAAAAGGATTCTGTAATCCTAGGGCAGTTATCTCTAAAAATAAAGCTCATGCACTATGACATGTGGTTTTTAATCAAATGATGTGGGAAATCAAAGTCAAGGAAATGAAGAATCACATTCCATGCTTGAGGAATGGTATGGAACATGATGACGTAATGTTGAGGATATTTTATCTTGTTGGATAGTGTGGTATGGGGATTATAAATCAAAATATGGAGTTCTCAAATCAATTTTTTTGGGACAGTCGTACAGGGATCAATTCAAAATCACTACGGTTTTGAGTGATTTCGTGATGATTTCACGGATCATGACAATTAGAATGTACTTTTGGAGAGTGACACATTTAGTTGACAGCCATAGTCTCATATGTAGGGGTCGTGGGCATGCATGCATATTCAAGGAAAGGGTCCTTGAAGCCAGATATCTTTCCAAGGGACATGAAAAGTAATGATTCTTTATGGAACCCCAAATCATGATGTTTTGTTCTTGTAAGACATAAAATACATGGAGGGTTTTAATTCCCTAAATGATATGTCAACACCTTGCGAACATATTCTTATGTTAACGAGGATTGAAAAATATTTCCCTGTCTTTTTCCATGACCAGTTATTCTAGTTAACATAGAAAGAATTTTACTAGTGTTATAGACTTTGTGATCTTTTATATTTTTATGTTTGATCCATAATTTCTACATAAACTCTAAGGATGAAGAGTCTAGCGGGCAGATACTCGACATTTTCTGAGGTCTCCCATAGTGGTTTTTTTGGCCTAACCAGTTTTTGTGACTCTTTTTATGGATGTTTGAGGTCATTCAATTTGTTACACTACGGGATAGAGTTTATGGTTGTATAGAATGATAAAATAATATGTATTCTAGGGTGATAATTTTCATGGACCATACATAGATGATGTGATACCATAAGATATTTAGGATACTCAGGGTTAAGAGCACTGCAACTGCTTCTCAAGCATCGAAGGGTAATTGATTAAATCACAGATTGAATTTAATAATCATGAGTAATGAGATGGGATGGTCCCAAAAAATATCGGTTTAGATACACTAGGTTGTTGAGTGGTGTCATGATGATGTTAGGGCTCATGAGAATTGGAATTTCTTTTTTTAGGGAAATGCATTTGGTGGACAACCAGAGGAAAACATGAAGGAGCCATGGTCATGCATGCATAGTCATGAAAATGGTCCTTGAAGATGATTATCCCTTCCATGTTCCATAGATGGTCGACAATGGTCTGTGATTCTAAGACACGAATAGTGTTATATGGATTTGAGGTTCTCTTAAAGGATAGGGTAAGCACCTCATACTCAGGTTGACCGAGGTATGTATCTTTTGTTCCTCTAATGAGGAGTGAAAAAATGGGAGATGGTATGCACAATTTATATTCATGTAGTGTGGACGTGTTTGTGACCAGTTAGTTTAACATCGTGTAGTAAGGAAATGAATATAGGAAGTTTAATTTCATTCAGTAAGGACATATGAACCATCATGAAAGGTGGTAATGTTACGATTGATACCACAGAATGGATCTTGGGCGTAACTATGTATCCAATGAAATTGGGAATTAGGAAACATGTAGTTCTGGATGCTCATGAATTTTAATGTCTTGCAGTACAAAATTGATCTGTGTAGTTTGAGTACATGTGTTTCAGATGAAATTTTCTTTGATGTTTAACATAATGCAGTGAGGATGATGTGGAATAGTTTAATTTCATGTCACATGGACATTTGGGGATAGTTTCAGGTCATGAGGATGGGACAATATGATGTAGTTCCTAATGTGAGAGTGCGTGATGTAGTTCTAAGAAGTAATTCGATGTGAATGAGATCCAAATAAGTTTCAACTATAGCACTAAAATTTCCATGAAGACGATGGCCAGAAGACCAAAAAGGGTCATCGATTTTGTTGGGCCCAATGTAGTAATGTCAAGGTGTTACTATGTATCTCATGAAAATAAAAATCAAATCACATATAGTTCTGGAAAATGAAATAAATTATTTAGGTCTGACCTGTATATATAGGTGGTTATTATTTATATTTATTGTTGTAGCTAGAACTACGATTAGAGATCTAGATATCACTACATATCTTGTATGGGAAGGAACAAAGCTATAAATAGTTCTTGATGTTCCATGAAGTTTAATGTCATGTTGTGAGTATGAAGGTGAATCAATATGAATTTTTGGTGAAATCATAGTTGGCACCATGGATAAAAGCCTTGGAAACACTAAAAATCTCATGGAAGTGAGAATAAAACCACAAGTAATTCATAGAGACCAAGTATTTTAATTTTATGTGGTAAAAATATCAACTGTGTAGTCTAACGTCTTGTAGAGAGAACACTTGACATTCCTCTTATGATATTTTATTATGGACTGTAATAGAACCATTATAAAATTATACAGATATTTTGTTAGGTTATGCCCCTACCATAATTTTTATGCTCATGTGAGCAATGGTTTTTGTGAGAAACATGGAGCAGCACAAGTTCCCAGATAGTGAAGGAACAAAAGTGGGGCATAACATCGGAATTTTGTATGATGTAGTGGATGGAACAACATTTAAGATTGATGAATCCTTACATATCTCATTGGAATGAGAATCAATCCATACATAGTTTTGGAGGATAACCTGTTGTTTAACGTTATGCAAAATAGACGATGGATCACAAAACGTGAAGGGGAAGTGTATTTTTAGATCCATGATGTTTTATATCATGCTATAGGGACATTTTCCATGATGTTTAATGAATTTTGGTATGGATGAATTATATACAGTTTAAAATCATGTAGTTAGGACAAACTCCATACAGTTTAACATCATGTGTTCATAACGAAACGTTCCATGCATTTTAATGTCATGAAGTGAGGACGAATGATGGGGCTTACCCTGATGTGTTCTCACTTATTCTTAATTGCATATTCAAATGATTTATGAGATATCTCACATTGGAGGGAGTTGGGATTGGCTCCCCATCCATTTTGGCCAGTGAAAAGGATTCATTATGATAGACTTTTTGTATTATGTAAGGTCCTTCGCACATGGGATCCAATTTTTGGGCATAATTCCTTTTATATTCAAGGTTTTGAGAACCTATACTTTTTCTATCATAAGTAATGATTGGAGGAGAACCATTTTTCTTAAATTCCCCTGCAATCTTGGTTTGGTGGACTTCAATGTTCTGCAACATTTTCATCCTTTTCACATCTTACATTTCCAACCCATCTTTCCATTTTTGCAACAATTCATCATCTGGATGTTTTACACAAATGGAAATTCGGGGTGATGGAAGATCAAATTATATAGGAAATAGTTTCTCAGTCATGTACACCAATGAGTATTGTTTTGATAATTTAGTATAACACGTGGTCGTACAGTAGGCACACAAAGCATGGAGGAGTTTATATGGATAGGACATCCAATTGTTTTTCACCTTCTTCATGAGTATGTTCAAAAGATTATTATGGAAGGCCTCTATCTCTACATTTGTCGTTGTATAATAGTAGGATGGGTGATTATACTCAATGTTGTATTCCTATTAAATCTTCCTCAATACCATGGAATATAATATGGTGTTTTTTCATTTCAATGTTGTGTGAGGGACTCTGAATCTGGTGATGATATGGGACTTCATGAAGTTTGTGATATTCTTCATCGAGAATTACATGAGGGGTATCACCTAATCCCATTTGGAAAATAAGTTATTAGAATTAAGGATGTACTTGAATCAGGTAGTGGTGACCAAGGGATATAGCCCCACAACAACCATCCACCAAATAGAAAATGGCTTGGAATAAATAGTTGTATGAAGCAAATTTTGGAGCTTATGGATGAAGTTTTCATGGATCTGGAATGCATGAAATTTCATGGTGAATACCACATTGTCATTTATCTTTATTCTCCACCACAATACCAACCTTATAATTTTGTAGGGTATCATGGTTCTTGATTGATGGGCCTTGTAAAAGCATGTATGGACTTCCTCCATTATGGTGAGAACATCCCCTTATTCTATGATCCTAAGGATAATTCCATAAAAGCATCACATATAGAGAATTTTTATCTCATTTGGTCCATCCTATAGAGTGAAATAAACTTCCCAATGATGAATTTTCTCCCTTCTAACACAATCTTCTAGGAGATTTCTATCTGAAAGGTAATTGATTATAGGCTCTATACATACAGGGGTGTATATTGGTTCATCACGCTCTGGGGAAGAGTTGACCTGATTGATCTCTTTCTTATCGAATATAGTGACTAATGACACCATTCCTCGATGTATAATATGGGAGGTTTCTTCCACCTAATTTCAATCGGCATGGATGTCGGAAACATTGGACAGTGCATCATTATAGGCATTCTGTGACTGGGGAACATAATGAAAGTCATGATCTATGAGGAATTATGTCATTAATCCACTAATATAGCAAGTGATGGGGCCAACTCATCCTTTTTTATGGAATATTATCCATTTACTTACTTTATCAATAACTTTGAATCACCCTCTGATATCTAGGTAAGCTATGTGTTGCTATATGGTTCATTATAAGATAGTGATAAAGGATTGGTATTCTGTCTCATTATTTTTTATGCTTTTAGATAGTGAGAAGGAGTAAGAAAAACTCCACTATTTGGGGAGAATAATAAAATCCATATGAAAACATGGTTGATATTTGGGTTATCCATTCTTATACAGACAAGTGACTAGGAGGTTCCATCAAAGTACATCTCCCATGTTTGGAGAGTGTCTTGGGCATAAAATACCTCTTCATCAAGGAGATCGGTGCCTTCTGCAGTATTTGTCGGGGAATAGTGTGGTGTGAGGAGATCGTCGAGGGATTTCCCTTTCAATGAAATTTGAGATATGAATGAGATTTAATAATGCTGAAGAATGATTTCACATCATTCCAATCACCCATTTAACATGAGAAAACTAAGGATGAACTTCATTAGATCAATATGATAGACCAGATAGACCTCGTGGTTCTTCATGAAGTGCCTCGTATTTTTTAGTATGAAGATGAGTGAGAGATAGTTTTTCTTGGCATTGAAGTATTGAGTCCCAGTACATGGAATGGTACTATTGTGGCATTAAAGATTATTATCTCCTTCTATATGGTTTTTTGGATGAGAATAGTGGGTAATGAGCATTTCATAGAGACCCCATATAAGACGAGTGGCCTCCCTTACACTGGAGGCATCAAAACTGGTGGGAGCAGTAAATATTTCATGACACCTTAGAAGGATTTCTGAAAATCATTGTCCCAATGGTAGTAAAATATCTTCTTCATTATCCTGGGGAAGCGGATAACCTTTCTATCTAGGTTGGAAATGAATTGAAAAATGTAGGAAAGGTACCCCTGGAGTCCCCTTAGTTCAATCAGGATCCTAGGGGGTTCCATTTCCAAAATCAAACTAGTATTATCAGGGTCAACCACATTTACATGGTAGTGTACCATAACTCCAAGGAACATGCATCACGTTACCACAAAGTCATGTTTCTGTAGATGGATCTTTTTACTATGATGTTACATCCTGTTAAATATTGATCAGTTATCTATGATGTGATGACATCATTGTAGGGATTTAATGACCAGTTCGTCAAAATAACACTCAAAAATCGTTCACAATAATGGAATAATGATGCAACTCATCACATGATGATATGTGGAACCCACATTCTTTAATAAAAAAATAATTATCTAATTGAAGAATATACCTTGAGGTTTTCTGTAGGTAGTGAATTCATCATCCTCAGGGGCCATCTTGATTTAATTGTAACCTGAGTAACATATATGATGGAAAGGGCCTCGAATTCAGAAATTTAATTGATCATGATTTCTATGATAAGTAATGGGAAATCATCCTATGGTAAATACTGATTATGTTGTCTGATGACAATGAAAATTTTAACCTACTCATTCTTCATCTATATGGAGATAATGTTGGGAATCTATATTAGGTATTTCACTACTCAAACAATGTTGGATTTGATAAATGTGTCGACATCTACCTTTAAATTGGCTGAGAGAGGGGGGCTCATCTTTAAGAATTGATTCATGAATAATTGACTCTCATCATGTAGTCTTATATGGTGTGTAGCCACCTCTAGAATCAATTGGACCATTTTTGTGTAGTTCTTGGGAAACACATATTAGTGTTACTTTAGAAATGGAATGTACATCTCTTTCTTTTTAAGAAAAATGGAATCACTAATCAAGGTAGGTTATGGTTCTCCATGTATCCTCAGATTTATCTTCCCAAGCTCATCTATGGTAGTTGAGACACCTTCCTCAATTGATGGAGGGTATTTTTTGAGATCATCCTCATCCATATCTGAGTCTATAGACACGAATATAGGAGAAGAATGAATTCCCAGAGCCTCTCTTTTAGTATCAGGGTGAGGTAGGACATCAGAAGAGATATAAATCTCCCCTACTTCTTGGGTTCTTCCAAAGAGATATAGGAGATGAATATCGCTTAGGGTAAAAGTGGTTTGGACCTCTATGGTCTGACCCTCTACTTCGACCATGTTTATGAGAAGCACAAAGTCATCATCGATCATACTCTATAGATTCACATGGGTGGTTCATAATCCATTAGTGGCTACAACCTGTACTTCATCGCCCCCCATTAGTTGCATACTATCCTTATAGAAATGTACATCGGTATATGTTTTTTTTCAAGTATCAAAGGGGTCACTGTCACCATGTATTATTCCAACCTTTCCATTGATGGGGTACTTCCAACATTGATGGAAAGTTGATAATACAAAAAGGCGGCTAAGGATATAGGGCCTTCCAAGAAATACATTATATATGGTATCATTCTAGATAACCAAGATATCAGTATTAGATGTGATCAACCCAAATTTGGCTTCATGATTCATCATCCATAGGGGTCTCTTCTCACATTTGATATTTATTTGGATATTCATACTTATAGGGGGAAAGGTCCAATTTTCTATACCCCAGTCATCGGAGGGTCCACAGTGGGATAATATTTATCCCTAATACATTATCAATTAGTACCCTTTGGATATTGACATTATTGAGTCTTCCCAAAATGTATATGGGTCTGATGTTTCTTTATATGGCCTCCTACAAATATATATTTATAAATGTTATGGTGACATGTTTGGACATTGTCTACACTTGATATACCCCGGAGGAGACAACTTCTTTGTTGAATTCCATTGGTCTACGAAGGGCTTCAGTGAGTGCCTCTATGAGTTCTTTTTATAGAAAGAGTGAATCTATGATCGAGAGATTAAATAGGACCACAACTAGCTATTTAAAAACATCATATTTTTTCACCAGATAACAATGACTCCCAATAGGAGGCTTCTTCTTTCCATGTGGTTCAGGTGATCAAGAATATGTGGCAGATCGACCTATAGCTTGTGTTGGGGTTTGGCGTATATACACATCTTGTAGTGATGGTTTCACCGACCATACCCATTTACTAGGTTGAAAATATTGGATCCCTTTTAGGTAGTCACGCAAGAATATCAGATGTTGGTGACTATTAGAGGGCTATGAGGCACCTCCCCACCACATTTGGGACTTCTGGAGTTCATTCCCATGAATCTCGGCTACATATATGTCCTCTACGGGGTCAGGATGAGAATCTTGAGGTCAACCATGTCAAAACTACCCCCGATAACATCAGCCATAGCACATGTTTCTTCTCATTCCTAGGTTATATGTCGTAAAACCATGTTTGGAGGCATACTCATCGTCACATAAGGGGTATGTCAATTTTCTTTTGTTGATAGAATAAAAGATGATCTCCTCATCCAATGAGGTTTTTGTTTGGTGCGGAGGGTCCCATGTAGATGATGTTACAGGGAAGAAATTAGTGATGATTAATGCCTAACTTAGAGGAGAATATGAATATTCCCATTCATATCCATTATACCACTGGTGGTCACACCCACTTTTGGGAGCCACATATAATGACACTTTCATGGGTTCTGGAGCTGTTGATGGATTGCGAACGTGTGCTCTCAGAGTTTTGTGGGATTGATCAACTATCTTCTAATCCATCTATTGGTATAATTTTTATGCACTTCTTATCGAGACCTGTGAAAAACCATACTCTTCTTCAAGTTGTGTCATGGATACGATATCCACTTTCTCTGTTAAATTATCCAACATCACATATAAGAAATCTAGCATTCCTTGAAGAATTTATTTGAAGAATAAACAATTATAGATATTATAACCCTTCCTTCTGTGGAAGGGGAAGCAATCGGGTCATTCAGTGATGTTATACTCATCAGGCTTCCCAGATTTTAGATGTCTGAGTAGGATATTTTCCATGGATACCAAGAAATAACAGAGGAACTATTGATTCCAGAATCATTACAACTTATTAATATGTTCTTTAAATTCTAGAAGACCCTTCATTCTCCATTCTTCTAGCAGAGAAAATATTTATGGTTATCGCCACACAATAATAGGTACAAGGAGGTTTGGGGCCTACCTAGGTATCTGGGCAGGTGTCATTTCTAGATTTAAAGTGAGAGATTTAGATTACGCTCTAGATTGCCTTCATCCAAGTTTTTCAGGGTTGAGTCAAGATTTAGATCAGGTCCAATGAATATCCCCTTCAAGAAGTTCTCATATTTCTGAATATACACAGAAGTCACTCATATATTTTATTGGAATCATGGGTTTCCAAAACTCAGACCTAGTATTTTTATCACTGAGTTCCATCATATTATATTGTGAGAGGGGGGGGATGATTGAATAGGTCTAAATGCTCCTAACATTCTATGAAATCAATCAACTTCTCATTTTCACATTTGATGTAGTTCCTTAGGTAGACAATCATTTTCTTTCTCCACATAGAACTTAATTTATAAATTAATTAACGATGATGTTTTTTTCATCCCTACAAAAATTGTGTAGGTTGACATATCTTCCAAATAAAGGCTATCCCTATTAGAGTCTATACAAAGCACCTCATATTGTTTTCCTCATGATGATCTCATGGGCCCATCTTCAACCAAAATCTAGAGATAAAATGTATGAGATGATTTTCTAGATCACCTGCACCATCAAAGGTATAAAACGTTGTATTTCCAAAGATGGAAGGATTTGGAGTATCATCCACCCATTTGGGGTATGAATTCCTTTCAGGATGCGTTGGTGCACATCACCCCTCCTTGGATTCCATTCGAATAGCCAGTGACATGATGATGTTAAAGAGCTTCAAGAGCACTGATTGCTGGACCATCTCCGACCCATGGGTATCCATTGAGGGTTGATGAGGAAGTCCCATTATTACCTCTTGCTAATTCATAATTCATCTGAGGATTAAATATTTATCCTGGATGGGGGGAGGATGATTCCACAAAGGAGGGAAGTTATGATCATTTTTGAATTCCTCATGCGTATGGTATAGTTTTGTAGAACCAAATACAATATGGTATTCTGAAGATTCCCATGATGATGGATCAATTGCATGAGGTATAATATTTGTCTTTTCTTGGATATGATACCCCATGGGAATATTTACTTTGACTAATTCGTCATTAAGTTGCCTAATATATTGTATTTCACTCTCATATTGTGAAGATTAGTCCTTTAGGAAAGGAACCTTGCTCCTCCTAGGAGGTGATTTTGATGAAGTCGTACCATTAACCTTTGAAGTATTCTGTCTGGGTGGTGACAACTGGATATTCAGAATTTCCATGTTTGGGATCTGTCTGTGGTTCATAGTATGTGCAGCCTCAATCAGTGTAATTTAGTCACCCTCCTCCCGAGGAATGTATTCCATGTTGCGAACTCCTTTATTGGTGTCATGATTAGTATCTACCACGATGATAGTAATGGAATTCAGAGAGGCATATCAGACAATGTAGGTAATTCTAATTTCTTTCAACACAACAATATGATTATTTATAACTTCAAACAAGTTCGTTATTTGAACCATTGGCCTTATTGGATCATTTTTTCATATGACCACTAAAATTCTTACCCATACTCACTACACATTCCTCCATATTTTTTATACAAATAGTGATCCTAAGGGATTTCGTGTTAGGGGTTTCCGAGCATGCCCCAACCAATAGAGGTCTGTCTGACAGTATACGGGACGTCGACTGTTGATTCATTTATCCCAATATAGAGAACATTAAATACATATATATTGGGGAATATGATGAATATTATCCCATCACTAAGTGGTGGGGGTCCTTAAATCCCAGAGTTGGCAGTAATTGGTCCCATTGTTGAGGATTCAATAGCTCTGTTCGGAGATTTGACGGCTACCATGATGAACATGAAGATATTAATTCCCCCATACCATTGGGGTTGGGTTGTTATAATATCATTGATGATGTTTCTAGGTTCTCTCACGGTATTATGTACCTTGGGATGGTGAACATGATAGAAATTCTCCCATCCCACTGAGATGGGTTTTACTTGTAGCTGATTCTATTGCATCCCGAATTCTATTAGGAATTAATGATCCCAGAGGAATAGGTAGTGGTATATATTCTCCATGCCTAGTTTTATGGGTCTTCTCCTAGATTTATGACACTATAGAAGAAATATGACCCACGTGATGTGGTAAAATTATGCTCATGTAGGAGCTAGGTGTGATGGTGACCTATGATTAGAATCATTTCTCATGGGTTAATATCTAGTTGATCGCAAATTTGGTCTCTATGTTCGAAATATCTTCTTATTATTTTGAGGGAGCCAATTTTAAGTCTTATTGGAGGTCCTCCCTCTCAGTATGTAATGTCTAGGCATTGTTGGAATAGAGGCATTCTGTTGCAATAACCAACTGGCCAAAGCATTTGCAGGTCCCCTGATTTATCTAGAGGCTATAAAAGTATAGGAAATCATATATGAATGACTCTTCTAATCTAGGTGAGTAGAAAAGTTTAATGCCCAATAGTTTCTCCACTATTGAACAAAAATTTTTGATGTATCTTTGGTGACTAGCTGTCGAAGTGTCACTATATAGTGGTAGCAAGAGTTTTGTAGGTTTGGGTTGTTCATTTTCAATTTTCGATGTCAGGAAATGGAGATAGTGTCTTGGCCAAGATGGAAATGTAGTATCATGGTTTTATGTAGGCGAAGATTTTATCCAGGATAAGGGATATTTTGATACTTTAGTCACTGATGAGTATCCAACAAATCTAGCATAGATAAGGAATACACCCCTTTTCTATTTCATCTATGATCTCATAGCTGGAAGTAGCGTGGGGACAAAACATGATGCAAATGTTTCTTCTAACTAAATCTTTCCGTATGTCTTTTTCTACCTCCTTCTCATTATAATTACAAGAATCCACCATGTCAGAACATAAAAGATGGCTTTGATGGTCACCTTCTAAAGGGATTACTGTGTTCCTAGAAGTTGATGGGGAACCAAATACGGTTGACCCCAGTGTTTCAAGCACCATTTTTTATGAAGGTGTTGAGGTTTAGTTTACCTCACTATATGGAGGTGTCTAGGAAAATGGAATATTTTCATGCCCATGCGAGATATCACCATGGGGAGGTTGACTATTGTGTATGACAAGAGTTTAGCCCATACGATCCATCTCCACACTACCATGAGGTGGACTATAATTGTAATGATCTTCTTTCTCTTACACATAAATAAAAGAGATGAAAGACCTTGGGGTGCTGATAATGTGTGCCAATTTACCCTATAGACATTGCAATTTTGAAAATCAGGGGTATGGGACATTCTATATATCATGATATGAATATACCAACCACTATTTTGTAGTTGTGGGTGAGTATGCAATTGTTTTATAATAGTTGCCAGAACTTGTATATTTTTGTCAGGTGTCGTGGGTGTATGGTCTCATTACTGAGAATAAGTTGAATTATTTCAATAAGTATATTGACAATGATATGATCCCATTATGTGGCATATTCCATTCACACATGGTGAGGATCTGTCAATATGGGAGTATGATCTAGATCCTCGGACATTGGGTTATTCCACTAGTATTTCTTGAAAGGAATATGAGCCTACTCCAAGTCATGTGCCGCTCTCACCTGGTAGGCTCGGGATAGATTGGGAATATGATTCTTGTATGAATATTCATTCTCCGTTAGGAGATGTTGACATTGCTCTAAAATGGGAGGAGGAATATAAGTAACTCTGTGTGTTTCCAAGGAATCATGCTCGCATAGTCATTCATCAGTAGAAGTAGGAATATGGTCCTGAATTTGATGCTCTGTTAGAATATGCTAGATGGATCAACTAACATGAATATAATCTTGTCCTGAGTCTTGGGCCATTCTTACTTGGTGGTCCTTGTAGAGAATTGGGATATGTGCCCTGTACATTTACTTTTGACTATACGGTTGGACTTTTCCTGTAGGAATATACCCTTATCTTAAGGCATGTTCTGCTCTTACCCTAATATCCACAGTTGGAATGGGGATATAAGCCCAATCTCATGCCTCATCCTTCATCATAATATTATGATAAACCTCTCATATAGGAGAAATATTTTGTTCTAACTCTGGTACAACCATTTGTTAACAATAATCAATGTTTTGTTTTATCATTGATGTAGGTATAGAATTATGTGCATGTTCCTTCATCTTCAATTGTGTCAGAATATACCTAGAGAGTTCTTTAGCTACTTCTAAAATTTATTAGCATTTTAGTAGGGGGTGTGTAGGGATATGGGCCTGTATAATTTCAGTCTCTATAATGAATGGGAATATTTTTTCTATTGAAGTGGGGATATGATCCCACACCATTCCTCCTTATTCCATAGGAATGTGATGATGGGATTCATATACTAGGGTAGTTATATGATCCTCCCCCATTCTTACTGTGGGAATGTACCTATAGACTTTCTCAAAGAGGGTGGGGATATGATTCAGCTGGAAGGTCCCTACCAGAGTATGAGAGTAGTCATAGTCAGAATGAGCGAGGATATGTGAATTCTCAAATATATCCATCACCTTTATCCTCTAATGAGTTTTCCTTATATCTCGTGTATGGGTGTCATAGGGAACTCTGTATCTGATATAACCCTTAACACGAAACAGAGGGGTACCGACGTATGGTTGTTGATGTTGAAGGATAGAAGGTGCCCCCATATGAGGCTCTTGAACCCAAAGGGAGTTGTATCCACCTTTCCTATCAACCTTATTAAGATACATATGGTGTTAGTTATCATGATATGTGGATAATCTCCCAAATCTGTTAGTTGTGGTGATAAGAGCCATCCGTTCAGTTGTACCCTTTCCCGATAATGTGGTCTCACTGTCTGTCACATCAGGAGGAAATCATGACTATCCTTTTTATTTGATATAGTACCATATCGATAGTAATCCCTAACCATAATATTCCATACCTTCCATTGGAGTCTCTATGTAGCTGAGTTTTTTTTATTTGTAGAAGTTGGAGTTGTAGAATATTTTCAAGAATGGTTGTTGGATAATGAAGACACTATCTTGAATTGGTATGCGGAAGCAGTTTCTACAATTATGGATAATAAATTAAACTATTTTGTAGATTATTTCAGTATTTTAGGCATAATATGCTCAATTATATACGTATGGATAACCCTTTTGTTATTTTATTTCCAATTTGGCCATTCCACTCATTTGGAATTTTCCAGTCAAGGATAAACATATGAGAACCACAGATACAGAGGATAATTTGTATGATTAGTATTTTATTCATTATTTATTTATAGTATTTGAAAAACTAATTGGCCTCATTCATTATAACCCAATAATTTTGACATTACAGAGATCACATCAGGTTCACCATTTTTGTTTTTTCTGGGAAATGTGGCGTGTAATGTGTTTCGCTCATCACATTACCATTTTCACATATCCATAAAACTACTAATGGTACCCTCATCCATATGTGGGTATAGAACTTCTTTCCATAGGCTGGTGGTCATCAGGGTTTTAAGGCTCAACGACTCTCAGGGACTTGCATGGGTCGAGAGGATGGGTGGCCAATCTTATCGCACCATCTTGGGGGGAAATGTTTCTACTCCAGGACTCTCTTATAGATTTAATATATGTTATTTACTATCTTATAAATCAAAATTTTTGACTGGTTACCCTACAAAAATATATTTTGGGAAAATCAGTTTTATATACAAAGGATAGAGATCTCATGGGAGAGTCCATCTGTATATATCTTATGTTCTTCATCATCCTCTGGAAACATGTGGATGCTTACAAACAGAAACAATATAACAAAGTGCTATGGAACATGCTAAAACATGATGAGGAGATTGGTATTCTGAGGATGTGACTGATGAATTATGAGGAGTCCTACATATCCTGGTTTTTGAAAGAATTATAATCGACATTGTTCATTTTACCAATAAGATTTTACATCCAGTGGAAGGACATATATGGGTGCTTCAGGATGCCATAAAATTAAGGTCATGGATTGAGGTCTCATGTATCCTAAATATAGTGAGAATCATACTTTTAATAGTTCATTCTTCTTAGGAATATATATTGTGTTTTCTTATGTCGTTATAGATACTCCCAGAGCTGATGACATGACTACCATAAATCTTTAAGCTCGTGTGATCCTTTCTCAATGTGAGAAGAAAGGGATGTTATGTGACCAATGATATATATTTGAGTATGGGACATAGATACTATGATCACCCTGAATGAACAATATTGAACTCATACCTCGATGATAGGTAGCCTACATTTCTTATGTAAGTTAGGAATCAGGGACGTCCAAGTTCCCTTTATGTTGGGGCTTATATGATGAGGCTTCCCTAGATGATGGGGATTTATAATTCCAATAAGATGTTAATTTCATCCCCCTAAACCTATGTGATCTATTATCAAGGTGGGAAAGAAGGGGTCATATGATCATCCTCATCATGTATGGTTAGGGGAATTTTATATTCTAACAGTCATTGGGGTTTTTGGTATAAATCTTGAGTTGGAGGGAGACATCTTACATATCATGGTTATGGTAGGAATTAGAGTTCTCGTAGTTCATTTCATGTGGGGTCTTACATAATGAGGATTCCCTATAATATTTTTGGGGTTTAAAACACATATGAGATGACAATTACAACTCCCTAATCTCACATAAACCATGCATATTTTTGAGAAATAAGGGAGAGAAAGTAATCAATGTCATTAATTTGGAAAAAGGACTCATATGATAGTCCCTCTTTGGATGTGAAATATAGAGCCCAATACTCAAAGGGAGGTTTCCAATATACCATAAATATGGTAGGAATTAGAGTTTTCATTGTTACCTATATGTTGGGGCTTATATGCTAAGGCTTCTTTATTTATTAGGGATCATATTCTGAGGACACACAACATTTCCAAATATTCAGGTGCATATGTGATGTATGTTTATTATCCAGAAAAAGTCTCATGTCCTAGATGGAATGTCCTGGGGGTTATTGTATGATCTGGATTGACACATATGGATGGTTTTGGAAGATCCTGTCAGGAGTAGTCCAAGAGTTGTCGTCATTCTTGACTGACATGTATGGAGTGCATCGTGAGTCTAAGTTGTAATGAGGAGAAGGTGTCATGGGGGCTTGGTTTTCCTGATCATATGCTTTCATGAGTCCCGATAAACATGAGTGAACACCATTATGGGGTTCAATCTATATGTCCAATGGACATATCATGTCTTTCATGATAGCCCTAGAGGGTTCGCAATATCAAATTGGCAATTTTGGGGGTACTATCTGATATACCTTAACATGTCTGGAGTACTTCGCAGGTCCCGTATGACATGTCCAAGGTGTGTCACAAAATCTAAGAAGAGTTCCTCAGAACTATCTTGTGTTTGTGAATGAAAAAAATGAATCACATAGGGGAAACATGAATGAATTTTTCATGATATATTTTTCCTCTAATCTTGATTATAACCCTTGTATTGTGAATTCTTTGGTTTCATTTAGGGTCAATTTCTTTGTGTCTTGTTTGATTTCGAGGACATATGGTATGTTCTTCGAATGTCTTTCCAGAATTCCTTCACATGATATATGAGTGATCACATGAAACACATTATTTATAACAAATGACTAATATATCTATTCTCTCATATATTACCCGATGGATTGCTGGCCATCTGCGTGTTCAGTTTCCATGAATAGTCAACAAAAAGTTGAGATCTGAATCTTGAAGAACCTAGGCATCCATTTGATTGAAACTCCAATCTATGTAGTGGTCCATAAGAAACCAACCATTTCTTTGTGTGGGAAATTTATAAAAATTTCTGCCTAATACTCGCCAATATGTGCGGCGTATCTGACACATATCCAGGATGGAGTCAGTGAAGGAGACAAGTGCTACATGGGATTTCAAGTCTATTTTGTGAAATATAAGGAAAATTTTTGGAATCTATATGGAATACCCTAAAAATCCTAGATAGTGGTAGGGGCTTATTCGGCTCTGCCCCCCATGTTGGGGGAGGGGCACTCACTATCTTCATATGTAATATACAACAGATTCCATCCCTTCTCAAACCCTGACCTTCTCCCATTATTTATTAGTATTTTGATGGGTCGTAAGGTGTATGATATTTTATAAGGGAAAACACAACTCCAACTTTCTCTTTAGGAGTTAAATGAGGCATCATCTCATCTACAATGTTATATTATTGTGATATTCAATGACAGATGCACCTCGGTGGATGATTTTGACAGGTTTTTTTGTCATGGAACCTTCAGGATGAAGCAACAGTGGGGCTCCTGGATGGTCATTACATCATTATTCTCTTATCTTAAATAGATGATATGCATCAAGACTCGTCTTCCTAACCATGACATTTCAATGAACATAGGTTCTTTCCTCTTTGATAGAACTACAACATTCTCATGAAATGAGATTCTCCAAGGATAGACATCTCGAAAAGATTCCCATAATATCCCTGCCCTTCTAAAACCCCTATATTATCTATATGTTAGGAAATAAGGTTGGCATATTTCTATAATGGGATACTAAAACTAGATCTGTGTAACATCCATTCACCCTAGGGTGTGTGTTATTTTTGATGTCTCCCATAGACCAACTGATTTTATATGGATTGTTATCGGTAAAGAATTACAATAAAAGCAGCTGGTCATCTATGAATTATGGGTAATATTTTGAGAATCTTTTATGAATTTGGGACAAAAACCCATTAAATTTAGGTTTATAGTTAGGAAATAGGATGAGAAGTCAGGCATCGTGTGGATGATCATACTCCAGGGCCGAATGATGTGGCATCCATATATGAGGTAGGCCTTCAATGTAATGTCGGTCGGGCTGAGGGTTGTAGTATTGATGATGATGCAATAGTATGGAAACAGGATTTGATGACACCTTTTCACCTGAAGGTTTATAATGTTTTCAATAGAGTAAAGATGGATTTAGAAGGTCCTTAAAGAGACACTGAGATTGCAGGGGTCGCTTTCTTGTAGTATAGGATTGTGGAGGATGAGAAAGAATATGGCTGTGTGGATTTGGGTTATCATAATTGTATGGATGATAATTATTTGGAAGATACAAATAAGGAACCATAGGGGGAAACCAAACAGGGTTCTTATTGGCGTTGGAGGGAAAATAGAAAGAAAATTATAGGAATCCCCAGGTTTATAAAGAGTTAATGAATTATACAAGAAGAATTTTATAACCTCAGAATACAACTGAGGGTGGAAATTGTAATGATCCTAAGAAGGGCCCAACGTAGGGGCTGGTGAGACACCGGGTTGAAGGTTAGAGACACAACTAAGAGAAAATCCAGACCATTAATTTTTTTGTAAATCAGGAAGGTTTGAATCACGATAAAAATATTTACAGTGAAGTTGAAAAAATAAGTGGGATAGAGACTAGAGTCTTGTCAACATGGATAAAAAATGCGCAAGGATTACCCATACCAACAAAAACCAATAGTGACCAGGTCAGGTAAAAAGATGAAATCTAATGAGAAGGAATATATGCCTTCATCGAGTGTTAACATAGAGGAGAATCATGGGGAAGTTATGGATGATTTTGTTGAGGTTGGTGAGGGAAAAATTGATGTTGAATAAGTATCTAAATAGAAACTACTGTAATTTCGTGTCCACTATGACGAAGAAATAGTGGTGGAATTTATGTATATTAGTGCTACACAAGAAAATGCAGATTAGGGGATGGGTAGGCCACTTCATGTGGTTTTAAATAGTGATCAAAAAATATGGATTGAAAATCGGGATCTTATACTAATAAGGGTTTTTGATGAAGGGAAGCTATGTATGGAAGATTACCCTCAATATTATTAATAGTTGATAGATTACAATGAAGACTTCATCCTTGATGGTCCAGACTCACATGTACACTCTATCTCCTAGAAAATAGTTATGGAGGAAACATCTAACAAGATAATGTTCTATTTAAATAAATTTTTAAAACTTTTTATGACTTTCATCCTTGTTTAACTTATGTGCTTTCTCACATTTCCAAAAAGTGTTTTCTAATAATAAAAATTAATTTTTAGTCAGTCATCCATAGACTACTTCATGAAAGTCACCTAGTTTTCAGAAATCATGAGTCTCCTTCATCAACACAGCTTTTATCAAATTATTTCTGATTATTAGAGACTTTTTCAATCTTTTGGTTGGGTTGATGGACCTCCATGTTGATATTATCACATGTCCAATGACAAATTCATGATTAAAATTCATTTGGGATGAAACTATCAATACCTTGGGTGAATTGTTTTTGGGTATCATGAGATATTTGTATAGGTGCGCTGGGAACGTAACAAGACTTTCATCCACCATGAGTACATATAACCTCCTCCCTTTTAATCCAATTTATTCTATGTAACAAAGGATGATATTCATTTGATATTTCTTTCAATTTATCAAGGGAATTTCCTCTACTTTTTTTGAGATGTGTGGCGTAACCGATATGTGTCACATGGTTTTGTGCAAGCATTCCATGGATGAATCTTACATTTTTCCTTAAGAATCAAGGAATTTTCTAGGGTACATCACAAAATGAAAATTCCTAACTAAAGGGCTCTTGCGATGCGAGGTGGGCAGGTTGTTGTGGAATCTCCATGTCATTCTGGTCATCCTTGGTGTGATACATGTCTTCCTGCGACCACGATTCCTTCTTGCCTCCCCCCTATTAACCCCTATGTTTTATTTTTCAATGTTAAGTGATCATATGAGTTGGAATGAGTAGTACATTGGGTTTTTTTGTTGATTTTTGGATGATTTATCACTTCAAAAATATGTGTCATATGAAGAATGTGCATGAATGAAATTAACATGTCTATCCGTCTACCTTTAGAACACCACGGAGTTGTCTGGACAAGACCATGGACTTCTATGGGGCATGCCTAAAAAGGTAGATAGTTTGGGTGAGGTTAGGTAGGAACGTCATTGAGGTCTTTCAACATCTTTCATATCACTATGGGTAGAAAATGAATGTCTTTCAGTGATCGTGAACCCCACTAGCCCATTCCCTTTATCCCCATCACTATATCCGTTGAGTACTGATAGGTCATGTGAGATTAAAAAGATATCACCAAGCGGTCATATTCTTCTTAATGACGACCAGGAATATGAGCTTCATGACAACTACTGATCTCATCCTTCAGAATGTAATCTCTTTTTATTCAAGATGGATTATGGGTGGTTTGTTTGTAAAATGCCAGTGAAAAACTATGTGTCCTAGGGGCACTCATTCAATTCTTTGGGTGGGGGGAATCACAATAACAAGTAGGTTTGTTGAAGAGGGATCTGTGGGACTAATTGTGGGAAATTCCCCATACATGGGGAATTCATGTAACCCTAAAATAGTCACACGATCGTGAGTCTTATAGGATTCCAGAATCCATAACCATCCACTTCTTTCATACTTTAATGGGGAAAATAATACTAGTCATATTTAAAAATTTCATCATTTTTTTATTTTTCTAGAACATATTTGGCGGGAGTGAATAATCTTATTTTGATGAAATATTATTAATGCCAATTTTTACTCCATTCCTTTAATTTGACGTTATATATATCATGAAAATTGGGAAATTAGAATATAAATCTTTAAAACCTCTATAATATTCCATATAGATTATAAAAATTATTGGGAAATTTTATATCATTCATATTATATAACAATTATTATTTTTAGCATCATTTATATTATTTTTTAGTTAAGTAAATAAATGTTATATTAGCATTTCACAAGAACTAAAGGTAATTATATAATTTATAAAAATTATAAATAAATATATATCATGAGAATAAATTCATTATTCTCAGAATTAACTTTTATTTTCATATATCTAATGATTTTTCTCTTATGAGGAAACTAACTAGATATTTAAAACCATTATTTACATTCATTTATTTAAATATTATAACGATCATTTTCGAGGAATAGTTCCTACTAAACCATTATATTAAGATCCTAGTATAATTATTATAGAATCAACTTCACTTGATAAAAATTTATATGAAATCTTATAAACTTATCAAACATTATGAAACTAGACTAACTACATTTAACATTTAATGAGGTGATAAATTTTACCACAATTACGATTTATAATACGCAAAAATAAAGGGTTCACATTTACTAAAATTAAACATACTAATTCCAAATATGTAATACATTTTATCAAATTTGATATCTAGATGTTTTATAAATTAAATTTAATATATGTCCATAAACCCCAATGAACAATGATTCTTAGAAAAAAATATAGTTCTCTTTAAAAATGATTTTTTATATATGTTTATCACAAAATTAAATTATAAAATTTATAGTAGTGAACTTAATTAGATTATTATTAATATAATTTAATATGTTTTAATTTGAAACCATTTAAAATTTAAATGAATTTTTGTTAATTCTTAAAAGAAAAATATAGTTCTAAAAAATCAGTATTTTTAACATTTTATTGAAAAATCAACCATTTACAATGAAAAACATTCCTAACGATAATTTTGCGATAATTATTTAAAAAATATTTCCATTTTAAAAAAATCAAAATTTTATAATATCTATAAATTTATTAAAATATTGACTCACAAAAAGTTTGATGTATCATTTTTCTGAAGAGATGTATGTGAGAATAAAAAAATAACATTATAAAAAATTGTGTACTGTTTTTCCTAAAAATAAATCCATTCTTGTGTATTTATTTTGTAACTTATAAAAATTTCATAATTCTGTTAATAATATTTATTCCCTCCAATTTAAAAGCTATGTTATAATGGTCAATTTTAAATAATAACATTTTGGTGTTTGTTTAATCTTCCTGTGGTCTGATATATATGTTATCAAACATTATTTTATTTTAGAATATTTTTCTGTTACATAGTTTTTTTATGAATATTAAATAGATGAAAACTCTCAGGATAACTTCATATGTAGGATTGGTTATAACACACTTAGATGATATGAAATATTTATTTAATTAAATTTAATTTCTTTGATTGCTTACATTACATGAAACTCTAAGCCATAATAGACCATGTAAAGTAATTATAAATAAACATTATAATTTAAAAGTAGAAATATTATTGAAAAAATTATGAAAAATATATAAATTTCATACTCAATACAAATGTATTTGAAAATTCTTAGTAAATAATATATCAATAATTATTAAGGTCATTTTATTCATGATAAATTTGTTTTCATCAATAAATTACATTAATATTTTTTGTGAGAAAATTTTATAAATTATTTTGGTATATCATAGAAATTTTATTTTATAAAATTAGAATAAATTTTGATATATGAATATGAAGTTTATCTTAGGATGAACTATTAAAAATTTTCTAAATAAATCATTATTAGTGAATTATGAAATACAATAATTTTTATCATGACTATATTTTTTCACCCATTTATGATGTGAAATTTTATTGAAAAATTCTTTATAATTAAAATTAGTTCAGTTAAATTTTTAATAATACAATAATGTTTGTAGGGATCAATATTTTTTTTTTTATAAAAACCAATTTATATGTAAAAAGGAATGTCTCTTAAAAATGTTTTCGTATGCATGGAATGTGTTATCTTCAAAATAAATTAGAATTATAATTATTTATTAGTTATTTTAATTAATTTATTATATTCTGTATAATAAATATTTTTAAAATTCATGTAATATGTTTTGACGCATTGTATAATAATAAATATAGTTTTATTCTTAAACCTTTATTCTTCAAAAAACACGTTTTCATTAGGTTTTTCACACATATTTTAAAATTATTTGATTCTACTTATATATATTAATTTTTATGAAAAATAATCTATATATCTAATTATGAGGTTCAAATTTGGTAACTATGACCCTTTTATTTTTTGTTCAGTTTGACTAGAAAATTTAGAAAAAAAATTCACAAATGTAAAGAGTATATTGTTTGAAACTAGGTAAAAACTACATTAAAAGGCCATTATTTTTCACAGTATTTCATATTTGATTAAGGTAATTTTAATATTATCATATTACGATTTAAATTTAATTTTTAAGATAATATTTTCAATGAAAATGACCTGTATAATTTTCCAGTCAAAGAAATTTACCAAATGTCAATCTCTTAGATTTATATATGAATTTTATATCAAAAAAAGAAAAAAATAAATCTATGAATAAATAAATATATATCTATTTTGAGATTATTTAAATTATTTTGTCGATGATTTTTTTCTACTTTTTAGTATTCATAAAATGTTATTAAATTCATATGTAACACTGATGCATTGTCTCTCCTATTAATGTTATAAAATAATTAATGAATTTGAGAATATTAAAAGTAATATAAATTAATTAAGTTTATGTGTTGAAATAATTTCTAAGATTAATATTAAATATTAGTGTTGTGTTGTAGAATTATATTTTAATTATAACTGCTTATTTATGTAATTTATGAAAAAATAATTGACTGGTGTCTGAATAAGAAATAATTTTTTAATTTGAAAAAGATATTTCATCATATTTACCATCCATGTGCACATTAAGATAATATCTAATGTTTTTGTTTCAATGAAGAGGAGGTTCCAATTCATACGAAGGACGTCAGACCTATTGCAATAGATTCTCAACTCACTTGTATTTATATGAGACACAAGTCATAATAAAAAAATATTATTTTATATTGTGTAGATAATACCCATGAATATCAGTTATAGTTAATCTTATTCATGTAATTAGGGTTTATAAGTTTATATAAGGATTTTTATTTCATAGGGATTATGATTCAAATATACAATAATATTATCATTTATATGTTACAATCACACTGTTTATCAGGATATATTATGAATAAGTTTCTACTGATGATATATTATGATCCACCTATAAAGAAACTCATGAATTTTCTTCTACTCTAAATATCATTTGTGATGTAATGTTTTATATTCATTTTCCTCTCTTTAAGAACTCAATTTGATAAAAGAATGTTTTTAATGAAAATTGAAAACATTTCTCTATTTTCTAATGAATTCAGTCTCTTCCCTATTCATTTTTTCTAAATATATTTTCAATTGTGTTTTTAATATTCTACAATTATTGTTTAAATTAATTTTTACTCATTTTTTAATTTTTATAAAAAATTAAATGGAATCTTCTTGTAATTTTCTAAAATAAGTAGTTTTTGACATTTTACAAAAAATGTGAAAGGTATGTTTATAAAATTTTATTGAATGAATGAAATTTCAGAGGATTATGACTATTAAAATATTATAACCTCCCTCTAAAATATTCCAAGGTAATTTATATGAAAACTTTTTCCATAACATATTCAGAATATTTGTATTATGAAGGTGATTTTCAAATAGTAATGGTTATTTTCCTCATGAAATATATAATTCGGATTTTAAAACAATTTTATATATGATTAAATCTATTGATGTTAATTTTTCTTTTTAGGGGATATGATCATATTATTCCCATATAACACTTTTATGGATGGGTAATGTTTCTGTTTTTTGAGATGTTTATGAAACCCATTTATTTTCCATGTGTTATTCTATAATGAATGGGTGAAATATTTATAAATCCAATTTCATAGAATGAGGTATAATATGTAGATATGATGATTTTTTTATGATATTGTGTCACACACAAACATGGTTTTGATTATTTGATGGTAGTTATGTTATAACAAAGGATAGTTACAATGTTATAACGAAGTATGGTTACTATATTATAAAACGGGGAATGTGGTTCTATTGTAACCAAGGATATGTGGGACCATAATTATATATACCTCCAATACATTGGGTAATAATTAATATATAGTGAGATAATATTGACTATAATGGGGATTGAATGGTGTTTTGCAAGGGAATTTTTTTACTATGATTATCTTGGGAGTGAACCTTAACTACTATGATGGATTGGTCTGTAAAATCATTTTGCTATGATATTCTTGGAAATAATCCATGACTACTATGGAAATTATTTTCAATACATCTGTGTATTAAAAATTATTATTATTTATTCCGATTTTATGTTCTAATATTTCATATTTAATGATTCATTTATGAATAATGTTTTAGGAACAAACAATACTTATTAAATAATTTAATATTATTAACTTTATATACATTGATATTTTTGACATATTAAGATCATATTATCATACCCTTGTTTTCATGTTATGTTTTTGTGACCGTTCATATCTTATTTTTACCCTTATTGAGTATCAGAGCTCTCTATTTCTATTGTTTCGATTAACCATGTTATTACAAAAGTTATTATATATGATTTTTCTAATATGAGTGTTATTTATTAATTTATTATTGTGATAATATATATCTTAATTAGTAAAAATATGTTTACATATCTATTTTTTCCAATATATTAGACATATATGACTCTGTCTTTGATAATTGTGTTATGAAAATAATTTTAATCTAATAAATAGTTATACCTTTGTATGAAAATTTTTGATCAGTATTTTTATTATAAAAAATAATAATTAGTTTTATTTTGAAAACTAGGATTGAGAAATGAATAGTGAGAACCTTTGAGATATGTATATGTATAAGATAATATCCTAATGCTTTGGAAATGACCATGGATATCCTAGGTTATACCAATGCATTTATATATTGATAAGAGGGTTTAATGATAGAGACCACCATTGAATCATAATTCATGATTATATAATATAACTATTTTTTCATTATTTTTTTACAATTACACATTTTATTTTTTGATTTAGTCAATGGAAGGAACTAGAAGACATAACGTTAACAATGAATAAGATGTTCAATGAAAGGATTGTCCTCATAAAACATTATATGTGATGGGAACTAGAAGATACAACTATTTTTATTCCCAATTATCTATCATTACATAATATTAATAATATAATAATATGTTAGTTTCATAGGAAGTCAAATAGGAATAGTATTTACATTCAATAATTTTCATGTGAAAATGATCATGGCTATAAGAATGTTCGGTTTTTTCTTATCAAGAATATACGATGAAGAACGTTGGATAATACATAAAATTCAAGGGGAATATATCTATATAGAATTAAAGGTCATAGAGAAAATAGTATCAAATCAATTCAATATCTTATATGTGGGGAACATTATAATTATATAAGTCAATTCCATTTATTAAATGATAACTCCATGAATATGGAAGGACCTATGTAATGCTAGTATTAGAAGGGAATAAAAAAAGTGTTTATGTATTTTGATTTAAGAGTTATATAATTGATATTATGTATATATGAATCATGAATCATCTATGGATTTTTATATAAAATTATTTATGTACATGAATAAATATGTTTAATTATACAAATAACTAAGAAAAGGTTTAATGATTAGTTTTGACAAATAAGTTCTAGTCACTAGTGAGATATGGTTTGTCACATTAAAATTAGTTTGTGGCTTGAAGAAAAGGTTATTTCGTTCATCATCGATGAAGTTTATTACTTTTTTGGATTTAGGGGAATATTTCATTTTTTATTTGGATAATGATTTTTCTTTTCATGTGATGGTAAATTATGAGTTATGGATACTATCATGGATTTATAGGTTTATGTTTGACCACATGATTAATGTCTTTAACCACATTTTTTAGTTTTTCACATATGTATTTATGAGGTAATTTGAATCTTTTATAGGGTTATATGAAGAATAATAAATGCATTTTTAAAAAACCCTTGGTTTTGTATATGATTATAGTGTATTATATAATGGTATATAAATAATATTGATTATGGAAATCTAATTCATTGACATGGAAATATTTTAGATGATATTTAGAGTAATGTTATGTATTACCTATTAGGTTAATATCTAAATTAGATTTACTATATTTTGGTAAATTTCATTACATTTCATGATTATAATGTGAATTATTATGGAGATTAATGGTACATTGGGGGATTTTTTATTTGGTTGTTTTATATTTATCATTTAGGTTTAACATTTCATTTCACCTGAAAAATTATTTGGAAATAATGAAATTATATTTTTAGAGATGTAATATAAATGGTATAAGATCACCTTTTATGTAACAACATTATTTAATGTTTAGTATATTATATTTATTTTTGAAATATGGTAAATTATGAAATGATCTTTGTTGAACCATTGTTTTTATTCAAGAAATTTTGGGAGATAAATGAATTATTTCAATTATTATTATTTTTTGGTAATTATTTTAATTTTTTCTAACCATTTTGGGGTTTTTAATTCCTATATAAAGATTAATATTTTGATATAGTTTTTCGAACCATTAAAAGATTATTTTTTTAGTTCAGGTCTGAAAAAATAATCTCAAATAATTATCATTTGGAGAAACATAATAGGATTTGAGGGAGATTTATTAAAGGAATAAAATATAATTTAAAATTAATTATTTTTCCTTTTCTAAATGAATTCCTAAACTCTATAAAAATGTTTTTAAGGAAAAATCACATCTTATAAAATCCAATTCAGACAAATTCTTATCGTCTTAACTCCTTATTGATTAATGGTTTGTGGTTAGTAACATTGTCCTTGTCATGTTATCGATCAATATTTTTTACTACCTAGGTGTCAGTTTTCACATCAATATTTATATTTTCACTCAACACTAATGTTATCATATTTAGAGAAGTTTTTTATAATCTAGAAGACCTTTATATTTTTAACTCTATAATATCAATAGTATGTTTTAATAATCATTTTTACGATGTGTGATTCCACTATTTATTCTTTTAATTTCAATCCATTCATTACCAAAAAAAATTTCAAATTTTCATGACGAAGCTTATTAAATTTGGCAGAATATGACACCAAGACAATTTATAAAATAAATTGTTTCAATTAAAGTTAATTCCATTGATAGCTTGTGTTACATTCAACAATGAGCCTAAAAACCCATATAATTTTATTACAACCTCTACATTAAATTGTGGTTTATGAATATTTTTATCAAATTTAGGAAATATATATAAATTTAATACTCCAAATTATTCTGTTTAAAATGTCTCAAAAAATAATCACTAACATTTTAGTAAATTTATTCTATTAATCAGAAATATGTTTTCTTCAAAAAATATTTTTATTACATTTTGTAATTAAATATTATGATTAATTTTTTATTTTATTTATATTTTAATATATAAAAATAAAATAATTTTTTAATAAATATATTAAAATGATCTTAGGAATTTTATTGAAGAATTTTTAAAAAATATTGATTTTCTTGTAAATAGTGAAAAATACTAATTTTTTTAAAAACTATATTTTTTGTAGGGATGTAAAAGGATCTATTTATTTTAAAATTATATAATCAACAAATTAGTTTTATTATATATTATCTAATACATTTAATTTAATTTAAATAAATTTTATTTTTTACTATAAATATATATTCATATTTAAAAAGGTATTATCTTGAAATACTAATTTTTATGCATCAAATGTGTTATTTTTTTATTAAAATAAATTTATCACTATTGGTGAATAATTTTAATGATATTTTATTGTTATATATACTCAATTAAAATTTTAACATTTATCTTATATTTTTCGAAGCCTGAGATAATAATTAATCATGTTTAATGCTTGACATCGTATTTTTCTAAACAATGATTTCCAAATTTTTTCCAAAGTTTTTTTCAAATTAATTTCATACAAGTTTGGGAATTAAATTAGATAAAATGGATTCACTATTATAATTAATTTGGTTCAAATTTTTTAAATAGGCCCCTTTTATTTTATGTGAGTATGAATAGTGACTATAATAACATTTATCAACCAGTAAAAAGGTAAATAATGTTTTCTAAGATTAAAATTAACTAATAAATCCATAATTTTAAATCATTAATCTTATTTTAAGATTAAAATTTTACCATTATAACATTATTCTAAAATTATTTTTATTTCAGTGAGATATTCCCCTAAAAATGGCCTATATATTATTTAAATCATATAAAGTTAAAAAATGTCACTCTTCCTGTTTTATTATATCTTATCTATCTAGATAGGGATAAATCAGGTTATTAATGAATAAATTTTTCGAAATTGATCTTAATAAAATTATTTTCATGATTACAATTTGTTTAGAATTTATATTATTAATATAATATCATAAATTATTATGAAGCATCGATACAATATTTCTAAAATTAATAAAACATTATTAATAAATGAGGTAAAATGATAAAATTTAAATAATTTGACTGATTTAATGAGTTCTGTGAATTTTGTAGATGAATATTACATATTTTTGTCATAATAAATAATTATATTTTTACTCCAACTTTTTATTCATTCATTTTATGTTAAATTAACTCAGTAGAGTCTAAATTGGAAATAAATATATTCTATGAAAATAATATTTTTTTAATTTAATTAAAATATAAAAATGTGAAAATAGGGATAAAATTCTATCTAAAATTTCATTCCATTCCCAATAATCGTCTATTTTTAACCATTTTTCTTGAGAGAGAATTTAATATATTTTAATATTTTAGGGAATTACAAGATTTCCCCTCACCTCAATTATGAAAGGTCACCTTCTTCCCTCACTTATTCACACCATTTGAGCATTCTTTCTATAATATACCTTATAAAAATCACTTATAAACATCATTAGTCACATTTATAGGTTTTTATCTTCCCTAAAGTCTTACCCAATGATAATTTCTTGGGTATTTCAAGGGGTTGTTTAAAAAATGGGGAGGTTCTGATGTGTATAAAAGAATTCAGCCCCATGGTAAAGGGTTTGGTCTCATATTTATTTCTATGAGGCACAAGCCATATTCACAGTTTATTATTTTATCTAGTGTATATAATACCATTAAATTTAGTTTATGATAAATCCTATGAAATTTTTTAGGATTCACATTTCCATATGTTTGTCTTTATTTTATGGGACTTTTAATTTAAATGTTACCTGAGTGGTAAGGATTTTATATTATATTCTCATTATTTAGTGGGATTGTTTATAATTAAGCATCTAAAATTAAATTCTTATGATACACTAGTCATGTCACTCATGAAATTTATTTCCCATTGTTATTTCTTTAAAATAAACATTTTCATTTCATTTTCCTCTCTTTAAAAACTCTATAGGAAAAAATAATGTTTTTAATGAAAAATGGGTTCATGTATATCTTCAGTATAAAATCATTTCACTATAAGGTATATCCATACTAAACATGTTTTTATAGTTGTTTTTATCAGTCCCCAATTATTTTTTAATATCAATTTTACCCATATCTAAAATTTTATAAATCGATTTAAAACTAATCTTCTTGTCATTTTCCAGAGGAGGTACTATTTTACTTTTTACAAAAACATTAAAATTATTTTTTCATGTCATACTATATGATTGTAATTCCCATCATCATATAAAATCAATGTCCAGAAGCTCTAATTATATTATAACAAAAATCATTTCAAAGAAAAAAATTTCCATAATATTTTATAAGTATTTGTATTTTAAATATAATTTTTAATTTGGAATGTTTATCTTCATCAATAAATATTTCAGTGAACTGATAAAGTAATTTAAAAATATTATAACATACTTTAATAATAATTATGATTCACTAGGTATATTATCTTATGATACCATTCATAATCTTTTTATGTATGGTGAATTTTTATTTTCACGAGAAGTTTATGAAACCCATTTATTTTCAAATGGTTATGCTATGAGGGATAGATGAAATGTTTAAGAAACTCATCTTATTTTAGTAGGATATTATGGGATGATATGGTAATTGTTTCGTGATATTATGGAACACATATGTATGGTTTTTATTATATGATGGTGGTTACATTAAAACCACGGATGGAGGTTATGTTATTTATAATGATGGTGGTTTTGTTATAAACAAAATATGTGGGTTAAATTTTAAATGAGGACAGGTATGAACGGAATTATATAAAAATAAAGTGAATTGGGTAATTATAGATATATCATTTGATAAACTGGATTGGAATGGGGTGGTGTTATTTTACATGTGTACTTTTTCCATTACGATAGTATTGGGATTGATGCTGGACTGTTATGTCTTTCTGGGGAGTGAACCCATTCAACTATCATCATCTTGTCAATGTATCTTGACTACTAAGGAAATGATTCCCTATCATTATTTTTATTAAATGAAACTATGTATGTTGATTATTTTATTCTTTAGTGGACCGTGTTTTATGATTCTTTTATGATTCATTTCTTATTAACGACAAATATTTATACCATGATTCAGTATTCTAATCTATAATATACCTAGTATTTTTGTAAAAAAGTTATGCTCATGTTATCATACCCTTATTCCCATGTTCTGATTTAGTGTTCATTTTATCCTCCTTGTTAACCCATAATATGCATATGATCTCACTCTTTCTTATGTTTCCTTTAGCCTGGTGTGAATAAAGTTATTAAATTTGATTTTTTTTATTAGAAGGGTTCTAGTAGTGAAGTACTTACTAGGATATGGTGTTGTTATTTTATGATTTAGTTTTTTTACGTATACATGTTTTAAATTATTCTAACCTATATGATTATGGAATTCCCTATTATGTCTTGTTAATAATAGTCATCTAAAATGATGAAAAATCAATGTACGAAAATTATGATTCGAAATAAGTTATGTAAACATAGTCTCTTTATTACCTATTCACATGGGTAAAAATTTAGTGTTTTTTAAATTGGTGTCTTTCATAATGTTAATGGATTTTACATTAATGTAGGTTACCCTATATATGTAAGGTTAACAAAAAAATCATGGTTTAAATTTTTTTTAATAAGGTAGTGGACAATACCCACTTTTAATCCTGGAACAAAAAACCTCTTATCAAAAGGGTCGAGAGGATAACCAATCTTGACCTAAAGTCCTAGTGGAAAAAAGGCCAAATAAAGTATGATGGATTGATGAAATGGCGTATTAAAAGTCAATGGAAATTTATTAAAGAGAAAATAAAACAGTATAAGAAAAATACAAACAAAAAACACAAAAACCATAAAAAATGGTTAAGGTGAAAAGGAAAGAAACCAAAGCAGACAAACACCCAATAAAAAAGGGTGGGCTATGGGATGAGGCCACCAATGCCGCCAATGATGATCAAAGCCGGATCAAGTAAGAAATCTCCACGACAGAAGAAACTCCATCAGCCCTGGCCTTTATTGGCCATAAAACAGCAACAAAAAAGCCTTCCATCCACCAAAAGAAGCCAGCAACTAAGCCTCTCGCCCGCTCCAAACAGCACAATGATTCCCAGAATTTGGGAAACCAAATGAAGCCAGCAACTCTACAGACACCAGCCTGCTCCAGATCAGCACACTGATTCCCAGAATTTGGGAAACCACAGCAACTGTACACAGCAAAGCTCTACTTCCATCCAGAAGAAAAAGAAACAAGCCACTCCAAAAAACAAACAGGCCCTAAAAGAAACTTACAAAAGTCTAAAAATGGGGGATTTGTCACGGTCCTTATTAATAAAAATAAGGAGATCATCATGAACTTGATCAAACCAAACAAAATCAACACCATTAACACCTTTATTAGCCAGACCATCAGCAACAGAATTGGCTTCCCTATAAACGTGAGTGGTAATATGATTCAAAGAAAAAAGGGTCTCCAAACAATTAATCCAGCGATTAGTAAGCTACCAGGAAAAGTGATAAAGACCCATCCTAATTGCAGAAACAACAACAGAAGAATCACTCTCAAACCATAAATTATCCCAACCACGCTGCACAGCTTGATCGACAGTAACAATAATGCCAAGCATTTCGGCCTCAAGTGAAGAGGAAAAGCCACAAGAACCATGAAAACAACCAAGGACATCTCCTTTATGATTCTTGAAAACTGCACCATAACCAATTAAAAGATAAATGATTGAAACAAAAAACATGGCATGTTTGCATGAAGGCCTAGATTGGTACTAAATCCATGAGTGAGCAATCTACATAGGAAATAACACCACAAATAAAATTTATAATTATAAATCATAACTAGTATTATATAAAGAGGTATAGATTATATAAATTAACATGTGATATAAACTATTTATATTTATATTATTAATGATTCATAATAAATTAATTCTAATTATTTAAATTTAATGGACTTATTATGGATATTATTTAAACAACAAAAAAGTGTTTTGATGTTTGATTCGACTAAGAATTATATGTGAATATAATTTGATACATATATTATCTAAAAATTTTTACATAAGAGGAATTGCATTATAAATTTGTACATAATATAAATTTGTTTATAAGATTTTTTATGATTCATAAATAATATTATATTAATAAAATAGTATAAAATGAATAATATGATAGAGATCCCATTTAAATGTACATAAAATCCTTATATTAAAAATTATTGAATATGTATAATGTTAAATCTAAAATTATAAATGTTTTTTAATTAACATTTATTTATTAATTTTTCATAAATTATTATCTCAGGTTTAAATATTTGAAATATTCATTAATTTAATGATTATTTCGTACTTCTTTTATAGTTATAAACAATTTATATAATATTTATGTATTCATTAGTTTAAATGTTAAACTACTTCTATTAAATGGATCCTTTCAATATATTCTAGGCATGATAATGAATTTATTTTTTCTTTTAGCATTACCATGGATTGTAATTAATTTTATTTACATGAATTTATTTATTGAATATAGTTTACACATATTAGGATTAAGATTTATGATGAATTCAAGTATATCTTGTGAAAAGTATTCATTTGTAGAGGGACTTAGGGTTGGACTAGCTCCTAAAATGTGAGATTATGACATGTTCGGAATGGTTAATTGGGTTAGTTATCCCTCTATATAGGTTTAAACTTGAAGATATTTTCATTTTCATATAAAATTTATCCTTTAATTGTATGTTTCATGTACCTTATTCATATGATATATTTGGATATGTATGAATATTCCTGAATAATATTTTTGGGTGACTAACAAAAAAAATTTGGTTGTGTAAATAGTTACATGCCAAAATGGTTCGAACACATTGGTTTGGTGAATGAAATATAATACCAAACTAAATCACTATAAGAATTTATATATAACGAGAAATAACTTGTGATTATATAGATGGACTATAATCCCATTAAAATATAATTTGATAGATTCATATTACAGTGACACATTTTGAGGCCACAATTATACAATAGGGTATGTTTTTACCTATCATGGTTCACTTGAATTATGTTTTTTACAGAGAGAAATAAATACCACTAGATCATCCTTGGGTATGTTTTCCCCTAGGAGGGTGGCTCCATATTTTCTTATTATTATTTTCCTAGAGAATTATTTTTGTTACACCTGACTGGGAAAACATTAGGATGAATACTGGTGGATGAATGTTGAGATAATCTATATTATATATTTAGATAAATATTATCCCCTCAATAATACATGTTTCGAAAATACTGTGATTAATATTTATTCGCAACTAAAATAATTTTGAATCAAGAGGAACACTCTAGAAGGTTAATGATACCTGAGGTTATATAACATGTTAAATTATGATTATATGCATTAGTGTATTTATATATGATAAGTTTTTTAATTTATCTGTTTACTAAAATATGATGGAATTTGATTCCCACCCATCAACGATGGTTTTTTAATAAAATCTTCTTTTCAAGAAAGTACTCCAATCACCTAGAATATTATAAGTGATATGGAAAAAATGATTTATTTTTTTCAGCATTCATGTTAAATGATAATAAATTTTATTTCATAAAAAAGTAGGTTATGCAAATTATAATGATATTTAGAATGGAATATAGTTTCTGAGATGCTAATGTGAGTATATTTGGACTTATAGAAGTTAAATGTAATCAAATTATGGATTACACTATATATGTGTAAAAATGATTTCACATTATATCATAAAATAGTATAAAGAAATTTAAGTAAATATGAATATAAAGAGTTGCATTAATTTCTGTAACAAACTACATATCACTTTATCCAAAAAATAGTTTAAGACATATTGGTAAAGAGATATGTAAGAGTTACTTTCAGTTAAAATATTTAAGTGATTATCAATTTATCCCTATAATTTTGTGAGTATAAGTAGTTTTATAATTTTATGATTTTTTTATGGAATACGATTAAATAGACAATGATGATGATCTCAGAATGAATTCTCAATGGTGATATCAATTTGACATTATAACAATTTTTGTTGCGATGTTAAGAACTTTTAATATATCAATGAATTTGAATAGTTTGTAATTTGGTTCAAATGTATCACCATTATCCATACCAGCCCAGTTCATTGATATTTCACACTAAATATTTTTGTGGGAGGGTTTTATTAGATGGTCTTATATAGATGTTACAGGGATTACATATGATATAATTTCTTAAAAACCAAGGAACTTATCAAACTTAATGATAGACTATCATTTTATCATACATGTTATGATTATTTGTTTTTTATGATGGTTTTTAATAATATTTTTAATGAGATTAGGAATATTAAAAATTATTATATTTTAGATAGTCTCCACTAATTCATTAGTTATCATAGTTTGTATAAATGTATACTCACATAATTGTTTTTGAACATAATGATAATTGACCTCTCAATGTATGACATTGAGTTCTCCGTATTTGATATTTATCATGTATTATTATAGGTTATAATGAAATTTTATGGTTGGAAGGAGTAAGATTATTTTATAGTGATACAAAATATTCTCATGAGGAAAAAATAGAGAATATAGTTCTATTTTTGCAGTATATATACTACTAAATATACCGCATGGAGTTTCGAAATAATATATTTGCTATACTTGTTGTTAATGGATCATAATGGAGTCCCCAGTATTAGATTTTGAATATATTCCAACAATTATAAACATCAGATGTTGATACCCAACTTGAGTAATTTTATATACTATCTTTTAAAAAGAAAGGGTGGTTGGTTATATTGCTAAACATTACATTGGTTGGAGATTAACTGAGATTTTACTTTTTCCCTCTTTGGATGAATGTTACATATTTTTCCTCAATTAAGATATATTATAAGAGTGTTTAACCATACCTAGGTATTATATATCTATCTATAAAAGGTAGATGTGATTTTATTATCTATAAAGATGAATGACATATTATGTATTCATTGATCAGATCAATCTACAGTTGGAGAATCAAGAAAAAGTGGGTTGATTGTTTTGGATTGACATGTTGAATGTCCCAAGATCAGATGATGGCTTATAGAAATATAAAATATGGGAATGCACATTTTCATATGATGCAAACATTAGGAAACTGGTTTATAGAGATATTTTTTGTGTGGAAATAACACCACATCCCATTAGAACATGAGTAGCATTGATTTTATTTCTAGATGACACTATTTGGATTCATTTATGGATTTAGAGGATTTAATTAATTGAAAATAATTTAAAGGCCGATGGGGATATAGTTTTTTGTTGGATGACTGCAGATTTATTTTGACTAAAAGAGGTACTCTAAAATAATTTAGGAGTATGATCAAGAGTCTTTTGGATGGGTATTCATAAGTTATTACATATTACACGATAAAAGGTTATATTAATGATAGATTTCCATTTTTTAGATGATATCCAAAAGGATGTTGGATTTGATTCCCCATGATATAGTATACAATACAACATATGGTGAAATAGAACTACATATACTTGGATTTAGTGAAAGTGGGAGATTGAAGGACATGTTCCCTAAATCCTTTGTGGTGTCTATAAGATATCATGTATTGAATAAAAAATTATTTACATGTATAATTTATATGTCAGTTATTAATGTTTATTTTCACAACCGATTGATAAGAAGTTATAATTCATGTTAGTCTTCCACATGATTATCTTTTAATATACCATTTTATGAGATAAAATATATGAGAGGTGGAGAATTTATATTAAGAATGCATATACTATCTGTATCATTTATTCAGTAATACTAATTAATGAATAAATTTATGTTATTGAGGTTTATCATAAATAGCATATATAAACTACCTCAATGTGATGGCAATGGTGGGGTGCTTCCATAATGCTTCATCATAAGTCATTGGTACCCAGTGGATACAGTATTTATAATTATATATTACAATAGAGGCGCCAAAATAATTTGGTGGAAAGATATGTAACATTAAAATGATGAATTATTTACTCAAATAGTAGATACAATATACGGGGATATATTTTGGATTCCCTTTTTGACCGTTAACAAACACATGTGATGCTGTTCAAAGATATTATAGATTCTCTTTGATTGAAGGTACATTAGTTATAGTATTTAATAATTTTATTTTTTATATATAGTTTAATTATTAATGCTTGTGTGATCCTCAGCCATGGGTATAAAGTTTTTTGAATTGATCTGATAAGTGTTATTTGTATCATAGAAATTCCTTCATTTATAATATTTTTATTGCATAAATTACATATTATTTACTATTCATGATAGAAAATTTCATTGCTATAACACTGGTACATGATATGGACATTTGATGGAGTTTTAAAACCCCCTACATGTAACATGGCTATTCAATCCTTTGAAATCATTACATCCCATTAATGATTTTACATTTCGGTTCCAATTACCTTCATTGTCTAATATAAGAAACATTTATGGAATCTTCATCTTAGTTTTCATATTTTAATTTTAAATCTTACTAAAATTCACTATTAATGTATTACAAAAACCTACACATCATATCCTTAGTTTATCTATTCAAAAAAATATATTTATTTTGGAATAACTATTTCATGAGCTCATTACTATTATCAGAAAATTTTATTATTGAATCTTTGATGAATTACATAAATAAAACATGATTTATTAAATTCGCCAGTCTCTCCATGTCATTATCATACTAAATCATTTTGAGTATCATTGATATAGATAATCATACTGATTATATGTGACTAGAATTCGATAGGCATTGATAAATATAATTCATTTTAAGCATGATGGGAATGAATTTATGCTTCTCATAATATTCTTCATTCAGTCATTGAATAAATTCAAAATTTGTTTTCCTAATAAGGTGTTGCTCTGACATATATAATTTTTCCATACTTAAGAAATATTTTAATGTTATTTTTCAAAGAAATATCACATTAAACATCATTCTCTTATTGGATTTATCTCAGTTATACGTTGGATAATTAAATAATTTTTCACCAAAAAAATGTATATCATATATTTATCATACTATATTTCCACATAATATAGAATATTATTAAATATGGTCCCATTGAAATTTTGACCACTTTTGAATACATAATATCGATTAATAATAATATACCCACATTTGAATATAATCCTAGCCTTGGTAAAATACATCCCTTTGACTGGCTTTTTTGGTACGGAACTACCCCAATCTGGTCATATATGAACCTTATATAGTTGAGAGAAAAACATCTTCTCTAATCCATCAAATGGATAACCCCAACTCTATTTCTGTGTATCCTAAATTTAATGGTGCTCATGTTCAAGTTTAACCTGAATAAAACACCAATAATAAACTAAAATATGAAAACAAGTGGGAACATAGATATAATATGACATACCTGTTATATAATCCAGGTCACCCATTATATTCATTCATTACAAAAGAAAATCCAGGGTCAACCAACAATATCCTGACGTACCCAGTTAAATGATCTAGGTATTGAAATGTATCAATTATATATGAATCTAAAAAATTTCATTTAAAATGGATTTAATATAAATAACATATTCTATTTGATCCCATTTATGTATGCATAATTCTAATGATTTAATTAGGAATCTTATTCCACCCACTAAATCTATATTTTTAATCCAAATTGACGTGAAACTATTATCACAACAAATAGATTATGATACTCATGCAAAAAATAATGTACAATATATTCACAAATATCCAAATGCTTCACACACATAATTCACATGAACTATTCATGTGCAGATTTCGAATTATATGATTTTGAAAAAATCCTCATGATTTAGTCTCTTTCAATAGAGAGTAAACCCCCCAACCTCAAACAATAATGTATATGCCTCTAGGATAGTAAGAATTTTGACCCGCAATCCCTCTTACCAGGGATACATTACATGAGAGATAATTTAATTCCTGATAAAATTATCCTCTAATTGGTAGAAACTATATTCAATAGAAAAAATTTAAGATAATGACAACAACCACGAACAAAGTCCAAGGTTGATGAAAATTAAACCACACTTTTTCCTACCTAGCATCTAATACATGGATATAAAATTAATAAGAATAATATTAAAAAAAATTAACTAATTAATATATTTATTCATAACATATAAATAGGTTGTAATGTTGAATATATTAAAAAATTACTTTTAAATCAATTGAAACATAATATATTTGAACATGAGATAACTATCATTGATAAACTAAGTAAATAACTAATTAATAATAATTTAAAAAGTTAGAAAAATATTTTTTTGAAATTTAGTAATTATTAAATATAAACTTTTTATATTCATAATATTATCATTTTATATATTATTTATATGACATTTTATATAAATATATAACATCTCAATGAAATTAAAAAAAATTATTTTTCAATCACTATTATCTAGACTATTTGCATAATCTAAATATCACATATTAATATTATATAAATCGTTGAAAATATCATCCAAAATTTTCCTTTGATGATTATGTTATTTCTTAAAAAATTTCTCTTAATTTGGCCTATGTATATTTTTCTTTTTGATGTACCCATAATATTGAAATTTAAACACTTTATAATCATGACATAATTTGAAATTTCATACTTATTAATAATTTAATCAAATATTTTTCATATAAATTATTTATATTTAAATTATAATAAATTACATATAAATCTTTTAAAAAATATTTTAATATTATCTCTTAATATTAATGTAATCTTTATAATACTTCCAAAACATTAAAATAATGTACCATAAAAATTTAATATTTTATTAATTATTAAAAAAATTAACGAAGTTAATATTATAAATTATCCTCGGGATTTTTAAACACAAATATATAAATAACAAAAGTCTATTCACAGTTGAAAATAAAGAAAAATATTTTTTCACTCCATCATATTTTATGATACAACAAGATTTATATGATATCAAACAAAGAATATTCTATGAACAATGTTATTTGATCAACTACGATTGAATGGAAATTGATTCATATTCTATAAATCATACTATATTATTGTTAACTGAATCCTAAAATATGACAAACCCATAATTTCTTATCATAAGTAATTCATGACGAAAATATGAATCCTTTTATATGATATCACAAATCTTAATTTAGGATATATAAAGATATCGTATTGGATATTTGATAATCTATTATGGAAAGCTGGTGAATGGGATATCATTTTCTTTGATATCATGTACTATATTCTATTATTAGAATAGTACCATGATATTCAAATATTTTATAGATTTTTATATCATATATTGTACATTGTGATATAAAACCTCTAGAAAAAATTGTTAGTAAAATTTAATAACTACTTATATGATATGTATTTTAGTTTATATAAACAATGTCATCGACATGGTTTGATTTTAATAATTGTTCAGGATGTTTTTATAGAACTATTAGGATTCCAAGGTGTTTATTAACACATATTATAACAAATATAATCATTTCGAATCCCATCCCAACATCAACCATGAATTGAAATATGAAAACATGCATATATGGGAAGTGAAGAACACTATACTATGTCATAACCCAATTTTTAAGTTTAATTTTACTTGATTGTTTCATGGATTTGGGTTCTCTCATCGAGAGTTGTGTTGAACGTGCGTCTAAATTTTTTTTCATGTAATTATTTTTACAAGGTTTCAGACCCATGCGCAGTCATCACGCAGTTGGCGGTAGCTGTGTAGTCGGCCTAGGAGTTTGGAAACTGCTCGTTATTATTACTATTACTATTATTATTATTATTGTATTTGTTGTCCTATTATTATTATTATTATTATTATTTTCATAATTTTTTTATTGTTATTAATTTTTATTTGTATTATTATTATTTTTACTATTACTATTATTTTTATAATTTATTTATTGTTAATAATTTTCATTTGTATTATTATTAATTTTAATACTACTATAATTATTGTATTATTATTATTATTATTATTATGAATAAAACTAAACCCAGCTATGAACCTACCCGCTGCTCTCCCTTCCCCACTATGTTGGGCAGCGTTGCTACATGCCAACCCCCAGTCTCCTCGCCGCCTTTATCCCACACCTCCTTCCCTAGTCGCTCTCCAGTACGCCAGCTCCGCAATCCTGCCTCTCCACCTACGATCTGGCCTCACCACTCACTTTGGACACCACCCTCACAACTTTCATCCCTCCTCATGTGACCACTCCATACTATTACTCACGGACACTCCCCATGCCTCCCCCGGTTCATCCAAGCCTCACCTATCCAACCTTTGCTACACCTAGCCTCCCTTGTTCCAATCCTCCGCACCACTGGCCTTGCCAAACCCTCGACCCTTAGCACCATCCTCCCCTCCTCTCTTCCCAGTTTCACCTTCCGATGTCCCAAATACCCCCCCCCACACACACACATTTTCTAATGACCTAACCCCCTTCTCTATTTATTCTAGCCAATAGTGCAACTAAAACCCCTGTGCGACACCTCTCCCTTTCATCGGCGTGGCTATGTCCCCCCTTGAGGGCAACCATTTCCTCCTCCATTATATTTATTAACTAATTATTTTTTCCCATCTTTTCCTATGTTGTGTTTTTATTTGTTTTGGTTGAAACCCAAATGTCATAGTGGTGTTTTCTATAGTTTCCATGTTCTCTAGAATCTAAAGTTGCTCTGCAGGGGGGGGGGTTCTACCTACCGTCAATGTTTTATCACATCATCTCGTGTTTTGAGGTAGGTTTTTTTGAATGTTTTCCATTCATACACAATTCATGACACTTGTGGGTTTTAAATTTTTTTGAAATATATTTTTCATTTATATAAGTATAGTACCAAATTTTTTCAATGCTTTTGTGTCAGTAAAAATATCTGTAAAATATTGTTGGAATAATTCTCTAATTGGGTGTGTGTGTTTCTATATATAAATATTATTTTTTGGACCTTTTTACCTATTTAAATGGTTTATTGTTTTTCATAATTAAATTTTTTGGTACGAACTCACCTTTTTAGTATGTATAATATATATTGACTTACTTTTGAAGCACGTCATGTGATATGAATTTAGTTCATTGATAAAAACATATTGTGTATCACATTCTAGTATTTTTTTTAACTTTTTGAATTATTATATTTCACTGGGCAAGGACTGCATAGTGTGTTTTGTTGTGGTGTTGATGGTATGTTATTCAAAAAAGAAGATTTGAGTATGTTATATGTCTTAGGCCATGTTTTTCTTCTTAAAATTTCATAACATTTTTCATAGTGATTTATTTAATAGTAAAAATGAATTCGTTAACTGTATAATATTTTTCTTGTTTGTTCATGTGGTGAGACTTAGTTTTTTAGAAAAGTGCATTGTTGTTTTTTCATGCGTTTGGGTACTCATTTTATTTTGAAATGGAATTTTCAAGTGAACTTGGTAATATCATGATGTAAGACTATGTTAGGCACTTTTTTAATGTTTTACCATGTGATTAAATGATTTGTTAAAGGATGTTTTAAAAGTGAGTCATGGGTGTAAATTGTAACAGTGTGCATTTGGGTTTGGTCTAAAAGTGAATGGTAATTTTGTAAAAATGATTCATTATTTATAAATAATGTTGGGTTCTTTATGTAAATTTTAAAAAGGATTGAAATAAAGTCTTTGAGAATAAGATTGTTCAGCAACTATATTGTTTGGTACAAAGTTTCAAATGGTTTTAATGATTGTGTGATGTGTATGCCCAGTTGGAAACTTTGAACATTTTATGAAATGACATAAATGTTAAATGGTATGGCGGCACAGTTGTCACCATAGATGATATAATGTATATATACATATATTATTGGGGCACCTGTATATGGGGGATTTCCCTTATGTGTTATCGTATGGAGTGTCCATGTTTAGGGTAGGAAAGTGTAGTGAGATGTGTCAAACATGTGAGGGACTGCCATATAAATAGTATTATTATAACCCACAGGGGTTCCTGGGTATATTTCAGATGATCAGGTGACATTTGGTGATCACCCCCGATTATACAGTTTGGTACACTGAGATTTTTTGTTATGCCAGGCAGGCTATGCCACTGGATTTTTCTGTTTTAGGGTGGATAGTTGGTTATAGTCTTAGAAGCTTCATCATATGTCGAAAGGTGGCTCTGAAACAAAGTTCGTCTAGGGGTCTTCTAGAAATTTTTAGTATCACCCATGTTTACCCATTTATTTTAATTTCTTGTTTACATTCTATTGTAATAGTTTTATATATTTCCTTGTTTACCTATATTATTTTATCCGAACGTTGGTATATTTTGTTTCATGTTTAGTTTGTAAAATTGGAAAATGGTTTTATTAAAATAGAATGTTGAGTATTCTATATTTTTGAGTGGAAATAAATCATGTTTCATATTTTTAAATAAGAAAACCCTACACTTATAATTGTAGTTCAAACATGTTTCATTAGATTGTTTTGGGAAGTGAGATTCTCGAATTATGTTGTTTATCATGGAAACCCTACTGATCATTTTCAATGATCACTCATATTTTATCATTTTATTTGAAGGTTTCCTTTGTTTAAGTGTTTTTAGCTGAGATTCTCATTATTTGAGTGAGGTAGGCCTTTGGATGGGAGGTGACAAGGAAGGTCACATGGTGGTACGTTGAGCTCTTCTATTTATTAAATTGTCTACTGGTCAAGTTCAATTTTATTATTTTTTTATTCCTAGTTATTTATTTAACTTATAGGTTCAAATCATTCCCAGAAAATAGGTTTTGATGTCTGGAACTGGTTTCCCACCTATGGTGATCAAGAATGCCCCTCATGACATGTCATAGACCGTCTCGGGTGACCGGTTCTGGGTCGACCCGGGCTTGTTCGTGGCATAGTATCACATAACTTAAAACAGAACTGCTATATCCACATATTATTGACATCATAAAATTTTCAAATATTCTTAATGGAGTTCAATATAGTGTAATGAATATACCTCCCACCTATGGTAGTATCAATATTCTGACATGAATCATCTTCTATACAGATGGAATCCTCTATTCCTTCATAGAATTATAGTTACACATGCATAATGAAATATTTCTAAGAGATAAGTGGTGAGGATAATTTCATCCATGATTAGGGTTGTGTTTCACATCACACCATCTCATCAAATTACCATAACTATAAAACCTTAGGTGTCTCTTTGACAAAGCTGAGTGTCAACTCATTCCTATAGTTCATGAGTTAATATATCAAAAAACATGAAATGACATCATGTATTAAGGAACCTATTTCCAATTACATATCATGTAATTGATATTCTAATGATACATATTAATGAGTAGATGGTAACTTCTGATTCCTTTTAAAACTATTTGATTCATATTCCATGAAACAACAGTTTGTTTTTTTATATTTAATGAATATGAAATTTCTCTAGAAATCCTATAATCATACCCTATGTTTGAATTTGGTAGAGGCATGAAAACATATTTACATTCCTTTAAAACTATCCATATATAATACAATATGATATTATGGGAAGGGATAATTGCACGATTATTCATCAACAATTTTACTATATGATTTAGCATGTGTATGATCGGATTGTCATAGTATTTCATATAACATTCTCCATTAATATAATATGATTGGATCCTTGAATCTGAGGTCTTATTTTTAGTGAATATAGAACATTCACATTTACCCTATGAATGAACAAATCATGTCATGACAAAAATCATCACGTTGTAACACTACCCATCACACTACAATGGACATCACCAAGTAGATTCAAAACTCTAAAATAGTATTCCTTAACTCAAGATAAAATTTACCAAAAATCTCTCATTATACTCAATCTGTACCAAATAAATTATTGTGGAAGGATTTGAAACATTTTGGGCCCTTAAACATAGTCGACTCATTGGATTATTTCAAACCTATATGACTATCATTAGAGGAATTTATTATAACATTGAGAATAAAGTGATATGTTTTTATGGGTTTTACAAAAACATTATACCTAAAAAAGGGATTATAAACTAAAAACCTAATATCAACATGCTAGATAATAGAGACCAAGGATTATACTTTAAAAAACATTATAATAGTGAATACATCACACTAATAATCTCCTAAAACATATTCCTACAATTAAATGGATTCATAAATATCATAATGTGGTAGGATTGGGCTAACATTAAGATATATTTTCTTTCTGGGTATCTCTGTCCATTGTGGTTTTCTATAATACCATGATTTAAATGGAGAGGTATAATGAGATAAATAGGTAATGTAGATTTTCATGTATTCCTGCACAAATAATCAATCCCCACTTCCATCACAAGGAATGTGTTTTCAAATTTCATAGACAATGATTCTTGGTAGTTCATTCATTAAGTAATTCCCTAAAAAATTAATATTTAATGCCTTATATAGTTTATTCATCATACATGTAAATTCAAATCATCTTATATGAATCATCTTCTTAAATATAGAATTTAATTTTATATTAGGATATAGATTCATTTGTTTAATTACTATTTAACATTTGATTATAATTGTCAATGAAAATAGAAATATCTCATTAATTTCCCAATACCACAATAAAACAACCAATGTGTCATAATGATATGAATCTCATGCGTATCATAATTAATTGGTGTCTATGTTCCCTTAATAATTTTATTAATAAATTTTATTCATTATCAAATTCTAAAGATTCTTATAAATAAATTAGTGGTCACAAATACATTTGTATAATATTTAGTCATAAATAGTGTTCATATTATTGTCAAACTAACCATAATACTATATCAAATACCATAACTAGAAATGGTAAAAAAACATTTATTGAGGTATTACATCATTATAATGGAACTGTATAAATATTGGTACAGTGGAAGGCACTGTAGAGGGGTACTGTAATAGTGGTATTATTCATTAAAATATTTATTCCATTCAAACAAAATTGGAACATTGGACTATAGTTTCTCTGATACAACAATGTTACATCAGCCAATAGGACCTCTAGTATATGAGAGCGGCTTCTGTGGAGAGTTGCAAATGGAGGTCTGATGATTCTGAATGAAGGAAGTCCAATGATATTTCATTGGTGGAAGAGCTAATAACTAAAACAATGAAACTACTATAACTAAAACCAATAAACAAATATATGTATTTGTGGGACTACGGATGTGATGAGATTGGGGGGTCAGGCAATATGATTCTTTAATATCCCCCTTTCTCTAAGACATAAATATTACACCATTTCACCATTTCATGGATCATATAAAATAAAATATGAATCCATATACAAAACACGTTTTGATATTTTGAATCACTATTGAAAACCTATCATTAACTTTAAAATTTATCACATAATATGTAGTAAATTTTGTGTTTCTATCCAAAAACACATTTTGATTAAACACAAAAACATTTTTTTATTATTTTTAAGAGTCAATATCATTCCCCATTTAGTCATGAATTAATTGAAAAACCATGATCATTTATATAATTCAGTAAAAATATAAATCACATGGTCAATAAATTATTGAAACTAAGAACCTCTAGAAAATAACCAATTCTTGTTAGGATATAAGTAAGTATTAAAATAATCAATTTGTATGATGCTCAATGTGGTATAATTTTTAGGTCATCCACCATGTAGAACAAAAAAAATATCATAGTTTTTATATTAACGGGAATATTTTGTATCTCTCTATGAGAATGCTACTAAAATTGATTTTTATGTTTCCTCATAACATATAATACTGAATAAATTTTTTTAGGGATAACTGATATTCATACATTGATATGTCAATAATTATTAAATTTTGAAAATTTCATTGTTATATATACTCCAATACAACTATAATGAAAGAATGATAAATTTGAAATTCATTTTATATTTTAAATTTTATATTCTTAATAATATATCAATAATTCATAACAATAAATTACATAATAATTATCCTATAATATAATATGTTATAATCTACTAGAACAGACTTTTGTTTTCTTCACATTCATCAATAATGTTCACTCATTACATCTATTTATAATGTCTACCTAATCTATATATTAACAACATAAAAACATTCCCACTCAAATAATTAGTGATTAATATAATATATAAAATAAATTTTGAATAATGGTGAGAATTCATTATCATACTACTCATGTTCAACTGAATGACTATATTTATGGTACTTAATTAGGCAACATTATATATTATGATTTGAACTTCTTCGTGTGTATATAACACTTTCATAATTAAACATTATAATCCTTATAACCATATCCCCAGAAAAATCCCCTTAAAATAATGTATCTATATAAAATATTATTCACATGAACAATCTAAACCTCATTTGGAGAAAAACATTCACATTAATGTGCATAATCTTTTAGACTACTATAAAATATAACTATTTAAATATTAACATAATTATGTCAAACACAATTCCACTATACTCTTAAAATTATATTCTCATTAGAATATTATGATATGATAGAATACTATTTCAATTAGGACCTATGGTTCATTTACTCTCATTAAGATTATTTAATTAATAAACTATTGTATCAATATTAAATATTTAATTGTATATGTTTTACAGAATTTTTTTAAATAATAATTTAATATAATATTTCACTAATGAGTTTCGATAATATATGCATGTATGTCATAAAAAATGGATAAAATCATTTAACATAGATAAATATACTTTTTTTATCGTTGAATATTTTCTAGAAATTTTATAGAATACAATTATTCATAAACTATGTCTTTAAAATTAATCATCATATTTTTTCTCAAGAACATTTTTGTTAACAAATGAATTATATTATCACATAGTAAAAATGAGATAATGATTCACATATATGTGATAAATAAAACGAGGCATCCTCAACATTAAAATATTTTAATGTGGAAACTATTTTCTTCATCACATTAATACTCTCAATAAACTCCATCAATTATTCCATTGATTTTGAACATATTTATATTTAATAAATTTGTAAAGTATATATTTGGTGTCAAATACCATTCAAAACCGATGAATAAAATCCTTATAACACGGATACCTGACATTGATATTTAATGAAGTTTATAAAATCTCTTAAGGTTCCAAAAAAATTCATCTTATGGAGTTATTGATCATTCCTGATAGTACATTTAGGTTTCAGTGGCTTTAAATGGATACACGATGAAAAATTAGTTGAATATCAAACAAAAATTTTTTATTTCATTTTGAACCTCCATCCACATTTCTATTAATATAGAACCATAACCATGGAATCATATTAAAAGATCATATATTCTAAAAATTATAGAATATGAGTTAATATTTTCATTAAAACATTTATATTTAGGGAACACTTTTATAAATTATAATAGTATGTACTCTTTAAGGAGACTAAGAATTTAATCTAAGTCCTTATATATTATTATCATACTAAATCAAACTGAAATTCATAACAAACAATTTAGAGTATATGATAATAATATTTCTTAAGTCATTGTAGGTATTTTTCCTCTAAAACCCAAATTTAATCACTCTAAGATTATCATAAGAACCTCAATCCACCTTTTTAATAACATCAACAAACTTTTATTAAAAAATGATAACTCGTATACAAAAAAAATTATACTTAATAAATATTCAAAAATTTTGGGTCGTTGGAGTTTCATACATTAAAAGTGTTTTTTTAAATAGTGAATCATTATATTAAATAATGTTGATAAAATTTATCTATAAAATAATATTTTATCAGATGACTATAATGTTCTATCACACTTTAATTATTTATTTTATTAAAATGTCTCCATAAAAAATTATAACACCTTAATCAATTAATCATACCCATTAGTGGAAAATGATTTATATTTTATCAGGATATTCCCCACTTAATCATGTATGAGTTTAATAACATACCGTGGAAGGAGAAAATTGTTAATCAAGTAATATATGACTCTTTGATAATCAAAGAGATAACTCTTTATCATATACATCTAACAGATAAATCAAACTCTATTACTCTAGTATCCTAACCATTTCTGTTTCCTAGCTAAAAATACCAAATCAAACACCAAAATTCAAGCAATATTACCATTAGAGCCACATTATTACTTTCATTTCATACACAATGTAATTTCTGGGCACCTGATTGTTTGGATAACTCATACTAAATGATATAGGCCTCGAAATGTTTTTCCATGGAACAAATATAATACATATTATTTTTAAATAGATTTAATCTCAACATGTTACCCAATGCTATTTACTTTTTCTATACATGATTCAAGTGATAATGTTTTATAATATTATTCTATCCACTAAATCAATATGTTCAAATCATATTGATGTTTAACTCTTCACACAACCCATTGTTTTTATTATATACCCATTAAAAGATTCTAAAAATATTCATTAATATCCATGTTCATTACATGTATAAGTTACATAAACATTAGATGTGATGTAATAGGGTTACATGAGATGAAAAATATTTACCAAAGTAATCCTAGAGCCACTGATAGCCAACACTTCTTTTCAAGAATATAGAATATGCCTCTAGGAAAATAATAAATATGATGAAAATTCCCTCTTCATTGGTATACTTTACTCAAGTGATTTTTCAATTTATGATATTTCTAAAAAATAATATGAACAATTTATATTAAAAAATAAATTTTAATCTCACATCCCAAATTAAAATAATGTAATCATTAGATGAAAAACAAAATCTTTAAATATTCCTTTATCTGGTAATATAGAGCATAAATTTTTTATAAAAATAACTTTATCACATAATCTATATCATACACATATTCATTATATGTAATTTCACATAAAATATATCATTTTTTATGAAATATAAATATTTTATATTACAATTACATTTTATGAAACCATTTAAAAAAATTAAATATCAAATATTAATATTATTTAAATATTTGACCAAATAAATTTATCAAATCCCTTATTGATGTTTCAATAATTTTCAAATAATGCCACATTTAATTTGGAAAATTAGAATTAATTTTAAAAAATTGTTAGTTTAAAGAAAAAAATATATCTTTCACTATTTTATAATTTATAAACACTTTAATAATTAATCCTTGTGATTTCTAAAAACACAACTTTTTAATCAGAAGTCAGTACATATAATATTGAAAAGTCATTTAATAATAAATTTTAACATTAGGGAATTATTATTGATAATTATTTAAAAAATATTTAAATAATTAATTACTAACACTTTTACAATTAATCAATTTATAAAAAATTTATATTTAAAAAAATGTAAAAATTCCTTTTAATCAAAATTTTACTTAATTACCCACCATTCATGAGTAATTTATAAATAATTAGAGAATATAATATTTACTTTTCAAATTTAACTTGAAAAAATGTTTATTATAAATGTAATGTTATGTTCATTCCATAAACCATATTATATCACGTCTTTTTTCATAGTAGCACCTCACATTACACTGTCACAAAACATAGTGTTAAGGTGGAGTTTTGCACAAGAAATCATGTAGTCTCAAAATGTATGACAAGAATAATGTCATAATTTAATTGAAATTAAATGTAATTTCAACTGAGAGTAGTATTAAATTATTTTTACAATGAACATTTTATCATATTCATTTGAAAAAATTTGTTTTTAAACATAGTATTTCAAAGAAAACAATACTCGATACATTTTTGTTTCTATAGTGCATAATGCAGCATACATTATCTATATAATGTATGGTTCAGTTTGAAATCAATATTTAATATACTTCTTAATAAAATTATGATATCTACGACACCCTGTGTCATTGTAGTAATAATTATATTAATTGGGTATAATTTTTTTGGCACCAATGTCATCTTTTTGATGTTTTTCGTTTTTTTTATTTTTCTGTAAATTTCATGTTATTTTAGTGTTTCTACATGGTAACTATATTGTTAGAATAAACTGCATGTATAACCCTTATATATCTCTCCTATTGTTCATTGATTATTTCGACTCATCATGGAAACCTTTGTTTTGGAATTATTAGTTCATTTTTCGAATATACACGGTAATTGTGCATGGGTAGTGTATGCTATATGGAAAATCGTATCAGAATCTATTGAGACTCTGTATGATGGGAGTTATATGTGAGTTATGTATTGGATGGTATTTTAATGGTTAATACATAAAATATATTTATCATATAATAATTTATATAATCATGGATGATATTTTTCATGGCTAGTGCACGATTATCCAAATAGACTGATAACCAAATAAGCCTTCCAGTTGTATAAAAATGTGGTTTTCCAGTTTTCCCACTATTATATTTTATGTTTTTTATCCACACTTTTCATTAATCCTCACCCAACTAATGATAGGTAATATTATTAGAGGTTCTCCCCTGGACCCTTTATCATCTATTATCTCATTTATATTTATTTTCAATTTGTTTCCCATGTAAATTCCCATTCTCCTTATGGTTTATTCATTATCTTACCCACCCCCTGTATTTTTTTATCTAGAAACATTATCCCTTGGGTATGTTAGGGTAAAATATATGGTTATAAGTGGATTATTATTTAGGGTATTGAAATTTAGGGAATTCATAAAATCCCACTTTGAATTTTTGAGTGTTAATCATTGTAGATGACTACTTGTGAATATATTATATGCTGATTGAGGTGTGTTATTAGTGTGTTTTATTTATTTTTATTTTATTTTTATTCATGAGAATTTGTATGGTTTTATTTTTTCAATTATAATAGTCTTTCATATTCAAATTAATTTCACTTTTTATAGATTAGTTTTTTCGTTGAAAAAATGGGGGGTTTCTAAGGTGTTTTGATTTTTAATATAGTTTTTATTCCAGGTGTTTTCAAAAAGGTTTTATTTTTCTATTTAAAATTAAATCAGATATTTAAAATGTATTTTTACACTATTTGGGTTAAGGGATGGATAAAATTTGTTTAGTTTACTGAAATGTTAAAAATATAAGTGGTTTATGTTTCGATTGGGTTATAATATGGGTTACAATGAATGTTTTTTAGAAAATAGTTTTAAATCGAGTTCAACCCATTTAGAAAGGGAATGGGACACCAAAATAAGATTCTTACTGAGGCCCAATTATCACTTAATAATTGGTATTTATGTTTTGTGTATAAGCCCCACTTGAATCCCCTTTTTTGATGCTTTTGACATGATTGACTAACATAATATATTTTTTATTTTTTAATAAATTTATTGAAAAGAGAGAACACTTAAAATTTAAAAATAAAAAGCTTCAAATTCTATATCTGATAGTTAAACAATTTAATTCTAATTTAATAATATAAAACATTCTATTCCTAAATAAATTCCAAATATGCACATTTACCAATGTATTTAAATTACCTTTGATAATATCTTCAAAACATTAAGTCCTCATGTACCATGTTTATATGTACCCCTATAGTATTTTCTTCTTTGCATTGAATCCATTAACAAAAATATGATCTTCTTTATTTATCCACAATCTCTAATCCTTATTATTTTCCATATCTAATAGTCGCTCAGACAACCTATCAGTATCCTCTTGTGAGGAATTAATAAAATGTGATCCCTTTAAAATTTATTCAATAGAATTTATAACAACTTTTCATATTTCACCATTGTCTTCATCCTCAACCCAATCAATGATGGCCTCATTTGAGGATATATTTTCAACCACAGAGCCTTCAATCTTCTGATTAAGATTATCCAACAAAGGTCCTTCTTTAATTGAAACATATAGTCACTAGAAATATTCAAATTATTTTATATAAAATTGTTCACATCATCCATAAAACATGGAGATAATTTTTTTGGATATTATCGACATTTATTTGTGATTTTAGGAGTAGTCATTTCTACCTTTTTGATTTTGTGTTTTTTGAAGATTTAACTCTATGAATATTAATTTTCTTTTCTGATCCTTCTCCATCCTCAACCTATGTGTCCATTTATTCTGATTTTTTTCTATGATTTATCTCAAAAAATGGATATAGGAATCATAAATATATTCTGATCCTAAAAATACCTACTCATTATTAGATTTCGGTTTCACATTAACATCATGTCCTTGATATGACCCTTCATTTTCCAATCCATCAAGGTGATTACCAAGCATGAATGTTATAAAATATTTTCAATGGCTTGGTGTAATCAGAATCCCACCCCCTAAGGATACAACTCGTAATCCTATAATAATGTTTCACCTCCCTTTTATGAAAAGTGGGACACCATTCCATGACAATGACATAATGGCTTTGACTCGAGAGACACATATTTTCCACAATTCTATTTTGCTATATGCACTATATCCACATAGGATGAAGCCTTTGGAGTATTGATGCCTTGATCATGTCTTCTTGATGTATGACCCCTTTAATACCTTCAAAATATTATGGGGATTACACCTATAAGGTGTACTCCACCATTTCTCTCCACAACCCTCTCATGAAATCCATAAATCATTGATTAGGGTTTACATGGAGAACCATCATCTGCGTTAGTTCACTCCCCAAATGGTCAACTACCTTCAGAGAAGATGACTTCATAATGTGTGGTCTATAGTAATTAAAACTATAAAACCATATATACGCCTTCCAGCCATCAGATCAGAGATCACTAGGACTTGACTCCAGAACCACATCCCTCATCTATTGACTGACCTTAAGCGTTCAATGAAACACTAATGGTCGATTGTCAAAATTATTTTATAAAAAACAACAATCCACCCATGATTCAAAAAAGGTAGTTTGTAACAGAACTATTATTCAAATTGAATTAAAATAAAATTAACTTGAATACTAGAAACATTAAATTTTATTCATATATAATGGAAAATAGGGTGAAACATAGCACTAGTTTGATGAGAAAATTAAATTAAGAGGGCTATAAAGTTCAGCATAAATCTAATTATCAAATGTTTCAGAAAAAGGAATTGGAAGTTCAAGTGAATATACCCAAATATGGTTTCATACTAAATCATGATTTATATGGAAATTTTAGGACTATAGGTAAAGAAAGAATCTAGATCTATTAATTAATTGGGGTTCATTAGACCATGTGTTGATCAAAACAGACTTTGAAGAAAAAAACCACAAAATGACTATTATAGAGAATATTAACTCTACCATGATCTTGTAAGTACCATGCATTAATGAAAAATCTCTTAAATGAATCCACATATGGTCAGTGCTATTTTAATAAAGCTACTAGAGTTAGATCCAAAATCGAAGAGGCATAAATGAACTCTAAAGTTGAAATTTAATGTTGTGCAAATCCTTCAAGAATTTTCAAGATATTATGGAATAGAGGGATTAGAGTAAATATGAAAAAAGATTCTAGTTTTGATATGGGGATACAAGTGTCAGGTCAAGCCACATTGAATGGTGATTATTTGTCCCTCCCCCTCCAAAAGGGGTGGAACTAGAGCAATGTCCATTACCGTTAGGTCATGTGGATAGGGGAGGTAAAGTGGAAATTATTTGTTTATTATTATGATGCATTTGTTTCTCATTGGTTGATTTCTCACCTCCTATGTTTTCTTGGGATCACTAGGGAAATAGTGAGTGGTCAGGATTCATGATATTCATGATAATCACATTCTATTAGAATCCCCTAGTTATGTGTTCGTGCTAGTGGAGAGTTCCACTAATTCTAATATTGTTGTAAGATTGTTGGGTGCTATGTGTAATAGATGCCACATAGGATAATTGTTGATAATTACATGATATAGAATAGTATCATCTCACTATATAACCATGTGCGTTGAATATGATTATAATGATACCATAAATGGGATTTTATTCCCTTCACATATTTCCAATAATGTTACAATGGTCTGTTATACCTATTTTCAGGTTTTATTTCATTTCTAAGGAAGTGTATTAGTGCATTTTCACTGTTCCTGAATTTTACTTGTTTTTTACTATTTATGGAAATACTGAAATTTATTTATTTATATAGTGATTTTGAAAGTTGGTTTTAATTGAGTATTATTATTAAATCTGTCATAGGATGGAGAAATTGTTTCAAGGTGTTTTTTAAATTTAATATAAAATAAAATGAAGATATTTAGAAATATTTTGGAATTTAATATTGAATTTTATATAAATATATATGAAAAATAATATTTACGAATTGAATATTAAAATAACTTTTTTTCATTTTATTTTCACAAGAATAACAAAAAATTCATTTTTGATTCCTATTAGGATTGGTTTCTCTCATATGTTACATACACCATCTACTGTGCGAAGCTATTATGTTTCATTTTTTATATTTTTTATTTTATTTTAATTGGTTTGATTGTTTAGGTTATTCATTGTTGTTGGCTAGGTATGTGGGGTGTCACTAAAGAGTTACATAGATATCATGGGTAGTAGATTGGAATTAGTTTTTTTTCTTTTGCGAAGCTCCGGTGTTAGTGAGGTTTGTGATTGTTATTGTTTATTTTATAAGATGTTATATCTTTTCATTTTCATTTAGGGTGTGGAATTTATTATCTTTCCATGTTGTATTTAATCTGATTATATTTATCGATTTATTTTTAATGTATATTCTATTAGGTTATCTTACATCCTTTATAATATTAATGGTAATTTGGGAGTGAAATAGTTCACACTAGTAATGTTTTGAGACAAAGAAACCAGTTTCCAGCCATGGTTGATCAAGAACATGACTTGAGTATGCAATTTAATGTCTCGAGTGGCCATTTTAGGGGTGGATACTGGTGCTTTATAAAAAATTGTATCATATCACCCAATTGTTATTTGGTTTGTGTCTAGGATTTATGGAGACATGAATTTTCATTAGGACTCGAGTGGTGGTTTTTGAAAAGCTTCATGTCCATCTCTTCCTCACATCAAAACCTGAGTTTATATTGGTGACTAAGATTTGACTTATTATTTTTAGTTAACTTTTATATATTTTTATGGATTTTGATACTTACTAAAGATATATTGATTCTATATGAGTCTGTTTGTGATACGAAGATTCATCTTTAGTTTCAGAGGTGAAATTATTAGATAACCCATATCCACATTATTAGCTCGCACGACCAGGTAAACCTTCTAGATCCCATAAAAAATGTTTCTCTAACCCATCTAAAGAAATTTTCCTGTTTGGATCATTATTTATCAGCTCGTGTATCCAAACCATGCAAAATAAATTTCATCTCTAATTTTTTTTCTCTCCCCCTATTGATTCAAACAAACACCAATGTTGTATTCCATTTTTTGAGGCTATATAAGATATGTTATTATTATTATTTAATTCTATATGATTTATTTTTTAATTGTTTTTTTGAATAAATTATTTATTTTTAGTTTTTAATAATTCACATATGATTCAAATATTTATTTTTTACTATGAGAAGATATATTTTTATTCAATGGTTATTGTTTAAACATTTAATATTATTTTTGAATTGTTTTTAACATTTATGGGTGTTATAAATTGATTATTTGTTTATTGAGGGTTATTGATTTTAAAATTTAAATTTTCCTGTAATATGTGGTGAAATGTTTTTTGTAAGGTTTTTAAAGAAAATACATTGTGTGATTTAAAAAAAAATCACGTAATATGCTCCATTTGAGAATATTCATTTTTGGAAAAAGGGGATTTTTAAATTCAAAAAATGAGAAAATATTTTTTAGTAAAAATTATTGTTTATTAGATTTATTTATACAAGTTAGGTTTCCAATTTATTTTGGATTATGATAAATGGGTTTTGATATATGAGGCATGAACTATAAAGGTTAATTTTTTGAGTTATTTAGATAATTCCTCCCATATATCTTTCAAAGAATAGTAGAAAGGTTATTCATTTGAAGGATATTATAGATGAATATTAGCAACATTTAGTAGTGGTTTCTTCATAATTATTCTCTATAAAAAATCATAAATGAGTGGTGGATTTAAATTCTTCAAAATTATTGGGCTTCATCTAAGAATTCTAAAAGTAGTGTGTTATTTTTCCAGATTATGAAGATTTCTTTTTTGAAGAAAGTCCAACTTCTATTGAGGATATTGTTTATGGAGCCCAAATGATGGATTTTATTTTGGATATTTTACTTTAAGTAAGTGGATAATATCAATTAAATAAAAATTACATGTTGGTCGATATATTGTCCTAAGGGAAGGATAATGAGGGAAGATCATATTATAAGGGTAAAAAAGATAAATAACATGTGATTTTAGTATGAAAAACTTGAAATGTATAAGTCTTCTTATATGAATACGTGAAGGGATTTACATTAGTGTGTATGTTTGGCCCTTCATTAAAAATATTTTAAGTGGAATTTTTATATTGGGATGTCTTGGTTGTAATAAATTTTTAGGTATTTTTTCCTTTTTTGGAAATCATAAATTTGTAATGTATCTTTCATTTTAGTTCTTTTCTTTGTAGACTATTTTTTCTCTTTATTTTTTTGTTCAATTTTTTCATTCTTAGGTGGGTTTGGGAAATATTTTATTTCGTGGTTGTGCTAGGTTAAGTTTCATGGAGGGTTATTAAAGGGAGACCATTGGGTATATATTTATTAAACTACAAACATTGTATCCTTTGGTAAATTAGATTCTTTCTAATCCTAGTATTTGATTTATTGTGTTTTGGGGAATGTTGTTATGTGATAAAGGTCCTATTTTTTAATTTCATATATAGAAATGCGGTATATATTGAATTTATTTTATTATTGTGGCATGTTTATTATTTTTTCTTCATGGTTAATATAGTTTGGAAGAATTGTTTTACTTGATGATGGTTTTTTATGGGTTTTCTTTTCCCATTAGGTTTTTTCCTTTAAATTATATAATATTATACACATGTGGTTATTATATTCAATAGGGATGTGGATTATATGATTATTCTTTAGTTACATTATTATGAATGATTTAATGGTTTGGTTGTTTTTCAATCCATTAATTCATTATTTAATATAAATTCTAAATTGTGTGCAGGTATATGATCATTCTTGTTGTCCTTCCGGATCATCCTTTATGATTTTGTAGAGTTTTTCATATAGATGTTATGTGTTAATTATGGATTTAACTTGTTTTGTGTTGGGAATTGTTTTGGGGTTTCAACATTATTATATTTCTCTAGTTTTTCTTACCACCCAACCAATCTCTTTTCACGAGGTGTTGTTAGAGAATATCTTTTGATATTTAATATTTATTAATGAATTAATGGATTAACTATGTGGGATGGGGGGATAATGTTACACCCTTTATCATTGTATCTATTAATATATTAATTAATGCTAATTAATTTTTTCAGAGGAAATTTGTTTTGAGATGAAGTTAATTTTTTTGGAAATTTTATAATTTTTAAAAAAGTATACATTGTAACTATATAGTTAAAAGAATATGTTTGGATTACCCTAACATGGATTCCCTGAGGATGATAATTTAGTGTGAATTATTTAGTGAAAATAATGAATGTACCCTAACCCAGGGTCTTTGTAGTTCATTTTGAAATGTGTGTTGTTTGTGAGAATGAGTATGGATATTTTTTGGGAAAGCCATATGGGGCATAGTGAATATTGTGTACGTGGGACACTAACAATATTTTTAACCAACGAACGCATATTACTAACCATTAAATAAGTATATATGAAATTTTTCAATCATAAAATAGTTGTCTTCCCCATTTGGGGTATAATTCCCTGAGCACGTGCTTCCAAAATCACCACATATAAATTTAATCTAGTTTTTTATAAAAGAAAATGAATAAATACACCAAATTTATTACATATTATGAAAATTTACAGGTCCATTTTCTGTAAAATAGGATACAGGTCATAAAACTACTAAAAATGAATAAAATTAAATAGAATAGTCTTCAGTGTGCTGCCTCCCAAAAACAGACACATCATAATATAATTATACTAACCTTAAAAAAATTAAAATTTTGGGTGAGCATTTAATATGCCCGGTAAAATGATTTTAAAATATTAAATAACAATACTGAAATATTTTCTAATAATTTATATATATATTTAAAATATATATTTTTTTAAAACATTTAAATTGCTATAATTTGAAAACATTAATTTCATAAAATAATTATATGTCAAAAGAATTTTGGGATTTCTCCATTGAAGAAAATAATATTTCTATGGATCATTTATGATACTTGGTATACCAAAATATAAATTCAAGGCCTCTAGTCATAACACATGTGTAGTAATGTGCCCATAATATTAAGAGGTTCACTTCCCATTATTTGACAATCTCTATAACACTGCCAATTTTTTTAAATGTTTTTAATGGACATCTATTTATCAATCATGACACAAAACATTTCAAAAATACATACAATAAATTATTTCATTTAAATTAAAATAACCTTTATCATAACATGTCATAAAGATTTTCTTAAGAGTTTCTAAAACCACTACTATGATAATCTAATGTTTGGAATGATTAACCTTAGTTTTAAATCACAAATAAAATGGATTATGAAATAAATGAACACATGATTTAATAATTCATGGGATTTTAGTTATAATTTAGATAATGGCTAAATATGACATATAATTGACATATATGAATGATCAATAACACTTTTTCACATGGAATGATATCATTATCATATAAAATTTTACCCTTTACATATTCACATAGAATGATAGTCATAAAACTATTTCATTTATTAAAACCTATTGTAATTAAATATTTAAACATAAAATAATTTTATATATACATATGATATAATATCTATGGAATATACACATAATAAAATATAACTTTTAAAAATTTAAGTCATACAATAACAAAATGGGTTTTGGATATTGTGTTCTGTTGCGAAACAAAAAATAAAATATCATGTACAAAATAGATTTTTAATTAAAACCACTATTTTCAGGGTCCATAAAATAAATCTGGTTAATAAATATGTAAATATATATACAAATTTATATCTAGATAATAACCTGAATGAAAATATTTGATTAAATTCATAAAATTATTTTTCAATTCAAATTCATTTTAAAAAATAACGATATAAGATAGATTTCTGGAAACAAAACATGATGAAATATTTATAATCCTTAATATAGATAAATATATATATATTAATAGGATAAATATAATCTTCAAAATAATACTAAATTAGTAGAAATAAAACCAACCCTTACAATTATTTGGATCAAATGATGGCTTGATGGATTTTGAATTTGTTGAAAAAAATGAACAGGAGAGTTTTGGGACGACGAGGTTAAGGAGATTGAAAGAGTGAATATATGTGTTTAAATAAAATATGGTTGCTAAAATAATACACTGTTTTTGAAAATCAATTCCATGGGTTTTGGACCCATTTGGAAAATTTTCTCAAATAAAACAGAAATGTAAATACAATAACCCAAATTTCTCTATAATGGAAGAAAAACAGGGTCTAAAAACCAAAATGTTTGAGTCATACATTGGTGATAAACATTTTAAAACATGAAGGCAAATAAAATATAATGTCATCCAAATATATGTATATGATTATTTTAATCGAAACTCATGGTGGATGATTTTATTTGTATTACATCATCCACATCGTTTGAGGAATTGGCATCAAGTTGGGGTTGAGGTCGAATAGGATGGAAATGGTGGACATGAAATCGATGTCGCCCACCTACTAGTGCTAGACCATGATTAGAGGTGTAGTGGGTAAGTTATCCTAGATGTTAGTGAATGGTTCATATTAATTATATCATGAACAAATGGCTAAATGATAACTAACAACTTACGGGGGAGGAGAGGAGGCTTGATCGGGTGAAATGAGGTGGACAATCGAGGTCGAGGATGGTTCGATCGGATTGTCCCGATCACATCACCTATGCCAAATATCAAATTAAGGGTATTTGGAAAACTCTTATATAATACTGGATATGGATTCCACAATTCCATACCATCAACAAAGACAACACATGTGGCTTTATGTATGGGTCGTGAAGGATTTGGATGATCTGGCTCAGACCAACTTATGGTTTGATACTCATATACATATAAATGTGCTAGCCTACCGTTGCTCAAGTTGCACCAACATCAGCTCAGGTAGATGCCTCCTTACTAGGGTTGACCCCTAGGGGTTCTTCCAGTTTGGTCGAGGCATTCCCCCAGCCTGAACCGTGGAATATTTTTATCAATCTAAAATATTTCTTAATTAAGACAATGTAAATCAAATTAAATCTATTGATTTCAAATTATCGTAATTTATCTTTACTAAACTCACCTGTTGATATTTTAAATATAATACGGTTAAAAACATAAAATTTTATTATCTATATTTTATTATTTAAAATTATCTTCATATAAATACATTTTATTATTTAATTTCAAATATCTATTCAAAATATTAAAAAATTTGAAAACAAATAATGGGTATTAAATTACAACAGTTATGTTTCATCAAATGGTTATATATATTTCAATGGTCACCAGAGGATATATAAATACCCATTTCTGTTGGTAATTATATACACATACCAAAATTCATTGATATTCATTTCATAATTTCATCGTGGTTCTGTACATTCATTTGGTTCTTAGTATTTTTACTATTCTACTTGATTTTTTTTATTATGGTTCATCCAATGGCTAAAGGCTATAAAAATCATTCTTATTATGCTAGAGATATGTATTCTTGGTTTCATTTTTGGGATTTTATTGAGTTTTCTTGATTATTTGAGGTTGTTATACTAGTAATGATGTAATGTATTGGTGGTTTTTAAAAACAATTTCTCATATGTTTTTATTTATAGAATTTAGATGAATTAGGAACATTTATTTTAATAAAATAACAATAGATATTAATAATAATTTCATTGATATTAATTACATAATTTCATAATGTGTTTGGGGAATTACATGGTTAAAAGTTCTCTATAATGTGGAGTACCCATTTATGATTCCAAATTTCGTAAGAATGTACTATTCATATATTTCAACATTCATATTTTAAGGTGTTTCTCCCCAGTTTTCCCTTATAATAACTTTTTTGAGGCCCTAATTTTCTTTTCCAATAACTTGGATAAATCTATGAAACATCATTAGTGGTTCTCCCCCCAACCACCTCATTCAATTTATAACTACTCAGGCATCATTTTAATCTAGTTTCGAATGGAAATTCCACTTATCCTCTTGGTGTGGTCTTCCTTATCTCCCATACACATTTCACGTTTGGTCTTTCCTACTCAAATGTACCCTAGGGACTATTACAATTTCATTTATGGTTCAGAGTGGCTTATTTATAGGGTATTTTTATTCGTTAGGATTCATGATGTCCATTAATACTTTTTCCAATGCTCAACATCATAGAAAACTACTTATAGTTGGATCACTATTATATTGAGTTATCTCATTATTTATTTTTTATTTATTTGTATTTTCATTTTATTCCTGAGGATTATGAAGGATTTATTTTTTGAAATATTTATATTTATGATAGGAAAATAATTTTCATATTAATTTTGTACTTTTTTATAACTTGTTATAAAGGGAGGTTTTAAAGGGGATTTAATTTAAAAAATAATTTCTCTATACATGGTTTTTAACGGGTTTAAATTATTTATTCTAAATGAAATTATTTTTTTAAATGAAATTTGACCCCATTTGGGTCTACAAATTTGAAAAAAATCCATTTTGATTGGTCAAATATTAAAAATAAAAGTTATTTATTTATTGGCATTGTTAAAATCATAGATTTAGTAATTTTTTTGGGAAATGTTTTGAAATATATTTTTAAACCACTGATAATGTTCTTGGCACACTGAGCTCTGATTATTCCCAAGGCTCATTTGGCACATAAATACTTTTTTTGATGTTGTGTGTATGAGAACCTAAAGAAGACTATTTTTTGATGCTATTTACATGGGTTATGGAATGAGGGGAATGTTTTATATTTCTTTTTTATATGAATGATACGTGATTGGGGATGTTTCTGGTGAAGGATGTTGAGCTGAGGCGACAATTATTTCTTAATTATTTTTATTCAATTAACATCAATCTACATCTCATTCGCTTGATAAGGAGGATTGTTTTTACTTGGCCTTATTCAACAGCCCTAATACGCTAATGGATGGAAATGAATTTCAGGGTATTAATTATTAATTTGGAGAGGATTTAACCTTTGAAAGTAAAAGATCAACCCAAACATGTTGTAAAAAATATGTTCTATATGGTTCATGATCACAATAAAATACAACTCAACATTTCACTTATTTTAAAAAAAAATCAAATTCCATAGTGGATGATAGGACTTAATGACTCTAATGAAAAATCCATGATCTAATAATGATCCATGATCGATCTCCACAATACATTCCAATTATCATGAAGTACAAATAATAATGGGTGATACTTTAATATTCCCATGTCTCAAAAAACAACTTCTACAAAATCCATAAAGTTCCCAAGTATGGTTGAGTAATGAAACTCAATAGGATTCCCCAAAATTACTTCCCTACTCATGACACCTAGATAAAATAAGTTATAAAATTTATATAAAATAGCTTATATAAAACAGTTTATATAATAAAAATATAAAACAGTTTACATCAAGATATGAACAAGTTCCATAACAAAGCATTTTACAAAAAATGAAAGCATGTTACAAGGAATGTAACCAAATATTACATTATAACCATATCACAAGTTCCATTTTTAATAATACATTTCTTTCCACATATTCACAAGTCCAACCATGCATGGAACATTCACCCCCCAATACTCATGAGCGGTGATTTATCCTTTCACTATGTCATCACATAGTGAACCAGTTTGATGGGGTACATCACACCCATATCCTTTTCGTCCTTTTTATGAAGTTACATTACTCACTTATCAATACCAATTAATATGAACATATTCCACACAACCATGTTGAATTCCATGAAAAAACCCAGTGCGCTAAAACAATTGTATTAAAAAACATTTTTATTGAAATGCATTTTTCCATGTAATAAAACAAGAAATCATTTTAAAATCCTAATTTTATAATCCGATTAGAAAATTATATTTGTATAAAACACGAAATTTCTCAACAACCATAAATCATCAATTCAAATAGTTTATATTGAACACTATACATTGGATTGAAAATCAATTTTTGGAGATTTATTTAATTTGGAAATAATACTTCAATTTCTAAATTGTGGAGATGAGGGTGAATCCACCAACATCTTGTTTTATGAAGAAAATGAAGAAAGAAAATTAAACACTAATGAAACCAGTTGAATATCCAAAAACCCACCATTGATCCATTTCCCTATGATAAAAAAATATAAATTTAATCATATATGGAATCAACTGCCTCACTTTTATCGATAGAGGGCATATATATAAAAACTGAGAGAGATATAGAAGAAGATATTTGAAAAGAACCATGAACAACCAGGAACGATCACTTACTATGAAAACATAGCATCAGAACACCAAGGGATGCTTCTAGATCACCATTGAATTTACGGTAGAAGATTCCTTTTCAATTTGGAGGAGGGAATATCAAGTTAAGACCACATAGGAGGAAAAAAATATTTGGGGACAAAAACGATTGAGATCCACAACTATATGGTCTCACATTTAACCCATGCATGGTTAGTCACACATTTAGGAAAACTATGTGCTAACCATTAACCATCCCCTTGCACAAGGATGAGCATTGAAAATTTTGATCACATGATTTTCAAAACATGACCATACATGAAAATTCTCTCTATATCATGAATCATGGTTTTTCCTAGGTTTTCATATGGTCTAGAGAAGCTGTACACTACCTGTGTTCCTATCTATTTGAACATGTCTCCTTGTGAATGTTTTGATGTATCTGTTTCATGGTTTTACAAACCCATGCACCAACAATAATCTTTTATAAATCTAATAAAACACATCAAATGATCTCCAAACTCTCCAAAACAATACCCATATACATTAGAAAACATAATGAAATGGTTCATTAGTAGAAACCAAGGGTGATATATTCTCCCCTGCATTGGCCTTTACATTCTCAAAAATTATAAAACCATCAATCCTATGAAAAATTATGTCCATGTCACTTTCATTTCCTTCTCGTGTTCCCAAGTATCTTCCTAAAAATGAGCATGTTTCCACAATACCCGCACTACACCTATGATTTTTACATTATAAAATTTCTCTTACATATCCATAATCCACACTTGGATGTGTACCAAAGATTAATTCTGCTCTTTTTTATCATAATTCCATTGAAACACATGATCAATATGATGATGATTCTTTTTCAACTAGGCTAAATGGGTTATATTATGCATAAAAATGAACCATGGTTTCAATGCCAACCGATATTCCAACATACCAAACTATACTAGTATATAAAAAGGGCCAATGTTTCTAGGAGATAATTTTACATATTTTCCAAAATGACATTGTCCATTCCCTAGATATATCATCAAGAACACATGATCAGTCACTACGAATGAAAATAAACTTTGTTGGTAATTCACATAAGAATTTTGATATCTTATTTTGTTTCAATTTATTTCAGGATCAACTGAATATTCTCTATTGTGTCTTAGATAATAATAAGCCCAAATACCGAAGCCTCACATATTTCCACCCAACAAAGTTGAGAATGATAATGAGACCCATAAAATGCGTCAAATTGATCCCTTCACATCATTTCCTAAAAACTATTTTTTAATAAATATCTTATAATTGTATGTTCTCTTCCCATGAGCCATAGAAAACCATTACACAATCCCAAAACATGTCTTTAAAAGTTTATATTTTCCATTCAAATTGTTCATCCATCTATAGTTGTTACACCATACTCATAGTCAACCTAGTCCCAAGGGATTTTTCTAATGATGTATATAAACAAGATATAAACCATGGATCTTTATCTATCATGATCTAAACTTGTTTAAAATGCCTATATACAACCTAACATATATATATATTTGACATTTCTTCCACCATATGAGATTCAAAAATAGGGATAAAGAGAGTGGTCTTTTTGTGATGATCCACTATAACCCATATGGTATCATGCTTCAGAAACATTTTTTGTATTCTTATTACAAAATCCACAGCTATAAACTCTTACTTCGAAACAATAATCAATAAATACAATAACATTCCTATTGGCTTCTGATGTTTTCCCTTAAATTAAAGAAATTTAAGCATCTTGAAATGGACTCAACCTCTTTCAGTTTCATATAAGCCCACTAAAACAATGCTTTCAAGGCCTTATACATAATCTGTATTCTTGGATGAATAGATCATACTGAAGGGTTATAAGCATGTATTAGTTTTTCTTGACAAGAAATAGGTACAACCATCAAATTTTATGTCCAAAAATGTTATCTCCCATCTAGATTCTACCCTTTAATGGTCTCACCACCATTGAGTTTTTACCTCATCACCAAGAAATAGGAATTAGATTTTTTCTACCTATTTAACCATCTTCACAAAATAAAGAAATAATGAATTTAGAATGAAAACCATAACATAAACTATGTGTTCACTTTCGAATTTTATTTCTACTATTGTAGACATCAACTGCCAAACATCTTAATCTATTTTTGCTAATTAATCATAATACAATATATTCAATGAATCTTCTACTGTATTTCCCTTATTTGTTGTATAAAAAATGTTAATTTCAATCAATTGGAGATTCAAAATCCATCATATTTTCCATATATTCAAATATCATTATGAAAAGATATGATTTAGGCTCTTACGATATGTAAAAATAAAAAATTTCTCACCAAAGAGATAATGACGCCATGTCTTCAATTCATGGAATAATTTAGCTCACTCTAAATCGTGTATTGGGTAATTATTCTCTTCCACCCATTACATTTTTGATCAATAGTAAAAAACTACATCTATATGACTTATAAAACATCCCAAACCTGATCTGAAAGAAAAAAACACACCCTGTACCCTTGTCCTGATTCTTGGAAAATCAATATTAGTTTCGATGTCAGGTGAACAGTATGTCCTTGAAAATTCAATTGAAATTCTTCATTATCTTATAATTGAACATTATATTTTTTCAATTTTTTCATAGGTGAACCTATCCATGATAATTCCTCAAAAATTCGTCAATAAATTTGATCCAATCTGAGAAAACTATATATATGGAAGACATTTTTAGAAGTATTACAAAAGATAACGGACTCTATCATTTCTGGATCAAAAAAATCACCTATTTTAAAAATTAGGTGGTCTAGGAATTAGAAATCTTGTATAAAGAAATAAAACATAGATAATTTGGCATACAGATAATGATCCATCAATAATTCCAACATAGTTTTATGTGATTCTCATGTTCTTCCTTTGTACTAAAATACATCAATATGTCATCCATAAACATTGCCATGAATGAATACAGATATCACTGAAATTTATGATTCATCAAATCCATAATGACCAATGGGGAATTCATAATATTAAAAGGAATAATGAAATATTCATAATGACCATTTCTATTCTAATAACTGTCTTTGGAATAGCCTTTTTCGAAACTCCCAATTGGTGATATACTGAGTTCATGTTAATTTTATAGCATCAATGAGTGCCCATCAAGAGATTAATCATATAATCAATGTGTGGAAGTGGATTCCTATTCATTGTCATATCTTTATTAAAATTGCGATTATCGTTTAATTCTTATTATGTTCAATTTTATTTATATGTTATATTGGCCTTGTCAAAAAAATATTATGATAATACACACACAACATTATAGTTCCAACTGCCTTTTTGACAGACAAGAATGGAACTTCCAATAGAGATGCAATCAGCTAGTTGAAACCATCGCTTTCTTACTCCTACAAATGAAACATAGTTCCCTTAATTATATTTGTTCCGTCTGATAATATAGAATAGAAATAGGACTGGTCTGGTGAAGAATATCAATATGGAACTCCACTTCTATTATGTGTGTTATCCTAGAGAATGATTTTGGAAACACATACAAAAACCTATCAACCACTTCTAGAAAATTATTATTCTTCGTATTATCTTTCACTGTCAACGAAAACACTTCCAACTAGTACATGAACATTCCAACTCATTGTTCTAAAAATTCCATTTCACTTACATTTCCATTCTATTCTCTTCTCTATATTTTCTTAATTAAATCCATAGTTGTGAATCTCACTGTTATTCTATAACAGTTGATGTGATCCTTGAACATTTTGAGCCAATCGATACCTAAGATTATATCAATGATATCCATCTCAAGCATGGACAAGTCCCATATCATCTCTGCTCCATAAAATATTGTATAACTTTCTCTACACAGAGAGGATCAAAATGCCCTTTGACTAATAGGAGTTTGAAGTTTTACAATAGAAGTCGTCATCTCAACATTTATTCTTAGAAAATCAACTGTATGAAAAGTAATAATGGAATGTCATGCACCCATATTAAACATCACTTACATAAGGGTATAATATTTACCTTTCATTTTAGATTTCCAATAATTATAATCCACAATATCCTGTTCAACTCCATAAAATTTTATTATAACAACACTTTTTTATTTGTATCCATATTGAGATTACTGTAACTAAGGAGTCATGGTATTCTATGAATCACTATAGATAGATCTATTCTACTACAAAAATTGATTTTTGTACCCTTATCCCATTAATGAATATAACACTTATGTCACCTAATAAGTGTCTTTAACACCTGATCTCAGAGCACTGCGACGATAGAACTCTATATTTCTAAACTTATTGCAGTTGTGTCATGCTCTAGGTTTTCTGTTACAGTATCAATTTATGTGTTCAAGAGAACCAAAATGGAAAAATCCATATTTACACTTGGTTCGTGGAAGAATGTATACAAATCTAGACCTAAAATTTTGATTCATGATCCCACCTTGGAAATATGCTTAACTCTTCATATTTCTCAAATAATTATACTTCCATTTGTTTCCTATGGGTATCAAGATTATTCTTCGTCCCATATCTCCAGACATATCTCTTTTAGTCACTGTCACAGTATTCACCATATTTGTAAAATTTTGAATACATAGCACAAAAATATTTTAGTGAATAACCTATCTCAGCCCAAATTCAAAACATTCTACCTTCAAGTATGTGATATTAGCATACTTGGGTGAAGTGTTCACTAAATTCATGTATTTATCCACATAATCCTTGAGAGAAATATTTTCATATGTCAATTTGAAGATATATGTTGTTCTTTAAATTCTAAATGTATGAAGATATAATTGGTTGTTAAAAATTAACACAAAATCCTCCTATGTTAGGCCTTTTTCTAGTTTAGACAGATCCACTATGTCTCACCAACTCTATAAAATATATTTGAGCATATAGGTTACCATCTTAACTTTTAGATCTACTATTTTGCTGATTAATTATATTATACGATTCATCATATTCTACCACACCTCTTCCATTTTTGATTTAGAATAACCTTTAATGATTGAGGTATTCTAATTCCGAAAATGATTAGAATGATCCACATGATGTGGATTATCCCTAATATTCCCATTATGCCATGTCTGGAACACATGGACAATACACTGAACATACTATGGGTTCACCAGTTGTTCAGGTTCAAATACATTCTCAGTAGCTTCTTCTGGTTGGTTTATACAATGCCTAACATGTTCCATTTTTTGACCCTAACAAATTCCATATTTATCACTCTCTAGAAACTGAAGGGTTAACAAATTTCATATTCTTCCACATTATACTATCAAATAATTTCATTAAAACATTCAAAATTTTCCCCATGTAAATATATTTGAAAAATCATAACATTCTTTTGAAAATCATCTCATTTTTAAAATACCACATCATGATCCTTTTTTAAATATCATATTTGTAAATAAAAATACCCATTTTAAAAAAAATTCATTTTTTCATAGAATCGTGGATAATTACACAAAATAAAATATTCACTTTTATTGGGAAGTAATTTCTACAATTCATGTAAAGATCGTCGCATTGGCTAAACCCATGTCAATGATATTCCAAATTCTATATGTTTCTCTAAAACACTAATGTTACCAACTCCCTAATAAGATGTTTTTCATCATAAAAAGGATAGCTACATATTTTTATGCTCTACTTCTCATGTCCCAAAAATACTACACCTTTTTAACAATATGAGACATAGAATAGAATAAAATTAATTTCACTTATGAGACCAACAATCGTTTTTACTACATATTCCTGAATAATATTTAGAAGGACCATGAGGATAAAACTTGTAACATCTATCTTCATCTCACTATATTGATAATGCATATGGATACTACTTTCCCTTAAGATACATTCCCAATATGCCAAATGATGGAAATACATGTCAAGCGATTCATTTAAAATTGGGGGATGATTTACCCATTGAGAATAAAAGAAGAAACAAAATGTTTTTTTAACCAAATAGACATTATATGAATCATGGTATCACTAAAAAATCTACTCATCGACTAATTTGAATAAAAAAGATACTAAAATCAATGTCACAGTGGAAGATAGTTATCTAATGAAAACTCCATGCTCTAAACATGCTCCATGCTCTATCTCCATAAAATATTATATGTATAATGAATTAATACTAGTGATGTATGATACTTTACCTTTGACCATGTCTCAGAAAACAACATCTGAAAAAGAACCAAAGGGACAATCCATAGGTGAGTAATGAAACTCAATAGGTTTACTAAAAATGACATCCCTTCTCCATCCACTAGTATAAAACATGTTAACCTATTTATATAAGTAAAATTATTTAAATCAATTTCTAAAAAATTTATATCAAAATATAAACAAGTCACTTAATAAATAATATTTCATAAAGCCATATCATGTTCCCTGGAAAGTAACGAAACCATACATAAAACCACATCACAAGTTCTATTTTGGAACAATCCATTCCATTCCAAATATTCAAACATCTGACCATTGATAAATCTTAGACCTCCCCATAATCATGAGTGGTTATTCATCATATCACTAATCTATCACACATTTAACTACTTTGATGGGGGTACTTCACACAAAAATATGTCTGAACTATTTGTGGAGAGTACTTTACTCCCTTATCCATCCCAATGAATATGAACATACTCCACAAAATGATGCTAAAACCAATTTCTCACACAATTATTCAAAACCCTTTTAAAAAAATATTCAACCCCATTTTTCTAAGAAATAAAACCAAAAATCATTTTAAAAACATCATTTTAAATTAATGTTATGTAATTCCATTTTCAACAAAACACCATATTTCTATATTTACATAAACCATCAATAAAGTGTGATTTTAACAAACATTTCATAGTGGTTTCGCATTAAATTTCATGAAATGTATTCAATTTGAAATAAATAGTTCTTATTTTAAATATATTATTCAGGATTGAAGCCATCTATCTTGGTTTTATATGACAAAAATGAAGAAGGACACATAAATGCCACTTAAACATGATGGTAACTCCAAAAAAAACCTCAAATCCCTTCCCATATCATAAAAAATCCAAATGTAATCATATTTTTCATCAATTAACTTATATATATCCACAATGGATGTATATATATGAAACCAAGAGATATAAAGAAGTATATTTTTGAAAATAGAGAAGAACAACCCAGAACGATCAACTACCATGAGGGTCCCACTTCAAAAGACCATGTAAAGCATTTTTATCACCATCAGATTGATGAGAGAATATTTATTAGAATTTTAAAAGAGAAAATATTGATTTATGGATGAATTGGAGGAATATATTTATTTTTAGAGACTAAAATATATGAGATATATAAAATTTGGGTTCCCACTTTTAACCCATACACAGTTAGTCACACAGTTAATAAAATCATGTAATAATCATTTTCCAGCCACTACCTCAAGGATAGAAAAATCATGGTTGGATCACATGGTTTCTAATCCATTCAATAGGTATAAAAATCCCACTATATCATGCTTTATGGTTCCTCCTAATATTTCATGGGGTTTGGAAAAATCATTCACCACCTACGGGCCTTTTCTTTATCCCTATCGCCATTGTGCATAGTTTCTTGTATGTGTTGAACAATTTTCTCAAATCATGTTCCAACCATGAAACATTGGAAAATCCCAAAAAATAATCCAATAGTTCTCTAAAATATTTTAGAATTAATCCATATACTTTTGAAACATAAATATCATAAGGGGAGAGTTGATAACTATAAACTGAGGGTGCTACAATTCAACTGATTCTTCTTGTTTGTCTACTCACAGCATATTTGTATTTTATGGGTTCAATGGAGACTGAGTGAGTGGTCAAGATTCATGTTATACTTGATATTAATATACTACTAGGGTCAAATGGTAATGTGTTAGGGATATTAGGGAGTGCCTCTGATTTTTGTATTGTTGTAGGCTAGTAAGATTCCTTGTGTTACATATGCCACATATTTTGGTGGTGAATCCTCATATGTTATAGACTAGGATTGACTAGAATTAGTACCTTGTGTGTATCCCATTATTCTAGATGAATATTTATTAGAGAATTACCATCAATATATTTTCCATTTTAAGATTGGTGTTAATGTCCTAATTGGCTATTATACATTCATGTTAGTTTTATTTAATTTCTAATGTTATTCCTTTGTTCATTAACTCATTTTTACTAAATTTGAATTTATTGTTATATTGTTCCTATAAAACATTTAAATAGTGTATTTTTAATGTTATTTTGAATGTGTGTTTGAATTCATCACTTTGTTAATAGATAAATAGTCTGGAGAAATGATTTTTAACAAATTTGTTACATTTCAAAGAAAAAAATGAGTTCTTTTTAAAATTTTATTATTGAAATATGGTTTTTATATACACATTCATTAAAATTATATTACTTCCAATTGTATATAAACATAGTATAAATGTTATTTCATTTGAAAGGAAGAGTAAAGACTCATTTTTGGGATCATATTGTTCATGGTTTTACTGACACAATGCATACAAATCATATAATTCATTTTAGGTTTCCCTATTTCTACACATTTGGTTTAGGTGTCTTAGTTGTTTTTAGTGGTTTTCATGGCATATTGAGAGTGACTAAAGAGTCACATGGATATGGTGGTCAATATTTTGATGTTGTTTTTATTTTTACTATCTCAGTGATCCTATATTACTGTGTTCTATTATTATTATTCTTTTGTTTATGTGATGTTGTATTTTTTCCTTTTTCAGTGTATTATTTGTCTTATTTATCCATATTTAATTTAATCTAATTTTAGGTCTCTATTTATTTATGTTTTATACTCCATTATGTAATCATTCATCCTTTATTCTTTTTATGATCATTTTAGGGAGAAACCATTGAGATGTGTTATATTATAAGACCATATAACTATATTATAACCTGTTGAAATCTGAAAAAAAAACCTATGGTAAATCACGAGCTAGCTCATGATCCCATTTTAGGGGTAACCTGATTTATTTCATGACCAAACACAGCTTGAGATACATTAATGTATCAACATATAATTGGTCACCAGATCAATATTACATTAACAGATAATGAATTATTAATAAAAATAACCTAAAATTATGTTGTCTTATAATGTTATTTTGAGTAATGATCCTCACATTATTTTCTCTCATAATATATTGTTACAATCACTACTGATATTTCTTTAATTATTTATGTAATTCTAAGAAGACTATTCTTCATTTAAAAAATATTATTTAATGAATCTATAAACACATCATTCTTGAAACCATAGTTATCTTTCTAGAGATTTGATGAAAATCTTATCATGGAAACAAAAGTGATTAAAAACCATAACCCAAGGTCACCATATAGAATAATATAAACTATTTAGAATAATATAAATGAAAACCCCAAAAATATTATGTACATCACACTAATAAGCTTCTATAACATATTCATGAAATTAAATTATAACAACCCATAATTTTACTATTGGTAATTACCTTCTTATAAATATTTCATATAGTAAGTATCCTATAAAATCACATGGATAGCACAATACAATATTTAGAACTCATGTATTAATGTAATAAGAGTTATTTCTAGAATTTAAGGAACCTATACTGAAGGAATTTTAACAAGACCATTAGAATGGTAATATTACCCATAGGATTATTAAACTCACCAATAGAATAGTAACATAATCTATGGGAGTATAAATAATTTTTTGTTATCTTATACATTAAATTAGAATATATTTATATCTTGGAATATGTTAATAAATGATTTTAAAATGATAATTTATGTCTTGGATTTATTGTGAAATATAAATATTTATTTTCAATTTTCTAATTAATATTATGATTTAAATTAAACTTGTATTCCTAAAAAATATTCATAAAATAATATTTTTTGTCTTATTATTATAAGATAATTTTATAAGACATTACTAAATTTACTATGTGTCTTATAATCAGTTATAATTTAATATCATCATTTATGGAATAAATGATTATTTTATTTAAAAATTAAATTTTACATATTTAGAAAATTATATTCAAAAAATGGTGTCCACTTTTGAAAAATGAAATTCCAAAAAAATTCGGGTAAATTTTTTGGAATTTCTAAAATAACATATTTTTTTGGTGACTAGTGAAAATAGTAATTTAATGTATTTTACATTATAAGTAAACATCTAAATTTTTAGTCATTATTGAGTCACGGATGATGTAATTGGAAATTATGTCGAAATAAAAATATGTAGTTACATTACGTAGTCGCAATAATAAATATAATTTATAGCCATGAGCCAAAATAATAAAAATAAAATTAATAAAATAATCTAAAACGCCCCTCTCCTACCATACAAATACCACCCCACACCACCTATTATCCTCTAAAGTTACAATCATTGAATATTTATTATATTATTACCAATACCTATCCCAAACCTCTTCTCAATTATATGTGATTTCCTCTCTAAATAGATAACATTTTTGATTCCCCTATTGAGGTTATCAAGGAGATGACACTGAAGAGCTGAATCCCTCCATCTTTCTCTTTTCATTTCTTGTATTTTTATATCATTCCCTCACATACACTATCCAAAGTTATATGGTAATAGAGGTAATGTACATATACATTAATTTTATTATTTTAATGTAATATCAGTCAAAAATCTCTTCCCTATTACTTTTTATTCTTAAAATAAAAACATTGTTTGTGAGGTGCTGATTCACTCCATTCATGGACGATGAGTTTTCATTTTCAATTTATACCTTAAAGGATAGTAATGAACCCATTATTATGGTTAAAACAAATTTAAGATTATATATTATATCTTATTTCATGTTATGAAACTGATAAATAACATAATATTAAAAAAATACAACATAACTAGGGTGTGATGACTGAAAAACTGTCAAAATAAACTCCTCATTATTCAATAATGTTTTATCTAATGAATCATCCTCATTTCAATAAATAAAATTATATATGGTACAAATAAATATTATCAAAATATATTAGTACTAATTCATTCCACTTCTGGAGTTTTTCTTAAATTTGAAGAAAAAGTCCCATAATTAAACTCAAAGTAAACGATCAGAAGATCATGAAACAAATGCACCTAGAATGAAAAAATGGAACAATATCGCTAAAATTAATTGACCTATATGAACCAAATAAAGTTATAATAAATAAAATAAATGTTTTAGAGGGTATTTATGGAATTATTAATGAATCTAATATCTTTATCTTGGATATTAAGTGAAGGTGAAAACACTTTCAGACATAAGGTAATGGTTTCTCTCCAAAACTACATTTTCTTTAGGGTTAAACATTCACTATCTTCAACCAAACATAAATCTTAATTATTTTTATATACTCCTAAAAAATTAATTTTCTATGTTCAAAAAATATTTATCGAGATCACTTTTTATTTTATTTATGTGTGTGCACATACTATATAATGATCTCTTCTCAATTAATCATGATAAAAAATCCCAATTAAGGGGAACTTCCCAATTTCAATAACATTTTTACATGTAGTGCATAATTTTTTTAATATAATATTATTTCTAATAAAACTCTAATTTCTTGAAGAAAAAAAACATAGATCATTTCTAGGTTTAGAAAAAAAATTATTATATTGTTCTACTTAAAGACTCTTAAAATAATCCCTTAAAATGAACTAAAGAAGCTTATTTCGATAGTTTTCTCAACAATATTTTACATGATCTCACTTGATTTGGAAACCCTTTATCATGATATAACCATTTTTTCCTTATTAATTATCAATTATTTTTTAAATCATTTCTTTCAAAGATACATTATGATATTCATTTTTGTTATTCCTTATGAAATGATTATGATACCCATTTTTTCCATGGGTAACCCTTATGTTTCTTCATTGTTTTTGAGTATTAATGTGGCACACATATTCATGATTATGTTATGATGGGTCTGCTGAAATAATTATCCACTTAATTTTGTAATTTTTATCCTCATGATACATCATGTTGGGATATAGAATAATCCTAATTCCTTTGTTTTACTTTTAACATAATGAAATATAGTTTTGGTAGTTATCTGTGACTCATGTTTATGTCACAGTGTATGTTTTGGACACTTCCATATCATTCCATGATTACATTATCTCATATTATTTATGTTAATCTCCCATATGTTTATTCACGTTACATTCCTTTTTCATCATATTATTCCTTCTTGACAATGTTCTATTATTTATACATATGTTCATTCCGTTGCATTGATTTTTAGCTCATCCCTTTTTTCTTGTATTCCCCAAGATTTCATATATAGATGTAAGACATAAAAGGTTGTTATGAGATCATTTTAGAGAATAAATAAAATACATTTATATTTTGGTTTCATTTTTTTGATCTATGTACCTAATCATTAAATGACACTAGACATTACAATCCTTTTTTGTATTATATGGATAATTATTCATAAAATCATATACTAATATGTGTAAATTAATATGGTCACTATTGTTGGTATCATTGAATGGTCAAGTTATGTGTTGATATTAGGACTAGAAAACTGTAGTATGAACCCTGTGGATAGTTCAGTCACTAGGGATAACATAGATTAATCACAGGGACTCACATTGTAGGACATAGTTTTCATTTACAAGTATATCCATCTATGTTCAAAGTATCATTTTAATATTCTTATTACATAATTATTAGAGCCAAAAAAATTAATTTTACTTTCTTTTCTAGTTAATGGTTGTAAATAGTATAAATACCACTACCTATTTTCTTCATTGTATATATAATAATATTTGGATGAAGAAATTTCATTACGTGGGAAGAATGTATTGACCTGGAATTTTATCAACAGTAATTCATTTCTTATAAATATTTTACATAGAAAAAATAAAATAATATCAAATATAGGACTCAATAATACATTATAAATTAATATTTAATGAAATAATATGTATTTATAGAAATTAAGGAAATAATACCAATTTAATAGTTACATGACCATTGGAATAGTAATATTACCGTTAGGAATAGAAATCAGCCATTAAAAAAGTAACCACACCTATGAATGTGTGAAATTTTTTTTGGTATCATAAAAATGAAAATATGATATATTTATATCTTTGAATAAGTAAATAAATGTATCAAGAACTAAAAATTATGTGTTGGTATTTTTTGTGAAACCTATAAATTTATTTAAAATTTGATAATTAATATTATTGTTTTAAATGAAATATATTTACATAAAATAGATTCATTAATTAACATTTTCATGACTTCTAATTATAATTTAATTTTACGACACCTTCATTAATTTCTCAGGGTCTAAAATCATTTATAATTTTAAAATTAGTATTTCTTGAATAAATGATGATTTCAATAAAAAATGAATTTATATCATATTTCAAAAAATTATATTCATAAAATGTATATCAATATTTAAGTCAACACATTGAAAAATAATTCAGGTGATGTTTTTGGATTTTTTAAAATTGATGAATTCTTTTGAATATTGAAATACATTAATTTAAAGTATTTAACAATATAATTAAATAAATGAATTTTTGAGTCATGGTTCCGTAATTTATGATTTAAGTTTATTTTTTAGAAAATTAACATTCTCTAGTTGTTATAACAATTAAAAATAATCTAAACTCTTTGTATTCTTGAAAAAATATAATAAAAAATGAATAAGATGGTCAAAAAAGACCCCTCTCCATCCGTATAAACACCACCGATCAGTACCTATTATGCTCACACCTAATAGGATTTTTATCTTTATTATATTCTAAAAAATTATGCACCCAAACTTATTTTCCACGTTCTGGTGTGTTTGGTCTCAACAAAATACAATTTTCAAGTCCCTTAAGGACTTTCGAAAGGGGTGGACACTGAAGATATAATCCCCCAACTTTCTAATTTATTTCTTTTCTATTCTTATCATTCCCTTTAATCTCCCATTAAAAATGAAATGGTAATTCAATTATCATACATATATTTTATTTTTATTTTTTATTGGATATTCATTAAACAAATTCTTTTTATTCTCCTTTATATTCTAAAAATGAAAATATCATCTCTGAGGTCTTCATTCACCACCTTCATGGACGATGAGCTTTTAGTTTATATTACTGCAATCAAGGATGGTCATAAAACTATAAGTATCATTAAAAAGGATATAAAAATGTATATTATATAGTTTTAATTTTCTCTAACTAATACATATAAATATATAATATTAAATAATAAATCAAATTGAGGTCACAATGACCAAAATACAGAAAAAAATAAACTAATCATTTTACATTATCATTTTACCTAATGAATCATCTTCATTTTGAAAAATAAAATGATATATGGGACCATTTAAAACTATTGAAGAATATTAATACTAAATAAATCCACTTCTATAGTTTTTCATCCATTTCAAAAGAAATCAAATAATTAATCTTTGGGGAATATATCATAAAATCACGAAAAAAAATTCACCAAAACAACAAAATTAAAAAATATAACTCAACAAAATGTCCATAAATGAACCTACGAAAATTAAAATAAATCATATATATGTTTTAGGTCTTCTAAATTAAATTATTTATAAATATAATTTTATTTTCTATGATATTTGGTGGAACTGCAAAACACATTCTGGCATAAGGTAAGGGTTTGTCTCTGAATACCCATTTTTCTTTCGAGTTATGCTTTCCATATCATATCACAAATGAAATTATTAATTATTCTTATCTACACCACATATATTAGATTTTTATGTTCAAATATTATTTTACAATCTAAATTAATATTTATTTTCTAGAGAATTACAATTTTTATATGGTTCCCCCACCCAATTCCTCTTGATAGGCAAGCTAGATTAAAGGGAACCTCCCAATTTCTCTTAAATTTTTGTGTTCAATAAATATTATATTTTAATTAATCATTAGTTTTTCAATAAAACTCATTAATTAAATAAATTATATCTTATATTATTTCATATTTGATATAAAAAGTGTGATTTTTTAAATTTAATGACTTAGTATTTTCCCTCCTTGCTACACTAAAGATTAATATTTTTAATGATTCCTATACAATTGTTTTTCATGAATTAGCCAAAAAATTACATAATTTATCATGATATACTCCCATTTATCCTTATTAATTCCCAATTATATTTTAAATCCATTATTTCATTAACACTATTATGATAATCCTTTTTTTATTCCTTATGATATTTTTATGATACCCATTTTATACCATGGGTAACAATTATGTTTATTCCTTCTGTTTGATTCTTTATGTTACACACATATGCATGAAACATTAATGATGGGTTCACAAATATGGTCCTCCAAATTCATTGTTAAATTTTCAGATCCATGAGATTTCTTGTTGGGACATGGATTAAACCAGATTCTTTTATGGGACTTTTTCCACCATGTGATATAGTCATGGTAGTTATCCTAGACTCATGTTTATTTCACGTTGTATGTTTGAGAAACATTCCAATGATTACATGATTAAATGATCCCATTTTATATATGTTATAATTTCATATGATAATTCATGTTCTATGTGTATTTATATCATCATATCATGCTTTATAACCCATGTTTTATGCTTTATTCCAATGTACATTCACTTACTGAGCTTTTCTGCTCCTCCTATTTGTTTATAAATTCCCCAGGTAATCCTATTGACATATAAGAGATAAACAGATGTTTGGAGATTGTTATGGAGAAAAAACATTATGTTTTATTATTATGTCAGGTTTTTTATTTATGTAACTAATCTTCTAAAAGAACTTCATTTTAAGAAACTAGGATTTTATTTAATAGATAATTACAATTAAAATCATAAAATAATATGCTTTAAAGTATCAGGTGACACTATGAATTGTTCTATAAAGATAAAAAAAAGGAATACAAAGGCCTACAACCTCTATAGGTATCCATGGGATGACTTTCCTCATATCATATGTTTGGGTCTCTCTATCCAATATGATGTTCTAGCATCTCATGCAGTGAAGGGAGTGGGACTAAGAGATATTTGGGTTAGGGAGGGTTTTGAAAAATCTAGGAGTGACCATCATATAATGACCCATACATTACATACACAGATATTACATAAAATTTAATTAATATTCATTAAAAAATATAAAAAAGACATGACATAACCATATAGGTATAGTGTCTTTATAAACATGAAAACACAATCAAGTGTATCACAAAACATCTTCATTTTTGCTAACTTATTTCATTATAGTTAGACCCCTTTTTGACATATCATACATAATACCCTTCTTCATGACTTTAGGAAATGAAACATAAGAAAGGGTGAGATCAGATGTTCAGTAAGGGTAAATAAGGTAGATATCAATCATATCATAATAATAAGACATAAATACATAACATTAGAAAATCATATCCTACATAGGAAAGATCATGATATCATTCTATGGGATAAATCATGATGGTTAATAAAAATAAATTGACAAAATTCCAAAATACATAATATAAGACAATATTTCTTTTGGTGTACACATAAGAATATAAAATCATTTCATATTAGTCAAGGCTGAATTCCAAGACCATCGTAGTGGACAAAATCCTTTACTGAACTGACTGCACTCTTCATTTTAGCCTTTTATTACTGAACATAGAACATTTCCCCTTCTATCCATGCCTATATCATGAGATATAAATCATTAATCAATTAATTTTATGGAGATATAGGTCCCACACATGTCGTAATTAAATCAAATTTTATGTTCAACAATAACATAAATCATTCATCATAACCCATGGAATAAAAATTGGTTTCATTAATCATCATTCGACCATAACATAATCCATGTAAAATAAATGTATTTCATAAATCAAATTCAATCAAGAAATAAAATAAAACCATAGGGGAAATAAATATATTATACATGAAACATGACCCTATTAAATATTTCGATATTATATGGAAAATGATTTTGACTGAACACTTGAAATTATTTTTTGAGAAAATATCATTTATTATTCAATGACATTTTATTTTCTCAAAATTCCGCTCAAAATTAATAGAAAATAATTATTCTAAATAAATTGAAATCATGTAGAGGAAGAATAATAGAAATAAGGTATTATAAAATAATAAAAAACCCTTCATGCCATAAAATTTAAAATAAGCATTCTCCACGTACTGTAGCCAGAAAAGTCAAGAAGTAACCATCACCAAAAATGAGAAAATATTCATTTCATGCCATTTATTAAAAATTAAAATATGGTTAAAATTTACATTAATCAATTATAGGAGAATAGAAATAAAATTACACAGTTAGGACACATGGATGTGGATGATATATACAGCCCATTAGATAATTACTTATAAACAATCTTGTATAATAATGAGATTGCAAAATTATCACTTACCATAGAACTAATATCATTTGTATTTATCTGATTATTTTGTATAATAATTTAAATAATGTTATTTAATTATTCCAAAATCATCATAATTTTTATTATATAATATATGATCATATTATCATCTGTCTATTTGTAACAATTCATTGTTACTCATTATTTAGATATTAACTGCTTAATGTTTTTAGGCACGTTTTGTCAAATAAGTTTTGGTTCTACATATTAGGTCATAGTTATTTCAATAAAAAATAAATTTAACAAAATATAAACCATATTTTTTTTTATAAAAGTTTATATAATCATTATTTATTAAAGATATTGTAAAATGATTTTCATCGCATCATGGAGATGGTAGGTCGTACGTACACACGAGTAATGATATCATTCCCATAGTTATTGAATGGTGTTGAATTCGATAGTGAATAATATTTAAGAATTAATATAATGTTATAATAATCATATATATTTATTATTTCCATCATTATACCCATCCATGTAAGGTGGTGGTGAAAAACATATTACACGATAGTGTGGAGATGGAATGTTGTATATACCCACGCATTGTGATTTAGTTTTTCATAGGAGGGATAATAGGTGGAATATTGTTTTTTCATAATTATAATAAAATCACAGTATATGTGTGGTATTTGATATATTACTTTATAATGAATTAAATCCATAAGAGGATGTAGAAGAAGAAATAAGCTGGAATGAATCTGTAGAGGATATTACCTCTTCTATGACATGCTTCCTCTAAATATTCCATTAGAGCTCTAGTGTTAGTCTTAGAAGAAGACCAAAACCAATAGAATGTAACTAAGGAATTTAATAAGAGAAAATGATACGGTATGTACAAGGTTTAAATGTCAATGTGATGTGAATAGGTGAGAGAGGAGGTTCCCTTTTATAATTAAGGTGAGGGGTACTTTTAGAAACTCCATAAATATTAATTTTTAATAAAATAAAACCATACCCAAAACCTCTAAAATGAGACAACTTCAAATATGAGGTGATATATGTTTTTAATATCCTCAACCAATAAATTTTTAAAAAGTTTTATTTCAATATAAACCTTAATAATTTAATTAATATTTAGTTGTTCTATTTAATTTTTAACTACGGTAACAAATATTTAGATATTAAAAGGGAGTAATATTTACTTATTCAATTGTAATGATATAATAAATAAACACCATAGAACATTTTTGACCATATCATAATTATTATATATTTTTTAAAAATATTTTATGAATTTTAAATACTTTATTTATTCATTTTTTACCGAAAAAAACAATATTTTCTGTTAAATTAATTTATTTTTAAAAATACTATGATAACAAGTTAACTCTGAAAAAACTATTTTATTATATAAATAATAGGTCAAGGTAACTTATAAAAATCATTCAAAATATTAATTATCCAAATTTATATTTATTTTAATATTGTTAATAACATTTTTGGATTATCTCCATTAATAAAATATTTACTATAACAATTTTGTGTAATTATTTTATATAATAATTTTTGGAGTAATGTTTAAAAATAAAAAACTATGCTCAAAATTAGTGGAATATTATTCAAAAGAATACTTATACTAGAATTTATCTTTTGTAAAATAATACATTAATAATTGTATAATGCTGAAAATTTGAATATGCCAACTTTAATCTATATTTAAAGATAATATTAAATGTGTCACAATATATTATATATGGCTAAAAAGGGTAGCTAACTCAACCACTCTGTGATTTCTCATCATATAATTAATTTTTATATCATCAAATTATAAGTATTTAATGTAATTATTTATTTCCTGAAAATTACAAATAAATTAACATGATGATGAAAAAAATTATATTTAAAATTAGTATTTATAATCTAATTTATCTTCTATATAACTGTATATAAAAATTGATATTGTTATTACGAATTCAGTGAGACATATATAGCTTTTTATAAATATATTAAATTAAGTTCCCTAATATCAATCAAGTGGCTACTAAAGGACACTATTTCAACCAAAGGGTGATTTTGGTTGAAATACACTAAAAATTGATAGTATGAAAAGTTTTAGGGTAATTATATATTTTTATTCTTACAATTAATTAGCTGATTTACCCATTTATTGTATTAATAAAAATTACCTACGATTCTATTCATAATGACCAAAAATAAAATAAATCTATTTAAATAATTTTTATCTACTGATTACAAATTTGGCGTACACATTTAAATATTCAAAACATAGAAGTTGTTGTAGATTATTTAAAATTAAACCCATTGTTAGAAAGAAAAAATGGGCATTAAAAGTTAAAACATTACAAAAGATTGATATTTTTTTACATCTGAATTCAATGTTAAATTTATTATAATGACATAAATTATATTTAATGATAAAAATATGATTCCTTTTTACTTTAAAACCATTTAATATTATAATTTAACCATATGTATTATTTAAGGGGAAAATGTTGTTTCCAATTCAATCTTATTGTATTTTAACAATTAATCAAAATATAAAACTTATTAATAAAATATTAAAAATTGATCCAAAGTAAATTCTTATATCCCTCTTAAAAAATATTTAGGTTTCCGTAAAAAAATTATTATTGTTCTAAAATATTAATATAAAAGGGGTTTGAAATTAAAAGGCGGAAAATAACCCTTTGAAATATATAGGTTTTTATATATTAAATAGGGTTTATTAATACCTTATGACATAAATATCTATTGGATGAATATAACATATATTTTATTAGGTATATAACATACATATTTCATTAATTTCATTTACTTATATTAATTAATTAAAAAATAATGAAATATAATGGATATATTTTTTTCAGAAATAATTGGTAGTGAAATACTTCACCAAATATTTTCATAAATTATTTATATTTATTCCTTCTAACTAAATGGATAGAAATAAATGGTCATTTTATACTCACGGCATCTCATGGTTTGTATAAAATAATTATTGTGTGAAATGTATTCTACTGAAGATTTAAATATATTTCAATATATTATTTCATAAAAGTATATGGGTGTTACATTCTACCCCCTGAAACTAAATTTTCTCCTCAAAATACACCACTTGGATAAGAATATATGATGATATCCCTCCATCATAATATCATAACATACCCTTGTAGATTCCAAAAATTCGTGGTTCCACTACAAAACATTAACCACGTAATTAGTCTTGTTTTTGAAAACATTTTCACAATGATCAATAATCCCTATAGGTTGTTATTTATAAGAAATATATTTCCCTAACAAAATAAATTCTGAGTTTAGTAAAAGTGAAGGATTTGGTTTGTAATTTCTCAGGTGTGATACATAGAACAAATCATGAACCTGAGATATATTCAATAGAAGCACCAATCAGTGATCTCACTTCCAAAAAAAATCCATAATTTCAAAAGGACCAATATACTTAGGTCATAGATTTCCCATTTTCCAAAATCGTATTACTCACATACAGTGAGATATTCATAGGTACACCTTGTCACCTACTTCAAAATCTAGGTATTTTGTCAGTTGTTAGAATATATTTTTTCTGGAATTTATATTCTCTTATGTGTTGTTGAATAGATCTAACCTTATCTGCCATTTCATCATCATGATGAAGTCTCAATTGCATTTTGTCCAAAAAATAATCCCAGCAAGTTGGTGTTCTGTACTTTTTTCCAAAGAGGGATTAATTGGGATCCATCTAAATACTGGAGTGGATATTATTTTTGTATGAATATTTCACCAAAGGTAGGAGTTGATCCCAACTACCTTTGAAATCAATTGAGTAAAATCTCAACATGCCTTCCATATTTTGAATTTTCCACTTAGACTGACAGTCTATCTAAATATGATATGTAGTTATGAAACATAACTATGTATCCAGAGTTTGCTGAAGACTTTTCCAGAACATCTTGGTAAAACTCATACCCTAATCAGATTCATTGGAAAGTAGTACTGCAAGAAATATTAAAACATCCTTTAAATATATCCTATAAATCTGATCAAGAGATATTCTGCTCAAATAGAAATGAAGTGTTATGAATTCATAATGTAATCAACTATAACCCCAATACCATTATGGTATTTAGATGTTTTGTGAAGTCCAAAGACAAACTATATAATGATGTTTTCCCATTTCCATTATTTCATGGGTATTCGATGTTACATACACTTTGACATTTGTCTCTAAGACTTATCTTGTTGGAAAACCAAGCACCGAGTGGCATAATCAGCAACATCCCTTTTCATTAAATCCCACTAGAAATACTCTTTGAAGTCATTATACATATTTGTTCTTCTAGGGTGAATATATAATGAATAACTTAGATACTCATCTAATAGATCCTTATTTATTTCTAGTATGATTGGAATACAATCTATATTTCTAAACCCTATTATTCCATCACAATCAAGGTTGAATTCAGGATCATTTATCATCTTAATTTTTAGCTCTACATCTTCCTTCTAAACATTGTTAATAATAACTTGTATAGATGGTTTAAAAATCATTTTATAAAGATAATATTTCCCCCTTTCCTTAATAAATTTACGATCCATCATTTGAAAATCCATAAATATTGGAACTTTTTTATCTTTAATATGGATAGGCTACCATGGTCCTTTTGAATCAAAGCATCTTCCAACTTGTTTTGTTTCCCATAGTGGTAATGTATTAAGCAGTACCAATATGTAATCAAGTGCAAAAAAATTTATGAAAATTCAGCTCCTTTTGTATTCAAATATAATTTAAACTTTTATGATCAGTATAGATATCACACATTACAACATAAAAATAATTCCACCATATCTTTAGTGTAAATATTACTGCAGAAAACTATAATTCATAAGTTGGATAATTTTGATCATGGATTATCAATTGTTTTGAGGCATAAGCTATCACCATATAATTTTTCATGAGAACACGCCTGAGCCCCTTCTTAGAAGCATCACTATAGATCACAACCCATTATCTACTATAAGGAAGTGTGAGCCCATGTGCACTTGATAAGATTCATTATAGCTCGTTGAAATTCTCTTAACATTCCTTCTTCCACATGATCTTTCCTCCTTTCAAATTCAACATGGTGAGTGGATTAGATGATCATGAAAAAGCATTCCCAAAACATTGATAATAGCTAGCAAACCAAGAGAAATATCGATATCATTTATCATTGTTGGTATCAACTAAAATTCAACACCATCAATTTTTTATAGATCCATAAGATATCTCCTCTCATGGGATTATGTAACGCCAAAATGAAACTATCTAAAGCCAAAATTCACAATCCCTTATTTTTTCATAAACATCACCTTTCTTCGGGTATTCAGTACAATTATCATGTGATAATAAATATCTTCCATTATTCTCAAATAGAAAGGGATACCTTCTATAAAGACTACCACAAATTGATCAAGATAGCCTTTAAAGACACTATTCATTAGATCCATGAATATAGCGGGATCATTAGTAAGACCAAAAGGAATCACTCTAAAATCATAGTGTTCAAACCTTATATGAAATGTCTTCACTGGTATATCATCTTTCATTCCACTAAATTGATGATATCATGAATGAATATCAATATTGGAAATGTGTTGAGCTCAATGTAGTTGGTCAAATACGTCCTTAATGCATGGAAGATGATATTTTTTTCTTGATTTTGATCTTTTCATAATCTCGATAATCAATGCAGAGTCTCATTGATCCGTATTTCTTCATAACAAAGAGAACTAGTTCACCCCAATGTGACAAACTAGGGTGTATTAATCTCCTGTCAATATTCTCTTGGAGATTCTTCTTCAATTAATGAATCTAAGTTGGTTCCATTATATAAGGTGTCATTGAAATTGTAACATCACCTAGTATGAGTTCTGCGAAAACTCATCCTCACGATTTGGTGGACTACCTTGAAATTCATCTTGAAAGGAAAAATCAAACTCTTATAAAATATTTTTTATTTTTATTTTTGAGTTTCCAACCATCCTTTTGAGATATATTACCTTCATTTATAAAAATCAAGTTCCATATGATAGAAAAAAATTTAATTAGAAGGTCATACTCATCCTTTCACTGATAGATGATCATATATTAATCTGGAATCTAAATTGTGACTTCCCTTCATTGGAAATTGATATGATATCTATATAGACAAAGTTAATACATTATAAAAATCACATAAAATTTTACCACATGAAGGATCACAATATTTTTAGGAATAAAATTCCCACAAACATCAACCAATGAAGAGTTATAATATTTTGATGCAAATATTGTGTCGTTCGAAGTTGTCACAACTAACTCAACATATAATTGTTGAGGTAATTCTATGATACCCCTAGAAAATTATTCATAAATACATGAGTAGGAGGATCACTAATCAAATAAAACATTCGATAATTTAGGGTCTACCTTTCACCACTTCATTATCGTACTCTACATCACTGATAGTGATTGCATGTGACGTTCCTTTGTCTTTGGCCTTGAGAGTTTACTAACATCAATCATCATAATCACACATGGATTAGGGAATTTATTTGAATAATTACCCATTTCCTTGAACTTATAACATTAAGAATATGAGATGTATTTTTTTATCCTTTTCTCTATTTAAATCATTATAAATATTTTTCCCATCACAATAGAATTCAACTACCCGATGACCTTATTTTCCAAACATAAAACATTTATTATTCCCTTTTATAAAATTTTCCGCATGTTTCTTACCAAATTATGATCATAATGAAAATTTTAAATTATTTTTATTTTGATCATTAAATTTTCCTTTGAATTCAATTTTTCTATTCTTATCAAACCTATAGGATTGATGGGTTACACCAATATCCATCTCAACCTTGAGATCACATTGAGAAGTTTCATTATTTCTAATAAAGTAATATATGGATAATTCCCTTAGAATACATGGTTTTAAGCCAATAAATATTCAATCTGTTTTACTACCATACATGATAATAATTCTATAATAGTACCATGAATGTTTTGTAAAATTAGCATCATGGGTACCAACTTATTCATCTTCTTTTTGATAATGTTCAATGAACTCATCCTCCATTTTTCATCGAAGAATGTGATGAGAGTACGTATTGGAAAATAATTTATTGATATCTTTCCATTCCATAGACCAAATTTCATCTATTTGTTTCATATTGTTGATAAGGATTCATCATTTATCAACTTTGTCTTCCAAAATATAGATTACTATGATGAATATATCATGTTTTGATCCTTGTAAAACAAAAAATATCTTTTTGGTGGTACTAATCAATTTTTTCGCCACTAATGGATCAGAATATGTGCTAAATGAAGGTGGACGTATCCTTATGAAGGACTGAGAAGAATTTGGTTTCCTCCTTTGATCATTTTGATTTCTGGTATGATTCATATCATGGGATATTTTTTTGAGTATAAGTACAATATTTTTCATTCCATAATCCATAAAATTAGTTTACTCAGGTGGAAAATCATTTCATTTCCATTTACATTAAGAATTACCATGGTTTTTTCGGGTTCCTTCCATTGACTACAACCAATAATCTTATTGTGAGCAACAATAAACATAATGGGAAAACCACATAATAGAGAATACAATTTCAATTTAGGACACTTTAGGTTATCTCATATGTTATTCATTATCACTTCTAAAATACTAGGATTTGTAACCAATACTTAAACATATCATTTGGTTTCTTACTAATGTTTTATCATCTTGATTTCCAAACAGTTATAATACTTTTCCTCTGATACAATCTATAGTGAACCATACGATACATACCTTGATATTACTATAATGTTAAAAAATATTCATTACAAAATATAAAAAATACCCGACAAGACCGTATAGGTATATTTTCTTTAGAAACAAGAAAAAAATAATTTTCCCTAAAACATCTTAATTGTCTCTAACTTAATTCATAATAATTAGACTCCTTTCTAAGATAACATACTTAATACCAATCTATATAACCTGGGGAAAAGAAAAAAATAGAAGGGTGAGCTTAGATGCTCAGTAAGAGTAAAAAATGAAGATATCAATTTTATCATAATCATAAGTCATATGAAAATAACATTTGGAAATATTAACCTATATATAAAAGATCGTGATATCATGACATGGTATAAATCATGAATTTATATAAAAATAATTGAACATAAAACCAAAAGTCATAACATAATACATTATGTTTTGTGTAATACACATAATCATATAAATTCATTTCATATTAGTCAGGGCTCATTTCTAGGACTGTTTCAGTGAAAAAATTCTATTACTGAACTGAGTTTACTCACTCATCCAACCCAATATTACTGAACTAGTGTTATTTATCATTCCATCCTTATCCATCTCACGAGATATAGATCATTAACCAATCTATTAGAGTGAAATATAGGTCCCACCCATACCATAATGAAATTATTCTTACATATTCAACAATAAAATAAATCATCCATCAAAACCTAAGGAATAAAAATGGATTTATTTTAACAACATGCCACCATAACATAATCCTTGTAAAATAAATGGTTTTCATAAATATAATTCCATCATGAAAACAAAAAAAAAATAATATTAAAAATAAGAATATTATACTTGAAATATAACCTTATGAAATAATTGAAGCATATATGGGAAATAATTTTGATTGGACACTTGAAATTATTTCGCGAGGAAAATATCATTTCTTCTTCAAAAACATTTTCTTTTCCCCAAATGATAAGAAATTTTAAAAGGAAATAATTTATTTGAAAATAAACATGAAATCTTGTAGGTTATTCTTCATAGAAGTATTTCATTATGAAATAATAAATATCCCTCTATATCGTACAATTTAAAAAACATTCTCTGCATACCTTTGCTGGAAAAGTCAAAACGCACCTCATACCAAAAACGAAAAAAAAAATATTTTCCTTATATTTTAAAGAAAATCTCCAAAGGGGAAAATTTTCTTTCTAAATTTATAGAATAATAGAAATAATATTAAACATTTTGGAAACATGGACGTTGTTGAAATATATACCTTAGTAAATACTAAGGTAAAAACAGTGTCTGATAATAATTAGATTGCGAAAATTTACCTTACTTTAGATTTGATATCCTTCATAAGTTTCTGAACCGCATTTATAATAATTTAAATAATTTTATTGACATATATAAAAAATCATAATTATTTTTATGATATCATATATGATCATGTTTTCATCCATTTGTTAGCAATAATTCATTGTTACTCGTTATTTGGATATTAATTTCTTTATCTTTTTATCAGTATGTTGACGAATAAGGTTTGGATCCCATTATTAGGTCATAGTTATGTAATTAAAAATAGATAGTAACGTAATATATACAATATTTATTCAATATTTTCATTTTTAAAATAATTCTTTAATGAAAATCATGTAGAATGAATCACATCGCATCGTGTAGAGAGTAAGTCATACGTACGCACAAAAGATAATATAATTCCAATAGTTGTGGATTGGAATTGATTTTTATGGTGTATAATATTTATAAAGTATTATAATTTTATTATAATCATATATAATTATTATTTATATCATTATACCCTTCCATGTATGGTGGTGGTGAAATATAGATTACACCACAACGTGGAGATGGTATGTCCTATGTATGCACGCATGGTGATTTTCTTTTTCATAGAACCGATAGAAGAAAAAATACGGTAATTACGTAATTATAATAGCATCATAGTATATAATTGATATTGGATCTATTATTTTATAATTAAACAACTCATTAAGATTAATTAGAAGAAGAAAGATGTTTGAAAAATTGTTAAAGGAGATTACCTCTTCTTCGATGCGCTTCCTCTAAACCTCTCTTTAGAGAACTAGAGTTGGTATTAGAAGAAGGCCATCACCTATAGAATTTTACTCGAGAAGTTTAAAAGATAATCATGAAGGTAATTGGTGATATTTATGGCTCAAAATGAAGTGAAGAGGTGAGGGAGGAGGTTCACTTCTATAATTGTCCTATTTTTTTGTCAATTTAATCCTTAATATATTAATTTACATTTAGTTATTCAATTTAATTTTTTTCTAGGGTAAACAATATTTAAATATTTAAATGTTATAATATATACTTATATGATGTTAATAAGACCATAAATAAATAAATTATAACATTTTTGACCATTTAATAAATATTTCATTTTAAAAAAAATATTATGACTTTTAAATAATTTAATTAAACAATGTTTTCCTTAAAAAAATATCTCAATTAAATTCATTAATTTTTTAAAATATTAAGATAACAAGTTAACATTGAAAAAAACATTGTATTGAATTTTTATGATGTAAATGTAATCAATAAAATTCATTATACATGTTAATTAGCCAAAATTATATTTATTTTAATATTATTAATAACATTTTTCTGGTATCTCCATCAATAAAATAATTTCTACATCAATTTAGTGGGATTATTTTATATAAATATTTTTGAATAAAAATTAAAAATGAGTTACTATGATTAATAAAAATATAATATATTTAATAATAATACTTTTATACTAATTTATCAGCGGTAAATTATACATTAATAATGTTATAATTACGAAAATGTGGATGTAAAAACATTAACATCACATTAAATAAAATAATATAAGTGTCACAATGTTTTATATAATGCTGCAAATGGTAACATACTAAACCCTTGGATAGTTATGGTTTTGATATAATCAACCAGTAATGTTTGTTCATGTGTTTGGGTCTTTTTATGGTTATTTTTTTTTAATAAAAATTTGTTTTTTTCATTTCTCATCTTTTAGTTAATTTAAAAATCATCAAATAATAATCCTTTATGTTTATTATTTATTTCCTACAAATAATAAATAAATTAAAATGATAAATAAATATTTTTTTCTCTAAAATGTGTATTTATAAAATTATTTATCTTCTATATATCCAAATATATAAAATTATTTTTTTATTTAAATTTTCATGAGATATATTTAACTTTTCTTTAAATAAAGTTAATTAAATGTACTAATCTCTTCCAAGTGGATTCAATAGAAAATACAAGGTTGATTTATTTCAAAAAAACCCATGCAGTGATATTCAGACAAATGTAAGGGTAATTTTATAATATTATTCTTACCCTTAATTACCGAATTTAACCTTTTACCATATTAATAAAAATTTACAAATATAATATTCATAATTCCTAAAAATAAAATAAATAAATATAAACAAGTTTGACTTACTAATATTAAATATGGAATCCATTTCTCAAAATTCCTAACATATAATTTTTACTAATTAATTTAAAATTAATCCTATTGTCTGAAAGAGATAACGAGTTTTAAAGGATAAAACACTGTTAAAGACTGAAATGTTTTTACATTTGAATTGAATGTAAAATTCATTCTAATGAAATAAAATATATTGAATGATAAAATATATTGTATTTATACATTAAGACCATTCATTTTTATAATTTGACAATATAAATTATTCCAATGAAAAAATTTCTTATCAATTAAAATTTAGTGTTATTAGTATTTATCAAAATTTGAATGTTATTTGAAAAATACTAAAAATCCAAAAAAAATTAAATTTTTATCTTTATTCGAACGAAAATGTTTCTGTTTTTTATAAAAATGAATAATGTATTAATGTATAAATTTAAAGTGTTCTCTATGAAAAGGTTGATAATTTTCCTTTTGAAAAATATTGGTTTTTATTCATCATATAGGGTTTATTCATTCCCAATTAAAAAATCTATTTTATTATTATAAAGATGTTTTATGAATTATATAGCATATATATTTCATAATTTTCATTAAATAATAGTAATTCAATCAAAAAGTACTATATTAAAGTTGATTTATATTTTTCATAAATAGTTGGTAGCGAAAGAATTCACAATACATTTTCATAAGTTATTTATATTTTTTCCCAATAACATAACTGCTATGTTAAAATGGTCATTTTATACTAAGGAAATATCATGGTTTGTTTAAACTAATTATTTCATGAAACACAAGATATTGATGAATTAATATTATTTACAAATTATCATTCATAAACACATTTTGGTGATACATTATACCCTCCTTAAACTGAAATTTTTCTTTAGAATTCTGCACTTAGATACAAATAGATGAGGATATATATCCCTCATTATATCCTCAAGTTCCCATTAATCATCCATAAATTTCTGGTTCCACCACAAAACATAAATCAAGAGTTTGGTCTTTGTAACACCCCAAGATTCCACGGTACGTTTCCCATTGAATAATGCAATAGCTTACATTGTACGCAACTTCAAAATTCTAAAACACCAGGACCAATCAAAGTAGCCGTTATGAATAGTAATACCCATTTTTTAAATTTTATAACTAAAAATTGACTTCATTTTTGGATTCCTAATATCAAAATTTTCCTAGGATAAAATTTTGGTACTTTTCAGAAAACTTTTATATTGTGATGAATAGTGAAAATTACTAAATTTTAATTACAAACAACTTTTTTAATCAAAATAATTAATAGTGATAAATTATGAATTTGAGTTTTTTTAAAGTATATTTAGAATATATTTTTATCATTTAATACAATGTTGGTCATTTTACATAATTTCACATTTAAACCGGACATAAACAAATGTTAATCTTTTGATAGTTATAATCTCTTAAAAACACATTTTTTGTTGTAACAATGGGAATTAATTTTAAATTATTTTCTGCCACTTATGTGTTTTGAATTTATAAAAATGGATTCCATATTTAGAATCATGATGTACAAATTTTTAAATAGGTAACTTTTATTTTCAGATATTTTGAATAAGTACTTCGGTAAATATTTAATTTACCGTGGTTAAAGGGTAAATCCTGTAAATAAGGGTAAAAAAATAATATTGTAATAATACTAAATTAACCTAAAATGTATGATAACCCTATTTTTTGATACATTTCTGACCATGGGCATCTTTGGGTAGATTTTGGGACCCCATGGATCCACTTGTAAGTGATAATAACACTTTATATTAATTAAGTTTAAATAAATACAAAAACGACATAAGCATATAGATTTTCAAAAAACAATTTTTACATAGGGTTATATTTGTTGTATTTTCTACTATAAAGATTCATTAGAAATATAAAGATATTTATTACATAATGGTATTTTATTAATAATTTTTAGACAATTATAATTAATATTATATATGACACAATAATGATGCAGTATTTTCTTTTTTAATGAAAGAATCAAATAATTGGTATTATAAATGTTAAAATTAATATAATTTGAATGTTTTGATGACATAAATGAATTTTATTGCTTAATTTGACATTATAGTATTGATTAAATGAATTTTTTCGAATTAATAAAGTTGTTAAGACTTTAACAAAAATTAATTATTGAATAGTGTCAAAATTGACATAAAAGCGTTTTTTAAACAATTATTATATTATTAATTGATATTAAATTTCTAAAAATATAATGTTCAGCCAAAAGACTTATATCATGATAGGTGTATTATTAATTGACCACTTGGGGGGTCCTTTGGATGTATATATTTTGTTTATTAACTATATAAGATAAAAATACAAAGTGACAAGGTAAATGATAAACTAATTAACTAAGTGTTAAAACTAAATGATAAGGTTAATATAGTGACCCAAACCTGTCTAAAACCTATTGGTTGAGTTTTTTTCGACCTATCCCTTCCATAACCTTTAAATAATCTACTTTGGATCCATTAGAAACTGAATATGAATTTATTATAAAATAATATTTCTAGCTTTTCTAAAGGTGACCCTCACCCCTCTTATAATAGGACACTCCCACTTCTCTCAAATGTATAACTTTGAAGCCTTTTGTTTCGGCCAAACTCTGACCAAATACCCTCTCAACAGTCCTCCCTTCATCCTAGAATCATTCCTTTAGTCATAAATCCAACTTAAGGAGCTCTTTTGATCAAATCAAAACGAAGAACCTGGAGAAGAGGTAATGTTTTCACCACCGTCTTTCAAATTCCTTTCTTTATCAACTTCGTCTTTATTTTTTATTTTCAATTATAAAATAATTAATCCAGTATATTATATATACTGTGATGTTATTATAAATATATTACAACCTTATTCAGTATTCTATCCATCCTTTGAATGACATGTCACCATATGTGTGTACGTACGACTTACCGTCTCCACGTCGTGGTGTAATTGTTATTCAATAACTTATTATTTAGATCGGTATAATAATGATGTTTAATTCATTTAAATAATAAATATAACATGATAATTATTATTTATATATGATTTAACATCCAATTATATATTATTTTAATATCAAAAGAGTGATATTGTCGCTCGTGCGTACGTACGGATTACCGTCTCCACGAATGTGATAAGAATCATTCCCCATCGTATCCATTCAAGACTAAATTTAATATTATTATTAAAAATAATGATTAGAGACATGATATAATTTTGGATATGAATAATATACAACCCATCCATAACAAATATGGCTCACATGACAAAGAATATAATGGAAAATGAATCCGTTAACACCCGAAACGATGATAATACTAAGATATATTTTACAAATCATTGTTAAAAGATCATATATGATGTAATATTAATGTATATAATTCTTTTATAATTCAATGAAAATTATTTCACCATTATAAAGGAGGTTAACCTACCCTCGACCAAGGAAAAATTACAATGTATGGGGTTTCTTATCTCACTTTTAATTCCATGAGATTTCCATTGTTCACCACCTATTTATTGCTTGTGGTGTGTGTGCTGCGCATGTTTATATTCATTCTGTAATATACATTAATTTATGGATATTTACATGATCATTGTATGATCCTTCTTTCGTGGGTGTATTATTCGTATGTTACCAAATTGATAATGGAATTTGAAATTTCAATTTGCACTTATTCGACATTACGCATACTTCATTGATTATTTTACTCCAAGATTATGTGTGGAATCACTATTAATTTGATTATGTCAGAATTTACACTCCCCTTTCATTGGATATACCTTTGATACAAATAATCACTCCATTGATAAATTCTCAAGTCCTCGGTATGAACTTGATCAGAGTAATTTTTACTCAATCTCAATTTGTTGTGTTAAACATCCTATTCATTGGTGTTGTTTTTACAAAAATATGTTTGAATGTCCTTTGATTTTTTTAGGATGAATATCAAATCTTATTGAGTGTATTTATATTTAGACACATAATTATGTCGTTGATTTATCCTTAACCAAAGGATATGACCTTTATGAAAGATTTCATCTCAATTTACATTCCATTGAGACTCCTTTATTGTTATACACCAAATCACTTTTATAAGGTGTATATAATGTACTTTGACAAAGTATATCATGAATCCCTATATTCTCATGATGTTACAATGTTTTTATTACCTCAATTATTTATATTCATGTGTCTCTCCTTTGGTTAGGAACTCTAAATAGAATATCATTTTAAAATGTTTTAAATATTTATTATTTTAAATCTTTGTCATTAATGTAAATGTTTTAAAAATGGTTTTAAGGATTTATTTATATGGACATTAATGTTTTCAAATAAAAATTACTTTTAAAAGTTTCAAAGTGATATGGGAAAATTTGATTGAAAAATCTATTTTAAATGTCTTTAAAAAAATTTCAAGAAAAAGTGGGATATTTCTCTCAATAATTGGATTATTGTTTTAATCTATGTCAATATCCTTCATTATTGTCGATTGAGGTTAATATGATACAAAAAAATCATCCATATTGTAACAAATGAGTAATGTTTGACTGTGTTTGTTCTATTTTTATACCATTCATGGCTTGTGGTTAATGTATTGAAATTTCGTATGCTAGTTTTAATACGAATGTTTAAGTTATGTTTAAACCTATTCATATGAGGAATGCATTGGACTTAGTAAGTGATGGGTGGAGCCCGCTATATCTCCTCGATGAATCCGTAGGTATAATGAGAGAAACTAGTGTCTTGGAACGAGGCCTTGACAAATCCTTATTTGTAGTCTTGGCACGAGGCCTTGGCTACGTGGTTATGATAGTCTGGAAATATGCATTCTGTCATTATAGAAGTGGTTATTGATATTTTCATGTGATTATTTGACTAGTAGAATATCCATTGAATAATTAAATGGAATTATTTATTTTATCCTTGCCATATTATGCTGAATTTCAAGATTAAAAATATTTTGTTTTAAGTTATACATTTCCTTAAATTTTTATGTTTATTTGTGAAAGGTTCCGCTATATTGTTATCCTTACTAAGCATCTGAGCTCGCCCCTTTCAACGTTTTATTTATCCCAGGATGTGAAGAAGTATTTATTGAATGGCCTGCAGGGATAGTATGAGGGGATATGAAGACAATATTTTGTTATAGTTTTTCACATATTGATGTAATGTAAACTTTATGAATATATCTAGTGTTTCCAAGGCTACTAAACTAATCGGTCTTCCGAGACTTGATCTTTTGTAAACATGCCAATGTTATGTAATAATTCATCGACTCTGGGTCACTGGGGTTGGGGTGTTATAGTTGGTATCAAAGGAAGTTGAGTACAAACCTTGGAAACTAGATTTAGATAAATTCTGATTAGAGCACATAGCCGTAAGATAGACTTTGAGGATTAGTATATAAGAACTTCTTATAATTTTAGTATGGTGTAGATTTTGTGAGTTTTCCAAGAAATAAATCCATTTCTGGATATGAGAAGGTAGAGGTGGTTCTGGCATAGATGTACCTAGGGGTAAAACCCGAAAACACCACTTTGAACTAGACTCGAACGGGAACTGGTGCACGACAACAGGCCTTGCTTCACTCTTGGATACGACACTCTCGGGGGATATTCTTAGGATAATTTACATTTTATTTACAAACCAATTTGAATTATTTTAATATAATATGATAATAAATTACTATGGTTAATCCTAAGGTGTTTTAAATTGAGAATATAGTGTCATGATATTCTCTAAATGATTTATGACTACTATTACTCACACAATGCTTTCTGGTTTTAGTCAATGGCTGGAGTCCAAGGAAGTCATAGTAACTTTGAGAATGATGTACAAGGTGGGAACGGTGGTGGAAATGAGCAACAAAATGAAATTTTGATATCTGTAAAAGATATTGTGTTCATGACAAATCCATTTTCCAAAAAAATGATCAACAACATATATATTAACCAACTCTCGGACTCAACAAAGAAGAGAAAGGTAATGAATGATAAGTGCTCCAGCAGTGGAGACCATGGAGAATGTAATCCTAAATTTCCATCATGTAGGAAATGTGGAAGGAGGCACCCATGAAAGTGTCTCAATGGGACAAGGAAATGCATTACCTGCAGGAAGGAAGGACATAAAGTGAATAATTGCCGAAGAAAAATGAAGAGTATTATGGAAGAAGATAAAAATGGTCCCAAGAATCCATTTACAATAATTTGCCATAAATGAAGGGGACCTGGCCATTACCCGAGTTAATGCCCTATTCTATAAGTTATTTTCTTGGTCAATGAAGAATCTATGTGGAAATAAATGGTTGGAGAAATGTTTAAAAAGTATTAGTGCTCCTTGTTGATGGGTTTACATTGGAATAATTTTCTCTTGTATTTTTAACCCTATAGTTTTCCATGTGAGAATGATATTTTAGGAAGAAATATCTTTTCTCCTGTGGATATAGTTATAAATAACCATTTGGTTTTATATGATCATTGGGTTTGAGTCCATTACAAGTTATTATAATTTGGGATGAAAATGCAAGGTATGATATAACATTTGTGGTTAAATTATGTTATGGTTATTTTGAAGAATTTATCTCATTTTGGTAATGTTATAAAATATAGTTTTTGAAAAAGGACAACATGTAGACCATGATACAACCCATCGCGTCGGACAAAGCTGTGGGAATCGAACCCATAACCAAAGTGTGATTGGGAATTATCGCCTACCACCGGACTACGTGAATTCCATGGTTAGTGTGACTAATATTTTTAGTTAAATGATTTTATTGATCAATTGTAAGTTGATTTGGGATTTTATGTCTTATCAAATGAATACCCTTAGTCTAGGAAATTGATTTGGTGATTAAGTGATAAATGATATTTTGGAAGATGTTCGCTTTGTTGGGAACACTATATGCCCAAGGAAAATAGAATACTATGGAATTTCATTTGAGGAGTAATGGTGGATTTTTATCTATGTTTTTATTGTGGATTTATAGTGATTTGGTTTATTTATGGAAATGATTAACCTATAATTGATAATATGTGATTAGGTTAATTACTATTAAGTATGTGACTTTAAGAGTAGTTGATGTCATTTGGAGATACAATTTAACGTGGAAGACTACATAACCAAATTCTTCTTTGTTTTGGGTTTCAATATTAGTTTGGATTATATTGATGTATTTTAAGGACAATTGATTATTGAATGTTATTTATTTAACTTTAGGGTATTGTTGGTTTAATTTTATAAATTAAAAGTTGTGCATTTTGTCTAATGAAATATCCAATTGGGGGATCATCAGATCTTATACTAACCGTATTGGTTATGATTAATCTCTAAAGACAAGGTAAATATATAGTTTATCCTACGTGGATCATGTTATTCTATAGAAGTTTATTCTAGCTCTTCCAGTGTGACCAAGTCATCTTGAATACTCATTGTTCAAAAAAAAGAGTCGGTGGTAAATATTTTTTAAAGAATGAAAATCTACATAAAAAGTATGTATATATCTTTATATTCTTAGTCAATATCATAAATGAATTCATCATCCTTATATAATGTAACTTAAAACAAAAAATATTGTCTGTTTACTTTTCCTACTGGGAGACTAATGACTTTTTGTCCCAACAAAAGTTTGTTGTTTTCATGTTGTTATCTTTATCCTAATCATGTTTTCTATCCCTCTCCATCAGAACATGACACTAATTTTATCATCCATATTCATGTTTTCCTACATGGAATCCTAGTGTAGGTTATCTCGAGTGACCTTTGTACTTCTCTTTCTTTCTTTTAAAGTGATAGTTTTATTCACTCTTTTTATGATGTGGGACTTTCCATTATATTCCCAAGACCAATTTTAAAAATTTTGACGATGCAGTTTATTGAAAGGGGGGAGAATGTAACACCCCATGATTCCACAGTACGTTTCCCTTTGAATAATGCAATAGCTTGCATTGTACGCAACTTCGAGATTCTAACACACCACGACCAATCAAAGTAGTCGTTATGAATAGTAATACCCACTTTTGAAAATCTTATAAATTTTATCTCCCAAAATGGACTTCATTTTTGGATTCAGAATATCAAAATTATCCTAGGGTAGAATTTTGGTACTTTTCAGATAACTTTTATATTATGATGAATAGTAAAAATTACTAAATTTTAATTAAAAACACCTTTTTTAATCAATATAATTAATAGTGATAAATTATTAATTTTAGTGGTTTTAAATAATATTTAGAATATATTTTTACCATTTAATACAATGTTGGTCATTGGACATAATTTCACATTTAAACCGAACATAAACATCTGTCAATCTTTTGATAGTTATTATCTCTTAAAAACACGCTTTTTGTTTTAACAACGGGAAAAAATTTTAAATTAATTTCTACCACTTCTGTATTTTGAAATTAGAAAAATGGATTCCATATTCATAATCACAATGTCCAAATTTTTTAAAAAGGTAAATTTTATTTTTAGACATTTTGAATAATTATTTCGGTAAATATTTTATTTACCGTGGTTAAAGGGTAAATCTGGTAAATAAGGGTAAAAAAATAATATTATAATAATATTAAATTACCCTAAAATTCATCCTAACCCTATTGGTTGATACATTTCCGACCATGGGCATCTTTGGGTCGATTTTGGGACCCCATGAGTCCACCTATAAGTGATAGTGACAATTTATATTAAATAAGTTAAAATAGATTCAAAAATGACATAAGCATATATATTTTAAAAAAACAATTTTTACATAGGGTTATAAAAGTTTTATTTTCGACTATAAATATTTATTAGAAAGCTAAAAATAGTTCCTATATTATGGTATTTTATTTATTATTTTTAGACATTTAATAATTAATATTATTTATGACACAATAATGATGCAGTATTTTCCTTATTAATGAAAGAATCAAATAATTGGTCTTATAAATGTTAAAATCAGTATAATTTGAAAGTTTTGATGACATAAAAGAATTTTATTTCTTAATATGACATTATATGATTTATTAAAATAATTTTGTTCGAATTAATAAAGTTGTTAATACTTTAACAAAAATCAATTATTAAATAGTGTCAAAATTGACATAAAAGAGTTTTTAAACCAAATATTATATTATTAATTGATATTAAATTCCTAAAAATATAATGTTCAGCCAAGAGACTTATATCATGATAATTGTATCATTAATGTATCACTTGGGGGTCTCTTGGATGTATATAGCAATTTTAATAACTATATAATATAAAAATTCAAAGTGACATGGTAAATGTTAAACTAATTAACTAAGAGTTAAAACTAAAAGATAAAATTAATATAGTGATCCAAACCTACCTAAAACATATTGGTTGAGTGGTTTGTGACCTATCTCCACCTTAAAATTTAAATAATCTACATTGGAGCCATTAGAAACTGAATATAATTTTTTATAAAATAATATTTCTAGCTTTTCCAAAGGTGCCCCTCACCCCTCTTATAAAAGGGCACTCACCCTTCTATCAAATTCATACCTTCTAAGCCTTTTGGTTCGGCAAACCTCTGCCCAAATACCATCTCAACAGTCCTACCTTCATCCTAGAGGCATTCATTTAGTCATAAAACCACCTTAAGGAGCCCTTTTGATCAAATCAAAAGGAAGAACCCGAAGAAGAGGTAATGTTTTCACCACCCTCTTTCAAATTCCTTTCTTCATCCACTTCTTCATTCATTGTTATTTTCCATTCTAAAATAATAAATCTAGTATATTATATATATTGTGATGTTATTATAAATATAGTGCAACATTATTCAGTATTCTATCTATCCTTTTAATGGCATGTGACCATACGTTCGTACATACGACTTACCGTCTCCACATCGTGGTGTAATTGTTATTCAATAACTTCATATTTTCATGGGTATAATAATGATGTTTAATTCATGTAAATAATAAATATAACATGATAATTATTCTGTGTATATGATATTCCATCCAATTATATATTATTTTAATATCAAAAGAGTGATATTGTCGCTCGTGCGTACGTACGCATTACCGTCTCCACGAACGCGATAAGAATCATTCCCCATCGTATCCATTCAAGACTAAATTTAATTTTATGATTAAAAATAGTGTCTAGAGACATGATATCATTATGTATATGAATAATATACACCCCATCCATATCAAATATGGATCACATAACAAAGAATATAAAGGAAAATGAATCCGTTAACACATGAAACGATGATAATACTAAGATATTATTAACAAATAAATGTTAAAAGATCATATATGATATAATATTAATGTATATAATTCTTGTATAATTCAATGAAAATTATTTCACCATTATACAGCAGGTTAACCTACCCTCGACCAAGGAAAAAGTACAATGTAAGGGGTTTCTTATCACACTTTTAATTCCGTGATATTTCCATTGTTCACCACTCGTTTATTGCATGTGGTGTGTGTACTGCGTATGTTTGTATTAATTGTGTAATATACTTTAATTTATGGATATTTACATCAAAATTTTATTATCCTTCTTTAATGGGTGTATGTTTCGTAAGTTACCAAATTGATAAGGGAATTTGAAATTTCAATTTCCACTCATTCGGCTTTACGCATACTTCATTGATTATTTTACTCCAAGATTATGTGTGGAATAACTATTCATTTGATTATGTCATAATTTACACTCCCCTTTCTGTGGATATACTTTTTATACACATAATCACTCCATTGATAAATTCTCAAGTCATCAGTATGAACTTGATAAGAGTAATTTTTACTCAATATCGATTTGTTGAGTTAAACATCCAATTCATTGGTGTTGTTTTGACAAGAATATATGTGAATGTCCTTTGATTGTTTTATGATAAATATCCAATATTATTGAGTGTATTTATATTTTTCACACATAATTATGTCACTGTTTTATCCTTAACCTAAAGATATGGCCTTTATTAGAGATTTCATCTCAATTTACATTCCATTCAGACACCTTTATTGTTATACACCAAATCACATTTATATGGTGTATATGATGTACTTTGACATAGTATATCATGAATACCTATATTATCATGATATTACAATGTTTTTATTACCTCAATTATTTGTATTCAAGTGTCTCTCTTTTGGTTAGGAACTCTAACTAAAATATCATATTAAAATGTTTTAAAGATTTATTATTCTAAATCATTGTCATTAATGTACATGTTTTAAAAATGGTTTTAAGGATTTTTTTTATATGAACATTAACGTTTTCAAATCAATATTCCTTTTAAAAGTTTCAATGTGATATGGGACACTTTGATTAAAAAATATATTTTAAATGTGTTTTAAATGTTTTTAAGAAAAAGTGGGATATTCCTCTCAATAATTGGATGATTATTTTAATCTATGTCAATATCCTTCATTATTGTCGATTGAGGTTAATCTGATACAATAAAATCGTCTATATTGTATCGAATTATTTATGTTTGACTGTGGATGTGTTATTTTTATACCATTCATGGTTTGTGGTTAAAGTATTGACATTTCGTATTCTAGTTTTAATATGAATGTTTATGTTATGTTTAAACCTGTTCTTATAAAGAATGCACTGGACTTAGTAAGTGATGGGTGGATCCCGCTATAGCTCGTCGATGCATCGGTAGGTCTCATGTGACAAACTAGTGTCTCGGAACGAGGCCTTGACAATGTCTGATTTGTAGTTTTGGCACGAGGCCTTCGCTATGTGGTTATGATAGTCTAGCATTATGCATTCCGTCATTATGAAAGTGGTTATTGATATTTTCATGTGATTATTCGACTAGTAGAATATCCATGTGAATAAGTAAATGGCATTATTTAATTTTATCCTTGCCATATTATTCTGATGTTCATGTTTAAAAGTATTTTGTTTTAAGTTATACATTCCCTTAAATTTTTATATTTATTTATGAAAGTTTCCACTATATTGTTATCCTTACTGAGCATCTGAGATCACCTTTTCAACGTTTTATTTTTCCCAGGATGTGAAGAAGTATTTTATGAATGACCTACAGGGATAGTATGAGGGGATATGAAGACAATATGTTGTTGTAGTTTTTCACATATTGATGTAATGTAAACATTATGAATATATCTTCTGTTTCCAAGGCTACTAAACTAATCGGTCTTTAGAGACATGATCTTTTGTGATCATTCCAATGTTATGTAATAATGCACTGACTCTGGGTAACTGGGGTCAGGGAATTACAGTCTTTCTTCATAGAACTTTTTCACTCTGATCCATAATCTCTAGTAGTTTTTCTCTATAAGAAATATCTAACTCTAAATGTATAAATTCTCAATTTATAAATGTGAAGGATCAGGTATATACATTCTCAAGATAGACACATAGATCACATCATGTACTTTAGAGTATTTTTGTGGAAGCACCAATTTTTAATCTTCCTTCCCAACACCATCCAAAATTTCAAAAGAACAGATTTACCTAGGTCCTAGATTATATCCTTTTCCAAATCTCATTACTATCTTCCAAAGTTATATTCATAGAAACTCCATGTCACCAACTTCAAATATAGGCTATTTATTTGGTTTTAAGCACAATTTTTTTTGAACTCTGACATTCTATTATATGTTGTAGAATATATCTGACATTTTTTTCCATTTAATCAATAATATCAGGTACTAATAGATTTTTCCCCAACATCATCCATGGAATTTGGAGTTCTATAATTCTTTCCAAAGGGGGCATCATTGGGAGCCATCTGAATACTGGATTGAATGCTATTGGTTTCATAAAATTCTATAAAAGGTAGGTGTCGATCCCTACCACCTTTGAAATCCACAGAGAAATATCATAACATTTATTTTAGATTCCGAATTGTCCTCTTAGACTAACTGTATACCTAAGGAAGATAAATAATGGTGAAACTTTACTCCATTTCCATAGCCTAGTAATGCCTTCTCCAGAACGTATAGGTAAACCTTTGATCCTTATCAGATATAATGAAATGTGGTACTCTATAAAATCTATCCACTTCCTTTACAAATATCCCAACAAGATGATCATGTGATAAATCATCTCTAATTTAAATTAATTGTGTTGACTTCCCGAGTTGATAAAAAATAACCTATATTTAATCATGGGATTTAGATGTTTTAGGAAGCTGAAGGATAACTTTCATACTGATTTTTTCCATTTACATTGTTTTATGGGTAATAGTTGTATCATGCCCTTTTAATTTTGTCTCTCTACATTAACTAGCTGAAAAACCAAGCACTGAGAGTCGTATTCAACATCATCTCTTTTCATTCCATCCCACCAAAAATACTCATTCATGTCCACATACATCATTGTGATTCCAGGGTGAATAGTTAATGATGATCTGTGAGCCTTATCCAACATCTCCTTATTTAATTATTGTATGGGAGGAATACAAAACTGATTACTGGACCTTATTATTCCATCATAATAAAGGTTTAATTTATAAACATTCTCACCTTATTTTTTGTCTCTGCATCTTCCATATTTTCCTCCTTAATCATCACTTGTACAGATGGTTGAACATTAATTTGAGAAATATAAGATTTCTCCACTTCTAGTGAAATTTCAAGATCCATAATTTCTAAATCAATAAATATTGGATCTTTTGTAATCTTTATAATTTATTGGCATTCATAGTGCTTTCAACCCAATGAATATTCCACCTTGTTCTCTTTCCTATGGTGGTAATGTATTGAGAAACCATAATCTTTTGTCAACTCCAACCATATTCTTTTACACATTTTTAGCAACTTTTGTGTGAAAATATACATTAAAATTTTATGATCAGTATAAATATCACACATTTCACCATAATGATAATTCCTCCATATCTTTTGTGAAAATATTACCCTAGCTAACTCCAAATCATGATTTGGGTAATTTTTTTCATGGATTTTTCATTTTATGAGGAAAATCTATCTCTATATAATTTTTCATTAGAACACACCTGAGACCATTCTTGGATTACTCACTATAGTTTATAATCATTTCTCCCCTACAAGGAAATGTGACCATAGGTGCACTAGCTAACATTATTTTTATCTATTTGAAATTATATTTACATTCCTTCTTCCACACAATCATAACTCTTTAAGTAGTCAATATGGTGAATGGATTCAATAATCATGAAAAAATATTTCATAAAACATTGATTATAACCATCCAAACCATGAAAACATCGGATCATAGTTATCATTTTTGGTCTCAATCGACTTTTAATAACTACTATTTTTACTAGATATTTAGATATCCCCTCTCATGAGATTATGTGACCATAAATTGAAACTTAATAAATCCAAAATTCATATATGATAAATTTTTCATATATATTATCATTTATCTGGGTCTGAATATAATTCTCAAGTGATCTTCATGATCTTATTTTCATTTGGAATAAAAAAGAATAATTTCTATAAAGACAACAACAAACTAATCAAGATAGTATCCTAAGTCTCTATTCATTAGATCCTTAATGATAGTGGGGAAATTAGTAAGACCTAATGGAATAATTATAATATTATATTTTACATACATTGTATGGAATGTCATATTTGGTATGTCCTTCTTCATGACCATTTAATTATGATATTTTTAATGAAGATAAATCATTAAAAGTATTGATCTCTATGTAGATGGTTGAATAAATCATCAATGTGGGGAATATGATATTTTTTCTTGATAATTGTCTTGTTATGTTCTTGATAATTAATGTTGAGTCTCATGATCCATATTTTTTAATAAAAAATTGAATAGGTGAAACCCAATTTAATTCACTAGGGAGTTTGAATCCCTTGTCAATATTATATTAGATTTTCTTTTTCAATTCCTACAACTCAATTGGGGCCATTAAATAAGGACTTCTTGAAATAGTCATAGCACATGCTATGAGTTCTATTGAACACTAAACATCACAATTTTGTAGAAGACCAAGAAAAAAATCTAGAAAGACATCATCAATATTTTATATAATGGGTGTATTTGTTATTATGAGTTTCTCCCTAACCATTTGAGATAGATAATCTTCGTTTATAAGAATCAAGTCCCATAAGACAGAAGAAATTTTCACTGGAACTTCATACTCATCCTTGCATCAATAGATGATCATAAATTGATTTGGAATATGAAATGTGACTTCCCTTCCTTGGAAATTGGTATGAGCTCCATATTGTGAAATTCAATTCTTGATAAGAATCATTCAAATTTCACTATTGGAAGGATCACAAGATTTTCAAGAAGCGCTATCCCACAGATATCAACCATAGAAGAGTTATAAACTTTCGATGTGACTGTTGTGCCATTAAGAGTTGTCACAGCTAATTCAACATCTAATTTTTGAGGTATTACAGTTGTACCCTTAGAAAATTCATTATAAATAAAAGATTGGGTGGATCCAAAATGAAGTAAAGAATATTCTACATTATAGTGGATGGTATTTTTACCATTAAACACTTAATTACCATACTCCACATCACCGCTAATGATCACATGTGACATTCCTTTGTCTTTTTTCCTTGATATTTTACTGAATTTTATATTCATCAATATCCCTTGGATTAGAGAATTAAATGATACTATTACTGCTTTTATGCACTTGTTAAATTGTTGTATGGGATTTATATTATGTGTATCCTTTTCGTTATTTTCATTACTAGACATATTTTTCCCATAACATCTGCATTCAACTACCTGGTCACCATCTTTTCCACACATGAAATATTTACTAGTCCTATTAAGAAAATTCCCTCCATGTTTCATTCTAAACATTGATCATGAGGTAAAACCCATATTAATTTCATTTTTATCATTATATTTTCCTTTGAATTCCATTTCTTTCTTCTTATCAACCTCATTGAACTGATGGGTTACTCCAATGTCCATATAAACATTGAGAGAAAAAAATTCTTCATAGCTATTGAAATCTATTGCAGATAATTCCCTTTGGATACATGGTATTAGGACACTAGAGAATTAATCAATTTTACTCTCAGGGAAGAGAATAAATCTATTATTGTACCTTGAATGTATTAAAAAAATTTCTTTCTAGATGACAAAAAATTCGTTAACTTTTTTCTTATGTTCAAGGAACCCCTTCCCCATAATTTTATAAAGAATATTAGGAATGTACTCATTCAAAACAATGTTCTTGAACACATCCTATTACATGGGCTCAATTTCATCCCTTTACCCCATATTCTTGATAAGGATCCACCAATCATCAACTTTAAAATCCAAATGATAGACTACTATTGTGACATTATTTTGTTATTAAAATTGGTGTACATAAAATATCTTTTCAGTGGTATTGGTCCATTTTCATCCAATAATGGATCAAATAACCTGTTAAATGAAGTTGGAATAAGCTCATGAAATACTCAACATAATATTGTTCCCTCTATTGATCATCTAGATGTACTTTGTAATTCATAGATTCATATGGTATTTTGAGAATAACGACATTATTTTTTATTCCATCTCCCAAAACATTTGGTTTCCCATGAAGAAAATCATTTCATTTCTCATTTCATTCAGAATTAACGTGGTTCCTATTGGTTATAGAAATTGACTAAAACCAAGTAGAATGGTGTGAGAAATACTATTAATAATGGGAAAACAACATAATCAATAATAAATTGTCAATTTAGTACACTTTAGGTTTTATCCAAGGATATTAATGATCCCTTCTAAAACTCTAGGATTGTAACAAATAATTCGACATATCCTTTGTGTTCTTACTATGGTATTGTCATCCATGATTCCAAGGATTAAAAATACCTTTCCACTGATAACTACTATAATGAATTATACATTACATACATTGATATTTCATCAAAGATAAATAATGTTCATTACAAAATATGACAATTCTATGTTAGGACTATAAAGTTATAGTGTATTTAGAATATTGAAAACATAAACAACTGCTTCATAAAACATCTACATTATCTCCCAATTATTTAATGATTATTGTAACCATTTTGGACATTTCATACTTAATATGGTTCTTCATGACTTGGAGAAAAGAAAAATATAAACAGGTGAGCTCAGATTCTTAGTAAGGGTAACCAAGGGAGATAATAATCATACCATAATAATAATACATAATAACGTCACATTGGAAAATATTATCCTGTATATGAAAGATCATGATATCATGCCCTGGGATAAATGATGAATGTTCATAAAAATCACTGAACATAATCCCAAATTTTAGAACATAAGACATGAAGCTTTTTTTCATACACATAATCATAGAAAATAATTTCTTTTTAGTCAAGGTTAATTTCCAAGAACATTGTTGTGGACAAATTCCATTACAGAACCGTGTCTACTCCTCATTTCATCCTTGTATTTCGTAACAATGATCATTTCTCATTCTAGCCATGTCTATCTAATGAGATATAAATATTTACCCAATAAATTGGATGTAGATATAGGTTCCAACTATCTCATAATGAAATCATCCGTTCATGTTCCAAAAAAATAAATCCTTCATCATAAAAAAATGAATAAAATGGGTTTCTTTAAACATCATTTAACCTTATCTCAATCCTTGTAAAATAAATGTATTTCATAAATATAATTTCATAAAAAATAAAAAAAATTACATGAACTATAAGGATATTATAAATGAAACATAACCCTATTAAAAAATTCCATCTTATATAAGAAATAAATTTTGATTGAACATTTGAAATTAATTCGTGAGGAAAATATATTTTCTTCATCAAAAACTTTTTCATTACTCAAAAATATGTGATAATTTAAATAAATGAATTTGTTTGAAAATAATCATGAAATCATGTAAATATAGATTCATTGAAATAAGTATTTATTAAATATTAAAAATTCCTTCATACCATATAAGTTAAAAAACATTCTCCTTGTACTTCTTCCAGAAAATTCAAAAAGTTCCTCATACCAAAAATAACAAAAGATTCCTTTCAAACCGTTTGATAAAAAATTATCAATAGGTAAAATTTACATTAAAAATTTATGGATGAATATAAATAATATTACATATTTATGAAACCTATATGTGGATAATAAATATAACCCAGTAAATACAATATTGTAATCCATCATAGATAATAATAAGATTTTAAAATTATCCCTTACTTTTGATCTAATATCCTCTGTAAGCATATGATCCTGTTGTATAATGATTTAAATAATTTTATTGAATTAGTATAGAATCATATTAATTTTTAAGATATCATATATGATCAGATTATCACCCTCTGGTTTGTAACATTTTATTGTTACTTTTTATTTGGATATCAACTACTTTATGTTTTTATGAATGTTTTGATGAATATGTTTTGGTTCTCCATATTAAGTCATAGTTATGTCACTAAAAAGTTATATTATTATAACATATACCACTTTAATTCATTATTTACATTTATATAATCAATCATTAATTATTATCATATAGAATGAAGTATATTGCATCGTAGAGACAGTAGGTCGTACGTACATATGAGCGATGATGTCATTCCCATAACAGTTGAATGGTATTGAATTAGAGGATATATAATATTTTAGAATTAATATAATGTTATATTAATTTTATATACTTATTCTTTACATCATTTTAAACATATGTGTATATTGGTGGTGAAAAATATATTACAAAATAGTGTGGATATGGAAGTCGTACGTACGCACGCATAGTGATTTCGTTTTTTCACAGGATGGATAGAAGATGAAATATGGTTATTTCATAATTATATTAACTTCAAATCATATAATTTTTAATATATATATGTATTTATAATGAAAAAAAATTATAAGATGCATAAGAAGAATGAATTTTGAATGAATCGGTTTTGGAGATTACCTCTTCTTTTACATCTTACCTCTAAATCTCCACTTAGAGCACTAGAGTTGGCAATGGAAGAATACCAGAACCTCTATAATATAACTTGGGAAGTTGAGAAGCGAACAATTTTGGGGATGGACTAGCATGATGTCTCAATTTGAAGTGAAGAGGTGAGGGGGAAGGTGACCTTTTATAATTGAGGTCTGGGCCACTATTGGAAAACTCCGTAAATAATAATTTCTAATAAAATAAAATCCTATCCAAAAACCACCAAAATTCTAAAATATCTCATATGTGATTATATAGAATGTAATATAATCATATAATAAATTTTATACATGATTTATATCAATTTATACCATAATTTACTAATTAAAATTTAGTTATTCAATTTTATTTTTAACTAGGGAAAAAATCTTTAAATATTAAAAGGGAGTAATATTTACTTATTTTATGTCACTATGTCCACAAAAAAATACCTAAGAACATTTTTTTACCAAATCATATTAATTTTATATTTTTTAACAAAAATGTATGATTTTTAAATAATTTAATGAAACATTGTTTTCCTCAACAAACAATAGTGTCAGTTAAATTCATTGAATTTTTAAAATTTTATGATAATAAGATTACTATAGACCAGCTGTTTTATTATTTTCTTAAGATGTAGATGCAACAAATAAATATCATTGGACATATTATTTATCTATAATTATATTTATTTTAATAATTTTAATAACATTTATCTATTATATGAATTAAGAAAATAATTACTAAATCAATTTTGTGTAATTATTTAATATCATTTTTTATTAAAAATTAAAAATAAATACTATGCGGAAGATAAATATACTATATTTAATAAGAATATTTTTACTATAATTTATATTCAATAAAATCCAACATTAAAAATGTTATAATATTGAAAACATTAATTTGACACCTTAAACATCACATAAAATAAAATAAAATAAGTGTCACAATTTCTTATATAAGGCACAAAATGGTGACACACTCGACCCTTTGATGGTTATGGTCGAGATATAAATGAATAATAATATTTTGTCAAGTGTTTGGGTATTTTTATGGTTATTAGTATTTTAACAAAAAAAAATTATTGATTTATCGTCATTTTATTAAATTTTACATCTTCAAAGTAAGTCCTTAAGGTAATTATTCATTTCCTAAAACAAAAAAAAATTAATTTCAATGAAAAATAAATAAAATTATATTTAAAATGATTATTTATAAAAAAAGTTTTCTTCTATATTAACATATATAAAAATTAAATTTCTTATTAAAATTTGAGTGAGACATATTTAACTTTTATTTAATTAATATAAATTAAATTTCCTAATATCATCCATGTGGATTCTATAGGACATCATTAATACCTTGGGATAATATAGGTTGGCAAACACTCATCCAATGATTTTATGACAAATGTTCGGGTAAATTTATAATAGTATTATTACCATAAATACTTGATTTACCCTTTTACCATATTAATAACAATTACTGATGTTATTATTAATAACGCCCAAAATAAAATAAAGATGTTTTCATAATTTGTACCTACTTATTCCAAATATAGAGTACATTTTAAAGAATTAAAAACAGATAACTTTCAGTCATTAATTTAAAATTATTCTCATTGTCATAAAGAGGAAACATTTTTTATAAGTCACAACATTGCAAATGATTGAAATGTTTTTACATATGAATTAAATGTAAAATTAATTATAATGACATAAATTATATTTATTTATAAAAATATATTATATTTATTTTTTAAACCCATTGAATATTATAATTCAAACATATAAACTATTTTTATAAAAACGCTGTTTTATATTAAAATTTAGTGTATTTTTAGTATTAATCAAAATTTGAAAGATATTAGAAAAACATTAAAAACTCATCAAAGGTAATTTTTTATTTCACTCTTACGATTAAAAATTTTATGTTGTCATATAAAAATTATTAATGTGTCAAAATATTAATTTAAAATGGATTCTACATTAAAATGTGAAAAATTACCCTTATGAAAATATAGGTTTTTATACATCAAATATGGGGTTTTCATTCCCAATGAAGAAAAATCCATGGGATGAATATAAGAAATAATTTATTAATTATATAACATCTATATTTTATTAAATTATTTTACTAATATTAATTTCCTCAGTAAAATAAACAAATATAGTTGATTTATATTTTTCATATAAGAATTTGTGGTGAAATACTTCAATATATATTTTCATAAGATAGTTATATTCATTCCCGCTAGCCTAACGAATAAGTTAAAATGGTAATTTATTATAATTGAATATCAAGGTTCATATAAACTCAAGATTGTGTGTAATGTTATCTATTGAAAAATTAATATTATTTAGAGAAATTATTTCATAAATACATTCGGGTGTTACACATCATGTCCCACTGTCGCCACATGGTAATTGTATTCATATAACACTGAGGATAGTTCTCAATGATGCGTAAATTAACTCGTCTATTATGAAACATTTGTTAACGACGTGACTATTTCATGCATCACATGCACAAATGAAACTAAACTCACGTGTTTTTTCTTATGAATTGACTCATTAAATGAGAGTTTAGTTGGAATATTCATTTAAATGATAATCATTTATTATCCAAGTACCAGTGATGTAAGAGAAAATTTTCATCTCATGCATGTTACAATCCCACAATACATTGAGACAACATATCAAAATATATGTATCCAATGTTTATCACAATATGATGGTTTTAACGTAATTGAAATAATTTTTGTAATAATATATTGGAAGATATGTTTTATAAATGTTGTGCGTGATGATAATTTAGTGGTAACATATCCTAAAGTGTTGTAGTTAGGGAATAAATTTTAATCATAAATTCTTGTAAAACATTAAAAGATGTAATCTTATAATAATATTTATTTTGATTGTTTTATTATCTTCTTGATCCATTTTCTAACACCACAAGCTTCCACGGTACGCTTCACTTTGAATAATACAATAGTGGGTGTTGTACGCAACATCGAGTTCTAACACACACCAAAACCAATCAAACTAGCCATTATGAATAGTAATACCCACTTCTTAAAATTTTATAAATTTTATCTTTCAAAATGGAATTCATTTTTGGATTCGGAATATCGAAATTAGCCTAGGGTGAATTTTTTGTATTTTTCTAAAAACATTCAATTTTTGATGAATAGTGAAAAAACATTGAGTTATAGTTTAAAACCGATTTTTTTTTATAATTATTTATTTTATTTAAATTTAATTAAGGTAAAAATACATACATAATACCTATATAAGTTCAATATAATTCATTGGAGTTATTTATTGAATAATTTTAGATATATAAAAATTTTATTGAACTTTTCATCGTCTTTAACCCACCTCATAGGAGAATTTGGAAATTCACAGAAAACATAATTTTACCGTTTCTATGGGTGGAATTTTGAAAATCTGAAATACATGGTTAATATCAGGGAGTAAAATTTGGTTCAATGAGATGAAAATAATTTTTGGTGAATAGTAACTTTTTCCTTTTTTATACCCCGGTTAAAAGTAAATTGGGTAATTAAGGGTATAAATGATATTTATATTACCCCAACACATGTTATAATTCTATTGGACAAGTTTACCTCGACCAAAAACAAACTTAGGAATAAAATATTATCATTTAACTCCACATGGATTAGATTAGGACATTAACTATTATTTAATTCAAAGAAGAGTTAAAAGTGTTAAAATCAATGTTTAATAAATAAAACATTTTTAATATTGGGTTATACATAAGATAAATTTGATTGTAAATATTCATTAGATATCTAAACATATTTACTACATAATGTTATTTTTTTTATAATTTTTAGACATTAAATAATTTATTTTATTTGTGACACAATTGTGATGAAGTAATTACCTAATTAATGAAATATTAAAATAATTGATATTATAAATACCCAAAATAAATATAATTTGAGACTTTTAATGAATTCAACGAGTTTTATAGCTTAATATGACATGTTATTTCTGATTTAATTATGTTTCTTTGAAGTAATAATGCTGTTATTATTTTCAGAAAAATCAAATACAAAATATTGTCAAAATTGTCATAAAAGTGTTTTTAAAACAAATATCATATTACTAATTGATATTAAATTCCTAAAAATCTAAGGTTCTGCCAAAATACTTATATCATGATATTTGTATCATTAATGGACCACATGGGGGGTCTCTTGGAATTTAATATTAAGTTTATTAACTATATAATATAATGATACAAAGAGACATGGTAAATGTGAAACTAATTAAGTAAGAGTTAAACCTAAAATATTAGGTTAATATAGTGACCCAAACCAATCTAAAACCTTTTGGTTGAAATTAATTCGACCCATACCCACCTTAAAATTTATTTAATACACTTTTGAGCCATTAGAAACAGAAAATTAATTTATTATAAAATAATATTTCTAGCTTTTCCAAAGGTGCCCATCACCCCTCTTATAAAAGGGAACTCCCCCTTCTTACTAATTCACACATTCAAAGCCTTTTGGCTCATCCAACCCATGCCCAAATACTATCTAAACTTCCATATATTCAACCAAGAGGCCCTATTTTGATAAGAAAGACAACCTAAAGATCCCTTTTGATCCAATCAAAAGGAAGAACCTAAAGAAGAGGTAATGTTTTCACCACCCTCGTTCAAGTTCCTTTCTTCTTCAACTTCTTCGTTCTTTGTTATTTTCTTTCAAAAATTATAACTCCAGTATATTCTATATAATTTGATGTTATTAAAAATATGTTACAACCATATTCATTATTCTATCCATCCTTTAAATGACATGTCACCATATGTGCGTACGTACAGCTTACCGTCTCCATGTCGTGGTGTAATTGTTATTCAAGACATTATTATTTGGATGGGTATAATAATGATGTGTAATTCATATAAATAATAAATATAACCTCATAATGATTCTGTATATATGATATACCATCCAATTTTATATTAATTTAATATCAAAAGAATGATATTATCGCTCATGCGTAAGTACGGACTACAGTCTCCACAAACACGATAACATTTATTATCCATCCTATCCGTTCAAGTATAATTCTAATTTTATGATTAAAAATAATGCTTTAGGAATTGATATCATTATTTATATGGATAACATACATCCTATCCATAACAAACAATGATTATGTAACAAAACATATAAAAGAAAACGAGTAAGATAACACCTAAAATGATGATAATACTAAGATATTATTAACAAATCAATGTTAAAAGATCATATATGATATCATATTAATGTATACGATTCTTTTATAATTTAATAAAAATTATTTCACCATTATATATGTGGTTAACCTACCATCAACCAAGGAAATGTACAAGGTAAGGGTTTGTTTCACAATCTCTTCATTATCCGAGGTTGTTTTTATGTAATTATCTACTGGGACCTCTTTGTCATCCACATCCACGTATCATAAAAATGTATTTCAAATAATTCTTACAATTTTATAGACTATGGGTTAAAGTCATTTATAACCTTGTTGACTTTTTATAAGATGTTTATAAAGGAATATTTCTATCCCTTTCAAACAATGTCCTTTTTAACCTTTTCGACAAAATTATGTTAAGAATGTCTTTTTTAACATATATGGAGGGTGCGGCTATTTTTCGACATTACAAAATCATCTAAGAATCCCTTACAAGATTATAATGATATTTTCAAAGTAAATTTTTTATTTTATAATTATGTCACTTTTAAATGATTTCAAAAAAAAGAGATATTGCTCTCAAATAGTTTTGATTTCATCTATGTCAACATACTTTGATTGATTATAGGTTTATTTGAAGTTTATTTATTATGATAAAAAACGTCCATATTGTATTGAAGGTTTTGCAATATGTTTTAAAGTGGATGTGTTTTTTATACCATTCATGGTTTATGGAGAATGTATTTACATTTCGTATGCTAGTTTTAATACGAATGTATATGTTATGTTTAAACCTGTTCATATGCGGAATGAATATGACTTAATAAGGGATGGGTGGAGCCCGCTATAGCTCCTTGATGCATCGGTAGGTCTAATGAGACAAACTAGTGTCTGGGCACAAGGCCTTCACAAAATCTTATTTGTAGTCTTGGCACGAGGCCTTGGCTATATGATTATGATAGTCTGGCATTATGCATTCCATCATTATGAAAGTGGTTATTGATATGGCATGTGATTATTATACAAGTATAATATCCATGTGAATAATTAAATGACATTATTTAATTTTATTTCTTCCATATTATGCATAAGTTCATGTTTAAAAGGATTTTGTTTTAGTTATACAATGCCTTTAATGTTTATGCTTATTTATGAAAGTTTCTGCTATATTGTTATCCTTACTGAGCATCTAAGCTCACCCCTTTCTATGATTTATTTTTCCCAGGATGTGAAGAAATAATTTATGAATGACCTTCAGGGATAGTATAAGGGGATAAGAGTGTGGAGACAAGATGTTGTTGTAGTTTTCATTTTATGATGTAGTGTAAAATTTGTGAATGTATCTAGTTTTTTCTAGGCTACTAAACTAATCGGTCATTCGAGAATTGATCTTTTGTGATCATGCCAATTTTATGTAATAATGAACCGACTATAGGTAAATGGGGTCGGGGTGTTACATTTGGTATCAAAATAAGTTTAGTACAAACCTTGGAAACTAGATTTGGATAAACTCTGATTAGATCACATAGCACTAAGATAGACTTTGAGGATTAGTATAGAAGAACTTTCTAGAATATTTATATTGTAGAGATTTTGTGAGTTTTCCCAGAAATACAACCATGTCTGGATACACGTAGGTAAAGGCGGATCTGGGACAGATGTACCTAGGGGTAAAACCCGAAAACACCGCTTTGAGCTAGACTCGAACGGGAACTGGTGCACGACAACAGGCCTTTCTGCACTCTTTGATACGACACTCCCGGGAGATGTGCATAGGATAATTATCATTTCCTTCAAAAACTGTTATGAAAGGTATAAGATTATATGATTTGTCAAAGAAAACATTTTTATGGTTATGGATTATATCCATAAACTAATAAATTTATGTTAAGTGTTTTACAAGTATGGAATTATGTATATTGATTCATAAACTGATCTAGTTTATGCCATTGGTTAGAAATAGCGCCTAGTGGAAGGAATGGAAAATTTATCAATGCACACACTCCATGTAAGGATTTACCTCCTTCTCAAGATAATTATAGTGGAGCTGCTGATACAACGGGTGTTGATCAGCTAATCACCATACAGGGACAACTCACTCAGGTTATGAATAATAACCTTACCCATATGGAGCATCTAGAACCACATCGTGGAGGATCAATGTTAGATCACTTCATGAGGCAAAAACCACCAACATTCAATGGGAGTAAAAATCCCTTAGTAGATGAGCAATGGACAAATTCCATAGAAAAAATATTCCACACCTTAGGGGGTACCGAAAGGGAAAAAGTTATCATGGAAGTTTATCACCTCACTGGAGATGATGACCAATGGTGGTCATTGATTCAAAACACAAAGGAAGATGATAAAGTATAAAATATTAAATGGAGGGAGTTCAAAGATCTTTTATTATAAAAATATATTCCTCGTGACCATCGATCAAATATGGAAAGGCAATTTCTTAGTCTAAGGCAAAAGGAAGATGAGAATGTCGCGGAGTAAGAGGCTAACATTACAAGGTTAACTAGGTATGTTGTAGATTATATATGTAACCCAAAAAGTAAGATGGATCGTTTCATTTATGGGTTAAAACTATTTCTCCATTGAGCATTAGTTTCATAAACCATCTTGTTGTATGAAGATATTGTCTCATGCGCTATCAAGATAAAAAAAGAATTCTCTAAGTCTTACGACTTTAAAGAAAAGCAAGAGAAAAAGTGATTTTCTGATCATTCTAGGAATGGAAATAAGGGGATGAAGGGAAAAGTGGAATACCTATCCTGTAGTAAATGTGGGAAGAAACATCTCGGTACTTGCTTGAATGTAATGGGAGTCTGCTACAAGTGATGTGAAAAAGTCCACCAACCTCGTTATTGCAAGGTGAAGAAAAAAGCTACCGATGTTCAATGATAAAATTGCAGGGAGATGGGACATTATGAAAATGAATATCCGAAGCATCAGGGTAACTTACCTCAGAAATGGTAAAGGGATCAAGGACAGGATTATGCTATCGCTAATGCTGAGGTAGAAGCTTCAAAAGACGTGGTGGCAGGTAATTTAATGGCTTCCTCAAGTTTAGAAAATGCTTTATTTCATTCTACATCATCGCATTGTTTCATATCTTCCCAGTTTGCTACGAAAATTAGATATTTACAATTTGATTTAGCAAGGGAGTTGTCAGTTAAAACTCTTAAGGGATGTATCATTGCAACAAAGTTTTGTGAATCAGTACCCATTAGAGCACATAAATTTTTTTTATCCACTGATCTCATCGTCATACCTATGATTGAGTTTGATATAATCCCCAGTATAGATTGGCTTTCAGACAATGATGCAAATATTTATTGTAAGAAGAAGGAGGTTATGATTTTTGATGATGATGATAAGGAACACCTTATCTTTAGAGCATAATCATCACAACCTAATTCTTATCTATATCCACCCCCAGTAGCTCAACTTAATTAAATTATTGGGGAGGAAGAGAATGAAATGACCGTGGGTGAGGAAAGGAATGTTCAAATAGTGGATGTACCTATTGTGAAATAATATGTAGATGTGTTTTCGGAAGATTTACCTGGACATCCTGCATAATGAGAAGTTGAGTTTTCTATTGATTTAATTCCTGGATCAAGGCCTATATCAAAGATTCTTTATAGAATGGCCACTGTGGAATTAGTTGAACTAAAGAAACAACTAGAGGAATTGAGTAATACAAGATTTATTCACCCTAGTGTTTCTATATAGGGATCCCCTATTCTTTTTGTTAAAAATAAAGATGTATCTATGAGGTTATGTATCGACTACAGGGATACAAATGCTATAATAAAAAAGAACAAATATTCTTTATATCGCATTGATGATTTATTTGACCAACAACATGGAGCTCAATACTTTTCAAAGATTATCCTTCGATCTGGATACAATCAGTTGTGTGTGAAGAAGGATGACATTCTTAAGACAACATTTCAAACCAGGTACGAGCATTACGAGTTTATAGTATTACCTTTTGGATTAACTAATGCACCCTCTGAGTTCACGGATCTAATGAACCGAGTTTTAAAGGAATATCTCAGTGATTTTGTAGAGGTCTTTATTGATGATATCTTAGTATACTCCAAAAGCTAAGAAGATGATGATAATCACTTGCGCATTATATTTAAGACTCTGAGAAGACATGAATTATATGGGAATTTTAGCAAGTGTGAATTCTGGCTTCATGAGATTTATTTTCTTAGCCATATTGTCTCTAAGGATGTAATATCTGTTGATCCTTCTAAGTCCATGGGAATATAAGAATGGCCAGCCCTGATGAGTATAACTGAGGTACATAGTTTTATTTGTTTAGCAGGTTATTATAGACGTTTCTTCCAGAATTTCGCCTTATTACCTAACCCATTAACAAATCCCACACGTAAAGGGGTTAAATTTGTTTGGACTAAAGAGTGTGAAGAATGTTTTGAAAAACTGAAGAAAATATTATTCAATGCTCCAATATTGACTCTACAATCAGGGAATGATGGGTCCGTTATTTATAGTCATGCATCGAAGAAAGGACTTGGTTGTGTCCTTATGCAGAATGATATAATAATTGCATATGCATCACGACAACTGAAAATACATGAGAAAAACTATCCTACTCATGATCTTGAGTTAGCTTCTGTAATCTTTGCTTTGAAAATATGGATACATTATCTCAATGGTGAAAAATGTGAGATATATAGCAATCATAAGAGTTTAAAGTATATTTTATCACCGAAATAACTCAACATGAGGAAAGGGAGATGGCTTCAATTACTCAAGGATTATGATTTCACGATACACTACCACCCGGGGAAGGAAAATAAGGTGGAATATGCTTTGATCAGAAAGGATCAAGGAGTTTTGAACATGATGAGAATTGAAAGGGATCCGAATTTCATGGATCTAGTGAAGATGGATATGTGAGTTACCACAGAAGGTGAAACAACAATAAATTTTCAAATGGTTTCCAAACCATCATTACTACAAAGGATAATGAGTTCTCAGACTGGTGATGAAGATTTTCAAAAGAATATTAAAGCTGTGAATGCAGGGAGATTGAGAGACATTGTGTATGAAGATGGAAATTTGAAATTCGGGAAGAGACTTGGTGCTCCCGATGTACCTGTTCTAAAAAGGGAATTATTGGACGATGCTCATAGTTCCAATTTCTCTATACACCATGGGAGCACCAAAATGTATTGAGATTTGAAGGAACATTTTTGGTGGGACAACATGAAGAGAGAGATTGCTAATTTTGTGTCAAGATGTATGGTTTGTCAACAAGTGAAAGATGGAAGGCAAGAGCCTAGAGGAGTCATACAACATCTTCCCATACCTGAGTGGAAATGGGATAATATTACGATGGACTTCGTCATGGGGCTACCAAAGACTCCTAGAGGGAACGATTCAATATTGGTCATTGTTGGTCATCTTCCCAAGTCAGCACATTTTCTTACTATAAGATAAGATCTACTGCTGGAACGTCTAGCAAAGCTATATATTAATGAAGTTGTGGGACTTCATGGAGTACCCATATGGATTGTTTTATATCATGATCCACATTTTACTTCAAGATTCTAGAAATGTTCTCAGAAAGCCCTGGATACTGTACTTCATTTATGCACTGCATACCACCCTCAAATATGTGGACAATTAGTACAGACTATTCAAACCATAGAAGACATTTTGAGATCATGCTCACTTGACATTCAGGGTATGTGGGATCAATATTTACCTCTGGTAGAATTTTCCTATAACAATATCTTCTATTCAAGTATTCAGATGGAACCATATGAAGTGTTATACAGAATGAGATGTCGCAAACCAACCAGTTGGGATGATGCTGGTGAAAGAAAACATGTAGGCCTAGAACTGGTGGAGGAAATTATGGAAAAGGTAAAGGTAATCCAAAACCACATCAAAGCAGCTCAAAGTAGGCAGAAGAGCTATGCCGATAACCAATGGAAGGATTTGGAATTTCAGGTAGGATATCAAATTTTCATGATGGTATCTCCATGCATGGGAGTTATATGTTTCGGTAAGACAGGTAAATTGAGTCCCAGGTACATCAGAACATTCGAAATTCTAGAATGAAATAGGGTTGTATCTTACCATTTGGAAATGCCGCCAATTCTTTCCAAAGTTCACGATGTGTTACACGTATCACAATTGAGAAAATACATGCCTGACCCAATGCATGTACTCACTTACGAGGATTTAGAACTGAAACTTGATCTGTCTTATGCGAAGAGCCCATTAGGATTCTTGATACAAGTGAACAAGTGTTTAGAAACTGGAAGACTCGTCTTGTAAAAGTTCTATGGAGAAACCATAAGATGGAAGAGGAAACGTGGGAACCCAAGAAACATATAATGCAGAACCACCAGAGTCTTTTCATGTGGTAGTATTCTAAAAATTTTGAGGACGAAATTATTTAAATGAGGAGAGAATGTAACACTACAAGCTTCCATGGTACGCTTCTCTTTGAATATTACAGTAGCGTGTGTTGTATGCAACTTTGAGTTCTAACACACACCAAAACCAATATAACTAGCCATTATTAATAGTAATAGACACTTTTTTAAATTTTATAAATTTTATCTTTCAAAATGGTTTTCATTTTGAGATTCGGAATATCGAAATTAGCTTAGGGTGAATTTTTGGTATTTTTCTGAAAACATTCAATTTTTGATGAATAGTGAAAAACACTAAGTTATATTTTAAAACCGAATTTCTTTAAATAATTATTTATTTTATTTAAGTTTAATTAATGTAAAAATAGATACATAATACCGATATAAGTTCAATGTAATTCATTGGAGTTACTTTATAATAATTTTAGATATATAAAAATTGTATTGAACTTTTCACCATCTTTTACCCACCTCCTAGGGGAATATTGAAATTCACATAAAACAGAATTTTACCACTTCTGTTAGTGGAATTTATAAAATCTGAGAGGCATGGTTAATATCAAGGAGTAAAATGTGGTTCAATGAGATGAAAATAATTTTTGGTGAATAGTAACTTTTTACTTTTGTTTACCACGTTTAAAAGTAAATAGGGCAATTAAGGGTAAAAATGATATTTATATTACCCTAACACATGACCTAATTATATTGGACAAGTGTATCTTGACTAAAAACAACCATAGGAATAAAATATTGTCATTTAGGTCCACATGTATTAGATTAGTACATTTACTATTATTTAATTCAAAGAAGAGTTATAAGTGTTAAAATCAAAGTTTAATAACTAAAAAATTTTTAATATAGGGTTATACATAAGATAACTTCAATTGTAAATTTTATTTATAAAGATAAAAAAGATTTCCTACGTAATGGTATTTTATTTATAATTTTTATACATTAACTAATTTAATTTATTTATGACACAATAGTGATGGAGTAATTACCTAATTAATGAAATATCAAAATAATTGATATTATAAATACCCAAATAAATATAATTTCAGACATTTAATGAATTTAACGAATTTTATAGCTTAATATGGCATGTTAGTATCGATTTATTTATGTTTGTTCAAAGTAATCATGCTTTTATGATTTTCAAAAAAATGAAATACCAAATATTGTCAAAATTTACATAAAAGAGTTTTTAAAACAAATAATATATTGTTAATTGATATTAAATTCCTAAAAATATAAGTATCGGTCAGAAGACATATATCATGTTAGTTGTATCATTAATGGACCACCTGGGGTCTCTTAGAAGTTCATAGTATGTTTATTAACTATATAATATAAAAATACAATGAGACATGGTAAATGTGAAACTAATTAACTAAGAGTTAAAACAAAAATATAAGGTTAATATAGTTACCCAAACCTGTCTAAAACGTATAGGTTGAAAGGACTTCGAACCATACCCACCTTAACATTTAAATAATCCACATTGTAAACATTATAAACCGAATATGAATTTATTATAAAATAATATTTCTAGCTTTTCCATAGGTGCTCCTCCCCCCTCTTATAAAAGGGTACTCCCCCTTCCCACTAATTCACACTTTAAAAGACTTTTGGCTCGGCCAAAACCTTCCTAAATACACTCTCAACTTCCCTCACTTCAACCTAGAGGACTTATTTTTATCATAAAGCTATCCCAATGATCCCTTTTGATCAAATCAAAAGGAAGAACCCGAAGAAGAGGTAATGTTTTCACCACCCTCTTTCAAGTTCCCATCTTCTTCAACTTCTTATTTCATTGTTATTTCCTTTATAATATAATAACTCTAGTATCTTCTATATACTATGATGTTATTATAAATATGCTACAGCCATATTCAGTATTCTATCCATCCTTTGAATGACATGTCACCATACGTGTGTACGTACGGCTTACCGTCTCCACGTCGTGGTATAGTTGTTATTCAAAACATTATTATTTTGATGGGTATAATAATGATGTGTAATTCATGTAAATAATAAATATAATATTATAATTATTATGTATATATGATATACCATCCAATTATATATTATTTTAATTTAAATAGAATGATATTATCACTCGTGCTTTTGTACGGACTACCGTCTCCAAAAACGCGATGAGATTCATTCTCCATCGTATCCATTAAAGTCTAACTCTCATTTGATGATTAAAAATAATTTTAAAGGACTTGATATCATTCTGGATATTAATAAGATACAACATATCCATAAAAACATGGCTTATGTAACAAAACATAAAAAAGAAAATGAGTAAGTTAACACCCGAAACGATGATAATACAAAGATATTATTAACAAATCCATGTTAAGAGATCATATATGATAACATATTAATGTATATAATACTTGTATAATCTAATAAAAATTATTTCACCATTATACATGAGTTTAACCTACCCTCAACCGAGGAAAAGTACATGTTAAGGGTTTATTTCACAATATCTTCATTATCTGAGGTTGTTTATACGTAATTATCTTCTGGGACCTCTTTGTCATCCACATCCATGTTTCTTAAAAATGTATTTTAAATAATTATTAATATTTTATATAATATGGGTTTGTAAAGACCCGTAAAATTCAAGGGAATTTTTTTTTCTTAATTTTCTTTAGAATTTTACAAGAGCGCAGTTTCAGACGGCACCTGATTCCGAGGCCCAGAGTGCCCGGAATTAATTTCCGAAGTTTGGCTCGGGTACGTTCAATGAACGAACGAGCGGGAATTCCTAACTTTTGATCCGGTTCTCGGAATTGAAATACGAGGGCACCGATGAACTCGCAGCACCGATATTCGCTTAAAGAGACCTTTTCGGAAGTTGCGTTTGTTGCGGGTTGAAAGTTAGTTTTGGGGATTAAAAGATAAGTAAAATAAAATTGTGTGTGAATTTTATTTTATTCGTGGTGGTTAGACTCTCTCATGGGATGTTGTTGGTGGGACCCACAACCACCCAACTTCCCATGTGTGGTTATGAGGGAGGTGGGGCCCACACGAGCCCCCACCTTTTCAAATTCCCTAACCCCTCTAAACCCCCTCTTAATTTTTTGTGACTCTCCCCTACATTAATTCTTGCCAACTTATCTCCTCATTTAATTTTTGACAACTCTAGATTTTAATTAAAGTAATGAATTCAACTTTTGAATTTTTGAAAGGTTGGCAAAGTGAAAATAAAATAAGGTGTAGCTTATTTTATTTTGGGAGTTGTTGTGTTGTGTGGAGATTGGAGAGAAGAAGAGTTCTACACTTTGAAGAACTTCATCTTCCTCCTTGAAGAACGCGAAGAACACCGAGACGCCGTTCTATCTTCTCTCCACGACAAAGAAAGGGAGACACCGCTTCCTCCTCGGTTTTCCTTCGTCGACTTGAGAAGTTTCGCCAATGACGTGTCTCTTCGGACGCATCCCTTCGTCATCGGATTTGACGAACGGCTACCGCGACGCCCGACCTCCGCGACGTCGTCTTCCGCGGAACGTTGATATCTTCGAACCTTATACCCAAGGTAGGGGTTGTTGATTTCTTTTTGGTTTAATTATTTTTATTCTTGATCGAGAATTTAGCAAGTCTAACGTGTGGCTTTGATTTATTTAAAGTTGCGTTATTATTTTAACGTGAGGGGGCCGGACCGCACGAACACGGCCGAACCCCCTCCATCGTTCTTGTTTATTCTTGCGGGTGGAAGCAAGTGGCATGGTGCCGTCGCACCACGCGGATAATCGTGCAAAGCAAGTGGCGTGGTGCCGTCGCACCACGCGGATAATCGTGCTTTTATTTTACGCGGCGTCGTCGCGCTACGCCGAGGTAGAATCTTCAAGAACGCGACGCCGTCGCGCCGCGTTGAAAGGAATCAAGGCACGACGAAAGGGGCGCGGTGCCGTCGCACCGCGCCGGATGACGAACACCGCGGCCGGTTCCGGGCCGCGGCGGGACGAGGAGACCGCGGCCGGTTCCGGGCCGCGGCGGGACGAGAAGACCGGCGGCCGGTTCCGGGCCGCCGGCGTCGGAAGCCGAAGGGGGGACCGGAATTTCCGGTCCCGTTGGAGAAAACCGGCCGGCCAGCTGGCCGGCCGGAAGGCATTAAACCGGGGGAATTAATCCCCCGACCAGCATGTAAAACCCCCCTCTTTAAGAGGGGGGCGGTTCCATGAAAGGGGGGGCAGCAGCCCCCCGGTTCTCTTTTTTAAACCGGCCCCCACGTGGGGGCCGTTTGTTGCAAAGGCGCGGCACAAAGGCCGCGCCGCTTCAATCAGCAGGGGCTTAGCCCCCGCGTGCGGCCCCTCGCGGCGCCAGGCCGCGCCGCCCCAGGGGGGGGGTCGGGCCGGGTCGGGCTGGGTCGGCCCGGACCCGGACCCCCTCGTTTCGAACCAGAATCGGTTTTTGGGCCATATCTTGAGCCTCGGACCTCCGAATGACGAACCGTCTGTGGAAACGCGATCCTTGGATCGAGACGGTCGTTTTGGTATATCGCACTCAAGGTTTCGGTTTACTTTGAGTTCGGCCAGGTTGGTTCGTTCACGAAACCAACCGGGCCTTCGGAGCGGAAACGCTCATATCTTGAGCTACGGACGTCCGATTGACGTGCCGTCAGTCGCGTTGTGTTCCTCTTAGTGAGACGGATCTTTTGGCATACTCCGCCCGAGGTTTGGACGCAGGTGGAGTACGGTCGGGTTGGTTTAGCCTTAAAAACCAACCGGGCCCCGGAGACGAAAATGCCAATAACTCTCAGACCGGGCGTCCGATCGACGCGCCGTCTGTTGCGTTGAGTTCCTATTGACGATACGGAACTTTTGGATACATCAACTCTGGTCTTTGTGACAGTTGATGTATCAGCCTCTCGGCTCGTGGAGCGGACCCTCCGAACGAGCTTGCTGTGTGCGGGAACCCTAGTGCTGGCTGCGACTGCTACAACTGCTACTACTGCTACGACTGCTACTGTGACTGCGACGACGACAGTACAGAGATCCTGTGTGGATTCGACGACGACAGTACAGAGATCCTGTGTGGATTCGACGACGACGACTACAACACTCAGCGATCCTACGTGGATCAGTGCTACAGGTCCTGTGTGGGCCCGATCCTGTGTGGGTCCTTGCGCTCAGCGGTTCTGTGTGAGCCAGCGCCTACAGGTCCTGTATGGGCCCGATCCTGTGTGGGTCTTTGCGGGGGTTAGTTACCTATCGATCCTTCGTGGGTCCGACGACTTAGATGGATCAGTGATTATCTTTATCGTCCTTGAAGAAGTATACCTGTGTGAGCTGAATCCTATTGCTTTCCTGTGTGGATTGTGTTGTGCAATCCTGTGTGGATTACGTTTTGCTTTCCTGTGTGGAATACATTTACTTTCCTGTGTGGACTGAGTTGTACATGGGCTCGGAGGTTGGAGCGTATTTAAATTGATGACTTAGGTATATGTATGGGTATATACCTAAGCAGTGTTGGTTATTACTTCGTGATTGTTCTTTTCTTCGTGGTTAATCCTTTGTGGATTTGTGAGACCTTCAGTGGTCTCGGGATCCCTACTGAGTAGCTTATACTCACCCCTGCACGGGCTTTGCCCGCACTACGTTGTGTTGGTTGCAGATGACGGACAGCGTTGACCTTAGCTGAGGCTTGCAGAGCGGAACGGTACCCGGAGGTGGACCACTGGGCGGGACGTGCACGGAGCGGACGGCAGGACCCGTGGAGCAGAGGAGCTATCTGTACCCACCCTTCAGGTGGGATTTCCAGTGGACAGCTCGGAGTAGCGGCTTTTACTTTTCAGTTTCTGTTTTTCCCTTTTTGATTTGTACTTTACTTTCAGTTTGGGTTTGTATTCTGGCCCATTTACCTTTCCGCACTTTCAGTCGTACTCTGCTTTGTTTAGTGTTTACTTTCCGCTTGTTTACTCTGTGGTGTTTGTTTACTTTTCAAAGGCAATGCCTTCCCTTTTTATGGGGATTTACGCCTTGGTGCTAGTCGCCAGCCCCTGGCCTATGGAAGGCGGGCTTGGGGTAGTCACGGCACGGACCCCGAGGGCGGGTCGTGACAAATTGGTATCAGAGGAGTTCGGTTCTACCGCGAACTCTGATCTTTTCTTTGTGAAGCAATAATGTTTAGCGTATTGAGTGTGGTTATCAGTCCAGGGAGTCCAGTGTCGGTGCGGCGGCCGACGTATCCGTACACCAGGACCCTAACTTCTGATTTCCGACTTAATGCACGAAAACATTGATTGCGTGTGTGTTTCAAAGTTTTCTTTGTGATTACTTATATCAGCTCACCAGGTATACTGTTCTGACCATGGCGCACCTGTTTCCTTTTCAGGATGGCCCCACGACGGCAGCCAGCTAGGGTTCCGAGAGTCGAGCGAGACGACAGCCCACCGAGCGACGAGGCCTCGGTGCAGGGCCCTTTTCCAGTAGTGGCACCGGCGGTAGCTTTACCCGCCGATCCCCCGATGCTTCCAGCAGCAGCCGCTGACGATGCACGTCGCCTCAGCGCACTGCATGAGTTTCAGCGCCAGCGACCGCCCAGGTTTCGCGGGGAGACAGATCCCCAGGCAGCAGAGGACTGGCTGGAGGTAGTGGTTCGAGTGTTTAGGCTAGTGAGGACACCAGCAGACCTCATGGTGATCCTCGCTGCGAGCCTACTACACGCAGCAGCAGGACGATGGTGGAGCTTGATGCTCCAGGTGCACGATGAGGCATCTCTACTTTGGACGGACTTTGAGAGCATTTTCCACTCGGAGTTCGTCCCAGCCACCCTTCGTGCGGTGCGTATCCAGGAGCTTCTACAGCTGCGACAGGGCAGCATGACGGTCGCTCAGTACTCGGCGAGATTTACCGATCTCTCGCGCTACTCGACCGACCTGGTACGGGACCCATTCTTCCGGGCCCGGACCTTCGAGCAGGGTTTGAGACACGAGATCAGGGCATCGCTGATCTCCCTCAGCATACCGACTCAGACAGGAGTACTGGAGCGGGCCCTTCTGATCGAGAGCTTCCTTGCTGAGTCTACACCAGCACAGCGACCCACCGCAGGGCGGCACGTGGCAGAGTCATCTGCAGCAGGCAGTCGACGGATGACTCAGGGGTCCAAACAGACCAGACCTTCCGGAAGACGATCTCAGGGCACTGGCTCAGCAGTGCGGGGCACACAGCGCGGAGCCAGTCTTACGAGAGGCAGACAGTGCTACTCGTGCGGCGGGCAGGGCCACATGGCTCGTGACTGCCCGACCCGCCGTGCCGAGGAGCAGAAGACGGTTGAGGGACCACCGAGGCAGAGGCAGAGGGTCGACCGTGGCGGTCCGCAGGGAGGAGGCGGACGAGGCAGAGGAGCTGGACGAGCAGCCGGTGGTGGCCGACGCTTTGAGGCTCTACCACCACCACCACCAGGAGGTCCACCCCGACCACAGGGAGCTGGCGGGCAGCGACAGGCACAGCTCCAGGCAGCAGAGGCCTACGACCACGGCACACCCGAGATGATTCGAGGTACTATATGTGTCTATTCCACCCTTGCTGCATTTCTTATAGACACAGGAGCGAGTCACTCTTTCATAGCCGCTGCCCTTGTTCGGAGCTCAGAGATTCTGACAGAGCCGTTGGCTCAATCCTTACGGCTAGAGACTCCTACGAGAGCAGACTCGACGATTACGCACAGGTGCCGGCAGTGTGAGCTTACTCTAGGAGGTGAGAGCTTCGGCTGGGATCTTCTTGTAGCAGTGTCGAGGCCTTACGACGTCATCTTGGGCATGGATTGGCTATCTACGGTCCATGCACAGATTGACTGTTTTAGGCGCAAGGTGCGATGTGTACGCACCGACGGGAGCAGGTTCACCTTCACCGGCGAGAAGGGAGCCTTAGAAGCACAGGATGGACTTCCGCGGAGGAGAGGACAGCCCATCACTCATCAGTTGGCTAGCCTTATCCTTGGAGCAGTTGACGTGCGGAGTCCTGGTTTTCCTGCAGTGGTGGATCAGTTTGCGGACGTTTTTCCTGACGATGTTCCAGGGCTACCTCCTCGCAGAGAAGTAGACTTTTATATTGACTTGTACCCCGGGACAGCCCCGATATCCACTCCAGCATATCGGATGGCCCCCGCCGAGCTTCGAGAGCTACGGGTACAGTTGGAGGACTTGCAGGGCAAGGGGTTCATCCGACCCAGTGTTTCACCCTGGGCTTCCCCGATATTGTTCGCCAAGAAGGCGGACGGGAGCTTGCGACTTTGTGTTGACTATCGTCGCCTGAACCAGGTGACAGTGAGGAACAAGTATCCGCTACCGAGGATTGATGACCTCTTTGATCAGCTCAAGGGAGCACGGTGGTTCTCGAAGATAGACCTCAGGTCAGGCTATCATCAGCTCAGAGTCAGAGACGAGGATGTGCAGAAGACAGCCTTCAGATGTCGGTATGGCCACTATGAGTTCTTGGTTATGCCTTTCGGTGTATCCAATGCCCCAGCAGTGTTCATGGCTCTCATGAACAGGATCTTTCAGCCATACCTCGATCGGTTTGTCGTAGTCTTCATCGACGACATTCTGATTTACTCTAAGACAGAGGAGGAGCACGCCTATCACTTGCGAGTTGTTCTTGACACACTCCGAGAGCACCAGCTTTATGGTAAGCTCTCGAAGTGCCAGTTCTGGATACGTGAGGTCCACTTTTTGGGACACGTTATCTCTGAGGCGGGAGTTGCAGTGGATCCCGCGAAGATTGAGGCTGTGTTAGCATGGGAGCCACCCAGGAGCGTGACTGAGGTTCGGAGTTTCTTGGGACTAGCTGGATACTATCGGAGATTCGTGCCAGACTTCTCTAGAGTCGCGGCATCACTCACAGCTTTGACGAAGAAGGGGAAACCCTTCGTGTGGTCAGACAGATGTCAGCAGAGCTTCCAGGAGCTGAGACAGAGATTGACTAGCTCACCTATCTTGAAGTTGCTTGAGGAGGGAGTAGGGTACGTAGTCTACTGCGATGCATCAGGGACCGGACTCGGATGTGTTCTGATGCAGGAGCGGGCCGTGATCGCCTATGGATCACGTCAGTTGAGGCCGCATGAGCAGAACTACGCTACCCATGACCTGGAGTTAGTAGCAGTGGTCTTCGCTCTGAAGACATGGCGACACTATCTGATGGGCGAGCGCTTTACAGTCTTTTCCGATCATCAGAGTCTCAGGTATATCTTCTCGCAGAAGGACTTGAACCTGAGACAGCGACGATGGCTCGAGTTCCTCCAGGACTATGACTTTGAGATAGTCTATACTCTTGGGAAGGGGAACGTAGTAGCCGATGCCCTCAGCAGGAGGACGGGCATTCAGCTACTTGAGGAGGCGACGGAGCAGCTAGCCTCTTTGCAGATATCCTTCGTGGATAGAGATGGAGCAACCTTTCTTCAGTCTCTCACAGTCACTCCTCCACTACTGCAGCGGGTCAGAGAGGCACAGCGTGAGGATGCTGACTGTGAGACACGGCATGCACAGATATCCTCGGGACAGGCACCTGATGGTTTCTCCCTTGGAGCAGAGCACGACATCCTTTTCAGAGGACGTACCATGGTACCAGTCGCATTGCGAGAGGAAGTACTCAGAGAATTTCACACTTCTCCTTTAGCGGTACATCCTGGAGTGGTGAAGATGTATCAGGACCTCAGACGACAGCACTGGTGGCCGGGCATGAAGAAGGCTGTAGCAGAGTTCGTTTCTAGATGCCTCACCTGTTAGCAGGTAAAGGCAGAGCATCAGGTACCAGCAGGCTTGGTACAACCCTTGGAGGTTCCGGAGTGGAAGTGGAACGGCATATCTATGAACTTCATGACTGGACTTCCACGCACTTCCAGAGGTCACGACTCCATCTGGGTGATTGTTGACCGACTCACCAAGTCGGCACACTTCTTACCCATCAGAGATCAGGGCTCAGTGGAGAGCTTGGGACGTCTCTACGTTCAGGAGATTGTGCGGCTCCACGGAGTGCCATCATCTATCGTTTCCGATCGAGATGCCCGCTTTACTTCCCGGCTTTGGAAGGGGTTACAGGAGGCGTTCAGGACGCAGCTACGTCTTAGCACAGCCTTTCACCCTCAGACGGATGGTTAGACAGAGGGGACCATTCAGACACTCGAGGACATGCTCCGCGCATGTGTCCTCGACTTTGGTCGTAGCTGGGAGGACCACCTACCCTTGGTGGAGTTTGCGTACAACAACAGCTACCACTCCACCATCGGGATGGCACCGTACGAGGCGTTGTACGGCCGACCTTGTAGATCTCCTTTGTGCTGGACAGACCCTGGAGAGTTAGCACTCGTGGGACCAGAGATGGTCCAGGCCACGACAGAGAAGGTCCAGGTCATCCAGGAGCGGATGAGGACAGCTCAGAGCCGGCAGAAGTCATATGCTGACAGGAGGCGGAGGCCACTAGAGTTCGAGGATGGCGACCACGTCTTCTTGCGGGTCTCACCTCGACGTGGTATTCGGAGATTTGGCCGAGGCGGCAAGTTATCTCCGCGCTTCATCGGACCCTTCCAGGTCCTCAGCAGGGTTGGCGAGGTGGCTTATCGTCTGGCTCTACCACCTCAGTTGCACCGGGTGCACGACGTCTTCCACGTATCTCAGCTGAGGAGATACGTGCACGACCCGACACACATCATTGATCATGGGGAGCTTGACGTTGACGATGGGGCGACTTTTACGGAGGTCCCGGTGGAGATAGAGGATCGACAGGAGCGGGTCCTGTGTGGCTGATCGATTCCTCTTGTGCGCATCAGATGGTAGCACGGGAATCTCCAGGAGAGCACATGGGAGCGGGAGGCTCAGATGCGTGCTCAGTACCCTCATTTGTTTCCCTAGTTTTTGATGTAACTTTACGGGGACGTAAAGCCCTGAGGTTGGAGTAATGTAAAGACCCGTAAAATTCAAGGGAATTTTTTTTTCTTATTTTTCTTTAGAATTTTACAAGAGCGCGGTTTCAGACGGAACCTGATTCCGAGGCCCGGAGTGCCCGGAATTAATTTCCGAAGTTTGGCTCGGGTACGTTCAGTGAACGAACGAGCGGGAATTCCTAACTTTTGATCCGGTGCTCGGAATTGAAATCCGAGGGCACCGATGAACTCACAGCACCGATATTCGCTTAAAGAGACCTTTTCGGAAGTTGCGTTTGTTGCGGGTTGAAAGTTAGTTTTGGGGATTAAAAGATAAGTAAAATAAAATTGTGTGTGAATTTTATTTTATTCGTGGTGGTTAGACTCTCTCATGGGAAGTTGTTGGTGGGGCCCACAACCACCCAACTTCCCATGTGTGGTTATGAGGGAGGTGGGGCCCACACGAGCCCCCACCTTTTCAAATTCCCTAACCCCTCTAAACCCCCTCTTAATTTTTTGTGACTCTCCCCTACATTAATTCTTGCCAACTTATCTCCTCATTTAATTTTTGACAACTCTAGATTTTAATTAAAGTAATGAATTCAACTTTTGAATTTTTGAAAGGTTGGAAAAGTGAAAATAAAATAAGGTGTAGCTTATTTTATTTTGGGAGTTGCTGTGTTGTGTGGAGATTGGAGAGAAGAAGAGTTCTACACTTTGAAGAACATCATCTTCCTCCTTGAAGAACGCGAAGAACACCGAGACGCCGTTCTATCTTCTCTCCACGACAAAGAAAGGGAGACACCGCTTCCTCCTCGGTTTTCCTTCGTCGACTTGAGAAGTTTTGCCAACGACGTGTCTCTTCGGACGCATCCCTTCGTCATCGGATTTGACGAACGGCTTCCGCGACGCCCGACCTCCGCGACGTCATCTTCCGCGGAACGTTGATATCTTCGAACCTTATACCCAAGGTAGAGGTTGTTGATTTCTTTTTGGTTTAATTATTTTTATTCTTGATCGAGAATTTTGCAAGTCTAACGTGTGGCTTTGATTTATTTAAAGTTGCGTTATTATTTTAACGTGAGGGGGTCAGACCGCACGAACACGGCCGAACCCCCTCCATCGTTCTTGTTTATTCTTGAGGGTGGAAGCAGGTGGCGTGGTGCCGTCGCACCACGCGGATAATCGTGCAAATCAAGTGTCGTGGTGCCGTCGCACCATGCGGATAATCGTGCTTTTATTTTACGCGGCGCCGTCGCGCTACGCCGAGGTAGAATCTTCAAGAACGCGACGCCGTCGCGCCGCGTTGAAAGGAATCAAGGCACGACGAAAGGGGCGCGGTGCCGTCGCACCGCGCCGGACGACGAACACCGCGGCCGGTTCCGGGCCGCGGCGGGACGAGGAGACAGCGGCCGGTTCCGGGCCGCGGCGGAAGAGAAGACCGGCGGCCGGGCCGCCGGCGTCGGAAGCCGAAGGGGGGACCGGAATTTCCGGTCCCGTTGGAGAAAACCGGCCGGCCAGCTGGCCGGCCGGAAGGCATTAAACCGGGGGAATTAATCCCCCGGCCAGCATGTAAAACCCCCCTCTTTAAGAGGGGGGCGGTTCCATGAAAGGGGGGGGGGGGCAGCAGCCCCCCGGTTCTCTTTTTTAAACTGGCCCCCACGTGGGGGCCGTTTGTTGCAAAGGCGCGGCACAAAGGCCGCGCCGCTTCAATCAGCAGGGGCTTAGCCCCCGCGTGCGGCCCCTCGCGGCGCCAGGCCGCTGCGACCCGCCGCGCCGCCGTGCCGCCCCAGGGGGGGGGGGTCGGGCCGGGTCGGCCCGGACCCGGACCCCCCCGTTTCGAACCAGAATCGGTTTTTGGGCCATATCTTGATCCTCGGACCTCCGAATGACGAACCGTCTGCGGCAACGCGATCCTTGGATCAAGACGGTCGTTTCGGTATATCGCACTCAAGGTTTCGGTTTACTTTGAGTTCGGCCGGGTTGGTTCGTTCACGAAACCAACCGGGCCTTCGGAGCGGAAACGCTCATATCTTGAGCTACGGACGTCCGATTGACGTGCCGTCAGTCGCGTTGTGTTCCTCTTAGTGAGACGGATCTTTTGGCATACTCCGCATGAGGTTTGGACGTAGGTGGAGTACGGTCGGGTTGGTTTAGCCTTAAAAACCAACCGGGCCCCGGAGACGAAAATGCCAATAACTCTCAGACCGGGCGTCCGATCAACGCGCCGTCTGTTGCGTTGCGTTCCTGTTGACGATACGGAACTTTTGGATACATCAACTCTAGTCTTTGTGACAGTTGATGTATCAGCCTCTTGGCTCGTGGAGCGGACCCTCCGAACGAGCTTGCTGTGTGCGGGAACCCTAGTGCTGGCTGCGACTGCTACAACTGCTACTACTGCTACGACTGCTACTGTGACTGCGACGATGACAGTACAGAGATCCTGTGTGGATTCGACGACGACAGTACAGAGATCCTGTGTGGATTTGACGACGACGACTACAACACTCAGCGATCCTACGTGGATCAGTGCTACAGGTCCTGTGTGGGCCCGATCCTGTGTGGGTCCTTGCGCTCAGCGGTTCTGTGTGAGCCAGCGCCTACAGGTCCTGTGTGGGCCCGATCCTGTGTGGGTCTTTGCGGGGGTTAGTTACCTATCGATCCTTCGTGGGTCCGACGACTTAGATGGATTAGTGATCATCTTTATCGTCCTTGATGAAGTATACCTGTGTGAGCTGAATCCTATTGCTTTCCTGTGTGAATTGTGTTGTGCAATCCTGTGTGGATTACGTTTTGCTTTCCTGTGTGGAATACGTTTACTTTCCTGTGTGGACTGAGTTGTACTTGGGCTCGGAGGTTGGAGCGTATTTAAATTGATGACTTAGGTATATGTATGGGTATATACCTAAGCAGTGTCGGTTATTACTTCGTGATTGTTCTTTTCTTCGTGGTTAATCCTTTGTGGATTTGTGAGACCTTCAGTGGTCTCGGGGTCCCTACTGAGTAGCTTATACTCACCCCTGCACGGGCTTTGCCCGCACTACGTTGTGTTGGTTGCAGACGACGGACAGCGTTGACCTTAGCTGAGGCTTGCTGAGCGGAACGGTACCGGGAGGTGGACCACTGGGCGGGACGTGCACGGAGCGGACGGCGGGACCCGTGGAGCAGAGGAGCTATCTGTACCCACCCTTCAGGTGGGATTTCCAGTGGACAGCTCGGAGTAGCAGCTTTTACTTTTCAGTTGCTATTTTTCCCTTTTTGAGTTGTACTTTACTTTCAGTTTGGGTTTGTATTCTGGCCCATTTACCTTTCCGCACTTTCAGTCGTACTCTGCTTTGTTTAGTGTTTACTTTCCGCTTGTTTACTCTGTGGTGTTTGTTTACTTTACAAAGGCAATGCCTTCCCTTTTTACGGGGATTTACGCCTTGGTGCTAGTCGCCAGCCCCTGGCCTATGGAAGGCGGGCTTGGGGTAGTCACAGCACGGACCCCGAGGGCGGGTCGTGACAGGGTTAAAGTAATTTATACCCTTTTTGACTTTTTATAAGATGTTTATAAAGGAATATTTCGGTCTCTTTCCAAAAAAGGTCCTTTTTAACCTTTTTGACAAAATTAAGGTAAGAATGTCTTTTTTAACTTATACGACGGGTGTGGATAATCTCTGCAGTTATAAAATCTTCGAAGCTTCCCTTACAATCATATAAAGATATTTTGAAAGTAAATTTTTTAATTTATAATTTTGTGACTTTTAAATGATTTCAAAAAAAGAGATATTGCTCTCAAATAGTTTTGATTTCATCTATGTGAACATCCTTTGATTGATTTTAAGCTTATTTGAAGTTGATTTATTATCATAAAAAAGTTCCATATTGTATTGAATTTTTTGTAATATATTTGACTATGGATGTATTATTTTTATAGCATTCATGGTTTATGGATAAAGTATTGACATTTCGTATGCTAGTTTTAATATGAATGTATATGTTATGTTTACACATGTTCATATGAGGAATACATTGAACTTAATAAGTGATGGGTGGAGCCCGCTACAGCTCCTCGATGCATTGGTAGGTCTCATGAGACAAACTAGTGTCTTGGAATAATCCCTTGACAAAATCTTATTTGTATTCTTCACACGAGTCCTCGAATATGTGGTTATGATAGTCTGGAAATATGCATTCTATCATTATGAAAGTGGTTATCGATATGACATGTGATTATTCGACTAGTAGAATATTCATGTGAATAAGTAAATGGAATTATTTAATTTTATTTCTTCCATATTATGCTGAATTTCATGTTTAAAAGCCTTTTTTTAGTTATACATTACCTTAAATGTTTATGCTTATTTATGAAAGTTTTCGCTATATTGTTATCCTTACTGGAAATCTGAGCTCACCCATTTCTATGTTTTATTTTTTCCAAGATGTGAAGAAATAATTTATGAATGACCTGCAGGGATAGTATAAGGGGATATGAGTGTGGAGACAAGATGGTGTTGTATTTTTCATTTTATGATGTAATGTAAACTTTATGAATGTATCTAGTTCTTTCAAGACTACTAAACTAATCGGTCTTTCGAGACTTGATCTTTTGTGATCATTCCAATGTTATGTAATAACGCACCGACTCTGGATAACTGGGGTCGGGGCATTACAGAATTTTATCACATAAAGGATAATAGATGACTCATTCTATTCAAATAACTCTACTATTCAACATTTTTGAAATAATCATGGTGGTTAAATGAAGGGTGGAAATTATTTTCATGATTTTTTAGTAGAATGTTTGGACCATATTGAATAAAATAAATATTTTCACATTTCCAAACACAATTTTTTTTTATTTTTCAAATTTATTAGTTCTCTTATAATTTAATTTTTACTATACCATAAAATATATTCCAATAGTTGTCCATAATTGTTTCTTATTAAACTCACTTGCATCTAGATTCCGAAATTTCATATATGGGCTATTATAACATAAATAGTATTCTTCCCATTTCTAATATGGTTTTAATTATTTTAAAAAACACATGGATTATTAAAATTGTTTTTTTTATTTTTCTATATCGAATATTTATTGTAAAAGGTATTCAATAGGTTGGATTTCATGAAAGAATAAAAATATGGGGAATTAAAATTTTAGATTTAATTAATTTAATGGTAGTGTATTATGTTTAAAATATTTTAGTGTCAAATGAAATTTTGATTAACAACAATTTCTTTTGAAATGAGTTTTTAGTCATGTTTCATTTAAATATATTATAATTACATTCTTAAGGATGATTTCTTGAAAAATAGTATGGTTAAATATATGTGATTTTGAAAATTTATTTTCTATCTAAAAATATAGATCATGATAGATCCTAAAATATAATTTTACTAAGATCTCACAATTAAAACAACATATAGAAAATGAAATTCATAATGAATAGTAAATATGATGCGAGAAGATGATTATGTAATTAATCGACCACAGAAAATGAATAAAATTGGTCCTATATTGTGATAATAGTTATAAAAATTATCAGTTATTAGAAACTGATTTCTCAATTCAAATCATTTTGTATAGATGTGTTTTTTTAATTTTAAAAATTTATTTTAGATTTTATATTTAAAAAAACTGGTTGATTTCTAGATTTATCGTTTTTTGAAAATTTATCATCCTCAACATATATGTAAAAAATTCACCATTTAAAATATTCATATCGTAAAAATTAAACAAATAAATTAAATATCATCCTAAATATTTTAACATTTTTTTAAATCATATTATTATTCTCCCAACGAAGGTGTTTGTTTTCTTTGTCAAATTTTTATATATGTATTGAGGATTTCCCAATTTGTGGAATTAAAAAATTTAAAATATTTATGAAAACATAAATAAATCAACACTATATTTAATTTTATTATTTCTTGATAAAATAATTAAAAATTAAACTAATGTAAAATTATTAATTTTATAAATTTGTATCAAAAAACAATTTGCAATTTTTAAAATAAGAACTCATTATCAATTTCTGGACAAGATATCAGACCAGGAGTTCAAAAATTTATTACTATATTTTCTAATGGATTATAGACAAAAAAATCAAATAATAAAACTTATAAAATACCTATCTAGTTTGGAATTTAATGATATGAATATCAATGATTCAAAAAATTAAAAACATGAAATCTAAATTTTAATAATAAATCAACTGAATAATATAAAGACAACTAAAATTTCCGATATTATCTATTTCAATTTGAAAACATGATAAACAATGAAGTAAAAAATTAGACTAGTCTCTATCTACTTGAAATATAAATCCTCTCACCTATTATAGGTTCTATAATTGGTTTACATTTTATCTCCTATCATCATGGTCATTGTCTACCATTTACAATATTTTTTCCACTAAATCCTATTTAGGGTTCTTAAATATTTTTTATCTTCTAAATCTATTTCCCATATTGTATCCCATTTTAAATAAACTTATTTAGTATCTTTATTTATCCATATAATAATTCTTGTCTCCTTTAGTTGTTTGATCACCAAAAATCATCTCCTTCTAAGGTTTCACTCCCATTCTATTATTATATAGTTTTGGGGATCATCATTCACTATTCTGGAGGGTCTTCTCACACATATTCTCTGCTTTTTTTTGGGATTCAATCAATTGAATAGGTAAGTCTCCATTTAGGTTATGGCTTCCTACTACCACTGTTAGTCAATTGTCAGGAAGTTTCCATGGGGTTTTACACTCACCCACCTTTGGTGTCACATTTGAATGGTGAGGCTTCTCCCAAATCCATAGGCATCTGTTAATTATTCATTAGTATTTTTAATTTACATATTTAGTGAATTTTTCACTTAACCACTAATTAAAAATCATATTTTAATTCATCTTCCAAAAAATTAATTTATTATATAATGGAATTCATATGTTTACCTGATTTCAATCCATCATTAATTATATTAATATGTTTCTCAAATATTATTTGTTATAGCCAGCACCTACAATTCTGATGGTAGTTCGATCACTATTTATTGGTCTATAGTCTCAATAATAAAATCACCCATGGACATTAGATCCAATTAAATTGTTTTATCTTGAGGTCTTTAAAAATTTATAAGAAATCATATTTTTCATACAATTTACAAATTCAACTGAAAAGTGATTCAAAAAACATGAACAATGATATCCTCTCCACTAATAAAACATGATAATGAACCAATAATGCATCGAAAGCACAAAATAATGTGTGATTTTAATTTTATATTACCAAATAAATCAAAATATACTTAATTCATAATAGAAATTTCTTATTTCATGCTAAGGATTATGTCCAAATTAATTTCAATATGAAAATATAATAAAACTATACCATTTTAGAATATATGATCTTGGTGATATCCACTCATCTCTATATCATTGTATCCTGAATACACCAAATTGGATTCACAATATATATATTCCAAAAATATACCCAAACTCCATGAACATTACTCCACAGTTATGGGTTTTTTCGTGGATAATAAAATAATTATAGATGCTCATATGATTTATATAAATCACATGATGTATCCTCAAACATGGATTTATATATACATTATGTTTATATATATTGAAACATGATAGAAGCAACCAAATGGGAAAAATATCTCTAATTAGTGAAAATTTCATGGAGAATTTTTAATGTCTCAATAGGATATTCAATAGTTTATTCTAGCATTCCCAAATTTTCATTTAGCCTGTAAGAAAGTTCAACATATTGAAGTAGCCCAAAATGACATAAATGGCCACATAAATGTGACGTACAATCCAATAAAAATCTCACCACGTAATGGTGATATTATTAGATTTCAAATGATGAATCATGATCCATTAACTCAACTTCTTCCTCTCATAATAATTTCACAACCCATTAATAATGTTATGTTCATTCAAAAAATAATACATTCTATTATTCAATTTTATAATTAAATAAGCTTCTGAATAACTTTATAAATAAATTATGTTCTCATTAATCAAAACCATAATAATATAATTGAATTAATTTTATTATGATTTCCACATGTATTTTGTTTATCCCCTCATTTTGGACTCACTTAATAAACTCTAATTCATCGAAAATGGTAATTTTTATAAATAAGTGTTCCTGTCTTACACTCCAAACCCATATTTTGATAGTAGTGAATCCAACTCATAAACCGTGATATTTATCTAGAAACACATTATATATCAAAACAAGAAGAGGATAATTAAATGTTATGACTACTTCTTATGAACACATAATATGTAATATAATCAATTTTTACCAATATCTCATTTAAGAATGTTTCATGACATGTTTCCTTAACATACATTCCTGAATATTTTTCGTCAACTTTTGGGAACTAAATTCATCAATATAATTTCCATGTTCATGGACTTATCGGATAATTCTTTTTCCATATATGTGCCAAAAATATTGAATTTTTAATGAAGAAAATCTAAATATCCATTCTCAACTGTTTTATTAATTCTGCATCATTTATTATGAACTCAATTTTTCTAACTTCTCTATGATAATATGTCATTATTGTTTATAAAATACCTCAATGATCATGAATTATAATATGAATTAAAAATAATTTTAATGCCTGAGAATCATTAGACATTTCAAAAAATAGAATCATCCAATGACACATATCATGCATGGATTTACTACTACCTAGACCATTCCCACAATCCACCTCTATTAGAGATTTACTAGTAATAAATTCAATTAAATAGGTCTCAATGTATTATGATCCCCCTTCATATGATATAATAAATCATTTAAGATCATTTAGAAAATGTCATCAAATCATAGAACGTATATATATATATTTATTTATTTAATAATACATTTAAAACACTTCAAGGTTGTCATCATAGTGAGAAACTGCTACAATGATTTCTTTAGAATATTATCGAATTCAATGTGTTCAAAAAAATTATTATATGATTATAACATTATTAATATTTAAAACCACAAATATAATATTTATTAAAAGTAAAAAATTCAGTTTCTTCAAACACACCAAATCCAACAGACTACAACTTGTATTATTTCCAACTACCAACTATCGAAATAGTTAGCCTCACATGATAATCATGCTTCTCCTGAGGAAGACCACAAATATTTTTCCTACCATGCTTTGGTGGATTATCAACATACTATGACATCATTATTTAAAAAATTCCCCCTATATGTGCTCTAACTATGTATAAATCAATATTCCTCTATCATCCAAAACATCTTGGATGCTACCATAGTTAATTGTAATCCTAAAATTATTATCCTCTAAAATCATGAAGTTACTACAATATATGGAATAAATAATTATAGAAAATATTTTTAAGCTACATCTAAAGCCCCAATATACGTGATCCATGAAGATATGAAAATTAATGTTTATAAAAATCATAACCAATTTATTACAATTTCATAACTATTATATAGATTAAAATAATATAAAGATAAGTAATTTTTTATCCCCACAAATCATGTATTATCCATTCTCCACAAATGAGGAACTCATCCAATTTTACCTTTTCATGCATTTTCAGATAGTTATAACTAATATCCTTACATTTTTCCTATTAATTATTTATATATTATTGTTGTTTATATTGCATAAGAAATATCAAACATTACTATATATCATTGTATATGATATATATCACCAAATTAATCTCAGTCATGTTAGTAAAACTCATGAGTATTATTTTTTCACTTGGCATTACACTAAATAGACTTATAGTAAACTCATATGTGAACTTATTGACTTGGTTCCAACACAGTAGGCTTATCAGGTATAATCATGAGTTAGTTTACCAAGATCCTAGGAATATATGGTCTATTCATCACATTTATCTCTTATTGTGTCTGCTAACACTATCCATTGAGAGATGCATACCATGTGGAACCATAACCAATAACCTATTAAATTTAACCATATTTTGTCTTTTAATTATCTAGCCAATGTATATATTATGTTTGTACTAAGACACCCCATTAATCTATCCTAGTAATAATGATTATAAGAACTAGAATTCTACTTTTAGTCATTATTGGAGAAACTAGACTTACTTGTATATTATTTTATGATTAATAATATATTTTCTCAATTCTTTCAAACATATTTTCTTTCTAAAGTAATAGAAATATATCAAATTTCTTGTATACACATGAAAAGTTTTCATTCTCAATGAATATTCGTATTATCTGGATGATTATTTCGATCCATAAATACATCATTGAAACTTTCTTCCCTAATTGGATTTTATTTATTTTCAATATCCCCTTTGGGTTATTTAATATAGACTGGAATGTATTCTTTTAGGCTGGATTGGTCCTTTGAAATTTTCTAATAATTTTTTTAGATATATTCTCTAAGTTGGGATTGAGTTTTGATTTTCAGTATCCTTGATATCTACATATTGAAATATTTAAATATAATGACTATTGTGTATGGTTAATTTCAAAATTAATTTATTTCCATACAAACAAGGTCTTTGTTTGGAAATATGAGACATCCATTAAATCTAGTGTGGGTTTTATCCTTGGAACACTATTGGGATCATTTTCTTAGGACCTCTGTATGATCCATAGCCAAAAATAAGAATTATATTAATTTAATATAAAAAATATTAATTACATTAAATTAAATTTCTAACCAAGAATAAACTCTATATATTACATAATATAGTCATTCCCTTTAGTTAGAAACATAACCCTTGGAGATTGAGTGTGATGGAGAGCATATTTTAGAAGAGACTTCGATGATAAATCAGGAAGGTCTATGGTTTAGTGGATATAATTTGTGACACTCATCGTTGTGATTAGTGTTTATTATTATGTCATTAAATATAAACAAAATATGACTTTAAGACTCTTATTTTATGTAATTATCCCTTTATTTAATATTGTTTTTTTGGATTAATTAATTTATACATTAAAATCAGAAATCCGAATTTGTATAGACTCTTCATCCAATTGTTATTTATTTATATTTTTTCTATGATTAATTTATTATGTATCCAATGAATCATCCTTTATTACATGATTTAAATTATTTTAGTAGGTGATTGATAATTAATGATTATCATCATTGCATTTTTATGGGGTTTTCAAGATTCATCTCAATGTTCTTGACACTTATAATTGGCGTCTAATTCTTGACCAATGGTTTCACCAATTCTTTATCGATATTGTATAATTTTATCAATGAGGGTTATTTGGAAGATTGTTACTAGTTCTTAATTTTGGTTTTAGTTCTGGTAGAGAATCTAGGATGATGGAAAATTTTAAGAAATGGTGTACGTTTGGATAGAATTTACCATGAGATCGTGAACAATACCTTAGGCGACCCAACACATTATTTGGATCGATAGATATTAAATGTGTCAACAAATAGTCAGACTCAAGGTGTACCAAAGAACACAACCCAAATCCTTTGTAGTATTACATGTTATGTACCCCTAAATGAAACATAATGCAATTTTACTTGAATAAAATTCTTTTTTATCTCCCTACTTGTACATGGAAATTAACACATGATCAGTCCGAAAAAAGTATAATTTCATATATGATATGACCATGTCTATGGAGATGATATGAGAGATGTGATGTGGGTTCGTGAAATTATTTCACTTCCCCAAGAGATTATTTTCAAATGAGAATTTTTTTCTGTGAGCATTAATTTTTTTGGGATATATAATACCCTAATTGAAGTAAAATTTAAGGGTTTGGGTTTCCCATATATTATATATAGTTTGGGTCATTACTCCCATGTACACTGCTAGGGTGGGGATTACCAATCTGTAGAGTTTATACTTATAGATCTAAGAGATTATACAAGGAGTGGGTCCACCCCTAGAGAATGTACACACACAGTTGAGATGTCCATCATCATGGTTTGGGTTGTAACAACCCAAACATTATAAAATATATTTACTTTAATAATAAATGTCTATTCTATTTTATAATATTATACACCGACGACAACTTTATAAATTATATTTACTTCCATAATAAATGTCTCTTATATTATATATGATTATAAATAGGCAACACAAAGAGAAACTAACAACCCTTTATTTCATTAATGGAGATATTAAATTAGTCAGAATCTAAACACATGAAATTATACTCATAAGAATGGTATTAAAATTAATAAATAATAAAAGTAAAATGGAAAAATTTTAATCATTCAAAACTGTTGCAATCATTTCCCGTTGAATAACACAATAGAAAAGAAAAAAGGATTTCTAAACTAATTGAAAAGATAGAAATAGAGAATATAGAAAAATTAAAAGAATTGTAGTGAATAATTAATTAATTAATTAAAAATATATTTATATTAGGTAATGTTACCATTAGAATAGTAATGTAGTCATTTTAATAATAATATGACAGTTTGAATTGAAACCTGGCCATTGGGAATAGTAACCTAACAATTGGGAATAGTAATGTAATTGTTGTGAATATTATTTTCACCTCAATAAAAGTAATTTTAATATAAATAATATTTTATATTAATAATTTATCGCAATAAAAATTTTATAAATCTATAAAATAAATTTCAAGATTAAAAACTCACTGAAAGTATATAAAAATTAATAAATTGTATTTAAATGTATTTCATAAAATTCATTACTTTTTATATTAAAATAAAACTTTCCTATGATTGAATATTATTTTCATAAATGTAGTTACATTCTTAAAATCAAAATTTCACACTTTTTTGGGGATGTTTTTTAAAATCTTTTAATATACATCAATTATAGGTGAATAGTAAAATACAAATATTTTGTAACCTATGTCTTTTAAATTACATCATTCATGATGTAATAGTGGTTTTATATAGTTAAATAAATTTCTTGACCAAAAAACATATTTAAATTGATAAATAAGTCATTTAAAATTTGAAATGCCTATTTTTATGCCTAAAAATTACTTTCCAACGTCTAAAGTCTAAAGTAATCCACTGAAATATATGTTTCCATTTCTCAACCATTTCATTTGATTAAATTAATAAATTCGCATTCTAATGTTTTTTAATGTATTAAAATCTTCGTATATAATCCATATATGTTTTATAATATCAAAATTCTCGCTTTTAATAGTATTACCTTTTATATAATATCTTATTCTATATTATCACTCAAAAATACCCCTCTCCTCAAGTATAAATAGACATGCACTCTTTTTTTAGATAACCACATCAAGTCCACCAACAAAATCCAAGTATGTTATCAAATACTCAATCTTAAGACCCTTATAATCCCTATGTAAATTTTAGAGAAATCAAAATATATGATATCCAAAAATTAATAGTCATAAAAAAGGAACCACTTCATGAAAGAAGTAACATCCATCTGTATTTTTATTACATTTCATTTTATAAAATCATATCCTCCATTTATTTAAATAATACAAAACATCTTAAAATATTTAAAAATTATTTTAAAATAATCTAAATAATTTTTTTATAATATAATTTTTTTTAAATAATCATTAATTTTATATCTCACACCTTCTCTTTACAAAATATCCCATTAGTTCCCAGGTCACTGCTAATGAGGAAATTTCTAACTCTTTATTATCAAAAACATTATAACTGGTAATAGTAAATAATTTTTTTAATATAAATATATAAATATAATTATTTTATGCATGTATAATTAATTATTCATTTGTATAGATGACCTTGAAAAAAAATATGTAAAACAAAGCATGATTTTTTAAGGAACAAATGATATCAAGATATTTCAACAATAATAAATAAAAAATGAATAAAATCCAATAATTATAAAATATCAAGAGTGAAAAAAATATTCATAATTTACATTGGTATCCATATTTTAAGAATCCAATTTTTATTATTCTTGAGGTGGAAAAGAAAAGAAATAATGAAGGATTTAAGGTAAGCGTATTGTCAAACCAAAGTTATTAGTTTTAGTAATGTACTATTTAATATTGATTTATGTATGAATATTGATATAATATTATATGAAATTCCCTTCACATTATTTTCCTAATATTTCTGGTGACATAAATTCTTTTACCTTTTCCCAATGATTTCTATTAAAATTATAGTTATTTATTAAAATGAATTTATTTTTCAAAAACACATATTTGACTCCCCTAGAGTTATTTCTTCTTTAGTGAAAGTTTTTATTTTAATCCATAGTACGATCTAGATTATTCATTTTGGAACCCAAAAGGTTAATCCATGGAATATAATGTCTGAAATCATTATGAAATGCATTTCATTCCATTGGGGTTTTCCATGAATACTATAGTTATATTTTATCTTCCATTTGGAATGCATGATTATGAACATTTTATGATGTGATGGGTGGTTGAAGAATTATACATTATTCCAGAGCATTGGGAAGTTTCATATGTCTCTAGATATTATTTCTATTATTCATGAACTTGAATCTATATTTGTTCACAATTATGGTGTTATGATTTACACACATATTTTTTTTTGTAAAAAAGATTCTATCTCTTTTTAAAAATTAGTGTGGTACTTGAGGACAACTTTTTGTTGTTATATTATTATTCATATTCTAAATTACATTTCATTATTAAAATTTTCCCTCATTATTATAATTACAATCCTATGAAATTTATATGATGATGTTGATTGTTCTCACCCATTTACTTTTGTTAATGTCACTTATTCCTCCCATGTTATTCCAACGCTTATTGGGATTTATGAAGAAACTATTATTTGGTGTATATTCATAGGTTATTAAATATATTTAGAAGAATGTGAGATAATTTAAAAGGATAATAATGTTTTTTTAATACTTCTTATGTTTTATACTTTACATGTTATATATGACCATATTTTTCTGATGATATTAAACATTAGGATCATGGATTTTATCACAATTATGTTTTTTATCTAGAAAATCTTGTAATAGTCTTGTATGTAAATATTGGGTCGCTATAGTTCGAATCAAAGAATAGTTTATCTAATTCAGTAATTAGTATTAGAAAATATCAGTGAAAACTATAAAGATAATTCTAAGTATAAATCATATGTTATGGTAAATTATAATAGTGCATTATTTTTCATAAAAAATCCTATATGGAAACTATATGTGGATGTGGATCTAATATAGTTGTACCTAGGAGAAATAACCCCAACAAGAGAATATTGGGTATTAACTCGACCATCACCTAGTGGACAACAAAGATTCAATGATACATTCTTAGTTTGAAACCCCTGGGGGATATTCATCAATTAATCTAAAACATTATTTAACCTATTATAGAGGATATATATCTAAATTAATTATTCATCTTTAAGTTAGAAAATGATTATTGTACATGAGCATAGAAGAATAATTTGAGTAAAATGATAATCAAATGGATCTCATATGATATGATTTTACAATAATTTGGGCCTAATAGAAAAATTATTAATTATTTCTTTATTTTGTTTGTTAAATCCTATTACATATTAGAATATGGTGGGAACCATGAGAAAATAAACCAACAACCCATGTGATACACAATTAAATGATTTTTCAAATGCAATTAGAAATTCCAAGGGAGGCGGATTTCAAAATACTATTTAAATTATTACTCATCTTTTTGAGGCTATAAATAATAATAAAACCACATGTAATGTTCTCCTTCTCCTAAGAATATGAAAATAGATATAAAATATTTTATTTATTAAAAACCATTTATATTTTCTCGTATTTGTGATCCATTTGTCACATAACAATGCGTTAGCACAATGGATAGAATTTTTTATGTTCTCCACTATTCATAGAAGAAGAAATTGATATTATATATTATTTTTTTCGAGAGATTTATCAATGGAAGAATTTATAATGAATTCCATGATTATGGATGAAATGAAAAAAGGAGTGGGAATATATTTCAAATGTAATTTCATAAAAATAATTTTTGTTAAAAACATTGAACAAATATGGAGAAAAAATTATTATAGATTAAAACATAATGGATAATATATCATGTCTTATAAGGAAAATTTCATAACTTTTATATAATACACTATGTTTCTTTATCATTAATTATAGAAAAATACTTACATTTTTATTCATATAAAACCAGAACCATGAAATGGACTATCTATACGAGACTTCTGGAGTAACTTTGAATTAGTTTGATGTTCTTTCAAAGTAGAGATATATTTTGTAGTATGGTCCCATATATGTGGTAATAAGTAGAGATTAATGGAATTTCAAGCAAGCAGATCGAGTGAAAAATGAATAAAGAATATCCAACCACCAACATGTCATAAAATTGGGATGAACCATCATAGGAATTTCCTCAATTGGATAAGGAAATGTGTCATATATAATTCCTACAACCTCATAAATGTTGAAGATACATGATGAATTTGAACAAAATCATGGAGGAAAGAAATGAACATCATGATGCACCACCCATGGTTCAATGCTTCAAAATTATATAATAAAATAATTATTCACATCAGATCTCTAAACAATGGTTCACTATGGTAAATCAATATAGACAACCCCCAGAGATGATGGTTAGAGGGAAATTAAATTCCATCACTACCACTAAATTGGTAAATGAAAATGATGTCATACATAGTTAACTTCCTTATCACTCAATATTGGAAAATGTTTCATTTTATTATGTTTGTACACTTTTTATTTATATAATAATTTTTTTATATAACTATTGAATAAAAACATGAATAACATAATTTATAAATATCTATTTAAATAGATATTGGTATAATAATTTCAATTCATGTGTTGGACACTTCTCTAGTTAGCATCTTTGGGGAAATTATTCCTAAAAATATCATAATCCATACCATGGTAGAATTTAACAATATACTAAGAATGTAGTGGATATTTTTATATAGACCCCACATCAAATATTGGGAAAATGAAATATATTTCTATTTTCTAAACTATCCCACAATCCTATACAAATTCAAGAAATATAATGAATCTCATTTATATAGTCCCTTTATGTTGTGGGTGATGACAACCTATGAAGAATATAGTCATTTTAAAATGGTTGAGTCAAAGTAACGTATAATCATTGATGGAATTGCCATTATGTGGTAATAAACTATTATATTTCCAAAAAGGTAACTAATACTTCTTCTTGATCATGAGGTTTAGTTCTTAATAGAGATTATATCCAGAAATAATCATATATCCAAATACATAAATATTATGGTCCCAATCAAATAGGAGGTGATAAAAAAATAGTTTCAATATAATTCAAATAAGAGATCATATTCCCTAGTACATCTTCGTGGGTTGTTTAGTACCACTTTTAATGAAATATGATATATCAATGTGGATGGGTATCAATTGTTGAGATATTAACAAGATCAACATAGTGAAAAACTATCCCCTACTAAGGATTGATGACTTGTTCAACCAAAAACTAAGAGATTAGTACTTCTCAATGTTTGTTCTTCATTCTGGTTATGTTGAAATAAATTTAATGAATGAATATATTTTGAAGTCAAACATACAAACAAGGTATATACAATATCTGTTCATATTGATTCCTTAAAAAATTAATGACCTTATAATAATCATGTATTTGATGAATATAATCTTTATAGGATACCTTGAAAAATAAATGGTTGTATTTATTGATGTAATTATCATTTAATCCTATAGAAAGGATCAACATGATGTGTATTTAAGGATTAAAAATCCTACATTGGGAAATGAGAAACTATATTCTATTTTTAGTAGGTGTGACATCTGGATGAAACTAGTCAAATTCTTGGGGTATGTAATCACAATTTTTGGAATTTTCATGGACCCTTATAAGAAAAATACGATTGGGAAATTTTTCTAAACCATTGTTGTGAAGAAATTCCATAGTTTCCAACGATTAGATGGGTAAGAATGATGGTTTTTGATACATTTCTCCTGATTTTCAATCCTACTAACTATGTTAACTTGAAAAGGGGTAAAATATATCTAGGAAAATAATATGAGTAAAGAATTAAGGATGGAAAGAAGACTCTACAGACAGTTCCTATACTCCCACTACCATCAAGTAGAGATTTTTTTTATATTTAGATATTATTTAAAACCCCAATTTGGGTTTTATAATCATGAATCATGACAATGTGATAGGATAAACCTCATGATTGGTAAAGATCCATGTGTTGAACTTCTCTACAAATGATATAGAGTTAGCAGTTTCAATATTCTCTTTAAATATTTGATCACACAACCTTTATGTTGAGAACTGTGTAAAATGTATAGATCTAAAGATACTAATGTTTGTTTTCATATATAAATATCTCAAGATATATCACTAAATATGGGTATATTTGATCAAGGACTATGATTTCTCTATTCACTACCATACTGGAATGGTGAAAAAGTTATCTAAGTCTCCTGTCAACATATAAGAGACCAATATATGCATGATGTAGACGAATAAAGACAATATATTTGTGGATATTCAATGTATAGACATATAATTCATAAATATAGGGACTACATCAAACCTTTCTGAAAAGAATTAATAACTATATATCCATGAGAAGATCAAAGAGGCATAGTGGTAGGATCTGGAGATTCAAAATTAAGTAAAAGATGTAAAGGATGTGAAGCTTCATGTGTTCCAAAATAATGAATATGGTGTCGTTCAGATTACAAATAGAATCCATGTTTCGTAATCACCTATGATAATGAAGTAACTATTGTATAATTCTCAAATATAATCATTATCCATCATTTCTAGAAGTACCAAGATGTAATATAATATTCAAGATTATTTCATCTTAGGAAACATGAAGAAATATATTACTATGTACCCCTAAAAGATCATGGGTTTTCAACAAGATAAAGCATAGTGATAGTAGTACATGTGGGGGAATCTTATATTTGGAGAAAAAATGTCAGCAACGAAATCCTCCTCCTGATCTTGGGGATTTTAGAGATACCTAAATCATATTTTCTAGAGATCTATTAGGGGATCCTTTGATCCTCAGTGGGAGTTCGTTGCACTCCCTCAAAGGGACTTGGATAATGAGGTGCTTACGGTTGTAGATTTGGATCATGTGTTGAGGGCTACAGGTGTCTCCTTCTCAGATGCTCTAAGGGGTACCTCCTACAATGTGGATGCTCCCCAATCTCATTTGACTTCAGTGTCGAGGATTGTTGATGGTGTCTTATCAGTTCTTACTGATCAAGATGCAGCTAATCAGTGTCTTGAAACTTGAAATTTTTTTTCATTAGGTCACATTTCACTTTTTAAGGGTGATAAGCCTTGGATTAACACTGACCTTATGCTGAGGCTCTCTCAATCGTGGGGGTAAGATAATTCAAACTTATCCCTCTTGCAAGATGTTTTTTTATATATTTTATAAAAATAGGTATGATCTTTGGATGGATTGATATAAGAGGGTGACATCTCTTAAGCCAGGTAGTTTTAAATTGGCAGAATGGGATAAGCATTTTAACCCATTCACTCAATGCCAAATGACATCCCAGATTTGGATTCAATTACATGGTCTAAATTGGTTTTATTCACATCCTAAAATCCTGAGTAATATCTCTTCTTGTGTGGGGACTCCCTTAAAATATGGATTAGCACACTTTTGATGGAGAATTTGGATTTTATGCCCGAGTCCTGTAGATGTAGATATGGAATCCAAATTTCTAGACATGGTCAATTTCATAGATAATGATCAGATGTTTGAAATCAGAATTGTGTATGAGTAGAAGCCCCAATTTTGTGGCTACTATAAAATAGTTGGTTATGTTGTCTCCAATTGCAGAAATATTCAGAAGCAACAGCGGTCTGTTAGAGACTCTGCTTCTTATAAGGTTAATCAATGGAAGATGGGTGGTAATAAGAACAAGGCCAAGGCTCCTATATTTGAAAAGGGGGAGCCCTATAGTAAGGATTAGCAGGTCATTAAAGAGTCCCCCATATCTGTTGTTTCAATGGATGGAAACCACTCCATGCCCCTCCTATTATAATTGAGGATGAATATTCGGAGATAGATATAAATGTTATTAATTTATTTTGTAGTTCTCTTACTGTTTCTATTACCTCTGTGGAGGATGAGTTGAAAGGCTATATAAATGGTACACATGTCAATGTGGATGCTCCTTTGGTGGGAAGTATACTTGAGTAAGGGAATGGAAAATATTTGTCTCTCTAAGGGATGCGGTTCTGCAAAAAACTACAAATCTGACTAAAATAATTGGAGGAACATGGTTTAGGAGGATGAGGCTTTATAGGCTAGAAGTTCTCCCCCGTGTTCCATTGAAGTAAATGAACACTCTCTGGAGTCTATGAATCATGTTCTGAGTATTTCTGAAGGTTCAGTTCACATAATGAAAACCAGGAGTCTCACAAAGCTATCAAATGGCTCTAAAAACTCTTCATGAAAGAGGAAGGCAAAGAAGAAAAATAGTAAGGCCAACTTCAATTACAAATCTGGTTCAAAATGAATATTCTTTACTATAATTTTCCCGTTTTTATGAATTCCTCAACAGTTAATGCTTTGAATAGGCACATTCTTATTTATAAGACGAAGCTTCTTGGAATTTGAGAACCCAAATCTTCATTCACTTTGGGTTTTGCGGGTCTCAACAAATATGGGTTCCTTGTGGTCGCCACTAATGGTACAAATGCGTAGGAGGATAGTCTATGGGTTTTTGTACATGCATCAATTGGCATAGTTGATATCATTTCTATTAATGATAAGGTGACAACTTGTTCTCTGCAATGGGATTCAGTTCGGTTTGTGGGATCTTTTGTTATTCTAGAAGTAGATATCAGGATTATAGAAGGTTGTGGCAGGATCTGGACACTTTGGGAGGAATCTCCTTCCCATTGTTTGTTATTGGTGATTTCAATAAGATACATTGATCTAGGGAAAAACTATCCCGGTTCATTATGAAATTTCCCTTAGGGATTTCAGGGAATGTGTTGATGGCAATGATCTGATTGAGGTCAGTTTGGGGGGTGCCATGTACACCTAGTATAGAAGATTTATCAACCTCAAGACTTCAAACAAGCTCGATATGTATTTTTTGAACAACGCCTCTCTAGTTAAATTGAACTATATTTCTTGAATTACCATTCCCAAATTTTCCTCTGATCAAAACCTGATCCTGATTAGTTTTATGGGTAGAGAGATTAGAATTCCCCTCCCCTTTTGATTAAACAATACATGGGAATCTTAAAGTGGTAGTAGTGAGCTGATTGAAATCACTTGGACCTGCATGCAGGGTGCTGATTTTATTTTAAAATTTAATATTCTGAAGTGCATTTTAAAAATGTGGAGCCAAGAGACTTATAGTGAGTTGGACAAGGAAATCCTTATGCTTGAATCCTCTCTTCAAAAACTCTATGACGAGGCCTCTAATGTAGATTTCAATCTGGATTTCACCAAGGAAGTCCATGTTTCTTCTAAACTGGACTCTCTTCATGATATTAAGGAAAAGATCCTCAAAGAGACCATTAAAATTAAATGGCTACCAGTGGGGGATCAGAATACATAGTTCTTTATTTCTCATCACATAATTAGAAAACCCAGTTGACCCTTATCATTTTTGAAGTCGATGATCATATTTTTGACAATATGGAAAATATTTCTGATTACATTGTGGAATATTTCTCTAAGATATTCAATGGATTTTTTTTGGGGGGAACTCTGATGGATGGTTTCATTCCCACCCTAGTTACTGCTTCTGATAATACCACCCTCACTTACACCCCTTTTGAATTTTAAGTCAAAAATATTGTTTTCAGCCTCCACACATCTTGTGCTCTGGGCCTAGATAGATTAAATAACATATTTTACCAGAAATATTTGGATGTAATCAAGGGGGATATTTTCAATTTAGTCTCATATTTCTTTTCCTCGGGCAAACTACATCATGGCCTCAATTCTTAGTTTATAACTCTTATTCCTAAAGTTGAGAATGCTTGTGAGATTCGTCTTTTTAGGCCAATTGTCGTGGCGAACACAAGTTATAAGGTCTTGAGAAATATTATTACTAACAAGTTCTCACGTATTTCTTCTAGGATTGTTTCTTGGATCAATTAAGCTTTATCAAAGTATGATCTATACAGAACTGTATTTGTTCTACCTTAGAGTGTCTTAATCTGCTCATAATTCTTGATTCAGAAGGTATAATGGTCCTCAAGTTGGATATTAAAAAAGTCATTTTACACTCTGGATTGGCCTTTTATATGTATGGTTATTGGGAAATTTGGTTTCAATGACACTTTTATTAGAAGGATTTCCTCCCTTTTTGGTTCTGCCCATATCTCTGAACTACTCAATGGCTCACCTAAGGGCTATTTTTCTTGCTCTAGGGGAATCAGACCGGGGGATCTCCTCTCATCCCTTCTCTTCTCCATTTCTGAAGATTATCTCAGTAGACACATTACTCACGTGGTCTCTCATGGAAATATCATCACAATTTGAGCATCAAGGTCCCTCATTGATCCCTCTCACCTTTTATATGCCAATGATATCATTTTATCCTACAGGGGTGAAAGATGAAAGAACATTTCTTGAAACAAATATTTAAGCAATATGAAATTGTCTTTGGTCAGTGTATCAACTGGGATAAATCTTTCATTCAATTTTGGAAGAGGTTTTCTATTCCAAGGAAACAATGGACTCTTTTAGAGTTCGGAATCATGGATGGAACACTACCTTTTCATTATCTGGGTGTCCCTCTCTTCTGTGGGTGTCCAAGGGCATCTTATTTCTATAAAATTGTAGATAGAGTCATTATCCAACTCTCATCCTGGAAAGGGAAGATTCTGTCTATGGATGGGATAATTTTTTTTTTGAAGTCTGTTATTATTTCCAAATTGGTTTACTCTATTATGGTCTATAAATGGCCAAGGGTTCTTCTCAAACAACTAAACACTTCCATCATGAATTTTACCTGGAGTGGTAACATCCTTGAAAAGAAGTTAGTCATTATTCCTTGGATGATCTGTTATAAACCTCTCCACTCTATTGGCATGGGCGTAAAATTATTTCTCTCATTATGGCTCCTTTCAAGCCTGAAAATCCAAGAATACCATCCATAGTAAATCTGAATCAATGGTTTTCCTCAAATCTCTTTTTCCTTATAATTTGATGGTTGGAAGCAATGCCTTCATTGTCTACTCTATCTATCCAGCAGTTAAATCTTCTTTCCATAATATTATGACCAGATCTAGATGGATTGTTAACAGAAACACCAATCTTATGTTATTTCTTGATAATTTGGCATGTAATATTCAATCTAATGATTTTCAGCATGCTGCACTGAGCTTAGGGGAGTAGGTCTCCATAATGAATTTTCTGGATAATCCTCCAACAAACATACCAGGTGACATAAATGATTTAATTGGTAATTAAAATTTTTCTCTTGCCCTGATTTCTAAGGTTGGGAGACAACAATAAATGGTATTCTGACTAGCATTCTATATTACACTCATGAAATCAAGGTAATCATTGATGATATTAATTGATTGTCTATCTTTAATAAAATATGGATTATGCCTTCTCATCTAAAACTTATATGGAGGCTGGTTTTCAAAATATTACCCACTGATGAGGTCTTCCAAATGTTTGGTTTGTAGTGATGCTCCAGGTGTTTTAGGTTTTATCAACATCGGTAGGATACAGAGCACCTCTTCCTATCTTGGGAAACTGCCTCGGCCATTTGGATGAAGGTATTGGGTTCTATCGATCTGGATGGCCTCATATTTTCGGTATTACATGCCATCCTCTATTGTTGTTCAGTTATTCTAGTCTCACCCCAAATTCGGTCTCTCCTCTCTGTGGATATTGCAGAAGTGCTACACACTATTTGGCATCTCCGAAATGTTACATTATACAATGGGAAGAGCTGGTGCTTGAAGATTTCCTTGATGCAGATTTTTGTGGCTATAAAGGATATGTCGGCTGTCTATTTGGGTGAATGCTATAACAATATTCAGAACTTCAATATTCTTAAAAATATTGGTGTAAAAGGTAATTTCAGACCTAATTTGGGAACTATGGAGGTGTTTTTGATCCCTCATTTCCCCCTTTTAATTAAAGTCGATACGGATGGTGCATCAAAAGGGAATCTTAGCCCTTCGGGTGGTGGTGTGGTTTTTAGGTCTCATGATGACTCCATCAAAGGATGTTTCTATGGTTCTTCTGGCATGAGAAGAACTCTTGAAACTGAGATTCTTGTGATCATACATGTTGTTTCTTTTGTGAAAATGAAGGGCTGGACTAATATCTGGCCTGAGAGTGACTCTTCTACTATTGCGCAGGCCTTCAGAAATGGTGAAATTCTTATCTCTTGGTGGCTCATTGTAATGTGGATTAAATTCATGGAGACCCTTTCCACTCTCAAATTCATCATCATGCATGTATTTCGAGAGGAGAACAAGGCTATGGATGGTCTTTCAAACATTTGAGTTAACAAACCTATTACCTGGTCTGATACACTTCCTGATTCCTTACTTCCTTTTTATAGGGATGATTATAATAAAATCTCTCATTTTCATATTTTCAAATATTTATATTTTTAGGAATTAATGCCTCAGCCTTTTGGCAGAGGGACCCCTCTAAAAAATAGTAGTCCATGTGGATGGTGAAACCATTTCCCATAATGACATGGAAACGAGAGAGCAGTAAATTGAATTTATCACTAATATCATAAAGAAATCCTCAATGATGAAATGTGATATAGGTTGTGGTAGACCTAATCAATAGGATTTCCCTCTTCAACACTATTCAAGGATATTTATCAATTAAAAATCATAGTAAGATAAATGTAATGGATGATGTAAGGTATATGGGGAACTAATTTTCATCATGTCTAATAATGATTCATGGTTCAATTCTAAATTTTGTATATGTATTTTCAATACATGGAATACTAAATTGAATTTCAGTATTGCCTATAAACCCCAAACTAAGAGCCATAATAAAAGGACAATCAAACTCTCGAGGACACATTGAGAGTTTTATCAATGGAGTTTAATTTTGATTCATTTCAAAATATAGCATTATTAAAGTTATTATACAATGAATTATTCCACGTGAGTATTCAAATGTCTCCAAATGATTATATATACAATGAGTGATATAAAAATTTTACTTGTTGCGATATGATTTTAAAATGAAAGATACTTGGACCCAATATTATGTATGAGATGACATGGAAGATACAAGCACTAAAAAAACAATAAATATTTCACAATGTTGATATAAGAGCTACGATGACAACCATCGAATGGACATACATTTTGAGTTAAGAATAAATTTTTTTCTTCAAATTTCATCATAGAACTGATTAATACATTTTGGAAAGAAAATTATTCCAGGACTTGCATACAATGTCCACTTTGAGATAATAGATCACAAAGGATAAGAGAAATATATGATATCACATCCACCAAACATGGAAGATGTTTATGATATGTTCTATTTATCTTCCTTGAGGATGTATATTCCTAATCCATATCACGCACTAAATCTATAGTTGGTATAATTATAGGATGAACATTTTTATGAGGAAATGTTTTGGAAGGTTGTGGACTAAATAGACAATGTTCAATGTAGCATGATGACTCTCCTAGTGAAATTAATGTAGAGGAACTATAAATAAGAAGAGGTGATGTGTGAAATAAAATAAATGATGATTCATATGTACCCTCATCTTTTGTCAACTGATAATATGAGTTTGAATTTAGAGGATAAAATTTCTAAAGGGTGGATGAATTTAATGACCTAGAATTTGTAATAGATAATTTTTCATGAACAAATGTGTGTTATATTATATACCATTATACACATACAAAACATAGAGAAACTGAAAACACATAATTTCATTAATTTAGATTGTTGAATTTTTTCAAAATATAATTCCATGAAAATTATAATCATTATAATGGAAAAATAGACAATAAAAAAATTAGATATAGAAATTTTTTATACTTCTAGTCTATTAGAATCAACATCCCCACAAAAAACATTATAGAATAATGTAAAATTATTTATAAACTAATTAAATTATTAGGAAAGGAAAATACAGAACCTTGGAGGGAATTTTAGTGAATAATGTATGACATAATGAATAGGTATTCATTATATATAATATGACCAATCTACCAGTAATATTATGATTGGAAAATTAACCTACCCATTTGTAACTATAGCTTTTCCTTTTAGAATAACAACATGGATATTGGGAATAGTAATTTGACCTCAAATTAATAAAATTTAATATAAATAATATGGATCGTGATTAATTTAGGAGAATATAAATATTATATTTTCATAAAATAAATATCAATATTAGAAACACAATGAAACATTAGGTACATTTTTAATAAACGTTATTTTAATGATTCTAAAAAACAGAATTATTTATACAAAAAACTAATATTTCATTTTATTGAAAATTATTTTGATAAATTTAATTTAATTTTTAGAGAAATAATTTTTAAATTTCATAATAATAATTATTTTGTAATTTTTTTGAAATATATTAATTATTATTTGAATAGTATAAATGCATTTTTTTTGTAACCAACATGTTTAAAATAATAACATTCTTGATATACCAATAACATAATCAATACTATAAATTTTGGAGACAAAAAAAATTTAGGTTCATAAATGAGTATTTTAAAGACAATAAATATATATTTCAAACCTAAAAAGTAATTTTGAGCATTTAAATTCTAAAGTATTGCACTACAATAAAATTTTATCAATTTTTCTGACCTAAACAGTTTAATGAACAAATAAATTCATGTTATAATGTGCATAAAATTCTTATAGTCGTTTTATTTTATCCAAATATATTTTTATAATATCAATAATTTCCCTTCTAAAATGTATACTTGGGATATAATATTTAATTCGATGTTATACATCAAAAAATACCCCTCTCCTCAAGTATAAATAACCTCTCATCCCTCCATGGTAATGAAACATCACTTCCCCTGTAACGCCCCAAGATTTTATGAAAAATATTCATTTAATTAATGTCTTGTGTTGTATGCTACACCAATATTACCTTGCGCTATACGCAACACCGTATTAGCTTGCGTTATACGCAACACTATTCTTGGATCGTGTTACACCCAATTTTGATAATAGTTATTCTATGCAACATTGAGTATATATATATATATATATTCAATGTATAAATGAAATATGGTTGGATTCTGTTATACGAAATAACGAAGGATTCCTTCACAACATGCAACCCTGACTTGGCTTGCATTACACGCAATCGTGACCTTCCTCGATAGCGTGTGTTGTACGCAATACAGGGTTTTAATAAACAATGTTATATTATTATAATATTGTCATGAACTAGCCGTTATGAATATTATTAACTAAATATTTAATTTTATAACATTATTATTCATCTTACACATTTTCTAGAACATGGTATAAGATCAAAATAAATTTTTCAGGTAAAATAAGTATTTTTCAAAAAATACAGTTTTGTTGCATTTTGATGGCGCACCCACATTAAATCTAGTTTTTGACATGTTTATAGGTACAATTTAACAAAATAAAATTCTTCTTTGGAATCATGAAATAAAAATTTACTTTGGATAAATTTTTCATATTATTCTGGTAACTTTTACATTTTAATGAATAGTAAAAACACGATATATTTTAATTAAAAACAACTTTTTTCATCATAATATCTTATGTGATTAAATTATAATATTTAATGGTTTTAAAGTATAAATATAATATATTTTTACCATTTAATATAATGTATGTCATTATCATTTATTTTACCTTAATTCGTAGGTTAAATCAATTCAATCTTTTGCAATGTTTTAAACAAAAAACCTGTTTTTATTCGACAACAGGATTAATTTTAATTTAATTTCTGCAAATTCTGTGTATTGAATTTTAAAAAATGGATTCCATATTTGGAATCAGTGGGTCTAAATTATGTTAATATGCTACTTTTTATTTTTGTGAATTATGAATAGTAACTACGGTAAGTTTTATTTGCCATAGTTAAAGGTAAATCGGGTAATTATGGGTAAATATAATATTATAAAATTACCCTAACACATGCCAAAATTCTATTTGATGGCTAAAAGTAAACCCATATAAACTAAGGGTCGGATTAGATTCATTTTAGGGACTTTTGACCATGAAAATAATTTAATTATTATTAAAACCAAAGAAAGTGACAACATGTCTCTCTCTTAAATCTTATAAGTATAATAATTTTAACTTAGTGATAAACATCATAAAACTTCGAAAATGAATAGTGTCCAGAAATCTAACAAAATTATCTACATCATGAGAATTTATTTAGAATATTTTGGGATTAAATAATTATCATTAATTGTGACACAATAGTGATGCAGAAATTATTTATCTAGTGAAAAATCAAGAATATAGATTTTATTAAACTAATAGTGACTATAAAAGGCACAAAACCCAGACCAAAACTTATTGGACATGTAAATTGAAACTATAATCATCCAATGGTCGAATATTTGACCATTTGGAGTCTTATACAAGCAATTATGACACATATATTATTTTATTTTAAATGATGCCAAAGTTGGAACCTTCATAATTTAATAAATATAACAATTTAAATATTGTGATTTTAAGATGATAAATTCGATTAAAACTATTATAGTGAAAGGTAATATATTTATCATCATCATAGGATTTTATTTTAAATTTTTATGCAACAAATAAGTATATTAAATAATTATATAAAAATGTTGTAGTAATTATTTTATTAAGAGATAAACCAAATAAATGGTTTTAAAAATAATAAATTAAATATTATATGAACTATTTAATGTGATCCACTAATTTTATAGATACATATGGCCTTTTATTAATCTATTAAAGCTTTTAGTTCGAACATATATTCTGTATATATATTATTTAAATTCAAATAAATGAATAGTGTCAAAATTGACACTATTGTTATTTTATAAAAATAACATATTATAAAATTGTTTAAAAATCACAAAAATATTTAATAATTATAAATTTAAATTTATATGGTCTATAATGTTATAAAGTAAACAATTATTGAAAATTCACAACAAATAAGTAATTATTTGTTATAATTTAAAATTTAGAATTTTATTACCACAAATAAACTTAAATAGATTAAATAAGGATAAATCAAAATGATAAGGTTTAAAATAAGATCCAAACATGTCTAAATTTGATTGGTTGATGAGATTACAACCCTATATCATCTAATATTTGAATATTAGTCATTTTTGGGGGTTTTTTAGTGGGGTTATATTTATTATAAATTAATATTTTTAAGAATTCCAAAGGTGCCCCTCTCCTCCCTTATAAAAGGGCACCTCCTCCCTCTCCTCCTCACACCAATTTGAGCCTTCAAGATCGGCCAACCCCTGCCAATTCCTCCTCTACACTTCCCTAGAGACATCCTATAGGTTATTTTCTTCTTCAAAGACCCATTTTAGTGCCCTAAAAGGAGGTCTCAAAGAAGCACTTCAAAGAAGAGGTAATATCTGTTACCGATTCTTTCATCTTTATTTCTTTTTACATTTCTTCTTCTTTAGTTGTCTCATTATGAAGTAATAAAATCAGTATCACTAATATACTGATATGTTATTATAAGTATGAAACAACCCTATTTTACCATCTATCCATCCTACAGAAAAAGAAATCACCGCGCGTGCATACGTACGGAATACCGTCTCCACGCCGTGGTGTAATCTATTTTCCAACACCACCTTACTTGGATGGGTATAATGGTGTAAATAATGACTATATATGACTATTATAAAGTAATACTGATTCTGAAATATTATACATACACTCCAATATAATTCCACGATCATAGGAATGATATCATCACTCGTGCGTACGTACGGAATATCGTCTCCACGACGCGATGAGATTCATTCTCCATGTTAACCATTTAAGAATGATGATAAAGTATATATAAGCAATAATAATAAAATATATGACATTATAAAGCTACTGGATTTATGTATATATGTATGTCATCTACTTACTTCCATTCAAGACATTAAGGAAAGGAAAACAGCGTTCATGCGTACGTACGGACTACCGTCTCCATGAACGGTGTGTTTCATTTCATTTATCTATCTATTATATATATATATATATATATATACTGAATATATATGATATATAAATCATGTTTTATATTCTTTAAGTAATAAAATCATGATATAAGTAATAATAATGTCAAGAACAACAAGTCCAAACACCTACAATAAATGAAACGATTTTACCCAAAACGATTCTTTAACATGGAATTTACAAAAGAACGGGTAATATAAAGTCATAAGTGAACCATATATGATATCATAAAAATGAATATGATTCTGTAATAAGTCAATGACATTATTTAAATCATTATACATGAGTTTCAGACACTTACGAAGCAAATCAGACCAAAGGTAAGGGAAATATCACAATCTCCTTTTTATCCGAGATTGTTTATACTTTGGCATTTACTGGGGTGTATTTTATCATCTACATCCATGTTTCCTTAATATGTAATATTATTTACATTCACCTAAAATTTTTTAAATCCTATTTTATCCTTCGGTGAGTTTTTAGTAAAAGATATGAATGGAATCTTTTGTCGTTTTTCGTACGAGGTACTTTTTGACTTTTCCGACAAAAGTATGGGAAGAATGTTTTTTTAACTTATATGGCATGAATGGATTTTTAAAACATTATTTCCAAGAAGAATCCTTTACAAGTTTTCAAGTTTATTTTTAATCAACTTCTTTTAGATTAAAATTTTATGACATTTTATGAAAGGATAAATGTTTTTCAAGTAGAAAGAATATTTCCCCAAGAATGGAGTTCAAGAGTTTTATCAAAATTATTTTCCATCTAAGACAATATAGGGTTCTGTTTCTATCCCTATTATTACATGGATTTGATTATGTTGTGATGGAAATATTTTTTATGAATTCCTTTATCTTATATTAATTGTTTTATGATGTCACGATGTTTAAGATTCCCATTTTTAATACATGGGTTATGTAATGATGTATGATTTATGATTTTGTGGCACATATAAGAATGGTATCATTATGAGATGGGTGGGACCTATATATCCCTCCAATCCATTGGGTAAAGATTTTATATCTCATTAGATAGACATGGCTGGAACAGTAGGTTATACCGGTTCAGTGAAACAGGACTGAGACGAGGGTGACTCGGTTCAGAAAGGGACTTTGTCCACTAAGATAGTCTTGGAAATGAGTCTTGACTAACAAGAAATGATTCTCTATGATTATGTGTGTATGCCACAAAGTTTCATGTTTTAAGTTATGATTATTGGAATTTCATTTCACTACTATGATTTATCCCATGTTATGAAATTATGCTCTTTTTTGCAGGTTAAGATTTCCAAAATGTTATGTTCTTATGAATATGATATGATTGATATTTCATCTGTTTACCCTTACTGAGCATTTGAGCTCACCCTTTTATGTTTTCTTTTCCCCAGGATATAAAGAAATGTTTTAGGAAAAAAAGGAAGATCTTTATGGGAGATTTTGAAGATCTTTCACCACGATTAGAAGATTATATTCCGAGTTTCCAAAGACACTAAACTATTACGGTCCTTGTGTGTGTGTTTTTGTTATGTACTAAGTATTCTGCAAAGGTAATGTAATGTCCATGTACGTCAGGCTTCGGGTCTCTACAGTTGGTATCCGAGGAAAGGTTTAGTCAACCTTTGGAAACTAGGATGCGAAAACGTTAGTGAGATCCCTAGAGATATTTCTAAGGTATGTCTAGGGATGTCCCTAAGGATAAGTATCCGTATAGGATATAGTCCTAGAACTATGGTAACGATATTAGATTAAACCAACGATGTTACATATTGAAGTAACTCCCCCTTTATTATGATTTTTTCCTCTCACACTATTCTATTAGGGTTTTAGAAAATTGTTGGAAACAAGATGATTCACAATAATGGAGGATATGATGGACAATAGAAAGATATTCTTCATGAGCAACCAAATGAAATGGGATTTTTAAGTCCAAACATCATTATTATTCCGAATCAGAAATCTCATGATATGATCAATAAAGTAAAATTTGGTAAGTCTCATGACTCGAATAATAAGAGAAAGATGGAGTTTCATGATGATCATAGAGGAAAGAAAGTTCAATTTCCCCTATGTAAATCATGTGGGAAGAGGCATCAAGGAGAATGTTTCAATGGAACTAGAAGATGCTTTGGGTGTGGAAAAGAAGGACACAAAGCCAGTAAGTGCAAAGGTAAAGGTTCAATTAACACCAGGGATAAGGATAATGGTATTGCTACGACATCAACAATGGTTAAATGTTTTAAATGTGGAATGTACAGGCATTATGCAAACCAATTCCCTAAGGGAAACTCTCATGAAGAAAATCAGTATGGTCGTATGGGTAGTATTTATGTGGATGATGATGATGAGACTACAAATGATATGTAAGATGAAAGAATTGTTGAAGCTCGGTCAATGGTTTAAGAATGTAGTGGAATGATTACATGTTTATCATGTGTAATGTTGTATAAGTAATATCATGGTACTATAGAATATAGAGACATCTAAGGATTGTTACACTGTTGTCTTTCCTTGAGTTTTAAAAGTGTATGATTAATGTTACCGGTATCCATGAAAGGTTATTCAGATATTTCTGGAATGTAGATGATATGCGCATAATGAAGGGATAAGGAGAAAATTAAATGTTTGATAGTATTCATGAGCTCATGACTGATATAAGGAGAAGGTTATATCATGGTTTGAGTATATAGAATTTTTGTATTTTGGTATGTGGAAAGAGTTATCTTTTTACAGCACTCATGTTTTCACTAAGATTCAATGGGTATTCATTTATCAAGAGAATACATGATTACGGTATTCACATGATTGGAATGTGACCAACAAGATAATGGGAGATAAATGATGGTCGGTTGATGACATTTCAAGTAATCATTTTCATTATACTATGATCTTAGACCGAAGTATTTTAGATAAGCCTAAAGATTGGAATGGATTATGTTGGAAATAAGTTAGGATAGAACTTTTTTCAATATTATTGATGGGATGTTATAGTAATATAGCTTTAGAAAAAGGACAACCTGCAGGACGGGTGACAGCCCATCGCGTCGGACAAGGCTGTGGGAATCGAACCCACAACCGAAGTGCGACTGGCCTTTATCGCCTACCACTGTCCTACATGAAGTCACTGGTTAGTATAAACTAGTTTTATTTTATTAAGCGGTATGATATATGAAGTATAAGTCCATTTTAGGAACCATATATGATTAATATCACTATAGATTGACTTTTGTATATTTAATAACTTTTGATAACTTTTTGTTTGAGACAGATGGAATGACCCGTCATTCTATCACATGATCTGCTAACACATCACAAATGACAAATTCAACTTCATTTCTTTAAGAGATGAAGTGGAAATTTTCCAAAGAATGACAAACTGTGAGACTATACCAAAATCACGAAAGTATTTCTTCTAATTCAAATTTCATCAACTTTAGGGAAATGATCTTGAAAAACCAAAAATGTTGTCCTACTGCCCTTATATCCGATGAATCAGATGGTACCTTAGATAATCACAAATCTATGGATTTGTGATTGTTGGCTTTTTCATAGCCATGTTCTCTACCACTCTCCATCAGAACATGATGGTTAGATTTCTCTTCCATATCCATATTTTCACCTATGTGGAAACCCAGTGATTAGTTTATTTGGGTAACCGTTATGTTTCATACTTTTTTTTTAAAGATTGGTTTTTGTATTCCTTTTTATGATGTGGGTTTCTATTAAAAAAACATTCAAATAGTAAACCATTTATAACCCCGACGAATTTCGAGGGAGAAATTCATTTTAAGGGGGGTAGAATGTAACGCCCAAAGATTTTATGAAAAATATTCATTTAATTAATGTCTTGTGTTGTATGCTACACCAAGATTACCTTGCACTATACGCAACACCGTATTAGCTTGCAGTATACACAACACTATTCTTGGATTGTGTTACACACAATTTTGATAATAGTTATTATACGCAACATTGAGTATATATATATATATATTCAATGTATAAATGAAATATGTTTGGATTCTATTATATGAAACAACGAAGGATTCTTTCCCAACACGCAACCCTGACTTGGCTTGCATTACACGCTATCACGACCTTCCTCGATAGCGTGTGTTGTACGCAATACCGGGTTTTAATAAACAATGTTATATTATTATAATATTGTCATGAACTAGCCGTTATGAATAGTATTAACTAAATTTTGAATTTTATAACACTATTATTCATCTTACACATTTTCTAGAACATGGTATAAGAACAAAATAAAATTTTCAGGTAAAATAAGTATTTTTCAAAAAATGCAGTTTTGCCGCCTTTTGATGGCGCACCCACTTTAAATCTAGTTTTTGACATTTTTATAAGCTCAATTTGACAAAATAAAATTTTTCTTTGGAATCATGAAATAAAAATTTACTTTGGATAAATTTATCATATTATTCTGGTAACTTTCACATTTTAATGAATAGTAAAAACACGATATATTTTAATTAAAAACAACTTTTTTCATCGTAATATATTATGTGGATAAATTATAATATTGAATGGTTTTAATGTATAATTATAATATATTTTTACCATTTAATATAATTTATGTCATTAGCATTTATTTTACCTTGAATTCGTAGGTTAAATCAATTCAATCCTTTGCAATGTTTTAAACAAAAAACCTGTTTTTATTCGACAACGGGATTAATTTTAATTTAATTTCTGCAACTTCTGTGTATTAAATTTTAAAAAATTAATTCCATATTTGGAATCAGTGGGTCCAAATTATGTTAATAGGCAAATTTTTATTTTTGGGAATTATGAATAGTAACTACTGTAAATTTTATTTACCATAGTTAAAGGTAAATCGGGTAATTATGGGTAAATATAATATTATAAAATTACCCTAACACATGCCAAAATTCTATTTGATGGCTAAAAGTAAACTCATATCAACTAAGGGTCGGATTAGATTCATTTTAGGGACTTTTGATCATGAAAATAATTTAATTGTTATTAAAACCAAAGAAAGTGACAACATGTCACTCTCTTAAATCTTATATGTATAATAATTTTAACATAGTGATAAACATCATAAAACATCGAACATGAATAGTATCCAGAAAGCTAACAAAATTATCTACATCATGAGAATTTATTTAGAATTTTTTGGGATTAAATAATTATCATTAATTGTGACACAATAGTGATGCAGAAATTATTTATCTAATGAAAAATCAAGAATATAGTTTTTATTAAACTAATAGTGACCATAAAAGGCCCAAAACCCTGACCAAAATTTATTGGTCATGTAAAGTTAAACTATAATCATCCAATGGTCGAATATGTGACCATTTTGAGGCTTATACAAGCAATTATGACACTTATATTATTTTATTTTAAATGATGCCAAAGATGTCACCTTCATAATTTAATAAATATAACAATTTAAATATTGTGCTTTTAAGATGATAAATTTGATTAAAAGTATTATTGTGAAAGGTAATATATTTATCTTTATCAAAGGATTTTATTTTAAATTTTATGCAACAAATAAGTATATTAAATAATTGTACAAAAATGTTGTAGTAATTATTTTATTAAGAGATAAACCAAATAAATGGTTTTAAAAATAATAAAATAAACATTATATGAACTATTTAATGTGATCCACTAATTTTATAGATACATATGACCTTTTATTAATCTATTAAATCTTTTAGTTCGAACATATCTTATGTATATATTTTATTTAAATTCAAATAAATGAATAGTGTCAAAATTGACACTATTGTTATTTTATAAAAATAACATATTATAAAATTGTTTAAAAATCACAAAAATATTTAAAAATTATAAATTTAAATTTATATGGTCTATAATGTTATAAAGTAAACCATTATGTAAAATTCACAACAAATAAGTAATTATTTGTTATAATTTAAAATTTAGAATTTTATTACCACAAATAAACTTAAATAGATTAAATAAGGATAAATCAAAATGATAAGGTTTAAAATAAGCTCCAAACATGTCTAAATTTTATTGGTTGATGAGATTACAACCCTATATCATATAATATTCGAATATGAGTCATTTTTGGAGGTTTTTAAGTGGGTTTAGATTTATTGTAAATTAATATTTTTAAGAATTCCAAAGGTGCCCCTCTCCTCCCTTATAAAAGGGCACCTCCTCCCTCTCCTCCTCACACCAATTTGAGCCTTCAAGCTCGGCCAAACCCTGACAATTACTCCTATAAACTTCCCTATAGACATCCTAGAGGTTCTGGTATTCTTCAAAGACCCGTTTTAGTGCCCTAAAATGATGTCTCAAAGAAGCACTTCAAAGAAGAGGTAATGTCCGTTACCGATTCTTTCATCTTTATTTCTTCTTCCACTTCTTCTTCTTTAGTTTTTTCATTATGAAGTAATAACATCAGTATCACTCATATAATGATATGTTATTATAAGTATGAAACAACCTTATTTTACCATCTATCCATCCTACGGAAAAAGAAATCACCGTGCGTGCGTACGTACAGAATACCGTCTCCACGCCATGGTGTAATCTATTTTCCACCACCACCTTACATGGATGGGTATAATGGTGTAAATAATGACTATATATGACTATTATAAAGTAATACTGATTCTTAAATAGTATACATTCACTCCAATACAATTCGACGATCATAGGAATGATATCATCACTCATGCGTACGTAAGGAATACCGTCTCCACGACGCGATGAGATTAATTCTCCATGTTAACCGTTTAAGAATGATGACAAAGTATATATAAGCAATAATAATGAAATATATGACATTATAAAGATACTGGATTTATGTATATATGTATGTCATCTACTTACTTCCATTCAAGACAATAAGGAAAGGAAAACAGCGTTCATGCGTACGTACGGACTACCGTCTCCATGAACGGTGTGTTTCATTTCATTTATCTATCTATTATATATATATATATACTGAATATATATGATATATAAATCATGTTTTATATTCTGGAAGTAAGTAAATCATGATATAAGTAATAATAATTTCAAGAACAGCAAGTCCAAACACATACGATAAATGAAACGATTTTACCCAAAACGCTTCTTTAACATGGAATTTACAAAAGAACGGGTAATATAAAGTCATAAGTGAACCATATATGATATAATAACAATGAATATGATTCTAGAATAAGTCAATTACATTATTTAAATCATTATACAGGAGTTTCGGACACTTACGAAGCAAATCGGACAAAAGGTAAGGGAAATATCACAATCTCATTTTTATCCGAGATTGTTTATACTTTGGCATTTACTGGGGTGTATTTTATCATCCACATCCGTGTTTCCTTAATATGTAATATTATTTCCATTCACCTAAAATTGTTTAAATACTATTTTACCCTTCGGTGAGTTTTTAGTAAAAGATATGAAAGGAATCTTTTGTCGTTTTTTGTACGAGGTACTTTTTGACTTTTCCGACAAATGTACGGGAAGAATGTTTTTTTAACTTATACGGCATGAATGGATTTTTAAAACATTATTTCCAATAAGCTTCCTTTACAAGTTTTCAAGTTTATTTTTAATCAACTTCTTTTAGTTTAAAATTGTATGACATTTTTTGAAAGGATAAATGTTTTTCAAGTAGAAAGGATATTTTCCCCAAGAATGGAGTTCAAGAGTTTTATCAAAATTATTTTCCATCTAAGACAATATAGGGTTCTGTTTCTATCCCTATTATTACATGGATTTGATTATGTTGTGATGGAAATATTTTTTATGAATTCCTTTATCTTATATTAATTGTTTTATGATGTCACGGTGTTTAAGATTCCCATTTTTATTACATGGGTTATGTAATGATGTATGATTTATGATTTTGTGGCACACATAAGAATGGTATAACTATGAGATGAGTGGGACCTGTATCTCCCTCCAATTCATTGGGTAAAGATTTTATATCTCATGAGATAGACATGGATGGAACGGTAGGTTATACCAGTTCAGTGAAACAGGACTGAAACGAGGGTGACTCGGTTCAAAAAGGGACTTTGTCCACTAAGATAGTCTTGGCAATGAGTCTTGACTAACAAGAAATGATTCTCTATGATTATGTGTGTATGCCACAAAGTTTCATGTTTTAAGTTATGATTATTGGGATTTCATTTCACTACTATTATTTATCCCATGTTATTAAATTATGCTCTCTTTTTCAGGTTAAGATTTCCAAAATGTTATGTTCTTATGAATATGATATGATTGATATTTCATTTGTTTACCCTTACTGAGCATTTGAGCTCACCCTTTTATGTTTTCTTTTCCCCATGATATAAAGAATGGTTTTAGGAAAAAAGGAAGATCTTTATGGGAGATTTTAAAGATCTTTCACCACGATTAGAAGATTATATTCCGAGTTTCCAAAGACACTAAACTATTACGGTCCTTGTGTCTGTGTTTTTGTTATGTACTATGTATTCCACAAAAGTAATGTAATGTCTATTTACGTCAGGCTTCAGGTCTCTACATCCACATTAAACCCACAAAAGTCTACAAAAATAACATATCTTAGTCTAGTAATGATCATTAGGTACATTTTGGTGTGGTCAAAAAATATGCTTTCACCATGTTGTGGTCTCTAGAAAATATCAAATGTCACGAACGGGGTAATTTCCTTTCATCCTTATACTAAATTGTCAATTTAAAATATCAAATCCTCCTTTTATATTCAAAGAGAAACCTTCTTATAATAATTAATAATTATTTATAAATGATATTCATTATGTTTAGATATTGTAATTTTTTTTAATATAATCATATATTTAATATCTCCTACCTTATCTTTCGACAATGTCCTATTAATGGTTAGTTGACTGCCAATGAGGATATTATATCTCATCCCTTATCACTGCCATCATGGGTAGTTATAAAATATAATTTATGATATATATACTTATCAATATATTTTTTTAATCTTGTGTAGTTAATTATAATTATTTATAAATGGCCATTAACATAAATAGTGAAATCCAAACAAATTGGGTAACTTTTATGGAAAATATGATATCAAAAGATTTCACCATTAACATTGGGAATTACGGAATAAAAAACAATTATTATAATTTATAAAGGCTAAAAAATATAAATAATTCACTTCTTTGTTCATTTTTTTAATATCCTATGTTTATTATTCAGTACGTGGAAAAGTGATGAAACAAAAAGTGATTTAAAATAGTCATTTCATGTGGGAAATAATTCATTATTACATTCATTGTTTCAAAAGATATATTTTTTTAATCAAAAAATGTATGATCACATTAATAGGTTTATTTATTTTTTATATTGTTTTTAGAATAATTTTCTAATACTTTATGATCACTTGTCTCCCTTTATCCTTTTTAGGTGAAATATTTTCCCAAAACCATAGTGGTACATTTAACCACCTATACTTGTACACTTATTAAATATATAACTTCTTTATTATCATGACATTAGGAAAGATATAAATATTCTAGTAAATGTGAATAATTAATTATGTTATACTTCTATTTCATTAACTTATTCATCAATTTCATGGTGTAAACTAAATTTTGATCAAAAACCTGTAATTCTTCACCAAAATTTGTCATCATTATGAATGAATAGGAAAACAGAAATTATTCATAATAGAAAAAACTCAAAATAAGAAAATCCAATAGGAGTAAAATCGAGATCTGATACTAGTTTAAGGTGCAATATGGGATATTAAAAATGTTTATTGGAGTGTGATTAATTGTTGTAGACTTTTAAATGATTTTGTACATTACTATTTTGTTCACCTTTCCCTATTTAACATATTCATTATTAGTTGAGTGGTTATCCTATTCTCCATTTTATCCTTTATTCATTATGATATAACTATACAAAAAACATAGTCACACAAGAGGCCCCAAAATATATATGGTTAATCAATCAATATGATATTGATAGTTCTTAGTGTGAAGTCAATTATTCCATGATCACAAAACCCACTAGAATCCTAATGTATGTCATAAGATATAGTCTCTTGGTGATATATGCGTATAAATATCTAACTACTTGGGGTGATGCATGTAACCATATAGTTAATATCATTTATTAAAATTATTCAATATGATAACAACTAAAGATTATTTTCACCAATTTGGATCTCACTAATTTATATATGTGTTTAATTGATCTTATTCTTCTACATTCACATGCACATAAATAATAAATGAATATATCTTCCATTTATTTGAAGGTAGTGATTAAAAATATTCATTATTTATCATCGAAGAAATATTTCATGGATGAATTTCATATATAGGTATCATTTATTTTTTTTCTCTTCACAAACACTTTTGTTCAACATTTCTCATTCTTCCTTTTCACTCTTTTATCTTCATCTGGTACATCATTGTAAAAAAATGACTATATTAGATATCTTCATTCACTATATCATACATCATTGTATTAATAGGATTACATAGGTTATTATTCACATAAATAAACACATAATCTAATTTCATGAGAATATACTTGTAATAGGTCTCTTATTATGGATAATCTATAGGTATTCATGAACTCAATGAATATCCAAATATTTCACACTCTATATTCCATATAAAATAGATGTCACAACCCAACCATGGTTTATTAATGATTTATAATTTTTTAGTTACTCATTGTTTTGTTATCAAATTTTTGTTTAAAATTTATTTTAAAATATAAATTTATGGTTTTTCTATATAGGCACATGGTTGGAACTCCATTAGAAGAAACCATTAAAAGCTATGTGAGGGAGTCTATAATTTTAAAAATCTGAGTAATATTGCTGGAAAATAATTTCAAAAAATGTTTGGCTTTTCTGTTTGAGAATCTCTATGGTCCTAGATAGGGGTTCATGGTTTTCATACAGTTTTTCCAACTGTGCGGCCAAACCATGTGTTGAGTCCATATTTCCAAAAAAAAAATAGAAAATGATGTAATATAATTTATTATTTTTTATAATATTATTTAGAGACCAATGGGGTCCTCCCTTATAAGCTCATCCTACCCCCCCCCTCGTTTGGCCCTCACCTGCTAGGGTTCTCCAATGAGTGCAACACCCCTATACCTGGCTCCCGTTCAAACTATTTTCCTTCCAATTTCTGATTCCATCATCTCGAGTCATCTACTCCTATTATCCTCCTCATTATTATTCTTCTATCTATTGGTTTATTTTTATCGATTTTTGTTCACATGAACTAGAGTAATATTATAAAATTATTTGGGTGTTTTTTTCTTGGTTCCTAGGGTTTGTGAAACCATATTGAATCCCATTATTGTGGTGTTCATAGAAGAATAAAATAATGACTTCGTGAGGGATAATTATAGACATATTAATATATATATATATATAATTACCATATTTTCATATATTCACTCATGGTGGTGTGAATATATACATTTGGGTCCAGGGGTGCATAAATATCTATAAAGGTGTATAGATGTGTAAATGTGAAGTAGTCATAATCAAGGGTGATATATTTTGAGGTATTATCCCTATGTCTAAAACATTAATTTGGAATATATGATTGATTTTTTATATTTTCACATAATTTTATTAAATTATTAAGTAAATATAATATATTAAAATTCTCATTGTTAGGGATGAGTTTCTTTCTATTTTTTTATATTTTCTTAAGATATCAGCTTGGTTTCCCATTATTGAAGCATTTTTTCAAGATTGTATAAAATTACTAGATCCTTGGAAGTTTTATTTTTTTCCAAAAAAATTATACTGTGAAATATATGTTTAAAAGTGTATTTTAAACGATTAGTATTTATTTTAAATTATAGGACCCATTGGGGTTCTTTGTTATTTCATGGAAAATAAATTTTAACTCTAAAGAAATGTCTGAACAGTTCGAACCTTTGGAATTATCTATATATGATGAGCACCCCCACAATTGTCCTCTAGATAGATGTGGTCTCCATTTGGTATTATGATTTTGGAAAGGCATGAAAAATGATATGATTTTTAGTTCAAAGTGTTTTGAGATCTTATAGCTTCGATATTGTGATACTGTATTCGGATCCTAGGCATTGTAGTGGGAGTCAACATGAATTTGATATTTAGTGTTAATTAGACAAACTAGATCCCCGTGAAGTGGTAATGTTGGTTGTGCCACAGGTGAGTCAATTTAATAGAATCCTAATTTGTTATTGGCATTGTATTGTATTGGAGGGTCAATAGTTTTTTGGTAAGAGAGTGCATCGACGTTCACAACACATGGTATCTAGTTATATCCACTGATAACTATTTTATATGTATTTTACTCACCATTATTTTTTTATTTTTTAATAAAATAACATTTATTGTTATTATTTTACTTGAAAATGTTAATTTAAATCTTTTTGATATGTTTTTATTTTACCTTTATTTTTGTATCACATTTGATATGTTTCTCACTACATATTATTCATATAAATTTTTCTTTATTTCATGATTCTTCTTATAATGAGGTTTTTGGAAATTATTATTATTTATAAAATTTAATATAAAAATTTAAAGAAAATGGTTCATTGGAAATATTATATAGTTTTTTATTTTAATAAGGAAATGAAAACCATGTTTTAAATATGTGTTTCAAACAAGAAAAAAATTCTTTCTAAAGGTAAGTTATAAGGTTTGGTGTAACTTTTTGAGTCCCTACAATGAATTATAATGGACTCACATATATTCAATATCATTTTTAGCTTTAGATTCATTCATCTCTACATCTCCCATGGAGTAAGAATTGTTATATGGTTAATGGTGTCCCATAAGGTCACGAGAAGTATTGTTTAAACATTTAGATTAATTTGTTTCCTTCATTATTTATTTTAATTTATTTAAATATTTTTTATTTATCTCTCATTTATGGGATAAATCATTCCAAATTTAGTTTTTTTATAACCAACAATAGTTTCCATCTAGGGTGGATGAGGAATGCCTAATGGGATTATTGTGGGATGACACATGTGACTGGTTTAGGGTTAACCCATGATTCTTCATGAACAAATTTTATCAGAACATTAATAATATTTATTTGAGGACATATGATAGTGTGGAGCTATGATTTTAAGAACACAAGTTGTCAGTCATGGGTAGGTTCTTAATCAAAATAAATTCTCAAGGACACTTAAATTACATTGGTGGTCTGATACGTTCATGTCTTGAAATCACATATGGTATCTCGTATCTTTTTATGATCATTTGTTTACTTTTGAGTGTTTTTAATTTTATTTAGTTTTGGTTTCTATATTGGGGGGAGAAAATGTGTGCATGATTTCTTTTTATGATCTATAAAACCATGTATATACTATGAAGCTATATATTGTAACCTCCAATATACTCACCTGATTGGATCATATCCTTCCAAACAATGAAGCTGAAGAATTTTTAGTACTTATTTTTATGATATTTTGTATTTTTAAAATTGTTTATTGTGGTTTTTTGAATATATTCATGGTTTACAAAGTTGTCTTATGATAATGAAAGATTTGTGTCATTTTCATAATGGGGTGGAAATTATATTATAAATATTTTTTTTATGTTGAAATATTTTGAATAGAACTACGATGGAATGTGGACTGTGGATTTGGAAATTATTTTTTAATTGTAAATGGTGACTTTATATTTGTTCGAATCATTTTAAAATTGAGTTGTAATAGTCCCACTCACATTTATCCCTATGTATTTAATGAATTATTACATATATTATTATACATATATTGTAAGTTGAAGGATGTGGGTATATATGGATAAGTTATTGATCTATCTTATGTATTTATATTTTAGGGTTCCTATAATATAAATTTTATATAAATAACTTCTTATGGTAGTTTTATTTCTTGGAATTCATTTTCATAAAGGATGGATTTCAATTTTCTAAAAATTGGGAGTATAGTGATGCTTCCTTTTTTGTGTTTGAAGATTTCATTTTTAGGATTTCAGTTCTATTATGCTGGAAATATTGTTCGAATTGTACTTTGAGTATGGATTTTTTATTCTTAATTGACGTTTTTACTTTTTATTTTTTAAAAAAAATTATGTACTATTGTGTTTCAGGTTTTAGAGTATACACCCTCTATGTTCTAGGGAATCCTAAAATAAATCTATGGGGGGTTCTTCTAACATGTATCATTGGTTTCTTGAGTCTCATCTAATCAATTGGTTTATATCTTTGGGATATAGATCTTGGTTTTCCTCAATAAACTTCTCATTCTCTGGTTTTTTTTCTAGAGGTTCTAAGATTTGAACCCACATTATTTCATTAGGTAGCAGGAAAAATGGAAAATGGAAAATGGATATAAAATAATGAGTAGAACATTATGTGGATTGATTATCATGGAACTATCAAGATCAAAATTTCCACCTTCCTGTTTAAATATATGAGTTGGGAGTGCTGGATAAATTCCATTATAACCAATTCACAAAATAGAATCTCAAGGGAATGATTTAAATCCTTGTTTATTAAATAGTAATTCTCTGATTTTGAGAGGGTACTGAAGGGTTATGAATTTTTTTCCACGTAATAAGGTAAATAAATTGTTTTGGTGTATCCTATGAATTTTTTTGTACTAGTTTTAAAACTCCCAAATGTCACTATAGATGAAATCTGTAAGGCTTGGTTATATGAAAGGTTCCTCTGATCATAACTTTTTTCAGTGCCTTAATTCTTTATAACTTATTAAGAAGTAATGAGATGGTCCCTTTAGGATGAATCTAGTATAGTAAGATATCCATGTTTAGTTGATGTATCTAATATACCTAGGATTAGTGTTGGTATTTATAGTGATGGAAAAAGTAAAAAGTCATTTTTGGCCTTTTGTGAAGTTGTATGAGAAGGTTGATGTGTCTAGTCTCACCAAATTCGTCTGAAAGTAAACTCAAGGTGGGCTATTAATGTGGTAATGAAGGTCATGAAAAGTCTTCCAAAAAAATTTCACACCCCATGATTTTCTAAAAATTAATTGAAATGCATGGAACTTTGTTTTATGTAGATATTTATAACTATCCTTTAAACATAATTTTTCAACTTCTATGTTTTGAATTTCAAGAAACTGTCATCTAAAATTGTTTTTAATATGTTATTTGGTATATAATGAATAAAACTGGTTATTTTGGTGAATATTAACATACCCTTATGAATAGTACTATGAATAGTAATATGGACATAATAAATAGTAAATTTTAATATTATTTTATTTTCTTAAGGCAATAGAATAATAACATCTTTGTTAATTTTTCATCATGATATAGAAGTAGTTGTAGAATTTAAATTATTAATATTTAAATTAAGTATAATTTTATTTAAAAATTTAAATAATAATACATAGGAAATTATTTTCAAAAAATAGACTTCATTTTTTAATTCTAAATATAAAAAAATGGCTAGGGAAAATTTTTGTGATTTTTCTGAAATTCATGAATTTTCAATGAATAGTGAAATACGATAAAATACCACATAATCAAATTATCAGTAAAATATAGTCTTTAAGACATCATAAGTGTTGTAATGCCACTTGGTTTGAACTCTCATGCAATTATTACTATTTTAGGTCAAATGAACTTAAACGATTCAAAATCTTGGGCAAAATATTATAAAAATGATTAAAATAATGAAAAATACCCCTTCTTCTACACTATAAATATCACCCTCACTCCCCTCTTTTTTTCACACCTCTCAATCATTGATCCATACCTAAGTGCAAAAACAAATCCCTTATGAAGGATCTCAAGGAGTAGAGATCAAGAGGTAAACATATTTTTTTATTTTCTTTCTTTTCTTTCATTTTTTGTTATTTTCTTCCTTTCCCTTTGGATTATGTTGGGATATTTCATTCCACATACCCCCTTACTATCCACATTATGTAAGAGAGATTATATATACCCTTTCTATCATCAAACTATTTTTATGAAATTTTAAGAGACGTCGTTAGGCTGCAGAATTTTCTTGAGAAATTTCTCAAGTTTTCTTTAATTTCAAGATTCCTTTCTTATCTTATTCTTTCCTCGCCTCCTCTTAAAAAAGAGTCATGAAATCCCCAACATCTTTAATATTTTATATTTTCTTATGTTCATGTAAAATTCATCACGATTCTTCTTCTCCTCTCCCACTTATTCAAGGAATTAAATACATTGTTCACGATCTGTCGAATTACCGACATCGTGGATGATGTGATTTAATTTTTCTTTAAATCCTTCATGTCTTTTCACGAAACCATTTTTATTGATGAGACAGGTTATAATATATGTATTATTTCTCATAAATGTTTCTGGAATACTTTTTTACACATGGTTTGAATTTATAAATCCTAATGAGGTTGTTTTTATCATAGAACCACTAAAATGATCTGAATAAACAACATTAATATATTAACATATGAATCATCATCATATAAGAATTAAAAATGATAAATGGTATAATTTATGGTACTAGAAATATGTAAATACTAATCCATTCTAATTCTAAATTTTTACTTCAAATCGACAAGAACATCCATCATGAACTAATCTTGGAAATCTTGTAAAGAACTCACCCAAAAACAGTGCAATGAGAAAAATACTAACAATTAAAGGGTGAAATGATCTTATGAAATTATCATATAAGATGTTATAAACATGAAAATGTTTCTGTAAAATACGAATAACACACTTTTAACCATTATACAAGAACTTTTAACATGTTTTATGTAAGACAATCCCGAGGTAAGGAAATTCTTTACCCGGTTTCCATCCTTGGGGTTAACCTTATTCTTCATTATTTATATTTAAATTGTTTGTGTGATGAATTTTGACCATAAAATGTTTAATTATGTATATTTACAGAGTATATGCATATTACATCCACTCTATTATGTCTCAATTCAATTATAATATTTTTATAAGGGACTTTTCCTTAAAATAATTCTTTTAAAATTGTGTTTTACAAAATTCAAAAGCATTATTTGTATGATATTATTCATATTGTATGACTATGTTCTGGTTCTTGAAAAAAATTTATGATGAAGGGTGGGACCTATATCTCCCTCTAATGCATTGGGTATGTGTATGTTGGAGGTTGGCCATATGGTTACTCCATGTGTAAGTGTGATGGTTACACACATTGTAAGGTAGCCGTGAGGGTTACAAATTATAAGGTAGCTATGAGGGTTACAATATTATGTATGTAATACCCCAAGATACCATTATAGTTATATTTATGTTCTTATTTTTTGTGTGGATCATGTGGAAACCTCATTATTTACAATGTAAATATATTTGGGTGATAATTAGGTTTTTTATAGTTATTTCAAATGTTAGAAGTATTCTTGGTCTAATATGTTCATTCATTTTCTTATATCCCTTACTATGCTTTTTGTGATAATCCCATGTTTTTAAATGATTTTCAAAAGATATAAAAATGTGTAATAATTTAAAGGATTCCAAGTTAAATATTTGAGGATCTATCAAATAAATCATGTTTTATTTGGATTGTTCTAAATATTGGAAGGAATGAATACTATTTTTATGGTTTCCACTCTGTAATAATGTGTAATGTTATGAATGTATTGTACCAATTCTCTAAAGATCTAGACACGAAAATATCCTCAATGTAAAAGGATGTGTTTTCTTGACTAAATTCAATATTATGTAATGTAAAATGTATGGGTCCTTACAGTTGGTATTAGTGGATGGTTTAAATAACATTAGCGGTTTGGGTGATGTTAATAGAATACCATAAATGATTTTCACTCTAAGATTAATTTGAAATATTATAGAATTTAAAGATCACCATGTTACATCATTTAATATATGATTGTTCATAATGGTTTTCCTCATAACGAATAGGGATACTGAAGATGAGAGGTAATGACAGAACGAAATCCTTCCAGATCTACAGCCCATAATTGTAGGGATTAGAAACGAGCTGTTATTGATAGTAATAGGTCATATAACAAAAGAAATAATTTGTGGTGGAATCCATTCAAGAAAACAAATATATGTAACACAATTGAACATTACAGTAGAGGATCATTTTATGAGACAACACCCTCCTTCATTTAATGGATCTTCTAAACCAGTAGCGATTGAAGGATGAATTAAATCCCTTGGTAAGCTATTTAATGTTATAGGATGTTCAGAAAATCAAAAGTAATATCTTACCATTTATCATTTTGAATGTGAAGCTAATCAATGGTGTTCTATGTTAATGAATATCTGGGATAGAGAGGATTTTGATTCCTTAGAGAGGGATGAATCTGAAAGCCTTTTCCTTGAAAAATATTTTCCTAAGGTGGTGTGACGTAGGAAGGAGAAGAAATTCCTTGAATTGAAATAGAAGTAAGAAGATTCAGTGGCCATTTATGAAAAGAACTTCACTCGATTGGCGACGTATGCTCCAAATCTTATTTTGGATCTTGATTGAAAAATCAACCGCTTTTACTCACGAATGAATTTATGGAATCAAAGGGTATTGGCCTCCCGTTATTTCAAAAGTCATGAGAAAATTCTCTAAAGTGTTGAGAGGGTAGAGATGGAGTTTTCTGATGGTCATGTTCATTTAAGAATCAAAGATAAGAATAGGTCCAGCTTTCAAGAAATGGGTAAGAATCAACCAATGAAATCTGATAGTAAGAAAATCCATTTTCTATATTGTGAAAAGTGTGGTAAAAAGTATCCTGGGGAATGTCTTAGAAAAACTGGGAAGTGTTTTAAGTGTGGTAAGTTTGGTCATACGACCCGAGATTGCAATGAAAATGATCATAAGACTAATCCAGATGAAAAAATAGTAATGTGCTTTAAATGTGTGGAGATGGGTCATTATGCAAATGCCTGCCCAAAGAGAGATCTGAATGATGTAAAGAATCCAGAATACCAGTATCACGGTGTGATTATATTTTTTGTGACCACGTCAACAGATGTCAGACCATCCAATGAAGTTGTATCTGGAACTTTGTTTCCTAAAATTTATCTAAGGTTTTGTTTGATATGGTGTCTACACATTCCTTCATCTCTGAGATATTTTCGAGTAAATTTGAAATATCACCTCAACAAAGGAAACCAGAACATATTGTTAAAACACCAGGGGAAATATTATAGCTAAGTGGAATTAAGTGAATATTTATATTGTGGTATGTAGAAAGACATTACCTAATAACCATGTTGTTTTCCCTTAGTTATGTTTGATGTGATTCTTGGAAGGGATTAGATTTCTGTTCATCATGCTAAGATAGACTATAGAGCTAACGAATTTGTTGTTCACAAAGAGTTTCAGTTTGTTTATAAGTATGAACTCATATAATTGATAACAAAACTGGAATCTGTGAAACTGTTGAAATATGGAAATGAATGTTATCTTGCTCATATTTTTTAAAACAACAGAACTATTCAAAATAATGATATGCTACTGGTAAATGAATAGCTTGATGTTTTCCTGATGAGTTACCTAGTTTCATACCGAATCAAGAAGTTGAGTTCACAATTTTCTTTGTTCCTGATGCTAATCCAATTTCAAAAGCCCCATATTGGATGGCTCAAATAGAACTTCTTGAATTGAAAAATCAGTTGCATGATTTTCTTGATAAAGGCTTCTTTTTCCTAGTTTATCACCATGGGGTGCTTCTATTTTTTGTTAAAAAGACAGATGGTTACATGGGTCTTTGAATTTATTATAGAGCATTGAATAACATCACTATTAAAAAGAAGTATCATTTTCATCATATTGATGACTTGTTTGATCAGATCTAGGGAGCTCAGTACTTTTGAAAGATTGACTTGAGATCCGTGTACCTTCAGCTAAACGTGAATGAGGATGACATCCCGTAAACAGCCTTGCATACTAGATATTAGAATTATGAACTTGTTGTTATGCCATTAAGATTAACTAATGCTCTAGCTGTCTTAATGAATCTTCTGAATATAGTATTTCATGAGTTCTTGGATAAGTTTGTGTTTGTGTTTATTGATGACATTATGGTATTTTATAAAAATAAATAAGAGTATAAAAATATTCTACGGTGTTTTTTACAAAACATAATAGAAATGAAACTGTACGTAAAATTTAGAAAGTGTTATTTTTGGTTGCAACATATTTCTTTTGAAGGCATTATTGTAAATAAGGATAGAATAATAATTGATCCTGCCAAAAAAAAGTTTTTGTTGAATGGACCAGACCCAAAAATGTTATATAGATTTATAGTTTTCTAGGAATAGTAGGTTATTATTGGAATTTTGTTAAGAAAATTGCTTGGTTATCTATCCTGATAACTATGTTATCACGGAAACAGGTTAAATTTGTTTGGACAGATGAATGTGATGTTTGTTTTCAGGAATTGTTAAAGAGATTGATAAATGCCCTAGTTTTTTCAATGCCTTATTGAAATAGTGATTTCTTCATCTACATTAATGCTTCATTGAAACGACTTGGTTGTTTTTTGATGAAGATTGGTCAGTTAATTTCTTATGCTTTAAGAAAACTAAAACCTCATGAGTTAAATTATCCCAAACATTGTAACACCCCAAGATTTCATAGTGTGTTATTTCTTCAAAATAATTCAATAACTTGCACTACACGCAACACTGAGTTCAATTGCACCATGACATACCAAAAAAAAAATCCATTAAAAGAGGTCATGAATAGTATTAACTAAATTTTAAACTTTATATAATCCTTATAATTTTAGAATCCATATTATGAGTTTCTTAGTCATAATGCAAGAACAAATTCATTTTCAGTATTGCACTTTTATCAACTTTTAATAGTGAACCCTTTTTAAATACAATATTTTAAACTTTTTGACTAAATGGGGACATCAAAAAATTTAAAATGAAACATCCCAAGCTTCCACGGTACGCTTTCCTTTGAATAATACAGTAGCGTGTGTTGTATGCAACTTCGAGTTTTAACACACACCATAATCGATCAAACTAGCCGTTATGAATAGTAATACCTAATTTTTGAAATTATATATATTTTATATTTCAAAATGGAATTCATTTTTGGATTCGTAATATCGAATTTAGCCTAAGGTGAAATTTTGGTACATTTCGGATAACTTTCATATTTTGATGAATAGTGAAAATTACAAAATTTTAATTAAAAACAACTTTTTTAATCAAAATAATTAATAGTGATAAATTATGAATTTGAGAGGTTTTAAAGTATATTTAGAATATATTTTTACCATTTAATATAATTTTGGTCATTGGACATAATTTTACAATTAAACCGAACATAAACAAGTGTCAATCTTTTGATAGTTATTATCTCTTAAAAACACGCTTTTTGTTTTGACAGCGGGAATTAATTTTAAATTAATTTCTGCCACTTCTGTGTTTTGAATTTAGGAAAATGGATTCCATATTTGGAATCAGGATGTTCAAATTGTGTAAATAGGTAACTTTTATTTTTAGACATTTTGAATAATTACTGCGGTAAATATTTTATTTACCATGGTTAAGGGTAAATCCGGTAAATAAGGGTTACAAAAAATAATATTATAATAATACTAAATTACCCTAAAACGTGTCTTAACCCTATTGGTTGATACATGGTCGACCATGGGAATCTTTGGGTCTATTTTGGGACGCCATGGATCCACTTGTAAGTGATAATGACACTTTATTTTAATTAAGTCAAAATGAATACAAAAATGACACAAGCATATATCTTTTAGAAAAACAATTGTTACATAGGGTTATATAAGTTGGATTTTAGATTATAAATATTCATTAAAAAGCTAAAACGAATTCCTACATAATGATAATTTATTTATAATTTTTAGACATTAAATAAGTTATTTTATTTATGACACAATGATGATGCAGTAATTACTATAATAGTGAAAAATTAAACTAATTAATATTATAAATACCCAAAAAAATATATTATGAAACTTTTAATGAATTAAACTAATTTTATAGGATAATATGATATATTAGGATTGATTTAATTGACTTTGTTCGAAGTAATCAATCTGTTATGAGTTTCACAAAAATCAACTATTGAATAGTGTCAAAATTGACATAAAAGAGTTCTTAAAACAAATATTATATTATTAATTGATATTAAATTCCTAAAAATCTAAGGTTCGGCCAGGAGACTTATATCATGATAGTTTCATCATTAATGGACCACTTGGGTGTCTCTTGGATGTATATAGTAAGTTTATTAACCATATTTTATAAAAAACAAAGAGACATTGTAAAAGTGAAACTAATTAACTTAGAGTTAATACTTAAAGATAAGGTTAATATAAGTACCCAGACCTGTCTAAATTCTATTGGTTCAGTGGTTTTCGACCTATCCCTACCTTAACCTTTTAATAATCAACTTTGGAGCCATTAGAAACCGAATATAAATTTATTATAAATTAATATATCTAGCTTTTCCAAAGGTGCCCCTCACCCCTCTTATAAAAGGGCACTCCTACTTCTCATTTCTTCACACCTTCAAAGCCTTTTGGTTCGGCCAAACTCTGCCCAAATACTCTCCCAACATCCCTCACTACAACCTAGAGGCCTTAGTTTGATCAGAAAGCCAACCTAAGGATCCCTTTTGATCAAATTAAAAGGAAGAACCCGAAGAAGAGGTAATGATTTCACCACCCTTTTCCAAGTTCCTTTCTTCTTCCACTTCCTCTTTCTTTGTTCTTACCATTATAAAATAATAACTCTAGTATCTTACATATACTGTGATGTTATTATAAATATGGTACAACCATATTCAGTATTCTATCCACCCTTTGAATAACATGTCACCATACGTGCGTACGTACGGCTTACCGTCTCCACGTCGTGGTGTAATTGTTATTCAATATATTATTATTTGGATGGGTATAATAATGATGTGTAACTCATGTAAATAATAAATATAACATTTTAATGATTCTGTATATATGATATACCATCCATTTATATATTATTTTAATATCAAAAGAATGATATTGTCGCTCGTGCGTACGTACGGACTACCGTCTCCACGAACGCGATGAGATTCATTCTCCATCGTATCCATTCAAGTATAATTATCATTTTATGATTTAAAAATGATGTTTAAGGACTTGATATCATTCTGGATATGAATAAGATACAACAAACATGGCTTATGTAACAAAACACATAAAAGAAAATGAGTAAGTTAACACCTGAAACGACGATAATTCTAAGATATTATTAACAAATCAATGTTAAAAGATCATATATGATATCATATTAATATATATGATTCTTGTATAATTTAATAACAATTATTTCACCATTATACAGGAGGTTAACCTACCCCAACCAAGGAAAATTACAAGGTAAGGGTTATTTCACAATCTCTTCATTATCCGAGGTTGTTTATACGTAATAATCTACTGGGATATCTTTATCATCCTCATCCATGTTTCTTAAAAATGTATTTCAAAACATTTTTACTATTTACAAGAATATGGGTTAAAGTCATTTATACCCTTGTTTGACATTTTATAAGAGGTTTATAAAGGAATCTTTCCGTCGTTTTCAAAACAAGGTCCTTTTTAACTTTTTCGACAGAATTCAAGTAAGAATGTTTTTTTAACTTATACGGCGGGTGCGGCTATTTTCCGCCGTTATAAAATCTTAAAAGCTTCCCTTACAAGCTTATAAGAATATTTTCAAAGAAAATGTTTTATTTTATATGGATCTTAAATTATTTCAAAATGAAAGGAGATATTTCTTTAAAAAGAATTTTGATTTCATCTATGTCAACATCCTTTGATGGATTTTACGCTTATTTGAATTTGATCTATTGTGATACAAAACTTCTATATTGTATTGAAGGTTTTGTGATATGTTTGACTGTGGATGTGTTATTTTTATACCATTCATATTTTATGGTGAAATTATTGACATTTCGTATGCTAGTTTTAATACGAATGTTTATGTTATGTTTAAACCTTTTCATATGGGAATGCATTGGACTTAGTATGTGACGGGTGGAGCCCGCTATAGCTCCTCGATGCATCGGTAGGTCTCATGAGACAAACTAGTGTCTTGGAACAAGGCCTTGACAAAATCTTATTTGTAGTCTTGGCACGAGGCCTTGGCTATGTGGTTATGATAGTCTGGCATTATGCATTCCAACATTATGAAAGTGGTTATTGATTTTTGCATGTGATTATTCGATTAGTAGAATATCCATGTGAATAAGTAAATGGCATTATTTCATTTTATTTATGCCATACCATGTTGGAAGTTCATATTTAAAAGGCTTTTGTTTTAGTTATACATTGCCTTAAATGTTTATTCTTATTTATGAAAGTTTCCGCTATATTGTTATCCTTACTGGGCATTTGAGCTCACCCCTTTTCTATGTTTTATTTTTCCCAGGATGTGAAGAAGTAAGTTATGAATGACCTGCAGGGATTTTATGAGGGGTTAATAGTGTGGATTGTGGAAACATTATGTTGTTGTAGTAGTTTTTCATTTTATGATGTAATGTAAAAATTATGAATATATCTAGTGTTTCCAAGGCTACTAAACCAATCGGTCTTTCGAGATTTGATCTTTCTTGTGATCATGCCAATGTTATGTAATAATGCACCGACTCTGGGTAGCTGGGGTCGGGGCGTTACAAACATGATTTGGAATTTGCAGCTATGTTTTTTTTACTTTGAAAATTTGGAGGCATCATTTATACAGAACCAAATGTCAAATATATACTGACCAAAAAAGTTTGAAATATATATTCACTTAGAAGGAATTAAACATGAGGCGGAGAAGATATCTTGAAAAGAAAAAGGATTATGATTTCTCAATTAATTACCATCATGTAAAAGCAAACAATGTGGCGAATTTCATGATTTAGAAACATCATGCATCATTAAACAAGTTCCCTTTGGAACATGATCTCTTGATTAATGATTTGATGAATTTTGTCTTAGAAGTTGTTGGTTTAAGAAATACCCTTGTTTTTTTCAGATTTCTATTCATTCGTCATTATCAAACAGAATTAAGCGAGCACAGAAGAAAGACCGCGAGCTATAAAAAAGGTAGAATTGGTTATAATGGGTATGTTACCAGAGTTTAACATTGATAATGAACGTGTTTTAGGATTTCTAAAAGGGTTGTGATTTCCTTGTGATTCTCAATTGAAGAAATATTTTTTGTGTAAAACTCTTAGATCTCCATTTTCAGTTTATCTTGGAACTACTACGATGTACAGAGTCCTTTGAGAGTATTATTGGAGGGATGGAATGAAAACAGATATTGCTGATTTTACTATGAAATTCGTAACATGTCAATTGGTTAAAGAAGAGAGGTGTATACTGAATGGGATGCTTCAGCCTTTGCTAGTGCTAGAGTGGAATTGGGAGAATGTATCCATGGACATTGTGGTGGGACTACCAAAGACTTATTGAGGTAACAATATGATTTGGGATATTGTTGAACTGATGACAAAATCTGTACATTTTCGTTCTATTTGTGATAAAATGTCTTTGGATAAACATTATCAACTGTAAATCAAGGAGAATGTTAGGTTATTTGGAGTTCCTATTTCCATTGGATCTGACCGAGATCCCAGGCTCACTTATAACTTTTGGATGGAACTTCAGATGTCATTGGGCACAAAAATTAAATTTCAGTACAGCTTTTCATCCTCAATCAGAAGGTAATTAATAACAAATGATACATGCTTTGGAGGATACTCTTAAATCATGTTAAATGTACTGTCATGTAAGTTGGGATCAACATCATTCATTATTTTAGTTTTCTTATAATAACAATTTTCATTCAAGTATATATATGGATCCTTTTGAGGCTTTTTATGGGAAGGAGTGTCGGACATCATTGTTTTGGGATGAAGTTGGTGAAAGAATGTTGATGGGGCTAGAATTAGTAGAGGAAGTGGTTGAGAAGGTGATGATGATCCAGTATCTCATTAGGATAGCACAAAGTAGGCAGAAAATTTACGCAGATAACAGAAGGAAAGACTTCTCTTTCGAGGTAAGTGACCATGTTTTCCTTAAAATCCCTCCATGGAAATGTGTGATGTGTTTCGATAAGAAATTTAATCCAGTACCACGGTGCATAGGTCCTTTTGAAATATTTGAGAATGTTGGAACAGTTGCATAACGAGTAGCTTTTCTTCCATGTTTGTCTCAGGTACACACTGTTTTTAATATTTCAATGTTCGGAAATTATGTGCCAGATTCATCACATGTCTTGATCCAAGAAGTAGTTCTGCTGGAAGAGAACCTTTCTTTTGAAGGGAAAAAAGTTCAAATTCATGATCTAAGGGAACAAGTATAGCAGAATAAGGTAATTTACCAGGTAATGGTTTTTTGGAGAAACCACATGGTTGAAGAAGCAACATGGGAGCCTAAAATTCTATGAGGGAAAAGTGCCCTCAGTTGTTTAATAAGTATATAAAATTACGAGGATGAAATTTCCAGAAGGTGGGGATAATGTAACACCCAATTTTTTTCTAAAAATAAATAGAAATACTTGGAACTCTGTTTTAAGGTGATATTTATATCTATCCTTTAAACATAATTTTTCCACTTCTATGTTTTGAATTACAAGAAACTATCATCTATAACTATGTTCAATAAGTTATTTGGAGTCTAATGAAACCAACTTCATTTTTTGGTAATGAATTGTAATATGAATAGTATTATGGCCTTAATTAATAGTAAATTGTATTATTAATTTATTTTCTTACGGCTTTAAGATAATAACATCTTTGTTAATTTTTCATTGTGATATAGAGGTAGTTATAGAATTAGAATTGTAAATTTTTCAATTAACTATTATTTTTATATAAAAATTAAGGAAATAATATTTAAAAATTTATTTTCAAAAAATGGACTTCATTTTATAATTCCACACATCAAAAAATCGTCAGGGTAATGTTTTCGTATTTTTCTGAATTTCTTGAATTTTCAATGAATAGGGAAATACGATAAAATTCGGTATAATCAAATTATTTGTAAAATACAATATTTATGACATCATAAGTGATGTAAGGCTACTTGTTTCGAACTAGAATTCCATTATTACTATTTGAGGTCACATAAAATAAGACTATTCGTAATATTGGGCATAAATTTTAAAATAATGATTCAAATAATGAAAAATACCCCTTCTCCGCCACTATAAATACCACCCTCACTACCCTTTTCTTCCCACACCTCTCTGGCCTTGTCCCACACCTATGTTCAGCCAAATACTCCTCCAAAGGATCATGCCCACGTCTTAAAGATTCTAGTCTTAGCAAATGAACAAAACCAAATCCATTAAGAAAGATCTCAAGGAGAAGAGATCATTAGATAAACATCCTCTTTTGTTTTCTTTCTTTTCTTTCATTTTTTGTTATTCTATTATATTCCCTTTGGATTATGTTGGGATATGTTATTCAATATCACCCCTTACTGTCCATATTATGTATGAGTGATTATATATCACATTTATCTCATCAAACTATTTGTATGACAGTTTATGAGACGTCGTTAGGCTGTTGAATTTTCAAGTGATATTTCTCATGTTTTCTTTTATTTTAGGATTCTTTTATTTTATTCTTCTTTCCACACCTCCTATTAACCAAGAGGAATGAAATCTCTAAAATATTGTATATTCTGGATATTTTCATGTTCATGTAAAAGCTATAATCATTCTTATTCTCCTCCCCCAGTTATTTAAGGAATTAAAAACATTGTCCATGATGTGTAGAATTACTTACATCGTGGACGATGTGATTTCATTTCTGCTTAAATATTTCAATTATGGTCATGAAACCATTTTTATGGTTTAACCAGGTTATAATATATATATTATTTCCCATCCATATTTTTGTAATACTATTGTACACATGGTTTTAATTTATAAAACAAAATGAGGTTATTTTTATCAAAGAACCACTAAAATGATCTAAACGAACATCATTAATGTATTAACATAGGAATAATCCTCATGTATAAATAAAAAATGATAAATTTTATAATCTATGGTACTGGAAATATTTAAATACTACTCCATTACAATTCTAGTGTTTCACTTCCAATCGACAAGAACATCCATCATGAACCAATCGTTGAAATCATGTAAAGACCTCACACAAAAATAGTGCATGGTCCAAAATACTAACATTTAAAGGGTGAAATTATGTTATGAAATGATTATATAAGATGTTATAAACATGATAATGTTTCTCTAAAATATAAATAACACTATTTTAACCATTATACTGGATGTTTGAGAAATTTTGAAGTAAGACAATCCCGAGGTAAGGAAATTAATAACCTGATTTCCATCCTTTGGGTTAACCTTATTCTTTATTGTTTTTATTTAATTTTTTTTTGTGATGAATTATAACTATAATATTTTTAATTATGTATATTTACAGAGAATATACATATTACATCCCCTATATTAATTCTCACTTCAATTATATGATATTTAGAAGGGACATTTCTTTTAATTTTTTTTTAAAAATTCTGTTTAACAAAATTCAAATGAAATGATTTTATTCTATTATTCATTTTGTATGATTATTTTTTTGTTCATGGGAATTTTTTATTATGAAGGGTGATAACTATTTCTCTACCCAATGCATTGGTTATGTGTATGCTTGAGGTTGGGTGTATGGTTACTCCGTGGGTAACTGTGATGGTTACACAAATTGTAAGGTAGCTGTGAGAGTTACAAATTATAAGGTAGACGTGACGGTTACAATATTGTGTAATTAATGTCCCACAATACCTTTATAGTTATATTTATGTTCTTATTTTTTTGGATCTTGTGGAAACCTCATCTTTTACAAAGTAAGTATATATGGGTGATAATTATGTATACTGATAGTGATTTCATATGTTACAAGTATTCTTGGACAAATATGTTCATTCCTTTTTTTATATCCCTTACTGAGAATTTTGTGAACATCCCATGTTTTTAAATTATTTTCAAAAGTTATAAGAATTTGTATGAATGTGAAGGAATCCATGTTAAACTTTTGAGGATCTATCAATAAAATCATGTTATATTTGGAATGTTTTATATTTTGGAAAGAATGAGTACATTTTGTTTGGTATCCACTCTGTAATAAATTGTAATGTTATGAATGTATTGTTCCAATTCTCTAAATATCTCAACTTGAAAAGATCCTCAATGTAAATGTAAGTGTTTTCTTGACTAATTTCAAGATTATTTATTGTAATAAGGCTGCGTATGAAGTTTTTTCTTGACTAAATTCAAGATTATGTAATGTAATAAGGTCAGGTCCTTAAAAAAAAGAAAAAAATATTTTCCATTGATATTGTTGTTTAGGATATTTAAAAAGGGTCAATTGAGGAGTTTACTAGAATAGATGTGGAGCCAAATAAACTCCCTCAAATAAACCTCCTCCTCAGTTATAGGAATATGGTGTTGATAATGACAATATATAAAATGATTATTTTGTTTTTAATAACATTCATTGTAATTGTTGTATCTTGTGAAGTATTATTTTGTTTCGGAATAATATATATTGTTATCTGTATTTTGGTAACTTTTAATTTAATGGGAACGAGTTTTTTTGGGAAATTATTTTTACAATAAAATAGATATTTTCATCATTTATTTCGTTCATTCTCATTGATTTGGTTTTCTATAGGACTCATAAGTTAATTTTTTCTAGAGAAATTGTTTTTAACGATATCCTAAAATATTGGAGAGAACGTCGTATAAATGATTCATAGTGAATTTGATCATCATTATTTCTTGATGGGTAACTCCCTGTCACCATCCTAGCCGACCCTGATGAGTTTATTGGGTGATTTCTATGTTAGTGGAAGGGGTTCTCCATATTTATTTCTTATTTTGTGACATGTATTTCCTTCTATGTATAATATTTAGTTTGATGTTTGAGTTCATTTGGTACTATATGTTTTTCATTATATTTTTTTCATTTTCTAATATGAAATTTTGGATTCATTGTGGATTTTAGGGTCTAGGGCCTTGAGACGTAAGCATGTTTTTAGTTTTCTGTCTTCGGGTGGTGGATGTTTCATTTTAATTGGAATTTCAACTTTCCCTAATGTCTTGATAAACTAGTTATTATGTGACATTTTTTGAGAATATAGTGGTAATGGTTAGGATAAATGTCATACACATACCATGGATTATTAATTAGTATTAATTATTTATTTATTCTAAGAATAATTTTAAAATTTCCAGCTCAACCATGTCTTAAATATTAAAATATTACTTATTTATATAGGCGTCTAGTTGGATTATGGTTATTAGAAACTATTTAAAAATCATCTAATGGTGTCTGAAATTTTAATATATCTTAATCGCTTTGTTGGTGTGAGATTTTCCTAACTCATATGTTTTTCCAAAAGAGGTTCTCTAGGGGGCAGTGAGTGGTACATAGTTGGCACCCGGTTTGCCCAATCATCGATCCCAACTATGTTTCATGTCCAAATGTCAAAAAAAATAACTAGGAAATATTAACTATAAAAGTAGTACTAATAATAAGTCCCCCAATATTGTTCTCCCTCATATGCTCAAACTACCCCCCCCCCTAATTTGACCCTCTCTGACTTGGGGCTACCGAACTCGTGACACCCCTCTTCCGGGATCCTCTTCTCGCCATTTTTCCTCCCAAAATACAATGTGATAATTCAGGTTATCTCCTTTTTATTACTCTATAAATTGGTTTATTTTACTCCCTTATGGTTCATATGACGTATTGTAAAACCTAAACCCAATTTGGTTGTCATTTTGGATATCTTTTGTTTCCTAGGGCTTGTGAGGCCCAATTGAATATCATTCATGCAACATTCATCAAAGTCAACAACAATCATCTCATTAAGGGATACATATAAATATATTCATATATATGAATCTATATAAGTGCTCCATTTATATATTAATTGATTTTGGTGTTAATGTAAACATTTTGATCAAGGTATGATTATGTATAGGAAATGGTGAAAATGTGTGTAAGTGTGAACTAGACATCATAAAGGGTGACATGTTATGATGTTGGTTACCTATGTCCAAGCTTGTAATTTAAAAACTATGTTTTCATTCTTGTTTATTATAGTATTTTTATTATATTATGATTCTAATATATTAAATGAAATTTATATGGTGATTAAAATGTCTTTATACCAGGTATTTTATAATTTTCTAATTTTTTTCCATCATATTCTTTTATTAAATTTGGTTTCCATGTTTTTTGAAATGAAAAGAACAATGGATGATGGATTTGTTTTCTAAACAATTTTGAATAAAAAATATTTATATAATAGTGGGTTATAAATGATATATATATATATATATATATCAAATACTATGGATGGTTTGGAATATTTTGTATTTCATAGAAAATTGTTTTGAACTCCCATAAAATGTAGCCCAAGTTGGAATCTTCAAAACAACTTGTCTATCATGATCATCCCATTGTTTTCCTCTAGAATGAGTTGGTCCCTACATTGATATTGTGAGTATGTGGTCATGGAATGAACATTGACACCCATTCTAGTGACATGTATGTGATGATTTCATAACTTATTCTTTTTAGTATCCTCATTATATCCTAGGTGTTATAGTGAGAGTCAAGAGAGGGTTACTATTCAGATATGATTAGATTGAGTATATCCCCATGGTGTTTCTATGTGTGTTTTCCCATAGGTGGAGGATATTAAGATATTTTGGAATGGATTTTTACTTTGGATCACTTCGATAGTCTACTAGATGGTTCTAAATCAAATAGGTTTACAGTCTCTAAACATGGTGGAAAGGTATATCTTCTGATAACTATTTTATAGTTATTTTAATATCACTCATTTTATGATGTATTTATAAAGTAATTATAACTAGTATTCATTTACTAGAAACTCATACTTTATCAACACTCAACATGTATTTAGTCTTACGCTATTTTTGGTAACACTTTTGTCGTGTTTCTCACTTCGTACTATTCACTAAAATTTTTCTCTTCATTACATGTTAATTCATATAATGGGGTTTGTAGAATGTATAATTATTAAGAAAAAGTTTTTAAAAAAAAATTAAAATGGTTATTTTGAATTATTAGCTTCTTACATATTTAAATAAGGAGATAAAAAACTTATTTTAAATATATTTATTTCAAACTACTCTGAAATGGTTTTATTATTAAAGGTAAGGTGTCAGGTGTGGTTTAAATTTTCAAATTACTACTAGGAATTTAAGTTATCACACCTATATTCTCTATCATTTTTAATCTTTAGATTCATTTATCTCTATGTAACTCATAGAGAGAGTGTGGTTATGTGGTTAAAGTTCGACCATATTGTCACATAAAGGTATTTTTATACATACTTTATTTCTCTTCCATAATCATTTTTTCTCATTTTCTTTTTTTATTTTTTATTTATCTACTATTTGAGGGATAAAGCCCTACCAATTTAGTTTTATTTGATTTCAATCAATAGTTTATAGAATGGGAGGGTTAGGAATTTCTTTTAGGACATTTTTTGGCCTATCTGGAGTGACTAGTTCATGTTTGACTATTGTTGGTTTTAGACAATAGATCTATATAATAAACAAAACCCTGAAATTCTATCAGTTAAAATTTGAATTTTAAATTTTATTTGAACCCTTCACCATCAAACACATACCTTGTGTCATATTCCAATTAATCCTCACCATAAAATTCAAATTTTTAGTCATCATATGCTTAGATAACTGTTATATATGTTAGATGATTCCATGTTATCAAGGCTCTTTAAAAATAAAATTTCTAAACCCTCATGGAATACCCTCACCTTTTTTGTGTATCATGGTTGTTCAAAACATTTATTTTTAAACTATCCATACAAATTACGTGCTGATGATAATATTTTGTCATAGCGGTCTTCCAAAATCCATTGGAATGAAATTGTATTCTCATACTCATTTTCATCTTGAATGCCTCACTTAGTTAATATCATTAATTCTTGTGACATGGAATATCAATTACATCTTAGGAGAATTCAAAATTTTTGAGGCACTAAATTTTTTTTTCCTCTAAATTATGTGTTCACCAATTTCAATGGAATAAGGTCATTAAATCCAAAAAATTAGTTATGTGGTAATCCTTTATAGTATAGAAGTATAAAATATCCTAGTACATGGAAAATAATCTCTAACATGTCTATGGTGTATATAAATCCTCTGGTGTGGTGCCTTTTAAATAGAAAAAACCATCCAAAATCTTTATTGGACTATTATGCACATAGTATAAATTTTACAAATCAAACCATCTACTTTAACCAAACTCTATGATGAAAAATGTATATTGAGGTGTGAGACTAATTCCATAAATGGATATTATCATAAAATATTTTATTATATATAATTACTAAAAAACATCTAACTCATCATATGAGTTATTTTACAAACATCTTAACCACACATGAAATGTGAGTATTAATATGATTTATGATATGACAGCAAAATCCAACACATCCAATCACATCCACTCTAACATCATTATTCATACAACTCCTCCTCTATTTTTGTATTAAAAAATATATAGAACACTGGAATATATTACAATTGCACCAAATATTCAGTCTTCAATAATAATTCAGAGAATCCTTATTTCCTTTCTCGAGACACTGGTCTTAATATTGAATTCCATATTTGGATGTCTTCATACATCATCCAATAGACATGGATGTAAACATTAACTAATTATCATCGTAAAGATGTAAAATTATAACGATTAAAATCATATAAAATCACAATATTCAAATTACTTTTTCAATAAGTAAAAAAAATTAACTGTTAATGATTTAAAGGAATGTCATTCAACAAATCTCTTTTTCCTTTAATAATAAGAATATTTCTATAATTTTAAAGGAAATAACATTAAAAAAACATCTTAACCAATATTCCAAGAAAATTGATCCAATCTTGGGAACATATTAAACTTGATAATATAACATGATTTAATCTATTTCAATAAGAATAATGGAATATCCATCTACTCATGATCAATATCTAATATATAACTGTATTCATGGAATATCTATCAATTCATAATCAACCTTTCATCTTCATCATCATTTCGACTTAACATCAAAAAAAATTCTTCATTTTCAACTTATTGGAATAAATTCAAAATTACTTATTCATTGAAAACCATTAAAAAAATACAATTTTAGTATAAAAATAATCCTTTATGAATTTTTCCACAATAACTATATTAAATATGATGTTTCAATATTTTAATCTTTAATTCATTCAATATTTCCTCCCATATTTCAGTATATTGTCTTTCTCCACCATTATAATCATTATTTTAATCATTTTCCTTTCAATACCACATATTGATAATAAAGAATATTATATTGTCAAAAAATGGTTTTATTCCATAATTAGAAATCTGTTATCCACCATGTCTCTCTAAGTATACATGATCGTTGATCATTATAGAAAACTATAGTGTTTTGTTTGTACATCAATGATTTCCATTAAAAAATAATATGATAAAAAAATAAATGAGATAATATTACCATTCATAAACGTAGTCCCAAAATATTTTGTTGAAATAATTAATAAAAAAATTTATATATAGTAAGAGGAAAAAATGATACAAATTAAAGAACACATTTCTCAAATCGACCTGAATTTCCTTTACCCACATCAAAACATATAATAAAAATATTCAACAAAAACATTTTAACATATAATTACACCTAAAACTTCACTAAACATGACTGATTTTATTTTTATTAAATTTATTTCTCACCACAAATATTAGTGTTTGATTTTATATATCATGGATTAGTGATTAAGAAAACATTTATTTTCAATGGCACCATTTCTATAGATTTCTAGAATAATTTGATTCAAAATGAAGGATAATCTGAGTAGTTTCTTCAACATTATTATTCACATGTCTCAAATTCATGAGGAAATCCTAATGGACTTAAATATGACGAATGTCATAAATAGATATTCTCCAGTATTATGATGATGATTAATCACTAAAATTGAATTCTTCATATGGCTATAAAGATTTGAAAACTTCTATAATCGTAGTCTCTTACTATGAGAGAATGATTTACTATTAATTCCATATATTTTAATAATATATACAACAAAAAAACTAATAAGAGAATAGGTTTTATCTTCATTCATCTAAATGTTAACCAAATAGTTGAGATGTTTTTTTCATCCAAAAATATTCACTCTCAATGCTTCAACACAAAAATATCCTTAGGCTACATGGATCTATCCACATAAACATATTGTTTGTTTGATTTATCCTCCATCATATCTAATACAACCTACATCGTCTTTTGGGATTCATATTAGTCTATAAAAATAGTCAAATGCCATTTAAAATATTTCCTATAAATCAGACACCCCCCACATATTACTTCTTCATCATAAGGTTTTCCAATTATTGATAGCCTATAATGAAATTTAGCTTCTTCATGTGGAGTTTCATTTTTTTTAGAAATGTATTATTATTATGATATTTCCAACCATCTCAATCAATAAAAAGATTATATATATGTGATAAAAATATCATTGGGTACATTGGAAGCATGTTTGGGTTCTCCATATGGCTTCACAATAACTCTTTTCTTCAAATGTGTTACCTAAGATGAATCAACCCTCTTAATGAATTTATTAGACCTTATATTCACATTGTAATTATTAACTTTTACATATATGGAATGGTAATCCTTAATTTGATCATTCTTGAGAGTAATCTAATTTATACGATTATTCGGATATATTCCCAAGGATGGCTCTTCCTTCTTCTCTAATTTTTTTATTCTTTTCTGATCTAATTTTCATTCATTCTTATATGTTAATGAACCAAATATATAAACAATGTCATTAAAAAAATTATATATACTTCCATTTTCAAAAAATATATTTGTGGTAGTCATCTAATTTTTAATATATGGATGTTTTTTATTCTCTTACATTCATCCCCATGATATAGGTATCTTATATACCTCTAAACACAATATATTGTACCAAAAATATAATTCTCAAAGACAAAACTGATTCCCCCACCATTATTGAAGAAGACCATTATCATCTTTTCAAAATAACATGCTATTTATAATTTCAAGATGAAATAACATTCATATTTTGTAACTTCTTTATCACTGGATGAGATCTTTTTGGTGAACCATCCTCTATAATCATTAATTTGTCCAACATGAACATGGTTTATGGATTATCCTCATATTTTCTCATTTATATATGTATATATTTTCAATTTTACACTACATTTTTTTAAACAGATTTATAAATATCATTACCAGTGTGTATTAAGATTAACTCTTCCTTAAAAGACTTAATAATGATCTTTAGATGATATCATGATCTATTTTCCATATCATATAGGTATTTTACCATATGAATAATATTTACAATATTCAATGATATAAACTAATTTTTCCATATCTTCTGAAATCGCATTATCTTTCTTCTCATGATTACCCTGTTTTATTCCCAATTAAAGACATTTCAAATTTAGTTGATTTTTATATTTTTCAATTAATTACACCTTACATTCCTAATAATTCCCTATATTATGATACTCCTCATCATGAATTTTTATATTTTCATATGATATTTCATCTATTTCAATGAATATTTTCAATTTAATATCCAATTTAAAATCCATGACATTTGTTATATTTTTTTAATTTTCATTCAATGAAAGGTTATTATCTCCCATTTCATTATTAGTATCATCCATTTCATGGATTATGATTACAAAAACATATTAATATTTAGTGCATATCTCCATTTTATCCACCTAATAACCTTTTATTATAGTATATTTTATAAAGGCATTTATACAAGTTAGAGATATTTCTCTTTAACATTTCACTATGATGTCTGCATCTTCTTCATGTTGACTGATATATTTATGTTGTATTTTAAAATTTCTAGAAATAAAAGAAGCTATTTATTGAGGAAAATAAAGAAAAATTAATTTTAATGTTTCAATATATATATATCAACTAAATATTAAATTGTATGGCCTATTCCACATGATTCTTCTTCTAATATAAAATTTTTCGAAGAATTTTGGCATACCTCATAATCACTTAACATATTTGGTCATAGTGAGTTAATGGGTTATCCTATACCAGGGTGGTATATCGAAACACATATTCTGACATAATTCTTCTACATAATTCTTCTTTTTTGTCAACACATATGAAAACATCTTATTTTTATAATTAAATAGATAACTTACTTGTCTTTTTTTTTACTTTCAATCTCATGTTCATCATGGTCTTTTTAGAAACTCTATTCTAATATAGAATAAATAGTTCATCACTAAAACCATGCTTTATTCTAAAAATATAATTCATCAAATATTCTAAAGAGAATAACTTCAAAATATGGGATTCAAATTAGAGGTAAACTAATATTTGATACCAATTGAAGGGACCAGATGGGATATCAACCAAATTGAGAGGGGGTGAATCAGTGTTGGTGACATTTATGAAAATTTTTAATTTAATATTTTTATCCATTTTTTCATTTTACCTCTACCATGGTTAGTAATGTGGTTCTCTTATTATATATTTTATCCTTTATAATTTTTTATATTACAACCAAAAACACACATATAAGAGGAAAAAAAATCAAATTTTTCACCACTCATAATGAAATTGATAGTCCTAGTAGTGAACTAGATTCCTCCAAGATCATAGCTCACAAGAATCATCACGTAGGCCTTACACTATAGCCTATTGATGGTGTATAAGCATTCCATACACACTATTCAATTTTATACATCCCATTACACTAAATATTATAACAAGGATTAATACTAAAGGGTATTTTTCCTCAATTTAGATCAATTTTAGATATAGATATACTACCTTTATCTACTTCTTATTTTTTTTGTTTCATAACAACAATAATGGAATTCATAATCATTTGGAATGAAAAAAATGTTTCACATTCTTTATTCATTCACTTCATTTAAATATGTGATGGTTTTATTTCATTCATATATAGAAAAAAATTGTCTTCGTTGAAGGTTTACATATGCACAAAAACATTCCTTCTATTAAATACCTCCTTATCATTTCTCCCCCCACTCCCATGAAAAGAAATATTGCACTGGTTCTATTCCTAATTAATCATCCACATCAATGTAAAAACACGAGTATGGTGGTCCTTCATCACTTTCCTCAACACATAATCAATTTTTAGAAGAATGGAATCATTATTTATTTATTATTTATGATAGTATATATATATATTATTTAATTTAAATAATATTCAAAAAATTACCTCAGTTACTTATGTCTACAATATATTCGTATAATGCATAGAAATGATCCGGATTCCCAGATTTAATTTGAATTTTAAATTCTAATTTATACCTTAAACAAAATTCTCAACCTTGGATCATCATACAATAAATCACAAATATAAAATTAAAAATTTTAGTTATTATTGAATAAAATAACCACTAATACTCTCAATTTAGGCCATGTGATCAAGGATGTTTATATTTCATAATTTTCATCCTTCATGGAATAGGCTAGCATTTAATGTGTAGAATGGTACATCAAAACAATTATTTTTAATCTATTTAATCACATTATGAAATGATGATAAAACTACTTCTTAGAATACTTCTCATGTTTAGTTGCATAGAAATGAATGTTCATACTCATTTTAGTGTTAAAGAATATCCTATTGTGTATCCTTCCTTTATAGGATGTTGTATATCAATTACAGTGCAATAAACATTAAAATTTACAATTATCTAAAGAACAATGTCCATATAATTTTTGATATTGTCTTACTTCGATGCAATATGAACCTCAACATTATATCTATTACAACATGGAACTTGTTTATGGTGTAGTAGTCTGCAATGTTCTAGTGGCATGGAATGTATTCTCTAATTTCCCTAATGTGTATCTAAATACATATGGTTTGTATTTATTTAAATAGAAAAACCTCCCAAAAACTGATTCCACACCCTTTACGACATATTGACTATTTTATGATGGAAACCATATTCTTTAATAAACATCTACAGTTCCAAATCATACCTTTAGAGTGTGAGAGTGCTTCCTCGAATAACAAGCATGATCAATTCTTTTCATGAAATATAATCACTACAAACAAACATAATCAACATATAAATTAATCAATAAACATATTAGAATAAAATTAATTGTGATTTTGAATATGATTTATTTGTTGAACAAAAAATCATGCACAATGAAACACATCGACTCCAACCTATTTCTTCAAACAACTCCTCCAATATTTTTGAATTGATTTAAAAACATTGGAAAAAATTACCATTATGAAAACAAATCAATCCTTCAAGAATAATTCCAAACATCTTAATTTCCATTATTTAAATATTCATCTTTAAATAAACTTCTATTGATAGATAGATTTATGAATTTTCTAACATGTGTGGATTGAAACTACAAATACTAATCATCATAGTGTTTTAGAATGATCATTTTTAAATTATCTATGAATCATGAATATTTGAATCATGTTTTCATTAAATAATTAAAATATATCGCAATATATTCATCAACCTTCCACCATTAAATCAGTTTTCCATTCAACAACAAAATGATATCCCAATGTGTTAAAGGAAATAACATCATAAAAATTCTTAACAAATCTTATGATATATATCTTTTAATCATGATAACATAATAAACCAGCTTAAAAAAATCATATAATCTCCTCCAACAAATATGATGAACTATACATACATTTATAATCAACATCCATTCATTAGTAATAATCCAATAATCCCTAACAATTCATAAATCACAATTATTTTTATCATTTACATTATTTAAAATCCAGAATATTTCATTTCAGCTAACATATTAATGTCAATTCCTAAGACCTTATTCATTAAAAAACATTAAAAAATATAACACACAAAGTGGTTAAAATATTTTACGCCTTATTTATTATATTTGTATTCCTAGATTAATTATTATAACATTTTTATCAAGAAATAAACCATCGTATGGACTCATCTCTTTAATGGTTTTATTTAAATTATGGTTGTTGTTTAATTGAATAGTAAACCAATGAAAAAAAAATCTTTTCTTTTTAAGAATATAGTTAATAATTAATTGAAATTGATCATTGGATTATTGTTTTTTCATTTTCATTATAAGTATATGGTTCTTATCCATTTAATCAACCAATCTATGGAACACTTCATTATTCAATTTTTTGGGGGTTGAAAATCAGTTTTATGGGTTCATGACCATGGATTTCAGAATGATGGAGGATCAACACTGACGAGGAAAACTGTGGAATGTTGGGATAGGAATGATTAATGACCTAGGATGTTCAGGTGATAAAAGGAGTTGATAAAAGATAAATTTTCCATTATACAGTGGCTATACCATGTTACCTATATTAGAAAAATTATATGTAAATTTTTATGAGGATACCATTGTGTAAATCTGGGAGAAGGTTGGGTAAATGGTGAATCTTTCTGAAGAAGATGGTATATTTGGGAAAATAGAGAAACACGATATATATTTCAGAACAACACTAACCATAAACTCATTCGGTTGTAGAAATTAGGGCTTCAGAATGTGTTAAATATGACATGATTTTTGTATTTCCTCTATTTATCATGTGAACCCCTAATGTTTTTATTGTCGTATACTAAAAGAACACGTACAAGACCTCAGGTGACCCAGCACACCATGTTTGTTTATCCAAATGTCATTTTTAATAGATGAATAGTATTTGTGTGTAATAAATGACACTATAAAGAGACCTGGTACTTATATACGTTGGGTATCCCTAAAGGACAAATCATGTTCTCTACCTTGTATGACCTTCCTTCTATATTTCCTTTATTAGGATCGGAAATAAACCCATGAGTTACTCTATTTGAGTAGAATTCATAATATGATGAGATTACGGCCATCGTTATGATATCAGAGCTGTTATGAAAGTTAGGGGAACTAAATATCTTCTTCCTATGATAATTATCCAACATGAGAGCTCTAGTGAAATCATTAATGTTCGTATTTGGACCAGTACTCCCCTGATGATTAGTGACTACTACTATGTGGGTCTCCCCTTTCGTATATAATGTTAATGTAAGTACTCCCCTATATAGTGATAGGATGTAGGTCCTTTATCTATAAAGTTAGTAATCCCTTATATAATAGCTTTAGTGGGGTACAGGTCCTATACTAGAGTCGGTACTCTGTCGTTTGTGATATTCATAAACATCATGTGGGTCTTCCATTATGATTCTCCTGAGATTACATAGTTAACATGTGGAACTGAATAATAGATTTTATTTATATTTTGTATGGACGTAGTGTCTAGGACCATGATTTTTATATGAGGACTTCTCTAGGCCTATATAAGTTTTTAGCTAAATACCCCTCCAGTTTATAGTATGGAGTTGAATCTTGTTCTATTGTTTATTTCCTTGTGATTTCACGGTGAAATACATGGTATTTTTATACTCACCCCTCTACAAGACATTCCTTAATGTTTCATGTCTTATGAATTTGTCTGAAAATTTGATATTATTCTTAATGGATCTGGGTTAGGTGGTGTGTAGTATTTCATTGTGGTTGTGGTAGTGGATTGCTATTAGTTGTAACAGTTTTGTCCTATGATAGTTTTCATGTTGAAACATTATTGTTGTAAAATATTACTAGAGGGAGGTAAATAATATTGTTAAATATTTAAGGAAAATTTTTTTATAGTTTATAAAAATATTAATTTGTATAGATTATAGTGTTTTGAGCAATGTTGCATCTGATATAAAATAGAAGGATAAAAGATTTGTAGTTTTTTGGATTGAAAAGATCATAATCCACTCCTCAATCTCGGCAACCACTTTAAGAGAATAATTCCTACTAAAAACATTCTTTTAAAGTTCGTAGAACCTTATTAGGGACCCTTCTATAGAAATTACATGGTGGTAGAACCTAGTTTCAATATAATTGACAAACCTAGTCTTCTTACCTAACATGTGATTGGGTGACACAACCCCCAATTCCGTTATTTGTGGAAGAATAACAATAGAAAACAAAGACATTATTTTTATGGAAAAAACCTAAAAGAGACACAAGAATGTAAAAATATAAAGAAAAAATATTTCATGAGTAAACAAAATTACTGATGTGTAGAAGATTATCAGAATTTCAAAGATATTTAACCATGATAATATTTTGTTACATGGAAGGAACAAATTTAGATGATGATGCCCTTCCATGATCAAAACTTGAATACATAAGTTGATAAATTTTGTGATCAATTTTGAGAGTAGAAAAATGTTGAATATGTATCATAAGGGATTGTGTGACTGAATCTACATTGGTATTTTTAATATCGTGAATATATCTCATGAATCATTAAAATAACCTCCTCTTGGAGTGTATCCATTTCCAATGTATGCATGATAGTTGTTAGTGCATAGAAATATAATAATATTATGATTACATTGTCTATCAAAAACAAAAGGGATTAAAAATATAATTAAATTATGGATTTATGTATCTTCATGAAATATTAAAATAACCCAATTATTATATTATTAAAAAAATTAGTAGACACATTACAATTTCAAAAAATTTGAAATAAAAATATAATTCAGTCGATTATACATACAACAAAAATATAGTAGAAACATAGAATTATATGAACTATAGTGTACATGAAAAAATGATCATAAAATAATGTTACACTTATTTTTATAATTTATAATATTATTTCAATATAAACCAATGATAAAATATTAACTTAATTTATCTACTCAACAATTATTAATTTTAGAAATAAAATATTAGAAGCATAAAATTATATCTAACGGTGACTCATGACCCACAGCTAAAAAGAAAGAGAGGAGGATCATGATAAACCATTGGGTTGAAATGGTAGCTAAATAATGAGTGAAATACTATAAATTTTTTAGGTAAAAATAAAAATGGCTATTTCGAGACCCAACCCAACGGGGATCAAGCTGCGACTCCCAAATCCCGCCTCTAATAGGCCAGGGGTTGGAGACTAGCGCCGAGTTGGCTATCACACATAAGGGTGGCATTAGACTAAGGTACTTGTACACACACACACATACACCTCAATGAAACTATGTAGAGATATATAAAACTAAAAGGTAAAGGCATGCATATAACTATACCACAATCAGAGTGCAACAAAAGTACAAAAATAAAAAAAATAAGGCCCACCAAAAGAAAACTACAAAAGAATCCACCCTCCTTATAAGGAGGGAAATGCTGATAAAAACACCTGCTGGTAAGATCCTCAGCACGGCTCCAGCAATCCACCTGGTCGGTCGCACACACTAAGCTATGCGTACTCGGGGTCCTCCTTGAAATCTGTCGAAAGTCATGTGGTCTTCACAAGATACAAACATTTTGCGAGCATGCCCGCATAAGGGTGACTATAGAAATACACAGTAGGAACCCCAAAAACCCCAAAATAAAAGGGAAAATTGAAAGGCAACAGCGATCTCATACCATCCAGAGGGTACCCAAATGAGAGAGAAACTCCATCTCGAGACCATCCTCGGCTAAACATGACTAGTCAGCTCATCTCAGGTGTATGCCCAAACGTACACCATGAACAAGAAAATATACTCAAACATGCATCAAGCCTCATGAGGTTATGACCTCACAACTCACAATATGAACATATCTAGGAGAACACACTCAATGAGATCTGTTATCCCATATGACACTCATCCGAGAGATACACGCTCATCGAAAAGAATAACTGATAACATCAAGTTGAAATATAAAAAAACACCAAATCACTTCGATAGTGGATCACTCTTATGGTCCACTAGGGGATGCAAAAACCCACACCGGTAATTGAAGATCTCAAAGATAAGGGATCACTCCCGGGATCTGCAGGGGTATACAACAACCTGATCTTAAATTCTACTGAAACACATCACTCGGATAGAGGATCTCCACCTGTTTCATGATGGTCATGACGATACCGATACCCTATCTGGTACATCTCGCGCAATAGGGGATTTAACTGATGATGTCGCAACCCTACAGAATCCATGCGCGGAGTAGGGGATCATATAACCAGCGATACTGCAACCCTACGTTAATCATCATGCCGAGTAGGGGTTCATATACCCGATGATACTGAAAACCTATTTTTCATGGAACACTACATAAGGGATCATATTTCCGATGATGCAAAAAACCCTACGGGGTTATCTTGCTAGATAAGGGATCACCGCCCGTGGATAATCAGTCATAGTGATACCAAGAACCCGATTTACGGAACCGATGATAGAAGATCCCCCTCTGGGACCACTAGAAGGATGCCAGAAATCTAATAGATTAAACATCAAATCGAGAGGATCAAAAACCTATGCAAAGGTTGTGATGCCATATGAACTCTCATAGGAACGAACCAAGGGAGTAGCCTCAACAACTGCTGGTCCAAACATCGCTAACTCGAGAGAACTGTCACAACACCACATCGTGCACATCCAAGGTGAATAACATGTCCACCATCGTGATCCATGTAGAAAAACATGCAGGATAGGATATTCACTTGCCCGAAATGGACATTGGGTTAAAAGGCGACATTTCATCATAAAACGTTCAAAATGGGCCCTACGGGGCCCACACCATGCCTTTATAGTGAAAACTAAAAGTATAACCTCAAAAATCCCATAAGAGGACATGGGTCATGCTACCACTGACGGTGCATCAATCCGACATTCGGTTCAAAAGGCACATCTCTCGCGAGATTTAATAATAATTTATTATTATTATTTTGATGTGTTTCGGGTCACCCTCCCTTGGTCACTGAACCCAAAAATTGCGAGAATCAAATCAAAATGTATGTATAGATGAGATGAACCTACAACTGCTGACAGTGCGTCAAACAGATGCATCGTTTAGAAGCTATGGCCCCTTGAACACAAGGGGCCAATAATGGGCCGGTCTGACTGGCCGGCCCGGTCGAGACCACCGGCTGGCGGCCCAGCTGAAGGTCCGGCCCAGACCGCCACAGCCCGCTGGGCACGACTCATTCGAAACAACCAGACTCCTATGGTTCAGTTCCTCCACCAATTGGCTGAATGGTCGGTCGCTTTCCATGTCCGCCTCACCAGCAGGACCCGTCGAATGCGGGTCCTTGTCACGTTGCACCCCTGAGGTCAGCATCTTTGGTCCTCCACCCAGATCGTGACCAGACGAGGCCACCACCTACCGACCTGACGAGTGCACCACCGCAAGGCGGATTCCTGTGCTTCGGCCGCCCGGGCTCCACGCTCCTTTGTCGGTACAGCCAGCTCCGCCCGGTCCCCACTACAGCACGTCGGCAGATGCCTTCGCCCGGCCCTCGCAACTCCCCCTTGTCGCACCCCATCTTCGCTGAACACACCCGACACCGCCTCACCGGACCGGCCCCTCCATGCTCTGCCTCCCCTACCGGCCCCCGCACGCCGGCCCTCCAAGCTCCGCCTAGGACTAACTCCAATACACCAAATGCCTCCGTCCGACCCCACCACTGCGCCACCCCAACCTCCATCCACCTCCCTTTCTAGAGCCGTGGCTTCCGAAGGCCACCGCCACCGCTCCGGGGGCCCGATCTCAAATCTGAAAGAAGATTCGGAATCCTGAGGGCGAGGCCTTTGCAGCGCCTACCCTCGATTAATGATGCAACAAATATTGTCACGTATGAAAATTTGGACGAAAAACACCCAAGAATGTCAGTTAAAACGATTCTCGGATGATTGTCGTGTTCATTCGTCCATCCTCCCAATTCTAAAACTTTATAACTAAAACGTCATAATTGAAAAAAACACCAGAAATTGATGAAGTGGTGGAAAAACTACAGAAACCCTACCTCGATCTGGTCGTTCGACGTTGGCGACGCGCCCGCTACGATCCAACTTCGATCCGCCAGTGTTCGCTCCGGAATCCAACAAAGAACAGCGAAGAACAATGAAGAACAACAGGGAGAGAGAGAGAGAGAGTAGGAAAATTAGGTTTTCCCCTAATTCCACATTCAATTGAATTTATAACCTCTCTCTGAAACTCTACCAACGGGCGAGGATTCTGAAACTTCTGCGCCCGCCTATTTTATATCACACCTAGGAAAAACACCCCATTTCAAACTCAACAGAATTCTCAGATTTCCATTCTGAGACATCATTAGAAAGTTATTTGAAAATAATTCCAGTGATAAAAATCAATACGTTATTAATTTAAAAGGACGATTTTCCCGTTGCTGACATCTTTCACAACAGGCCTGTTCCTGAAACATTTACACCCCGCTTAGGGTAAATGACACGTTCCAGATTTAACCACGCCCTTAGATTTCTAATATGAGCTATCGTTTAGGAGAAAACACAGCACTGACATGTGTATAGTATAAGAATATTTAATATTTTTATAGAATTAATTCCGGGAACACCGGGCCTCGGAATCGCACATTGTCTTTACACCTAGCTCTAGAATTTTTCATAGGAATAATCCAACGTCTGAAAGGGCCAAAACACGAGTCACTACAGGCTAATAAAAATTAAATTTACGATGCATATAAGCAGTACAAGGGTTTAAAAGATTCCTTAAATTTTATTCTACTTTTGGAAGTCCAATGATAACTGGTGACTAACATTTTCATGAATCCGATAGTAGTTCATGACCTACCATTGGAAATTTCCTATGTTATCCCACTAAAAATACATTCTGAATCAACATGATGATAATTTGTAACAATGTATATAGAATATTATATAAGATAGTTAGCTAATATAGAAAGAAGGCATCATATAATATAATATTCTTAGAAAATTAATACTAAATGAAATATTCTATAGTATCTAATTAAATATTTAATAAGAAATCAAAAATTCAATCAAGAATAATAAAACTATAGTAAAAGAGAATAGAAAAAAAAGTACTACATAAATAAATGAGATTAATGAAAATAACATGATAGAGCGTGGATATATTCTTCCATGATTTCTACACCAAGGATAAAATATTCAAAAAAATTGAATTAACATATAATATATTCTTAAAAAAATAGAAAGTGATATTGAACAGCTAATAAAGGATAGGAACCAGAAAGCTCATGTTGGGGCTTAAATAAACACCTATAGAAGAATTTATAGTAGAGTGAATGAGAAACCGATTGGTAAAAATAACCCACTATTGACATCAAATGGTGAGTAAAATAACCCAAAGTTTTTTCCTAGTGGTATACAAATACCACATTGTTGGGTTCCAATTTTTTTTAGATTCAAAAACAGTTTAAATTTTCATACAGTGAATAAACACCTACTGTTATGATTTACCCATGGTGATTCATTATAAAACAAATAGGGGATGGTCGATGAACATCCATGAATAAAGAAGAATACATTAAGAACATGTGAGAGACAGAAAAAAAGATGAAGAAACTAATAGAACATGAATTAAGGTTCACACGGAGTAGTCAAAACCAAAATAAATGAAACCAAAGGCATTAGGAAATACAGAAATAATTGGTGGATATATTTTCATGGTCTCCAAAGATAATAGATTTTTTAGGACATTCCACTAGGGAAGAATAAATATTTTCCCACATAAAAATGATGAAAATGAGTCCATGTGGATTTTCCACTAAGGAGGTTTGATGCTTGGTTCATAATAAAATACAATGCACACACGGTGGGAGTTTATTCCCCATCTATTTTCCTTCATGTGCACACTTTCAGCCTCAGGCATGGGCCCAAAAAGGATCATCTTGAACGATTCACCGCTAAAAAATGCCTATATATTGTGGGTTTATTAGACAGACCTTCAAAAAGGGTTAACCCAAAGGGACCTTATGTTGTTGAGGGTTTCCCATGTGCCTCTCAAGGATGGGCCTAATTTTTTATTGAATAATATAATTAAACATAAGTTAAAAAATATATCCTTAATTTTCAAATTAAAACCTATTATTAATGAAATTTTTAAATACAATTACATATGTTTATTTGTAACTATAATGAAAAACTATTAATTATTTAAAAATAATAATAATGTAAAAAACACGATAATTTTTTAAAATTATAATAAGGAGTATGTTATCAAAGAATCATAATTGATAAATTATTAAAACATATTAAAATTCTGAAAAACTCCACCTTTTATAAATTAAAAAAACTCATTTATAAAAATTTTATGAAAAACACCCCATTTTCTAAATATATCAAAATACAATTTATTATAAAAAATTCGAGCCCCTATTAATAAAAAATTTACATTAATTGTAACAATGTAAATATTTATCATGAAATTGAACAGATAAGAAATTCTTAGAATGTAGATTTAAGATTGAATTTCAATTTAAAAAAACATTTTTTAAAAATTTTGATATAATTATAATTTATTTTTTGTGGAAAATAATAATATAAAATTATAGAACATCTGTAAAAAATATTTAAAATTTTTACAATGTAGTCAAGTATTTAATGTTTTTAACCCACCCATTTCAAATTTTAACTCCTCAAGTTTCACTAAATCAAATGGTTTTGTAAATATTTCACTTAGTTATTTATTTTATGGAAAAAATTTCATGAATATATCTACATTATTTATATTATTCCTAAGAAAGTAAAATATTACATCTATGTGTTTAATTCAGGACTGTTGAAGATGGTATTCTATGATTTATTTGGATATTAGGTTGTCACAGTTAATATAAATTTTATTAAAAATGATATTGAAATAAAAAAGTGTTTTTTACTCATATTCTCTATGAATATAAACATTAAGTAGAAACATATTCTGCCTCATTGGTCGACAGCACTAATGAATGTTGTATCAGAAAGATCCATGAAAATAATCTTTTTTATAAAATGTGATACATTACTATAGATGTTTTCTAGTGAAGTATTCATCCTAAAAAGTCATAATTAGAGTAAGACAGTTAATCAAAATTGTTCTCATTAAAATAGAATAGTGTATTACATACAGTTCCCTTGATATATCTTATTACTCTCTTAACATCTTTTAGGTAAATTTTTACGGTTTTGACTAAAGCCTAGAACATAATATAATTGAGAACATGATGTCTAGTTTAGGAGCAGTGAGATACAGAAGGCTACCTATCAGGCCTCTATATTGACTAATATCCTCTTATATAAAATATTAATTATATTCTATTTTTAATTAGTTCTGAAATGTGTTCTCAAAATTTTAATGGAATCAAGACCAATTCTTTATAAATGTTATTTAGCATACATTTTATGATTTAAGATAATTCTATCATTCAAATGATTAATTATAAAACCATGAAATAATTTTAATTCTCTTTTTAAGATCATGTCCAACCCACTTATCATAAAATTAGAAATAAAATTAAACTGAGAATAATTTTTTCAGCCAAAAATTATATCATAAATATATATCTGTACAATCAGTATATCACTGGTAACACTTTTTATAATCATGGTTGTGTCATACTTTCCTTTAACAGAATCATTTTGTAATAAAAATTATGTAATTATTTCTTTAACGACCCAATGTTTTTCAATGGAAATTACCTTCTCATAAGTATGCCATAAAATCCAATAAAAACACAACATAATGAACTATTAAGTGATAAGTAACCTTTAAATATATTTTTCCACTTATGTGTTTGGAATTTCAAAAATCTGACATACACGGATTTGATTAGTAAGTTATTTGGAGTCCGATAAGAAAACACAATTGTTATTGAATAGTAACCTACCCTTATGAATATTAACAAAACCCTATTAATAGTGATATACCATAATGAATAATAACCTTACATATGTTAATATATAAATAATATTCATGTTGAAAGTACTATATACCTATATTTTAGAATAAGCAAACAAATGTTTTAAAACTGGTTTTTGATAATAAATTATGATTTTAATTAAATATTAAAATAATAATATTTAGAAAATTATTTTGGAAAAATGGAATTCATTTTTGGATTTCTCATATTAAAAAATAGTTAGGGTGAATTTTTGGTATTTTTCTGAAATACTTGAAATTTTGATGAATAGTGAAATACCATAATTTACAAAATAAGCTAAATAAGCTAATTATAGAGTCATGTATGATGTTCTACTGATGTAATCACACTTTTTTCGGGATCACATGATATAATTACTATTATTTTTCATTGTAGACTTACTATTCCTTGTCTTTTGGGAAAATAATAAATTAATGAATTTTATATTGTGAAATCCCCTCTCTCTTCCACTATAAAACCCCCCTTCCCTCCCTCTACTCTTCACTCCTATGAAGCCTTGTTCCATGCCAATATTCTTCCAAAATCTCTACCCAAAATGATCCCTCGCGTCCAAAATCTCCTAGTCTCTTCAAAATACCAAAACCTCTCCTCTTAAGAGGTTCTGAAAGGAGGAAGTCTGAAGAGGTAAATTCCTCTTTCCAATTCATTCATTTCTTTTAAGATATTTTATTTTTTGTTTCTTTCCTCACCACCCTTCACCCAAATGGTATGATAAGTCCATTAGAATACATATACTAGAATGATATTATGCTAATAGGATACTTCATTATCTCATCTTCTTTCCTCACCTTTTGTTTGAGAGAAATGAAAGCATAGTTTGAGATGTGCCAATTTAGCACATTCCAGGACAACAGTATATCAATTCCTATTATCATCTCTAAATATAGTCATGAAACCATTTTTTTATGGTTGAAACCAATTATATATATGTAATATATTCAATTTTTATTCTATAATCTTTTTAAAAAATGGTATTGATTTATATGTCAAAACATGTTCTGTGTAACCAAACCCACGAATTAAAAACAAAGGTTGTCACAATGGTTTTATATAATTTTTCGACTTATATATAAGTAAAAAAATTAGATTTAAAACCATGTAATATCATTTAAGTTCACTAATAGCATATAACTTGGTTTCGGGACATCCACTTCCATCTTTCATGTTTATCCGAACATGAATATAAGCGAACTGATCTTTTAAAACCAAGTAAACAAACAAGCCAGAACAATAAAATTGATCGTTATAACTAATCAAAAATACATTGAATGAACGAAAAGGTTTATAATAAATGAATTAAATATATAATAGTATAATTAATTATGAATTAATAAGTCCTAATATGTTTATTCAGGTCTTTAATAACAAGTAGATAACACCAACGGATTTAAGGTAAGTGATCCTCTGTATTTATCTCTAAATCAAGATTGTCATCTTCGCTATGTTTTTTATTTATAATCTAAAATGATGGGTAATGATTTCACAATTCCACCATAAAACCCTAATGTTTATTATTTGATGATAAAACCCTTATCTCTCTCATCAAGCCCTCTTAGTTACACTCGATACCATACCAATAAACCGTAATGAATTCTACCTAGACATCTTTTTTTCCTTCGGGTTGCTCTATATTTCTTTTTACGAAAATGTAGTTGTCCATTATTTTTATATAAAAAAAATATATTAAGTTTATATGCTCCAAAATCATGTTCCAGGATCTATCTATCATTCTCTTTTTGGGATATACATTCTTTTAAGTGAATCCCTCCTCGTTACTTCCCAATAAGCCCACTCATTTTGAGGGAACTTCCTGAATTATTACCTGGTTTCAAGTGCTCTCTTTACGTTATTTTAAGACTCCATTTTCTTTATAAAATTATTATTTTTATTTGTAAAACCTTTTTTGTTCACTTCTTGTTTTATATAAATGATTTTTTTCTTTCCAATTTTAAAATCTCTATAGTAATCTCCTTAAAACTACACAAAATGTTTTGTTGATAAAATTTCTCAAATACATTTCTTATAAGTTGTCACTCCTTTTTTATATCATGTACCACGATATATACCAATTTAACATACATATATGTTCTAATCCCTTTCATTCATCGACACTTTTATGATATTCTCATTGGTTATACATTAGGTCATGATTGTGGTACCCAATTCTTTCCATGGGTATCCTTATGTTTATGAATGATTGATTATGAATGATTATTTATGTGGAAATATTATTTATTTGGAAAGAATATTCATGAAAATTTTGGGATGGGTGCACCTAGATAGAGCTTCAATTCATTGGGTAAAGTTAATTCTCATGATATGCGATGTGGAACGGTGTTTTCAGTTAGCTTTGACTTGTACTAAAATGGGAAACGAGATTGGCAGTTAGCCTTGACCCATACTAATGAAATGTCTTATGATTTTTCCACATTTATATGATTCCATGTTTATATGTTCTCATACTTGTATGATATGATTTCAGGTGTTCCATTCATCATTAAATCATGCCTCTTAATTAATAATCATTGGTTTTTTTCCATTATGAATAATAACGATGATAATTATCTTTAATTATCGTGTTTAATTATTAATCGGGTAGTTAAGGTTAATAAAATAATATCATAAATATATAAAATGACTCCAACACATGTCCTAATGATTTTTTTGGTGTCATGGACGACCATAGGATGCCATGTGCCAACTTTGGGGGCCTATGGAATCACTTTAGCGTGATAGTGACTTTTTATCATATTATTTTTTAAAAGAAAGGAAATATAACAAATGTTTGTATATCATAAGTAAAAAAAAATTATTTTAGTTTACTTAAATTATCTATTTGAATATAAATATTAATTATAAAGATAAAAATATTTTCTACTTGATGGTAATTTTTTTTATAATATTTAGACATTAAATAAATAAATTTATTTATGACACTGTGATGATGCAGTGATTACCTCATTAATGAACGATTTAAATAAAATGAAATGATAAAGTAAAATATAAGACTAAAATTAGTAAAAAAACCTATTGGACGGGTGTATTTCAACCCTTATCACCTTATCTTCGAAATATAAAATTTTTGGACCTTTAAAATCCAAAAATCATTTTAAAATAAAGTAACATTTCATGACTTTCAAATAGTTCCCCTCCTCCCTCTTATAAAAGGCCCCACCTCTACCCCCTTACCCACACCTCTCAAGCCCTTGGATCGTCCAACCTCTGATCATATCGTCTCTCCACATCCCTCTATTACTCCTAGAAGCCACACATTGGGCAGAATTCTTTCCACGGAAGCCTTTGGGTTCAAATCAAAAGGAGTTACCCTATTTAAAGGTAATGTCTTCTCTTATGTTCTTTTGTTTTATTTTGCTTCTCCAACCCCTTAAACTCTTTTTATTCCCTTCATTTGTAACAACAAAAATATCTTCAATTTACTAGGATGTTTTTATGAGTTTTATTCGACCTACACTTACACACACCTCCATATAATGGGTGAAAAACATATTATTTATGTGGAAGGTGAACAACTGCCTCACGAAAGGATGATTGTTCAATTATCTCCTACCACTTCTCATGGTGGCCATTATGATGTCACTGTATTTTATATATGATATATAAGGTATTTATGTTTTCTATATTCTTCTTTATTTTAAATTTAAAACAAACCTTTATTCTTTGCATGTTGTGCAAATTTGATAATTTCATATGAGGAAGTGTGGACTACCGCACCCTCAAGTGATGTGACTTGTTCATACAATACATAGAATGTGTAAAGAATGAAATTAATGAACTTATGTGACCTATATAACATATATATTATATTGGAATTATAATATATATATATATATATATCTCATTAATTTTTAATTACTATAACATGACAAAGAAATGAAAGTAGCGTTCATGCGTACGTACGGCCTTCCGTCTCCAGGAATGGTGCATTTCACTTTTTACTGTATCAAAATGTTATGGAATAGTATAAAATGTATATTTACTGGATATATATGATATCTAAATCATTAATACTATTCTGGAGATGATTTAATTATAACTACATGGACAATTTTTTTCAAACAAGTTCATTTTTCATTCATGTACCAAACATCGACAAAAACACCTCATATGAACTCACATAATTAACTAATTATTATAACATTATAATATGTGATATTAATTGAATTATAAACATTAAATGAGTTTCTTAAGAAATTATAAATTGAAATTTTTTATTATTCCGGAATATAAAGAAATGAACAAGACAAGTGGGACTTCAGGTAAGGGATCCGACCTCTCTCTTTCTTTTCAAGTACTGTCTTTTATGTCATTTATTTTATGCTCCATGTTCATATGTTGGATAATGTTATTTTATATTCACCATACTTTAATTTGTAATTTCATATTATGAGAGACCCCCCTCTTACTCTCATAAATTCATTTTAATAATTTTTAAGTGGCGACGTTAGGCTGCCGAATTTTCATAAGAGATTTCTTGTCTCACTTTTAATTCCGTGAGATTTATATTGGTCACCAATTATTTATAAAATGTGGTGTATTTTGTAATTCCAATTGATATATATTATCATTATTCTATTTATATTCATTTTTTTATGAAATTCATTTGGTGGTTATTATCTTTTGGCCATACGACTCGATTGATTACAACGAGGTAAGGGGTTTTTATCTCACTTTTTATTCTCGTGAGATTAAGGCTAAATTTGCCACTATTTCCTTCTGTGTGGTGTATATATTGCCCATTATTCTAATATTTGTTTAATATACTCTCATTTATGGGTATTTACATCTTCATTTTATGAACCTTATTTCATGGGGTGTATGTTTCGAAAGTTACCCAAATCGGCAAGGAAACCATTCACCCTCCACTTTTTAAAAGACTTATTTTTGTTAAGTCTTTTAATTTAAATCTTCTTATGTTGTGATATGTTCTCAAATATCCTTATTTCTGTAAATGATATGTCTAAGTGATGAGATACCCTTTTTATATCTCATCAACTCGTTTTCTAAATTTTAAAGTGACGTCGTTAGGCTGTCAAATTTCTGTAAGGGAACTTCTTAACCTAATTTCGATTCTTTTGGTTGAACTTTTACTCCTTGAATATGTCATTATATAAATATGTGTGACTAAAATATGATTTTCTTACACTTAATATCTACTTATATTTCGTGTATTCTTTTCTCACAAATAATTATGTAGTTTATTTATCTTTAATCAAAGGATATCATCTTTGTAAGGGAATTCTTCTCAATCTCCATTCATTGAGGATTATTTTGCATTATACAGAACTTTCTTTTATACGGTGTATAATCCCCTTTGACTTTTATATTTATTTAAAAGGAATATTTTTATATGAAGTGTTTTAAAAAACGACAAAAGGGAATTTTTCTGTCTTACGTATGTGATGACAACGACTTCTCCGCCACCATGACCATTATTTGTGTTTCGTGTTCCTCTACAATCCATAACATTTTTTAAGTGAAAAATAAATACCATGTTTTACATTTTTTTTATTTTGGTATAGAAAATTGTTTTGATAATTTTATTATTATATAAATGTTTTTTTGATATCTTATGATTTAAATATGGATATGTTATGTTTAGTTTATGCATGTTTTATGTGATACGATTATGTTATGGTTATTGGGATTTGTTTATGAAGACATGTGGTTCCATGATAAACTAAGGGCAGGTGAGCCAGTGATAGCTGTCCAATGCATTGGGTAACGCGAATGAGTTAAATTTTAAGGTTTCTCAAAAGATATTTAGGGAATACACTGTGATGGGTATTCCAAATAGAACCATGAAGGTTACTCCCTACATAAAAATGTTATGAATGCCTCAATTTACCTTTCTGTCTTATGATTTCTACGATTTATACATAAATATTATGATTTCATAAGGTATGTTATGATTGAAAGTAATGGTTTTATTTATTTGTATTTATTGGCGGGTTAATGTTTTTTTTATTTATGTTATAACCCTTAATGAGGTTTTTAGGCTCAACCCAAGATTTTGAAATGGTTTTCATAGGTTATAAGGAAGGTTAAGAGAAAGGAAGTATTAATGAATATTTATATCAAGAAAATAACTCTTGTTTTATTTAAGTATTTTTTTATTATTGTGAAATATCGGTTATAGTAGTAGTGTCTACTTTGTAATCCATTGAGATGTAATAGTTATGTCCTAATTCTTTACAACTCTAATACTAAAAAGATCCTCAATGTGAATTATTTATTTAATTCAATATTAATTAATTTTTTATGGTCAGGTCCTTATAGTTGGTATCAAAGGTTGGTTTAGATAACTTTATAGGTTAGAGTGTTGTTTAAGCATAAGTGACAAGTTGTGTATAACCAAAAATGGTTAGTATATTTGATGGAGTAATTGTTTTTTTGAAAGATTGATTGATTTTGAGAGAACATGGATAAGTTTATCTTAGTGTTTATCTTCATAATTATTATATGATGATTTTTCTAATATACTCACACTGACCTTTTTGGTTTTAGAAAATGGCTGGATCTAGCAGGCACCAAAGTAACAGTGGATGTGAAGAAAACTGTGATAGTTTTCTGAAAGAGAAACTGAATTATATGGGAGCTACAATGATAACTCTTGTTTTTATTCTCAACCAACTATCTGGAGTCATTATTGACCACCTGAACCATAGTGATTTTTACAAGGAATCATATTTTCGAGAAACAAATCCCTACAAAATTTCGGGTAATAATCATAAAGATAAGTCTGTTCAAAACCCTATGTGTCAAAGATGTGGAAAGAAACACATATGAAAATGTTTGAAAGGGGAAAAAAGATGCTATGGATGTGGAAATGAAGTTCATAAATCAAGAACCTTCCATGGAAAAAAGGAATCATCTAGTTGACTTTAGGAAAGGTAATGAAGTTATTTCTGAAGGATCAATTAAATGTTTAAAATGTTTTGTGCATGGTCATTATGAAAACACATGTCCTATGAAAAAGTATCAGGAATGGTTTCACTAGGATCGTACAAATATTCATTTACCAATACCTAATGCCATTTTTATTGAGGATAAAGAAACTGACAATGACAAATGAAATGTATGGATTATTTCTTAACATACATTTTCCTATTATTGAATCTTGGGATATGATTCATGATTTTGTATGTAGCAAAGAAATATTTCAGAATAAGTTGTAAAGGAATAGTTAATAGATCATGAAGAATGTCTAATGAGTAAGAAGTCAGCATATAAGGGATTCAAGAGTTATGGTAAATTTTAGGATGGTGAAATTCATAAAAGTATTAAGGCTCTTTTGATGATGGGGTTACATTAGAATACTTTTTATAGTATGTTTAACCCTGATGTTTGATATGTCAAAATTTTATTCAAGGAATAATTATCTGTTCTTTTGTGGATATTGTTATAAAAAACCATTTCGGTTTATATGATCCTTGAATGTGAGGTAATTACCAGTTAATACATTTTTTGGGAAGCAAAATTAATGTTATTAGATAACCTTTGTGGTTAAAATATGTTATTGTTATGTTTGATGAATTTATCTTTTTTTGGGAAATGTTATAAAATTATTTGGTTTTTAAAATGTACAACACGCAGACCATGTGAAAACCCATTGCGTGAGATTAAGCTACGGTAATTGAACCCCCAACCAATGTGAGACATGTATTTATTTCCTACCACTGGGCTACATGAAGTCGCTGGTTAGTTTTACTAACTCTTTTTAGTAAGATGATCTTATGAATCAGGAATAAGTTTATTTTGGGTTATATATGGAAATTATTAACCTATCATGGAAGATATGTGATTAGGTTAATTACTTTTCAGTATGATACTTTAAGAGTAACTGATTTTATTTGGAAATAAATGTAAATATTTACCATGGAAGACTATGTGATTAAATCCTTCAGAGATTTGGGTTTCAATAATAGTTTTGTTTATCTTGGATGAATTTTATGGACATCTAATTATTGAACGGTCTTTGTTGAACTTTGGATAATGTTTGACAAATTTTAGATATTAAGAGTAATATTTCTTTTTATAAAGGATTATGCTTTTTGAGTATTATCTAATCTCGTACTTACAATTTTGGTTTTGGATTTGGTCTAAATACATGGGAAATATATAGTTCAATTTTGTTGAATTGGTGATTCTTTAGAAGTTTATTATAGCGCTCTTAATGTGAACAAGTCATCCTAAATACTCATCTTTGGGAGAAAATATGAGTTTTTGTAAGAAGTCTAGTAAGATATGAAAGTCTACATGACAAGTAAGTATATTTCCTTATGATTTAGTTAAGCCCATAAATAAATTCCTCAATGAAAGGTAACTTAAATCAAAAATGGTGTATATTAACTTTTCCTACTAGGTAATCAAATACCGTTTAACCCATCACATGTTTGTCATTTTCTTGTGGTTAACTTTTTCTTAAACATGTTTTCTATTACTCTCCATCAGAACTCGATGGTTTTTTTCTCCTCCATATCCATTTTTTCATGGAATCCTAGTATATGATCTCTTGGGTAACCTTTTAACTTTTCTTTCTTTCTTTTAAAGTGATAGTTTAATTTACCCTTTTTCCAATGTGGGTCTTTCAATGACATTTTGAGCCCAATTTTAAAATTGTGAGGAAGCAATTCCCAAAAGGGGGGAAGGATGTAACATCCCGGGTAAATAAATAACATGAAATTATCATATTTATCAATATTTGTGTATAAAATGTTAATACTAATTTAAATGGTAATTCTATGTTCGATGGCATACCCAATACGCAACAACGAGTTTCTTTGAAATCTTACGATGCGCACTAATAATATAAAAATATTATTTTAAGAAATAGTTACTGCCTAGCCATTGTAATGGTGGGAATGAAATGAACTGACTAAAAAATGATAACATATGTTTGTTAAATATTTTTACATTTATCCAATAAATGTTTGAGGCTTAAAATGAATATGATCCCAATTTTAAGAATAAATACTCTTATATTTTTAAAAGATTGTTTTACCACCTTTTGATGGCGATTTTTATAAATCCATATTTTGACAATTTTTTAAGATCTATTTTTCAAAATAAACATATTATTTAGAAATGGGACATTGAAATTTACTTTGGATAAATTTTTGGTATTTTTCTGATAATGTTCATTTTTTTAATAAATAGTGAAAAATACAGCATTTTAATTCAAAACTGCCTTTTCATCCAATTTATTTATATAGTTAGATTGTCATTTTAATTTTTTTTTAAAGTATAATTAAATTATGTTTTTATCTATTCATATAATTTTTGTTATTGGAAGTAATTTCACTTTTCAATTAGATGTAATAACAGGTCAATCGTTTGATAAATTTCACTTCTTAAAAACTCATCTTTTGTTTTAACAAAGGGATTTAATTTAAAATTAATTACATCAATTTATACATTTTGAATTGGGTAAAATGGGTTCCACATTTGGAATCATATGGTCCAAATTATTTAATTAAGAATCATTTGTTTTTGGACATTATGGATAGTAACGACGGTAATTATCTTTAATTATCGTGTTTAATTAGTAATCAGGTAGTTAAGGGTAATAAAATAATATCATAAAAATAAAAAATGACCCCAAAATTTGTTCTAATTCTTATGGTTGTGTCATGTCCGACCATGGGAATCCTTGTGCCAACTTTTGGGCCCCATGGAATCACTTTAGTGTGATAGTGACGTTTTATCATATTATTATTTAAAGAAAGGAAATATAACAAAGGTTTGTATATCCTAAGTAAAAAAAATTTAATTTCCTTTACATAAATGATCTATTTGACTATAAATAGTCATTGGAAAACAAAAATTATTTCCTACATGATGGTAATTTATTTATAATTTTTAGACATTATATAAAAAAAATTATTTATGACACTCTGATGATGCAGTAATTATCTCATTAATGAACGATTTAAATAAAATGAAAAGATAAGGTAAAATATAACACTTAAACTTGTAAAAACCCTATTGGATGGGTGGATTTATAACCCTTATCACCTTATCCTAGAAATATATAATTTTGGGACTTTTAAAATATGAAAATCATTTTATAATAATGTAACATTTCATGACTTTCCATGAGTGCCCATACTCCCTCTTATAAAAGGCGCCCACCTCTACCCCCTTACCCACACCACTAAAGACCATGGATCTTCAATAATATTCTCTTATTTTCTCTCCACATCCCTCTCGTACTCTAAAAAACCTCACTTTGGGAAGAATTCATTCCAAGGAAGCCGTTGGGATGAAATCAAAAAGAGTTACCCGATTTAAAGCTAATGTCTTCTCTTATGTTCATTTGTTTTATTTTGCTTATCCAACCCCTAAACTATTTTTATTCCTTTAATTTGTAACAACAAAAGTATCTAAAATATACTAGTATGTTGTTATGATATGTATTTGTGCTACACTTACACACACCTTCATCTAATTGGTGAAGAACATACTGTTTCTGTAGACGGCGAAGTACGTCCTCGCGAAACGATGATTTGTCTATTATCTCCTACCACTTCTCACAGTGGCCAATATGATGTCACTGTATTTTTTATATTATATATATGGTATTTATGTTTTCAATATTCTTCTATATTTTATATTTAAAACATACTTTTATTCTTTGCTTGTTGTGCAAATGCGAAAAATTCATGTGGAAGTGTAGACTATCGCCACCTCAAGTGATATGACTCGTTCATGAAATACATAGAATGTATAAATATTGAAATTAATGAACTTATGTGAACTATATAACATATATATTATACTGTAATTATAATATATATATATATCTCTTATTTTTTTTAATTCCATTAATATGACAAAGAAATGAAAGTAGCGTTCATGCGTAAGTATGGCCTACCATCTCAATGAATGGTGCATTTCACTTCTTTTTATCTCCAAAAGTTATGGAATAGTATAAAATGAATATTTAGTGGATATATATGATATTTAGATCATTAATACTATTCTGGAGATGATGTACTTATAACTACATGGACACTTCTTTTCAAAAAAGTTCATTTTTGACTCATGTACCAAACATAGACAAAAACATCCGATATGAACTCACATAATTAACTAATTATTATAAAATTATAATATGTGATATTAATTGAATAATGAAAATTAAATAAGGTCCTTAATAAATTATAAATTTACAAAAGTTTATTATTCAGGAATATAAAAAAAACAAGACAATTCGGACTTGAGGTAAGGGATCCGACCTCTCTCTTTCTTCTCAAGTACTCTCTTTTCTGTCATTTATTTAATGCTCCATGTTCTTATGTTGGAGAACGTTATTTTGTATTAACCATACTAAAATATTTTTTTCATATGATGAGATACCCCCTCTTACTCTCATCAATTCATTTTAATAATTTTTAAGTGGCATCGTTAGGCTGGTGAATTTTCGTCAGGGATTTCTTATCTCAATTTTAATTCCTTGAGATTTCCATTGGTCACCACTTATTTATTGGATGTGGTATATTTAGTACTGAAAAATGATATATATTATCATGATTCTATTTATATTCATGTTGTTCAGAAATTCATTTGGTGTTTAATATCTTTTGTTCATATGACTCGATTGATTACAACGAGGTAAGGGGTTTTTATCTCACTATTTATTCTCGTGAGATTCATGCTACATTTGCCACTATTTCCTTTTCTGTGGTGTATGTACTGCCCATTATTCAACTATTTGTGTAATATACTCTCGTTTATAGGTATTTACATCTTCATTGTATGACCCTTCTTTCATGGGGTGTACGTTTTGAAAGTTACCCAAATCGGTAAGGGAACCTTTCACCCTCCTCTTTCTAAAAGTCTTATTTATGTTAGGTCTTTTAATTTACATATTCTTATGTTGTTATATGTTCTTATATATCCTTATTGCTGTAAATGATATGTCCACGTGATGAGATACCCTTTTTATCTCTCATCAACTCATTTTCTGAAATTTAAAGTGACGCTGTTAGGCTGTCGAATTTCTGTAAGGGATCTTCTTAACCCAATTTTGATACTTTGGGTTAAACTTGTACTCCTTGAATATGTCATTATTTGAATATGTGTGAATAACCTCTGATTGTTTTACACTTAATATACACTTATATTTGGTGTATTAGTTTTTCACAAATAATTATGTAGTTGATTTGTCTTTAATCAAAGGATCCCGTCTTTGTGTAGGACTATGCCTCAATCTCCTTTTCTTGAGGCATATTTTGTTTTATACACAACTTTCATATATACAATGTATAAAACCCTTTTACTTTTACTTTTATTCAAAAATAATATTTTTATATGTTGAATTTTTCTAAACGACAAAAGAGAATGTTTTTTTCTTACGTATGTGGCGACAACGACTTCTCCGCCGCCGTGACCATTATTTGAATTTCAGCTTCCTCTACAAGACATAACATTTTTTTAAGTGAAAAATAAATACCATGTTTTATTTTTATTTTATTTTTCTATTGAAATGGTTTTGATAATATTTGATTATATCAATGTGTTTTTAATATCATGTGATTGAAATGTGGAAATGTTATGTTTCCTTTATGCATATTTTATGTGATAAGATTATGTTATGGTTCTTGGTAATTGTTTATGAAGATGGGCAGTTCCGTGATAAAATAAGGGTGGGTGACCCCATGATAGCTCTCAAATGTATTGGGTAACGCAAAGGAGATAAATGCTATGGTTTCTCCAAAGAGATTTAGGGAATATATTGTGATGGGTATTCCAAACGTAACCATGAGGGTTAATCCCTACGTAATAATGTTATGAATGCCTCAAGTTACCTTTATGTCTTATGGTTTATATGAGTTATACATAAATATTATGATTTCAGAAGGTATTTTATGATTAAAAGGTATGGTTTCATTGATTTTTATTTTTTGGAGGGTTAATTTTTCCTTTCATTATGTGATAACCCTTACTGAACTTTTTATGCTCACCCCATGTTTTTGAAATGTTTTTCACAGGTTATAAGGAAGGGTATGAGATAGTAAGTATTCAACACGATTTATATAAAGAAAATAACTCCTGTTTTATTTAAGGATTTTTTTATTGTTGTGAAAAATTGGTTATAGTAGTTGTGTCTACTTTTTAATCCTTTGAGATGTAATAGTAATGTCCTAATTCACTAAAACATTAAATCTGAAAAGATCATCAATGGGAATTTTTCATTTAATTCAATATTAAGTAATGTTTTATGGCTGGGTCCTTATATATACTCTGATTAAGTGAGATTCTATAAGCTTTATGGTATAAACTATGTTCTTCGTAATCATTTCCTAATTTTCATTTCCAGAACCGCATTTCTATAATTGCATTATTGAAATCACATTTACGGATTCAATGAAGTTTGAATAACTTAGAGGTTTTGTGAATTTACCATTAATAACTTTTTTAAACATTACAATCTTTAAAAGATATAAAGAGATTTTATAAAGTATACAATTCACCCCCTCTTGTATATTGAGCATATACATCATTAGATAATTCAATCAGTATCATTCATTATTTCGATCCTATAATTAGTATCATAGGAGGTTTCTGTAATACTTATATTGACATATATGTCTTCTTCCTCAAGTTTTTCATTGTTCTATATTTACCTTTTCTTAGGATATTTTTATCCTTGTTGACAAATTTTATTAATAACAAGTTTCTATGGAATGATTTTCTTTGAGATAGCAGGAATGAATGATGGTTCCATAGAAAATATTAATCTTACTAGACCACCTATTATTTATGGGAATGATTATGAATATTTGAGAGATTGCATGAAGTATTTTGTTATTAATACTGGAGTGGAAAACATTTTTATGCTTACTAGAGATTACAAGATTCTTAATAAGGAAGTCATAACTTTCACTAATCAAGAGAAGTAAGAATATCAACTAAACTATAAGAAATGCAATACATTTTTGTGTTCCATGACCAGGAATATTTATTTCCAGATTTCATCTTTTGAATCAGCAAATTGTATTTGGAAGAAGCTTGAAATTACACATTTCAGTACTTCCAAAGTTATTGAAACAAGAAGATCTATGCTTCGATCTGTGTACCATGGTTTTTTCTTTCCTTATATAGAAGCTATATGTAAGGTGCAATTGATATTTATGATTATTGTCAACAGCTTATAATCCATAGGTGAAATAGGTTTGGATGATGAGGCACTTGTAGAAAAGTTCATAGACATCATACCTAATTAGTGGGAATCAAAGAGAAAAGCTATAGATGAGAATAGGAAAGTCTCACAGACTACTCTTGATGAGATTTTTAGAACTCTTCTTCAAAAATAGACTAGAATGAAGAGAGATGCTGGAAATGTTAAGAAGAAATGTGAGAATGGAAGTGTTGCTTTTACAAATATATCAAATCATATGAAATACAAGACTCCTGAGAGATTTAAAATATCTAAATCTTATAAGGTTGTTATACAATCCAAATCTAGTGTAAGTGAATCCTTAGAAAATGAATTACCCAATATTTCTCGAAGGATAAACAAGATTGTTGGGAAGAATGATTTTCTGTATAGATAAAATAAGAATGAAAGAAATGATAAGAAATACATTTAAGTCACTTTTTTTTAATGAAATAGATCAATACATATAAGGCCTGAATGTCCTATGATTAAGAGAAAATATAGAATGGAAAATCATTCTGAGAGAAATTGAATTTTTTTTACAAAGTTAAAGCTAAGAATGTTTTGAAAGCTAATGACACTTGGAGTTCCAGTGGTGGAGACTCTTCTGATGAATCCTCAGATTATGAATTTTCTAGAAAGAAGAATCTTGGTTTATTTTCCATGTTACCTATTGAAAATAATTGTTTAATGGTAGAGGTACATAATGCTGAATCTAAAACCAATGTATCCCTGAATACTAATTATAGTGAGAGTAAATATTATGAATCATCGGATGAAGAAAATTCTTCTGATGAATATAATACATTATCTTCCTGTGAAGAAGTGCCTAGGTTTTCAAAACTTCTTGATAATGAAAATTCTAACGTTAAGAAAAATCTTAAAAAGAAAAACTCTAAGATTTACATTCTTGCTAATGAAATATCATATCTTTTCTAAAGATCATGATAATAAAACACATGATTTTTAATGTGTTTAAAAAAACCTTGAGGAAGTAAATTTTGAAAAGGATAAACGTTATAAGGATCTAGAAAAAGTAATTTCTAAGAAAAATATTTACGAGCCAAACTCTAGTACTAAAAATAATGTTTTTGAATACAGAAACATGTTTGTTAGGCTGAAGTCATAGATATTCTCCTTGAGGAAGTGTTTTTCAAATTTCACCGTAGTTAAGGAAAATTTTGATAAATTGTATTCTCATATTCAACCTTTAAGGAATAATTCTAGTTTTTGTTATACAAGTTCAAAATTGATTTTTAGTAACAATTATTGTGTTTCTCAATGTGCTCAATAATGCACTAAGTGTTAGTGTGGTTAGAATTGGGAAAAAATTGTCCTTTAAACAAAACTCGGTCTTTAGGATTTCATAAAGATTTTTTTTTCAAAGAAAATGTGGATACCTAATGTTTTTCTTTCTAAAGTTTGTGGATCCAAGAAATATTGGGTTCGAAATGTCTAACTCTCTTATTTTCAGGAAAATAAAGAAAGTACCAACAACAATACATGGTAAATGGATATGTGATGTTCCCAGCATATGACTACTAACAAAAACTACTTTAAAAAGAATATCAAGAAGAAAGGAAGAAAAGTAACTTGCAGAGATAATTCTAAGGGAGAAATAATTGGTATAGGTACCATTGTTCTTCTTGAAAAAACTTTGATTTCAATTGTTTTATTTGTTAGGGGTCTTAAGAACAACCACATTAGCATAATTCAATTACGTGATGAAGGTTACCTTGTGAATTTTATGAATGACAAGTGATTAGTACACAATTCCAAGGAAGAGTTTATTCATTCTTCCAGTTGGTAATATAATGTATACACACTAAACTTATAAGACCTTGGGTGCCAAGACCTACCTTTCCTTAGTGCAATGGAAGATCATTCATGGTTGTGTCATAGAAGGTTAGGACACTATAACCTTAGTAACCTATGAAAACTCTCTATGAAAAGACTAGTTAGGGATCTACCGGAGAATTGATTTGATTCTTCAAAAGTTTGTGACCCTTTTTGTTATTTCAAGAAACATAAATCATGTTTTAAATATGTTTGTGAAGCCTCAAATACTGATGCATTACAATTAGTTCATATGGATCTTTTTGGTCCAACACAAAATAGAAGAATTGGAGGGAAATATTATGTATTTGTCTTAGTTGATGATTACACTAGATTTACGTGGGTCTATTTTCTAACAATGAAATCTGATGATTTTTCTTATTTAAAAAAATTTAGATCCTAAGTTAAAAATGAGAAAAACCTTCCTCTGATAACAATTCATAGTGATCATGGAGGAGAATTTCAAAATTTTGATTTTGAAAGTTTTTTTAGTAGAAAAGAGATTACTCATAACTTATCAGCTCCTAGAACACATCAAATAAATGGTGTTGTTGAAAGAAGAAATATGATTCATCAAGAGATAAAAAGAACCATGTTGATTGAATATTCAGTAGCCAGGAATTTTTGGGATGAAGCTGTAAGTACAGCTTGTTATACTATAAACTGAGTTTTGGTTAGACCTTTTCCTAATAAAACATCTTATGAGTTATGGAATGGTAGAAAACCTACACTATCCTACTTCATGGTTTTTTGTTTTCAAGGAATTCATTCAGAATACTAAATAGTATCTACACAAATTAGCACCAAAATTAGATGAAATAATTTTCATAGGATACTCCACAACATCTAAGGCTTATAGTGTTTTCAATAAAAACACTTGTACTGTTGAAGAAAAAGTACATATCAAATTTGATGAAACTGATCCTTTTGTTTTTAAACAAACTCAACCTACATATTCATATGTGTTTTAAAAAATTTATTACCAACTTTTGTAAGAAGATATTTCTGATAAGGAAAATGTTCAATAAAATTTTTCTAAATCATTCACCCAAGAATACTTCCTACCTTATGTTGATGAACAAGTTTTAAAAAACCCAAATCAGTTATTTCTGAAGAATCATCACATTGATAATATCATTGGTGATGTAAATCAACCTATAAGGACTAGATGTATCACAAGAAATAAAGTAGAACTTCTAGAATTTCTTTCTCAATTTGAACAAAAAAGCAGTAATGAAGCTTTAGGTGATGATGATTGGATAAAATATATACAAGATGGGATAAATGAATTCAAAAGAAATAAATCCTGGACCATGGTTAAAAGACCTAAGGAATCTTCTGTTATTTGAATAAATGGGTCTTCAAAAATAAATTTGATGAAAATGGAGTCATAGTAAGAAATAAATCTTGATTTTATTTTAAAGTCTGCAATAAAAAAAGGAATAGACTATGGTGAAACCTATGATCTTGTAGCTAGACTTGAATCTATCCGTATTCTACGTTCCTTTGCAGCTTTCGTCAATTTCAAAAAAAATCAAATGGATTTTAAATGTGCTATCCTTAATGGTTTTGAGTAAGAGGAAGTTATTGTTCAACAACATCCTGGTTATGAAGATTCAAAACATCCAGAACATGTTCACAAACATACCAATGATTTGTATGGACTTAAGAAATCTCCTCAAGATTCATATGATATACTTACATGATTTTTTCTTCAAAATAATAATGTTTAGGGAAATTCTGATCCAACCTAATTTTTAAAGAATGATAAAAAATGAATTCATTGTTCAAATTTATGTGGATTAAATTATATTTGGTTCAACTTAGCAATCATTAACTGATTCCTTTGTGGATCTATGAAATTTGAGTTTGAAATGAGTATGATGGCTGAGTTAACATTTTTCCATGGTTTTCAATTTTCTCAAAAACCAAAAAGAATATATATATCCAAACATAAGGATAATAAATATACTCTTAAAAAGTATGGATATGACAACACTAAGAGTATAAGTACTCTTATTGGTACCTCAAATTCACTTGATCTAGATGAGGCTGGGAATCCAGTAGATCAAACATCATTTAGAGATATGATAGGAAGCTTACTTTATTTGCTTGCTAGTCATCCAGAATTATTTTTTTCAGTATAATTAGGTGAAATATATCAAATCAATCCCAAGTTATCTCATTTAAAAGTAGTGAAAATGATTTTTTTCTACTTAAAGGGAACCATGGATCTAGGACTCTTTTACATTTCTGCAAATGATTTTGTTTTAAAAAAAATTCAGATGATGACGTTGGTGGATGTAGAATGAATATTAAAAGTACATCAGGAACATGTCATTTCCTAGGAGATTCATTAGTCTCTTGATCATAAAAAAGCAACACTCAGTAGCACTTTCCAATACAGATGCTAAATATGTAGTAGTTGGAAGTTGTTGTGCTCAAATGGTATGGATGCAACACACACTCAGAGACTATGGTATGAGTTTTAACAAAAAAAAATTTGTGTGATAATACCTGTGCCATTTCCCTAAGTATAAACCATGCACATCACTCTTTTGAAAAGCACATAGATATTAGGAATCACTTTCATAGAGATCACACATAATAAGAAGATATCATTCTTCAATTTATCGGAACGCAAGATCAACTTGCTGATATTTTCACAAAAATATTTACCCTTCGATATGATTGAATACATTAAATAAAAGTTAGTAATGATAACCATAAGCTAATATTCCATGTTAACATCCTGTTGAAATCAATATCCTTACAGTAACTAACTTCTTTTCATAGGGGGAGTACATCTGTTTGTTAGTTTTTAATATTTTTTGTTTTCTAAATTTTTGTAATGAAGACTTTCTAAATTTTCATAATGATTATTTTCTAAATTTTCATAATGAAGATTTTATAAATTCTTTTTATGTAGATTTTCTAAATTTTATAATGAATATTTTCTTAATTTTTGTAATGAAAATTTTCAAAATTTTTGTAATGAAGATTTTCTAAATTTTCGTAATGATGATTTTCTACATTTTCGTAAGGAATATTTTCTACATTTTCATAGTAAATATTTTCTAAATATCTGTAATGTCGATTTTCAAAATTTTTGTAATGAATATTTTCTATTTTTTCATAATGAGAGTTTTTTTAATAAAATTTTCATAGTTAGATTTTTCATTATGTTTTTTAATAGTTTTCATAGTTAAAATCATCAGAATCTAAAGTTCATCAAGAAGAATTTTATTTAATATGAATAATATTATAAAGTAATATAAAAGGTATGTTTCCTTTCTTAAATTTTCGTAATGATCTTTTACTTGTTGGTATTTTCATCAGTTTTAAATTTTCATGTTCACTTTTTCTTAAATCCGAATGTTTTTATTGAAAACCTCAAAATACTGGATTCTATCAAAATTTCATTCCAGCTATCATCTCAACCATCAGATCTGATAAAAAAAAATTTCAACTGTTGTATTGAGTATGTAAATTCATCTTTCTTCCCAATAACCTATATAAAGGACACCCAATGGTTTTCCCACATCGAAACTCAAGCCTTCGCATGCAAAACCTCTACCATCCTCCTTAAACATGTTCCAAACATCTCAGATCTTTCTTACGTCTGAATGTATGTTGAAGTCTCCTCTTAGAAAGATATTTCAAATATCAAACCAATATCAGTATGGTAGATATACAAGGAAAGGTAAGTTGATCTGAAGTTTTTTTACAAAGTATGATTCTCTTATCTCAAAGAATATAAATCTGAATGGATGAGAAAGTGTTGTCCTTTCAAAACCAAAAGCACATGATTTGGTTTATCCGGAATATATAATAGAATTATAGGAGTCAGTATATTTCTTCAAGGAAGAAGGAAGAAGAATTTAATCTTTCATGTGTTTTGGAATGACATATTCTTTTTCATATACCAAGGATGCTAGTTTAATTGGAATCCATTATTAAGGGGAAGATGAGTTTTATTCTCATAAGCTGCCTGATGTTCAAGGAGGTTTTCCTAAGGAAAAAATAAAGGGCTTATATTGGTCTTTCATTGGTAAAGACATAGGGGATTTTTCACCTATCTACAAATTATTGGATTCTTAAATTTTGGGTTCAAGGATTCATACCGAGAAAAAGAGACAAGGATTCTTTGAAGAAAAGTGATATGTACATTATGGATTTCTTGGTAATCCTACGGATGATAAATGTGGTTAAACACATTTTGGTTAGGATTGGGAACATAAAGAATGGAAATCTAAAGGCTCACATTATAATTTATCGATCCATTAATTCAATGCTGATTGTTCGGTGTCTAAAATAATTTTACATCCCTTGAAAATCATAGTCGAGTAATTGTAAAGTTATGTTGTTTAATGATGACACTCTTAGAAGGATGAAAGTTGGATTTTCTAAAGATTCCGAAACATTTTATGATTTTCCTGAGGAATAGGTAGAAGCCTTATCAAAGAAACCAAAGGTGGATGAGACCTCTAAAAAGGGTGGAAGGAAGAGGAAGATAAATGATGTGGAAGAGAAGGGGAAAACTCCAATGGAAAAGAAACCCAATCCGCACCACCAAATACAAAGAAACAAAAAGTCTATCCTGATGAGGTTGTGGAAAAATTGAGAGATAACAATAAAAATCAGAAATAAGGGGAGTCTAAGTTTGGATTGGATCATTCTGAGGAAAAGGATTAGAAGGAAAAGGCTATTGAAGAGCTTTGAGATGAAAGAGAATGAGAAGAAGTAGATGAAGAATTTGTATGAGGCTGAAATAGTTCAATCACTTCTAAAGGATACTGATAAAGTTTCCAAGAATATTCTGATACCAGATTCCTTCCTGGTGGAACATTTACTAGAGACTCCATGAATGAGGTTTGTGATTCCATAAAATATCAAACAAAAATTTGTAGAAGAAAAAGAAGTAGAAGAAGAATAAGAAGAAGGTAGTGGTGATACCGAAGATCTGATAAAGCAAGTTGAGGTCTTTCATGAGAAGGAAAGACCTTATGAGATATTATCATTCTGAACCTCTCAAGTTAAATCATCAATGCTTGCTACTTCTGGGAAGGATGAATAAAAGGCTGAAGATGAAGATTACAAACCATTTGTGGAAGAAATCATCAAAAAATATTTCATTCACCCAGAGTATGCTGAGGCAGAAGGTGAAAATGAAGAATTTGATGAAGACAAAATTGTTCAGTTATCTGGTAGTTAACATGAATCTTTTCATCAAGAGAAATCCATTCCGAAGGTTGATAAAAGAAAATATATAGTTTTTGATATGCCTACCAAGGATGTGGTAAAAAGGAATGATGTTGGTGGTTCTCCAAAGAGGAAATCTACTAGGTGAGGAAAAGAAAACTCACCAAGAAAAATATCTGATTCAGAATCGTCCTCCCATGGACATGATTTTTTTGTCCAGTCATTGAAGAAACTGGTTGGAAATATACCAATATTCCCTATTATACACTCGAGATGCCAAATTATTCAACATTTATTGAATTAGAAATCAGATTCAGTATCCATGGTAATGGATAATCACATCAGGATTGAGGATAATTTTAAAACCATTTTCATAAACAACAAATCCCACAAAAGATCTTGTAATAAACTGATTAGCTGGTCAAAGAAAACTATAAAAGACATGAGATTTCATGATGAATTCCAAGATAGTGTCAAGGTTTCATTTGACAGTGAAGATATGAAGATCAAGGTTCTCACAAATAGATTTGAGTAAAAAAAATTCCCTAGAATAGAATTCCCAGATTCAAGAAGTAAAATATCTGAATGAGACGTCTTATTTAGTTGCATAGAGTTAGAAAAGAGAAATGGATCTTGGGATTGAAATATAAGATAATCTAGTTAATCAAGAAGAAGTTTTGAAGGGTCAGGAAATATCTCTTAAGTCTAAGGAAGGAAAAATCAAAGCCTTAGAGAAGAAAATAGAAGATCAGGATCAGATTCTAAAACGTGCAGTGGACGGTCAGAAGGAGCTCAAGAAGCACAAAAACCATAGTAAAGAAGTTTATTCCAAAAGAGAAGGAAGGATAATCTTGTTTCAATTATGATATTTTGTTGTGTTCCTTCCTTGTATAAATTTCTCAAATCATAATGAAATTTTGAGTTGTTCTTCATATATTTGGTTTTTTAGTACTAATATTTCAGGTACCAAAATTTCTTTTCCATTCCCTTTAATACTTTTTGAATATCATAAAGGGGGAGAATGAAAAAAAGACTACTTTGTAAAGAAGAAATTTCCCTAAGGGGGGTTCTTATTCAAGAATATTTCCGTATGCAATTAAATGTCAAGTCTCAATTTGGAAATCTAGAATACAATCCTTAGTGTTTCCAAAGACTAAGGGGGAGTTAGTCATATTCATCATTTCCCAAGTGTTATGGGATTTATGTTTTATGTTTAAAGACTAGAACAATATATTCTATGTCATTATATTCTTTGTCATAATGATTTTTGTGCTTTCCAAAAAGGACGAGATTGTTGAGTCAATAAGGTTTCCTTATGACTTTTCCATTCCTTCTTGTTTTGATTGTCACAAACGCCCTATATTAAGGCAAATTTTATTTACTCTCTAATTTTACTTTATAATTAAAATTTTCCTTCCTCATGGAAAATTTATCCTTACCAGTTTTTCGTTGTTCATATTTTAGTCTAACTTATTTTATGTCTAAGTAGAAAATTCAGTTTCATATATAAAACCTCTGAATCATATAAATACATGAATATAGAGCATTCTGTTTCAGGATCTGAATTCAGGTTTTGAATTCTCTAAATTCAAACTCCGAACATTATGAGTTCAGACTCTGAATTCTCCTAAAGTCTGACTCTGAATTCTTCTGGATTCAGACTCCGAATTCCCATAATTTCAGACTCCAAATTCTACTAAATTCAATCTCTCAATTTCAATGAATTTCAAACTCTGAATTCATTAGAAAAAGAAAATATGAATATTTATTTATTATAGAGACCGAATGGTTTTTGGTTAGATTCTGATATTTTATTTTTCCTTGCATTTTGAAAAAAATGTATTGGTTATGAAACCATATTTTTTATTACACTTTTCTTTGTTATAAAACGATGTCGTGCATTCAGTTACTGACTAACCGTTGTTTGAGTGACACAAGTACATGTCCCTCTAAAATTTAAGTAAAAATATGACAATTGGGGGAGGGAGCATAATGCTGATGTTGTGCCAATAAATAAAATCTCATTTGAAGGAGCTCATTACTGTTCTATGACTCTAGATATTACATGTTGTTTAAGTGATTTCTTGAGAGATACTCTCATTCTTAGTGTGTACTAAACTTCTAGTTCCGAATTGCTTGGTGTGACTTTAAATGTTGCTGAGTACATTCGAGGGCTTCCAAGGATAGGAAGACAGAGGTGTCGACTACCTTAAAGATCAAGGACTTCCTTGGTGAGAAAGACAAAGGTGCCGACTATCTTGAAGTTAAGGGCTTGATGGGATAATAAGACAAACTCCAATCTTCGTATCGAGGTCTTTCCTTGGTGTGGGTAAGATAGACATTCTTGAAATTATAAATCAAGGTAACTTTATCCAAGTTTGTTGGATACCCTTCTCTTTGGGATAAAAGATTTACTACTTGTTACTTGTAATTGTTTCACATTTTCCACTGCATTTTGGTTGTTGAGGAAAGTATAACTATCATATACTTCCTTGTACTTGTATACTCTAATTAAGTAAGATTATATATTCTTTATGGTAGAATCATTATTCTTTGTAAACTTTTTTTTAGTTTCATTTCCAGAACCGCATTTCAGAATTACATTCTCGGAATCACATTTACAGAATCAAGAATGTTTTTAGTACTAAGAGGTTTTTTAAATTAACCTTGTTTAACTTTTTTAAACATTACCATATTTAAGAGTACCAAAGGAATTTTTTAAAGCATACAATTCACCCCCCACTATTGTATATTGAGAATCCATATCATTAGATACAACAATCTGTATCATTTATTATTTAGATCCTATACATGTATCCCTCTTAAAGAATTTCATACCAGACCCTTCACATGTACTCTCTTCAGAGGTGGTACAGTTGGAGGATGATCTATTTTACAAGGAGAAGCCAGTGAAGATCTTGGATTGTAGAGACAATGTTTTAAGCCACAACACTACTCATCTGGTCAAGGTACTTCGGTGAAACCATAAGTACGAAAAGGCAGATGGGAACTGGATGAAGCAATGAAGGAAAAGTACCCACACCTATTTTTGTCATAGAATGTCAAACAAACTTTAAAGGGAGAAATTTCATAAGGAGGAAGAATGTAATGACCCAATGTTTTTCAATGGAAATTACCTACTCATAAGTATGTCATAAAATAAATGAAAACACAACATAATGAACTACTATATTCCAAGTGACCATTAAACACAAGTTTTTCACTTCTGTGATTGGAATTTCCAAAATTTGACATACACAGTTGTGATCAGTATGTTAATTGGAGTCCGATAAGAAAAACATAATTTTTGGTGATTAGTAACCTACCCTTATGAATAGTAACATACCCTTATGAATAGTAACATGCCCTAATGAATAGTAACCTTACCAATTATAATATATAAATAATATTCATGTTGAATATATGATATACCTATATTTTATAATAAGTAAATAAATTATTCATAACAGGTTTTTGATAATAAATTATGATTTTAATTAAATATTAAAATAATAATACATTGAAAATATTTTTTGAATAATGGACTTCATTTTTGGATTCTACATGTCAAAAAATGGTAAGATTGAATTTTTGTGATTTTTCTGAAATAGTTGAATTTTTTATGAATAGTAAAATACCCTAATTTAAAAATAAGCTAAATAAGCTAATTATTGAGTCATGTATGATGTTATGCTGATGTAATCCCACATAGTTCGGTATCACATTATAAATTTACTATTAATGGTCATGGAAGACTTATTATTCCATGCCTTATAGGGAAATAATAAATTAATGAATTTTATATTGAGAATTCCCCTCTCCCTTCCACTATAAAACCCCCCTTAACCACCCCTTCTCTTCACTCCTCTCAAGCCATGTGCCTTTCCAATATTCTTCCCAAATATTTCCCCAAGATCACCCCCACGTGAAAAATCTCATATACTCTTCAAAATACCAAAACATTTCCCCTTAAGAGGTTCACAAAGGAGGAAGTCTCAAGAGGTAAATTCCTCTTCCTAGTTCTTTCATTTCTTTTAAGTTGTTTTATTTATTGTTTCTTTCCTAACCTACCTTCACCCAAATGGAATGATAACTCCAGTAGCATAAATGTACTATAATTATATTATTCTAATCAGATACTTCATTATATTCTCTCCTTTCATCTCCTTTTGTTTGAAAGAAATGAAATTACCATTTGAGATGTGCCAGTTTAGCACATTTAATGACAAAACATTATCAATTTCTATTGTCATATTCGAATCTGATCCTGAAACCATTTTTGTAATTGTTGAACAAGATTATATTTATCTAAAATATCCTATTTTTATTATGTAATATTTCTGTACAAATGTTATTAAGTTATAAATCAAAACATGTTCTTTGTAATCAAACACAACAAATAACAAAAACAGGCGTCACAATGGTTTATATAATTGTTCGACTTCAATCTAAGTAAACAAATTAAATATTAAACCAATTAATCTCATGTATTTTTAATAATAGAATATAAATTCATTTCTTTACAACCACTTATATCTTTCATGTTTATCCAAACATGAATATAAGTGAACCGATCTTTTAAAACCAAGTAAACAAAAGAGATCGAACAGTGAAATTAAACCTTATAACTAATCCAAAAGACATTGAATGAATGAAAAAGGGTTATAATTAATCAATTAAATATAGAAGAGGTTTTGGAATTATTAATTAATTATCCAAATTTGTTTATTCTGGTCTTTAATAATATGTGGATAACACCAACAGATTTAGGGTTAGGGATCCCCTCCATTTCTCTCTTAATCAAGATTTTACTCTATGCTATGATTTTTATGTGTAATCACAATTGGTGGGGTATGTTTTCACAACTTCCCCATACTTCCCTAATGTTTTATATGTTATGAGAAACACCTTTCTCTCATCAAGCCTTCCTAGTTACACCTGATACCATGCTAATAAACTGTAATGAATTCTACCAAAACTTCCTTTATTCCTTCGGGTTTCTCTATCTTACTTTTTAACAAAATGTATTTGTGTATTTTACGTAAAACTTATATATTCTGTTTATATTTTCAAAAAACATGTTCCAAGAACCATCTCTCATTCACTTTCATGGATATAAATTCTTTTAAGTTAATTCCTCTTCGATACTTACCAATAAGCACACTCGTTTTAAGGGAACATCCCAAATTATTACTTGGTTTCATGTGCACTATATCCTCTGTTTTAAGAGACCATTTCCATTATAAAATCAATATTTTTTTTTGAAAACCATCTTGGTACACTTTTGGTCTTATATAAATGATCTTTCCCTTTTCTATTTTAAAATATCTATAGTATTTTCCTTATAACCGCACAAAATTTTTGAATGCTAAAATTTTACAAATACATTTCATATAAGTTGGCACTCCTTTTTGATATCACGTGCCATGATATATTCAAATTGAATGTCAATATATTTTATAATCCTTTTATTTCATGGATACTTTCATGATATTCTCATTTGTTATGCTTTCTATCATGATTGATGTACCCAATTGTTTCTATGGGTATCCTTATGTTTATGAACGGTTGATTATATATGATTATTTATAGGGAAAGACTATTTATGTGGAAATAATATTAATGAAAATTTTGAGATGGGTGCCCCCAGATAGCGCTCTAATATATTGGGTAAATTTATGTCTAATGAGATGCGATGTGAAATGGGATTGGTGGTTAGCCTTTACCTATACTATAATTGGAAACGAGATTAGTGATTTTCCATGAACCGTACTAAATATATATCATATGTTTCTGCCAAATTTATATGATTACATGTATATATAATCCCATGCTTATATGATATTATTACATATGTTCTAAGATTTGTTATCAATATATCATACCTCCTAACTCATGTGCTTATGATGTATCCTTGTCTTCATTCCCTTACTGGGCTTTCTAGCACATCCCTTTGTTCATGTGTTCCCCAGGGTACTTTATGTAGAAGTAAGGGATCAGAGAACGTTAGGCACACTTTATGGAGAACAAATAAAGAAGTGTTTTAGCCCCATGTTTTACGTTATATGTACCTAGTCTTCCAAGACACTAGACATAATGATCCATGGCTTGTACTCTAATGATTAATTACGCTTAAAATAGTGTAATGTTATATGTAAACAGCTTAGGTCCCAATTATTTCATACCATGAACATAGTAATTTTTTATGAATATATAAGGATTTATTATGTTTAAAAACATAATTTAGAAAACTTTAATTTTAAAATATATAGGGTTGTATAACATAGACTTTCTCTAATATAATTCCATTTAAAAAAATATAATTTTTACATCCATTTGAAATAGAATTATGTTTTTAAAACTATTGAAGGATAATAGAATTAAAATTTCTTCCATACTAGAAATAAAATAAAAATAATCTTTAAATTAAATTACCTCTTCCTAGGAATAACATTGAGTTACTAGTTTTTTATTATTTTTAACGTTGTTTACAAATTCATAAAAATTATTATAATAAATCCATTTAGTTCCTAATATAGGTTTACCTTTTAGAAATTAATCTAAATCCAACACTTTATTCATATCAAATTGATTTAATCCATAATTTGTAGTATTAATCAAATTTGAATTGATTAAATTAATTTCAACATTTATATGAATTAATTTGGAAACAAAAGTAGAATTGGAACAAAAAACTGTCCTTCTGGTTTGAATTCTAGTTTTCTCATGAAAAATTACATTACCAATCAAGTGATATTTAAGTGTATTCCATTTTTTCAATTAGTTGTAGATTATATACTTTCCCCCTCAATAGATTCATTATCATTATTTTTATCATTATCTTCACTAATGTAAAATTTAATAAACTCATCATTTTCATTGATCAATCAACAATTATTCTTATTAGAAATGATTTCATTTAACATAACATTCATAGATTCAAAAATAGGTAATTTATTTGTATTTAAAACTGTATGATCTCTACTATATTTTTTACATCCCTAAAATATATCTTCATCTAATTTTGAGTCAAAATTTTCAGAATTATTTTTTGAATTTAATATGAACAATTTACAGCCAAAGACCCTAATATAACAGACATTATGTATAAATACTTTTAAAAGTTCATAATGGGTCTTATTTTGGAAATAAGAAATTAAAACCCTATCTAAAACATAGAATGGTGTATTTAAATCCTCTTGCAAAAAATATTTAGGATTAATGTATAACTTTATAATTACCCTATCCATGTCTTGATTATATTTTTTTATTTATTTCTACCACACCATTATGTTGTGGTGTCATAGAAAATGGGAAATAATGTTTATAAAGTTTTTTTTAAAAAAATTATAAAAATAAATATTTATAACTTCACCAAATCTATCACATATAAAATAGATGATTGATGATTTTCAAAAAATTTGAAAAATCATAAAGAATAAATAAAATGGATAATGATTCTGTTTTATTTGATGGGATATAACGCCATATTAATCTATTGTAATCATCTACAATTATAAAATGTATATTTTTACCACCAAAGCTATCATTTTCTGTTTTTCCAAAAAAAAGTCAAGATGGAGTAATTAAAACATTTAGCTGTACTATTATAATGTATGTATTCAAATCTTCTGTTTTGTTTTTGAACTTTTAATAAAGAGTCAAACAATAAGTAATTACTTGTATGTTACTTGGGATGTTTTAGAACCTATAAATGCCTTGAAATTTTATGCAATATTATGAAATTTTCAGGTATAAGACTTTTATGCCACAAAATTTCATCTACTTTTATCACAATGAGACACATAACCTTCTATTTTTTAGATCATAAGAGTCAACAGAATATACATTTTATTTCCTATTTATAGAAAATAAAAATAATTTATATTTCAAAATTGTACATTTATCATTTTAAAATATAAATTTTAATCCATCAACATATAAATTTTAAATATATATGATATTATGTATTAAAACATTTACATGTAGTACCTTTTATATTATAACATTTTTCGAAAAACCAACATCACATTTACCATAAATCTGACTGTGATCATTATCTGAAAATATAACAAGGAAAACATCACATTATTTAAATGATGAAAAATTGAAATATCACCTTTCATGTTATTGGAAAAACTAATGTTTAGAATACATGATTCATTGATAAATATAAGAAATATATCTTGAAATTAAATAATCAAACAGTCCATTTTGAAAATTATTCTAAATTTTGTCTAACTGGACTGATAGTAGAAAACATAGGCACCTAGAGAAGGATTAAATCAATTACTAGTAGTTTCATTATAATTTAAATCAATAGATAGGAAAATTTCAATTATTTATAAATGAAATTTTAAATCGTAATGAACACTCATCAGCATAATTCCCTTTTATTCTTCATTTAAAAAAGGTTACACATAAAATTTATTGTTTTGATCTTTTATCAATGTAACCCTTATTAAGACATTGAGTAATACTGCGACATCCATAACCATTAAATATTTTTATTGAGGACATAGTCTTATCATATTTTTGTTTTCCTATAAATAAAGTAAATAAATAATCTTTAATATTAATAACATTATTTATTAAAACCATATTTTCTTTTTGAATTGTTTTTTATTATGTGAGTATCACTTCATTGGATCGAGATGTTTTCTTTAATAATTGTTTATTTTCATTTGGTAATTTCTTAAATCCATTTTATACATTATACAGATCATCAAAAACTAAATTAAATTATATATCATGATCATTATCAATAACTACCAGAAAAAATTTTAATCGTTTCATTTTCATTATTTAATTTTTTTCATTTAACAATTAATATCATATTTATATTTATAATTATAAGGAATAAAGACTTTAATATTTTCAAAATCCATTTTAAATTTCTAATTGTCATTAATAAACCTTTTATTATTAATTTTTAGGTCTGTGTACTTTTCAAATATTTGGGATCCATCATTCATTAATGTTTCAATTTCATTATGAAATTTCTAACCATTTTAATTTTCATAATCATAATCATAAAATGATTTATAAACAATATTTGTTTCATATCAAGAAAAAAAATATGATAAAACAATTAGGGATTTATTAACTTATTTAGGAGATAAAAACTTATCTCACATGTAATACCCATCAATGAAATATTTCGTATCTCATGTTTACATCTTGAATAAACATTTGATTCAAAATCTACTGAACTGTCTTGAACTCTAGACAATGATTTTTTTCCTTTATTATTTTATCTTTTCCATTATTTGGATATTTTAGTTTCAGGGAATTATTCTTTATGTGGCCTTTCTTTGTGAACTCATAACAGTTTAATTTTGAAACATCATTATTTGTAGTAGTATTACATTTCTTATAGTCCTTTTTGGAATTCCTCTTAAAATGCATATCTCTACCATTATTCATGAAATAGAAAATACAATAATTTATGTATTACATATCATTTTCAATCTCCTAACACTCATATTCCAATTCATTTTATGTATTAATAACAATTTTATTTAAATTTCAAAATTTTAATTTTAGTAGAATAATCATTAGAAATATTATTCAACACTTACTCATATTGTATTAGAGATCCTATATGTTAATTTAAATTATACTCCTAATAGTATTACTCTAATCGATGGGAAAATTATTTTCATTCCATATCTTTTGTAGAGATATTATATCTCATTCAACTTGATCTATGTTTCCTAAAACATCTTCAAGATACCTCATAACATTGATTGTACTTTTTAACCAATGGAAAATATGATTTTAAAATTACTCATCATCTATCATAAAGATGTTGTATTATTTTGGGAGAACATATAGCTTGGTTATCATCATATTGTCAGTACCAAACTGATTCAATTATGATATTCTCCATTTTTGATGAGCTATCTTACAAAATAAAGCATGACTATATACCAATATACTTATTTAATAGTAAAAAAATTATTAAATTTATAGTTAAACGTATATTTTTCCATTTCATTACCAACCAGTGTCTCTATGTCAATTATCGGTATCCCATATGTCTTTTCCATTATAATCTAGTGGTCCACACTCTGTATTTTTAGGTAGGATTACATTATTTATTTACAGCATCTATAGACATACCAATTATTGAATATGTGTTTATGTGGAATCCAACAATCATTTTCATTGATAACTACCATATTAATAAAATATTTTATTCTATTCCATATACTATTAATCCTATGATATGAGTTGACCCATAGATAAACATAATTAGAAGAAATAATAACCTTTCAAAGTCATATGACCTGATATGAATTTTTTGGACCATTATTTATGGAAAATATAATGAGTGGTGGTGAATATTACATTTAAGAAAATAAATTCAAAAAAAATCACAGCTTTTAAAATCTTAATCTATAGTGAGTGAAATGTTATTGTGTAATGTGGTAGAGGTAATAAAAATGAAGAACAGAAGATTTTTTGTATTTGGATTCACAAATTTCAAAGTCCACTATTCAATATCCTATAATCCTTGTGGAGACTAATACCCAATATGAAACACAATATTAATGGTGTAAGAACCTTATTACATATCAAACCACTTAATCAAACTAGAGTGACAATAGAATCTTGATATAAGAGGCCAACCTTGTCTGCTTACCATAATTTTGATCAAGATTCACAACCCAAGGTTTCTATTTGGTGGAAGAATAATTATAGAAACGAAATACTAGATTTTTATGATAATCTAATATAATTGATAGAAAAAAATTGATATTCATCAAAAAAAAAAGGATAAAAATAAGATATATCTTGATGGAATATGATGAAGAACCTTCCAAGGATCTTATAACAAAGGGAAGAAGTAACTAGTGGGTAAGAAATAACCCACCATTGAATTTAAACGGTGTGTAAAAATAATCAATGATTTAGACTGGTGATAGGTCTCTAAATGCTTGTTGGGTCTTAATGGTGGGTAGATTCACCCCCGTTGGTATTTAACAATGCTGACTCAACAACCACCATTGGTATTTTTCAATAATGATTCATTGATAAACTAAAAAGGGAGGTATTTGAATTGAAATTGGGCTAGAAGAAAACTAGATGAATAGATTATGAAATGAGGAAACAAGAAGATGATGAAAATTATGAAACTCGAATGATGTTTCAAAATAGGAAGCCAAACTAGAAGAAATAAAATTGATATTCGGAAAAAATCCAGAGAGAATCGATGGTATACTTTTTTTGTTTCCATTTTTATTTTATTTTGAATGTCAGTCTTCTTGGGAAGAAGAAATATTTTCCCACACCAATATTTATACAAGGCATCCAATCGGTTTATCAACCAAAGTGTGGTGAGTATCTGTTCAGATAAAAACACAGCACATAAATAGTGGAAAAACTAGCACAATCCCTTTTCCTATGGGTGTGAACTACGGTCCTTATACAAAAGCCCACACTTTATCTGCATGTACTATTCACACCTAAAACTAGCCTCCTTGGTTGTCCATCCCACATGGTTGACCAAATGATTCCTCTATATGGTTTAGGGTGTTCTAGGTTCTTATAGAGGATGGCCCTAATTTTTTACAAATGAATAATAAAATAAAATTAAGTACAGGTAATATGTAACATAATATATCATATTAAAAACATGTAAAAATATAAAATTATAATAAATATTTCATAAATATTTTTAGTACTATAAAAAATTATTATATAATTAAAAACACAAAAAATTTAACAAACCTGATAATACAATAAAATTATAATAACGAGTAATTTTTCAAAAAACATAAATGTCGAGAGAGTATTTAAATATATTAAATAGTAATATTTTATCACTTATAGGTTATAAACTCTTTAAAAAGGATATATTTTCAATATATAATTTCATAACATTCTTGATCCATTCATATCTAGTTTCTCTTAAATACACATCGGTATATTTATGTCAGTTAGAGAAACTCAAAAAAAGAATAGCTGTATTTTGGTACATCGAAACCAATGTTGATTTCATATAACTTTACAATCATTTCCCATTATAATTTACTAATCCTTTTATGAAAAATTATTCATATTGGATAATATATCACTTATATATGTAAACATAAAACCACCGATGTGGATTTAACATTACTAAATTGTATGTGTCGCCAAAATCATTCCCCACACTATGACTTGTAGATTTTTATATTCTAATTCAAACTCATATATATCTAGATCTTACATTTAATTGAATTTTAGATTTCTACTACTCTCTAGATATATAATTTCTTCCCCCCTATATTTATTTCTCATATTCACTTATATCATTCTATCTTGAGGGTAAAATCACATTACATTTTTAGGTACTTTTGATGTTTCTAGGTACCTCTATTTTAGAGTAGTGACGAATGAGATATTCGGGAGATTTTTAAATGTTTTTTTGAGGAAAAGGGAAAGTCGCACGGGCGGTGCACGGGCTGTCTAAACCGTGCAGCCAAACCGTGCGTAGTTGGTCTTGGATGCGATAGCTTCCGTACAGGTGGCACACATTTTGTCTAACCGTGTGGAAAACCGTGTGTGGAGTGACTACCTAGGCAGTGGCTAATGCACAGTTAGCGCACGACTTGTCTAACCATGCTGGAAAACTGTGCGGCTACATAAATGAGATACTATAAAAGTGATCTCACTCGTTTTTGCCTCTAAGTTCCTCATTTTTTCCACCAAAGCGGCCCTAACCAGGTTTTTTGCTTCTACTAACCTCATAAGATTTTATCCCATCATTCTGGAGGCGATCCAAAGGCTTCTATTGGCAAATCAAAGCAGGATTTTTGAGGTATGTGGTCATTCTTCATCTTTCTTGATCAGTTTCTTAGATCTACTGAGATCTACTTCTCATCTTTTCTCGGTTTCTTAGATATATACTCGTTATGGGTAGATCTAAGTGTGTGGATGCCAGACATGATGATATTTGGTCTTGATCTTTCTAGGAGAAGATATCTAATGTGGGTTCTTAAAGAACCAACCTGGTTTTGCTTGAGCGTTCTTCGACCATTGTGGTTTTCGTCAAAACCATTGAAGTAGGTGGTTCCATCCCGACTTGCAAAATTTATTATCTTTGTATTTGTTTTATTTATTTCAAATATTGATTTAAATTCACATTGTAATTTTTTTTTCAATTAAATTGATAAAAACCTGATTCTAGTGAACTGAGATATTTGAAATGGTTTTGGAAAGGAAATTTGGAAAAACCCAATTCCATGAAATTGGGTGTGTTTATGTAAATTGGATAATTTAAATTATTTAATTTAAATTTTGTATTTGATGCAAATGATTTCAATTATATTGATTAATTTAATTTTGGAAATAAATTGTGTAATGATAGAATTGGTTTTAAATGGATTTCAAACTGGTGAAAATGGCTTAAAATTATTTCATTGAAACCTAGTGGTTTTATGTTGTTAAAAAAGGCATGTTTTTGAATAAAACCTATTTGGTTTTAAATGGAAATAAATTGTAACTTTTCAAATGGAAGGACGGGATTGATCGTATTTTTAAGTATTCTTAAAATAGTTCACCCATAATGTAAGAGCGCATGAAAGCATTAAGTGGTGAGTGATTTATTTAGATACAATCTACACTACGGCAACATTTTAAAACATACATGTTGTGGGTAAAATCCTCGATGGGTTGGTGATGAGTCTCTTTTGGCCAGTTTCATAGGGACGTGTGTATACACATTTTGCTGAGTTCTCATAGAGAGTGTAGAATGTTATAACTGGTTATTACTATCATACCTTTTAGCAGATGACCATGTTTCTCGCTTGTTTATTTATATCTAAGATATAAATGTATGCCAATAATTTTGAACTGCATTACATGTCTACGGAATTTATATAAACTATATTATATAAATGTTTTACATAATACATTGTTTTATAAATATTCCATAATTTGTAAAATCATTACTTCAAATATTTATTTCCATCATTTAAAAATGTATAGCATGTTTTGTTAAAATATGATTTTGAATTTCCAAACCTGTTTATTTGGAAACTGATATCTTGTTTTGGATGATCTATATTTGTCATCTGATACAGAAACTTTGGTGGTATCCGACTGGGCTTAGGCTCACTCTGTACTTTTGCATTCGTGTGTTTGTAGACTTCCTTCAGCAAGGTTCGAGAAAAGGGATGGGATCTCTTGGAGGTGGATACAGCTGTTGAACTTGGTCTTGGTGAGTTGTGTCCTTAGGGACTTTGGGGCTGTTTTCCCATTTTTAGTACTTGGGTTGTAGTACTTAGGCTTTTTATGTCTCTTTGTATTCTGGTACATTACTCCCAATGGAGTTTTTTTTAATTCATGATGTCTTGTATAATTTAATCCACATTGTTGGTGGAAAATTCATTCCCACTTTCATGTTATGTGATTCCAGGTGCTAGTCGCCGACCTGTGAGGATCGGGAACACCCTTCGGGCTATTTCAGGGTTTTCTCGGTTATCGGGTTACCAGGGTACCTGGGCTAGTTTGTGAAAAAATGGTATAAAAGGAAGGTTATGCATATTTCCTTCATGACATTATGCATTTGATTATTCTTGTCTAGAAATAGGAGGTAGTTTTGATTGAGTTCCTGACCAGTACTCATCGCAATGAACCTTAAGTCACCGGGTTTGGTTAGGTATTTTCCCTGTTTTGATTTGGATAGAGTGGAATCCAAATCTTGTTTATCTCTTCTATTTAGAATGGTTTTCCTTTTTACTCAGTTTTATTGTTAATATAGTGTATTTTTATATTGAGTAGCCTCATTCCACCATGAAGACGTGGGAATCAGATACAAAAAAAGGCTGCAACGGAATATCAACAAGTGAGTCCAATTGTCGATCCGAGTCTGGTTGAGGTGACTGTTCACACTGTCCAATATCTAGGATAGGCACCACCTCCAGTTCCTATTCAGGGTCCAACTATAGATCCTTGTAGTGATATTCTATGATGTCATTATCAATAGTTCCTATGCCAGAGACCACCAGTTTTAAAAGGCTTCACTGGCCCTCAACATGCGGGGGAATGGTTGAGTAAGATTGAACATCTGTTTGGGTTATTTGAAGCACCTGATGTGATCAAGGGGAAGTGTGGAACCTTTGTGCTATATGGAACAAGTAGGATATGGTGGGACATGGTGGTGAAGGCTGGGAAACATGAGGGTCAAGAGGAGAAAGACTTTAGGTTTCTTTTCAATAACCAGTTCTATCTATAATCAATGGTGTTGGCCAAGGCTATGGAGTTATTCAAGCTTGAGAAAGCCAACTAAACCATGACTGAGTACTCAAATCTCTTTTCTGAGTTGGTACAGTTTTCTCATGAGATTGTATCTAATGAGAAAATTAAGGCACGGAGATTCAAGTTGGGGCTTCGATCATATATCCATTCTCAGGTTTTCTTACTGAAGCAACCCATTTATGCTGATATGATGGATTGGGCGATGATGGTTGAGATGGACCTGGTATGAATGTCAGGGATCAAGGAAGTTTGTTTCCCTCATAGTGGCAGTGTTTGTTCCTTTAAAGGAAAAAAGAAGCATGACATTTCTCATGGTATTTCTCGACAATAGAGTCATTCTAATCCACTAGTAGCGCCAGGAGGGGATTCTTTGACTTGCTATCAGTGTGGAGAGCCAAGACATTCTATGAGGGTTTTCACTGAGGCACCCAAGAACTATAGCTCCTATGGACATTTAGGGAACATACAGAGATTCTTCCATCACTTCTCTACTCCTTCCAGTAGAACAGGATCATCAGCACCTCGAAAAACTGTGGGGTAATCAAATTCATCATGTACAAAAGTGTTCTAGCCATAGGCAACCGGAACGAAGCTTCTTTACCCAGTAGAAGAGTCAAAAAAGGTAGTTGATATCGGTCCTGAAACTGTGATAGGTACCATTACTATTACTTCATCTTTAGTGGATACTCTTTTTGATACTGGTTCATCTCACTCATTTATTTCAACACATATTGTTAATTTGTTTAATCTACCTAAGAAGATTTTATCTTGTGCGATGGATATTACTACACCCTTTGGTACAATGAGAGAGATGGGTCTTCGTAGTCTTTCCTATGCCATATCTCTATCAGGTGTTGATCTTGCTTGGAGCTTTTTTGGTTCTTGACATGAAATATTTTGATGTCATATTTGAGATGGATTCACTCATTTCCAATAAATCCCAGATCGATTGTTATCTTCGATGGGTCTATCTTACTAAACCCTGTGGTGTACCTCTTATTTTTCAATGAGAATGGGACCCAAGATCATGCAGAGCTAGACAATCTTATCCAGAGTTTGGTAAAGTTCTATCAGTGTTTTCTTTTGATCTAGAGAGAGATTCAATGTGTGGTGATCTTCCTCCAGTTATCGCTGAGTTTCCCGACGTTTTTCCTTCTGACTTATCTGGTTTTCCACGAGTAAGGGAGGTTTATTTTTCTATTAACTTAATGTCTGGTACTCAACTTGTTTTTATTCCCAATTACAGAATGGCTCTAACAAAACTAAAAGAACTGATGTCTCTATTAGACGATCTTCTTGATAAACATTTTATATGCCTGAGTGTGTCACCTTAGGCAGAACAAGATCTCTTTTCCATGAAGGCTGGTGGTTCAATTCGCTTATGTCTTGATTATCGAAAGCTCAATCTAGTTACAATAAAAAAAATATCTGTTTCCACGAATTTATGATTTTATTGACCAATTGAAAGGGGAAAAGTGGTTTTCAAAAATTTATCTTTGATGTGGTTACCATCAGTTGAGGATAAAATAATATGACATTCATAAGACTGCCTTTCTGAGTAGGTATGGCCATTATGAGTACCTATTTATTCCCTTCGGCCAAACAAATGCTCTTGTAGTTTTGATGCATTTGATGAAGAATGTTTCCTGTGAGTATCTAGATACTTTTTTGGTAGTCTTTTTGGATGACATTCTTGTCACTCCAAGTCTGAGGAGGATCATGTGCATCATAAGAGAACAGTTCTGAATCACTTAAGGAATCACTGACATTATGCCACGCTTTTAAAGTGTGATTTCTGTATTTGGGAAGTAAATTTCATGGGACATGTCATGTTAGAACAAGAAATATCAGTTGATCTTGAGAAGGTGAAGGCTGTTATGACTTTGGAACAGCCACGAAATGTTTTCGATATTTGGATCTTCTTTAGCTTAGCAGAATATTATCACCAATTTGTTAAAGTCTTCTAAAGGTTTTCTTCTCCAATGACTTCTTTGACTCAAAAGGGAGTGAATTTTTCATATAATGATAAATTTCAGAGTTCTTTTGTTGAGCTAAAGTGTCTTTCGACTAATGCATCAGTGTTAACTCTTCCTGAGGCTAGGATAGGTTACATGGTCTTCTGTGATACATCGGGTTCATGTTTGGTATTTGTCCTTATGCAAGGTAATCATGTAGATTCCTATAGATCTCGTCAGCTTAAACCTCATGAGAAGAACTATCCTACCCATGACGTTGAACTTGCAGCTGTAATGCACACACTTAAGTGTTAGAGACATTACCTTTGTGGAGAAAGGTTTACTGTGTATTCAGACCAAAATATCTTGAGTTATATATTCTCTCAAAAAGATTTTAATCTCCACCAAAGGTGTTGGGTGGAGTTCCTGCAATCTTTTGACTTTGACATTGCTTATACCCCGGGGAAAGGGAATGTAGTTGCAGATGCATTAAGAAGGAAACTTCCATCACAAGATATGAAGGAATCTTCAGAATAGGGGAGTTTGATGGCTCTTTTTCTGAGTTGCATATTGGAGTTTAGGGAAAGGGGAATGAAGTTTATTTATCTAGTATCCAGTTGACGTCTTCTATTCTCGAGTAAATTCTTTAGGAACAAGAATTGGATGATTAATTCCATAGCATTATGGACTCTTTTTATGGTGGGGAGACCGACACCTAATGGTCGTTCTCGAAAGAGGGTGTTCTGTGTTATCGAAACCTTTATGTTGTGCCATTATCAGCAAGGAAGGATGTGATGGGGGATTGGCATAACTCTTAGCCACGAAGATGTTCTATGACATGTGGTGACAGTTTTGGTGGTTATGTATGAAGTAATAAATTGATGAGTTTGTATCTCATTGCTATACATGCCAACAGGTTAAAGCCGAGCACCAGAAACCATCAGTTTTTCTTCAACCACTTCCAGTCCCTACATGGAAGTGGGATGAAATATATATGGACTTTGTGGTTGGGTTAACACAAACCCAGAGGAAGAAGAACACGATATGGGTTGTGATCGAAAGGCTGGCCAAGTCGGCTCACTTTATACCTATTCGAGATACAACCAAAGTTGAGGAGTTGGGAAATATCTATGTGAAATATGTTGTTCATATCCACGAAGTTCCGTCTAAAATAGTCTCTGATATGGATCCTCGGTTTACTACATGCTTTTGTAGATTCCTTTAGGAGGCACTGGGATCTCAGGTCTATTTGAGCACGGCCTACCATCCACAGTCAGATGGCCAGATAGAGAGAGCTATTCAGATCCTTGAGGATATGCTCTGCACATGTGTTCTCGACTTTGGTGGGTTTTGGAATGATCATTTGGGGCTTGATGGGTTTTCTTATTACAATAGTTATAATTCTGTGATCAAAATGGATCCTTTTTAGGCATTGTATGGCCATCCTTGTAAATAACATATATTTTGGTCAGATATTGGTGAATGATCCATGGTAGGACCGATTTTGGTCCAAGAGATGATAGCTAAGATCCAATAGATTCATTAGATAATGTTGATACCACAGAGTCAGTGCACGTCTTATGTTGGTCTTCACCATAGACCTTTAGAGTTCTCATTTGTTGACCATTAGTTATTGAAGGTTTCACCCCGATTATGTCATCGACGGCTTAGGATACAAGGGAAGCTTGCCAGTCATTTTGTGGGACCTTTTGAGGTTGTTGGTATTATAGGGAAAGTTTCTTACCATCTTTCTCTACCACCACAATTGATGTCCATAAATAACATGTTCCATGTATCACAGCTGCAAAAGTATCTATCTGATCCGTCTTATGTTTTGGGCTAGAGTGATCTTGATATTGAACCAGATTTATCTATGACTGAATGACCAGTCAGGGTTGTTGATTCTGAGACCAAGGTACATTGTGGGAGAACGATACCTCTAGTCTGTGTTCTATGGAATCATGGTTTTGATTCTCATGAGACGTGGGAAAGGGAGGCACTAATGAGAGAGCAGTGGCCTCATCTTTTTGACGTGGAGGTTTCTTTATAGGCTTTCTTGGGACAGAAAGATCTTATGGTGGGGAGGTTGTAACATCACATTACAATTTCAGGTACTTTTGATGTTTCTTAGTACCTCTTTTTTGGAGTAGTGATGAATGGGTGAGTCAGAAGAATTTTAAATGTAGTGTTGAGATAAAGGAGAAGTCGCACGGGTGGTGCACATGTTGTCTAAACCATGCAGCCAAACCGTGCATAGTTGGTCTTGGAGGCAGTAGAATCTGCATGGGCGGTGCACAGTTTGTCTAAAAGTGTGTCCAAACCATGCATGGAGTGTCTTCCGAGGCAGTGGCTAATGAACGGTTAGCACACAGTTTTTCTAACCGTGCGGGAAAACCGTACGGCTACTTAAATGATATCCTATAAAAGTGGATCTCACTCAATTTTACCTCTAATTTCCTTGTTTTTCCTCATATGCGGCCCTAACTTGGGTTTTTTCTTCTCCAAAGGCTAGATAAGGTTCTCCCATCATTCCAAAGGATATCTAAAGGCATCTCTTGGTGAATCAAAGCCGGATTCTTGAGGTATTTGATCATTATTCATCGTTCTTGATCGGTTTCGTAGATCTACTTAGATCTACTTCTCCTCTATTCTCAGTTTCATAGAGTTACACCCCGTTATGGGTAGATCTAAGTGTGTGGATGCTACAGATCATGATATTTGGTCGTGATATTTCTTGGAGAAGTGATCTACGGTGGGTTCTTGAAGAATCATCCCGATTTTTCTTGAGTGTTCTTAGACCGTTGTGGTTTTCGTCAAAACCTTTGAAGTAGGTGGTTGTGTCCCGGATTGCAAAATTGATTATCAATGTATTTTTTGGATTTATTTTAATTGTCGATTTAAATTAAATTTCTCAAATTTGATTTCAATGAAATAGATAAAAACTTGATTCCAGTGAATCGAGATATTTGAAATGGTTTTGGCATGGAAATTTAGAAAAAAAACACCAATTCCATTGAATTGGGTGTGTTTATAGAAATTGGCTGATTTAAATTGTTTAATTTAAATTCTAGATTTGATGGAAATGATTACAATTAAATTGTAGAATTTAATTGGGGAAATAAATTGTGTAATGATGGAATTGTATTGAATGGATTTCAAACTGGTGAAAATGGAATAAATTTTTTTGATAGAAACCGAGTGGTTTTATCTTCTAAAAAAAGGCATGTGTTTTAATAAAACTTGTTTAGTTTTAAATGGAATGAAATTGGAAATTTTAAAATGGAAGGATGGAATTGATCGTATTTTTAAACATTCTTAAAATAGTCAGCCCATCATGTAAGAGTTCATGTAATCCTTATGCAGTTAGTGAGTTATTTGGATACACTCTACGCTGCGACAATGTTCTAAAACATACTTGCAGTGGGTCACATCCACAATGGGTTGGTGACGAGTCTCCTTTGGCCAGTGTCATAGGGACGTGTGTATACACATTTTTCTGAGTTTAGATAGATATTTTGGAATCCTATAACTGGTTAATACTATCGTACCTTTTGGTATATGACTATGTTCCTCTCTTGTTTATTTATATCTAAGATATAAATGTATTCTAATACTTTTGAACTGCTTTACTTGCATGATTAATTTATATAAACTATTCTATATAATTTTTTTACTTATGCCATTGTTTTAGAAATATTCTATCATTTATAAAATCATAACTTCAAAAATTATTTCCATCATTTGAAAATGTATAGCATGTTTTGTTAAAATATTATTTTGAATTGCCAAACCTATTTATTTAAAAATTGAAATCATTTATTTGGATGATCTATAGATGGAATCGGTTACAGAAACATTTGTGGTATCATAATGGGCAAGGGCTCACACCCTAATTTTTCCTTCGTGTGTTTGTAGACTTCTTTCTTCCAGGTTGAAGAAAAGGGAAGGGATCTCTTAGATGTGGATCTAGCTATTGATCTTGGTCTTGGTGAGTTGTGTCCTTAGGGACCTTGGGTTTTTTTCCAATTTTTAGTACTTGGGTTGTAGTACTTTGGCATGTTTATGCATATTTGGATTCTCGTAAATTACTCCCAGTGGAGTAACTTTTTGTTATTCATGCCATCATGTTTCTTTTCTTCTGCATTGTTGGTGGCAAAATTGTTCCCACATTCATGTTATGTGATTCTAGGTGCTAGTCACCGAGCTGTGGGGATCAGGATTGTCCTTCAGGCTATGTCAGGGATGACTCAGTTATCGGGTTAATAGGGTACCCGTGTTGGTTCATGACATTGAGGGTGATACAATCTTGAGTAGCTATCAGTTTATAAACTAAGATGCACATTGAATTTACAATGAAGTGTGTTCCTATCTATAAACACTCTTAAAAATGGTTCCCATTAAAAACAACTATTTCTATAACATAAAAGAATCCCATAATAACATAACCTATAAGATATTCATTGGAAATTTTTTGAATATGGTTAGTGGTCACAATACTTCTGAAAAAAGGGCATAAAGTTATTATTGAATACATTTAGTACTTGTAAATCCCCTGGTTGATCTGCCCTGTACTTTTATCACTACTATGATATCTATAAGGTAGTGTTATGATAGGAAAACCATTAATCTAGATTAAGGTGATTGATGAATATTTGGTAATGATATACTCCATGAAACCCTCCAATTTAATATTTTATCTTCTTACCAAGTACAATCATTACATCTATTTTCAATTCCTAAAATTTCATAATGGAATCATCAGAAGCACATGATGTTACCTCAATATTATCATTAGATTTGTTCAAGTTGTTGAACCAAACATAATCTATAGGTTATCTACCTCACCCTTAGTTCTAAAATAACGTTTTCCTAATATTAAATTAGTGAGTTTTGATAATACCTATTGGTTTTATCGCTAAAGAGACTCAATACTCTTCAATGTGTATCAGAAAAAAATTCCAAAACTTTTACATGACCAAGAATATCGTCCCACAACTGGGTATAAGTCATATAATTTATATTCATCATTCATTTACTATATTGTATATCTTTCTTTTAAGTATTAATTAAATTATAAATTATGATTTAGTACAACAGAAATCATTTCAAAATAAATAAAGGCTTTATGTGTCTGATTTAAAAATATGATAATATTTTCAAAACACTTAATAACAAAATATAGTTTTAAATTAATATATTTACCTTAATATTTGAAATTGGGATTCTTTAATTGTTGATATAGTAATCATCCTTTCTTGGCTACGAGGATAATTAACCATAATATAAATATGAGAAGAAAATTTCCTCCTATTATCTACAATACAAATAAATATTTTTTTCATTAAGATATATTGTAATATATCTATCGATGTTGAATTGGATTTAGGATTATAAACTAGATCATCCACTTATTTCACTATAAGTGTTGAGGAAACTAGTTCCCTCCAATCCATATATGGTAAAATAATCCCAATAAAATGATTGTTGAGTAGCTTATCTATATCGTTCATTCTAATGATCTTGATAAATATGAAGTAATGAGAATATAAGGATAATAATATTAGATTAGTGAATAACATATTATTCATATCCAATAACAACATCATTATCCCTGTATTGGTAACGGTCTTCATATTTTCACATAAATATTGTATTGATTATCCCATTTATCTTATGTGCCTATTTTTATATATCATTTTCAAGGAGATGAGTTAACTTGATGTTTTCATCGATGTATCTGTTATAGGATTCCTCCTCACCCACACATAACTAAGCTGAAAAAATTAGAATAGGGAACCCCATCACATTAAATTTAATTTTTAATTGTATTGTAGTGTGTAAAAACCTATAACAATCTTTGAAAAATATTCCAGTGGGAAAGTGATTGGTTTTTATTAATTATTACAGTGTACTTGGGGTATCATATTCCACTCTTTTATATTAATTTAATAGTGTTTTTCTATGAATTATCTTGATTACCAAAATGGGATGTAAAAATTTTAATTTATTATTCTCCAACTAAAATATTAAATCCTAATATGCCCATAATTTGATTGAAAATATCCTAAATCATTAGTAATATAGAGTGAAGGATCCATATATCCCTTCTGATAACTCCAATAGTTGTTTGGAATATTACTCAATGATATTTGGGTATGTGTATCTTTTCAAACACATTAACTCAATATTCCTTGAAAATTGATTAGACTCCCATAACATGAAATCATGATCTCATATCATATCAATGTGTTCCTAATTGTTTATTAAAGTCTCATTGATGTGATAAACCATTAATTAAAACTAGTTTATGTCATCCAAAAACATATTTTAATACTCACAGATAATTGAAATCACCATGATGAAGGTTGATCAATCACTTTGAACTATTATTGTATTTTAACTAATGTAATGTAAGGATTTACATACTAATTATTTTACTTCAGTTATTTTTTATCTATTAAACCTAATTATACATTTTTTTAATCGATTACATGCTTATTAATATTATTTGTATTGTATAAAATTAGTTTACCTTTTCTTGATATATTTTGTTACATGTAATGCATTTATTTTAATTTTTATTGTTACTAGAATGTGATTCGTTTTATTATTATCATTTCAAAGTCATCACACTCAAATAATTAATAATTCATAAAAAGAAACATTATTCATATTATTTTTTATTTTTTATTCTTTACATTCTTGATAAATATTGAACATGATAGTATAAAACCAACACATTATAATAATCAGCCATGAAATAAAAAATAATAATTACATGACTATGAGTTTACAACTACTGGACTATCCATAAAAAGAATAATAGATAAATAGAGACCCTAAGGAAATTACTTGAGTCGCTTATGAACTCTATCATACACCCCTAAACAATTATTCTTATCTCATTTTTGGTTTCACATCGGCTCATGACACTAATAGAACCATTGATAATGCCTCCAGTCATTAAAATTTACACTCACACACATGTGTGGGGAACTCTGGATTTCAAAAATAAATTTTATCACTCAAATGATGACATACATTCTCGTATACATTTAAAGAAAGAGAAAAAAGACACATATAATCAAATTGATTATAGATATCTCATTTTAAATCTCTAATTAAATAATTAAATAAAATATATAAATAACCAAACTTCCATGGTTCATTCTTACCTCATGATCATTCAAAATTAAATAATATTTTATTAAAAAAATCAAATGAAAAAATCTACTTGATTTAATATTTAATGAATTAAAATAGAATTAAAACAATTTTAATTAAATGTAAATATGTCTCATGGAACCTGAAATAATTTTATAAAACCTTAAACAATTAAAAATAATTATTTAATATTCTAATGAATCTTTTGGTTAGTTTTGACCTTAAACGGGTCCCTAAAAGTAAAATTAGGCTTATGATAGGATAGTTGTGATGGGTGGTATAAGGTCAGATAGACCTAACAAGGTTTGGGTTAGGCGACTTGGAAAAATATCAAGTCTAATACTGAATCTATGGAATTTTTTATAACATACAATGCTGAGTTGGGTGATGGTACTACAAGAGTACTCACACCAATTGAATGGGGGGGTTTTATTTAATGTTGTTGGTAACAACCACCCAAAAATTAATTATTACTATTCTATATATATATATATATAATATTTTTGATTTATCCTCAAATATGATTCTAATACACAACCCATTCATTGATCTTCCCCTAATTTTGACTCATACAACATTGACAACCCCAAATGTATTAAATCCAACTCCTACATCTAGTGATATATATATAATTCTAAAATATCACCATTCTATATTGATCATAGTATGATTTTGAAAACATATATTGACATTGTTTTATTGGTGTTAGGACAATACCAATTACATATTTTCAAATTATTTCCAATTTAGTCAACATTTGGACTTAAATAATTGCATGGACTCTTTGATTACAATTAGTTAACTGGGCATGCTAAAAAATCATGAAAATAGGGGAGATTTTAACTGTTTTAGTCCGAGTAAATCATTATATACTTGATTATGTTTGAGGATTCAGGATTCATTCAAATGATCTCATGAAAATTAATTTATATTCAAAAATAATTTCAAAATGGTAGCCTTGTAGAATACAAAGATCCCATTACTATCATCACTTCTATGGGTTTTTTGTAGCTCGAATACATGAATGTATATTCCCTAAATATCATCCAATAATATATAAAATATACATGAATTTAGAGCCTTAATTTTTGGTGTTCTACCACCGAATATCTAAGACCTTACAATGCACATACAATCACTAAAAGATATTGTGATCAATCTTTGATATTACATTGTTCTATTCCTGATCTTTTTCTCGCTATAATCTTATTATAAGTGAGTACATGAGGGAAACTCTCTCAAATTTCTTAAAATTTTATGCACTACCAATCATGGATAAAAATTTATCTTAAAATGATCAGTTTAACTTTAAAAAATTTCTTTAATTTATTTTATAATTTGGACATATAAAATAGAGAAAAAACAGCACAAATAACCAAATAAATGTGTACTTCCTAGCACTAAAATTTCATCACTCCCATGACAAATTATCGAAATCCACATGATGATACATTATTCACTAACATGTTGTACTTATTCTCTAATAATTTAATGGACCTTGAATAGTGTGGAATCCTTTAAAAAACAATACTTGCTCATATTCACTTTAATAATTAAATATATTTGTGAATATTCTGAAAAATAAATTCAATTATCATTATTAAATACCAATACAATACAATTTAATTGGTCTAATTGTGATTATTCACATGGAATCTCATTGATCCCAGTATGGTGTTCTCACTTCATCCTATAATGCATGTCATCCTAATTGGTGGGGCTTATGAATAAAAATTGTGTTTGTACATTTATACCAAAATTTCGATGAATGTGAGTCCGACTCATAGACTAATATTGGTATCTTGAAGCATATCACGGCCTTTAAAGTGATGGGGATAAGTAAAATATAATACTACATCCTAAAAAAATTTATAATGTAATATAATCCCATTATTTTTATATCACATTAAATAAGTTTTCGTTGAATGTGACATCTAGCCATGTGATTGAATATCATTGTTTGAATTATAAAAAATGAACTCATTCATGGGATTAGACTTATGAATCAGTTTCAATTCCATCACTGGTCTTGAGATATCAACTTATGTTAAAGAAAAGAAGAGAAAAATAATTTGTCGATATATTCCTTAATGTCACGTCATTTAGTATACACCCATTGTGTCAAACTTCTCCTTGAAAATATATCATCATTGTTTAAGAAATAGTTAAAATTACATGACTCAATAAAATAATGATAACATTAAATTATAAGGATCATTAAAATTTTCAATGGATGGGAAATCAAATGACATATAGAACATGTGTGTTTCTAACTAAAATTTCATTTCCTGTAATATTCCTCTCTCTATTATTGTTTTAAGTGAACTTTTAGATGTTCAATGATCCCCTACAAATGAAATTCCATACCATATTTATTAACTCAAAAATACCATCCATCCATAGAACTCATATATTTAAGAACACTATAATGAAACTTGTGGGTTCTCATTATAGTTTGGAACTATGATAGAGATCTAGTATGAAAATTATCCTTAAGAAATTATCACATTCAATGTCACATAAAATAATGATAATTTAATGAGAAATCCTTATAAACCTTCAAAACCATGTATATACTTGAAATCAAAATCGAAATATTAGTTTGTTCAAGGGAACCACCTCCAACATCATGGAACTTCATTTTTTATCTCATGTATGGTCATTAGTCGATGGATCCATGATGGAATCATCCATCCATTTTCTAATGATTTTTTTTCACCTAACATGATATTACATGAAAATTGGTTTTTTCTTAAACAATTCTAGAAATTTTTAAGGATTCATGAATGTCTATATACTCTGATATGACATTTCTTTAATCAATTTTATATAAGTTTATTTACATGAATGCCATTCTGTGATTTAACTATATTCATCTCCAGTTTATTATTCTTACAGAATATATCCTTACAAGTGAAACCTACTTTTTTAGTCACCTGTAATCAGCCTAAATTATAAAAACTACAAAATATTCGTATTATTGTCATGGAAAATTATTATCTACATAATAGTAAATTTAATTTATAACTCATTCCATATTATTATATAATAATTAACAATATAATATTTTAAAATATACCAAACATTTTAGATAGATTTAAACATGATATTAATGTAAATTTGAAATCATTAAAAAAGGGATTGGGGAGATAACCCATTATCTACTTGATATTATATATAAATTAATATAGTTATATAACATCTATTCTTAAATTTATTGTAGTTAAATAAAATAATAAAAATATATCAAAAGTAATATTTCCTATCAAATAAATTATTTTTTAAAGAAATAGTATAAAATTAAAAAATACTAAGATTAGATCAAAATTAATATTATTAAATTAATCTTAAAATATATTTAAAACTATCTATGTATGATTGAAATAAAGTTAAATTAATATAGATAAGATTGTAATTACAATTATATAATAAAAAATAAACTCAAATGATAAAAAACAATAATTAATAAAAGTAATATTGGCTGAAACTAATTATAAACATAATTACTAGTAACAGAAAATTATATGTATAGTAAATTCATTAAATTAAAAAATAATAATACTCATAAAAATTATTAAAATTTTAAAAATATAAATATAATTCATATAATATTTAGTACCTATAAATTTATATTTATCGCTAAAAATAAGTCAAATGTAGATAAAGAAATAAACAATATATCATATAACAATGAATTATCAATGGCTAGGATAAAAACTAGTGTCTAGAGTACAACATTGAGAATAATAATTATTCATACAATTAGAATGTTGTGAATGGAAAAATAGAGGCTTTCAATTAGTTATTATCTAATATCATATAGAATATAGTTGAAAGAGATGATAGGTGTGGGAATGATAGACTCCTCAATGCATTGAGTATAAGGCCCCAGCCTTAAACCTTACTTAATCTTGAGTTATTACAAGATTACACATTGAGGATCTTTTCAGGTTTAGAGTTTTAGAGAATTAGATCATGAAACTTTCATTACATTCCACATTTAAACAAAGTGGTTACATAAAAGACAGTATTCATTCTTCCCATCAACGAAAACATATTTAAAATAAAACATGGATTCTTTCTTGACACATCCTTGACACTATCATCACATCATGTACCTTTCCCTTGACATGTGAAAACATTTCAAAAACTTGGGATGAGCATAAAAATCTCAGTAAGGGTTATAAAAAAAATATGGAAAGGAAACATGAGTTCATATATACATAATAATGAAATCATACTCTACCCATAAAACATAGTCACTTTAACATACCTCATCAAACCATGAATAAACCATAGAAATCATAAAACATAAAGGTAACTTGAGTCATTCATAACATTCTTATGTAGGGAGTAACCCTATTGGTTACGTTTGGAATACCCATCACAGTATATTCCCTAAATCTCTTCGGAGAAACATTAACGTTTCACTCCTTCGCGTTACCCAATGCATTGGAGAGCTATATCGGGCTCACCTGCCCTTAGTTTATCACAGAACCACCCGTTTTCATAACAATTCCAAATAACCATAACAAAAATTTATCACATAAAACATACATAAAGGAAACATAACATTTCCAGATTTCAATCACAATATAACATTTTAGTATATTGAAATAATGAATCCATTCAAAAAGAAACCATTTTGAAAACCATTTAAAACATTTAGTAAGGATATTTTTGAATCAAAGTGTCCCATACCACCTTGAAACTTTTAACATTTTAAACTATTAATATCCATATAAATAAATCCTTAAAACCATTTTGAAAACATTGATATTAATAAGAACAAATCATTAAAACATTTAAAGTGATATTTTGGTTAAAGGGTTTTTACCAAAATTAGAGACACTTGAATACAATAATTGTGGAATAACATTTAATCAGAACTTTATAATATCATGAGAATAAATGGATTCATGATATAATATTCCAAAGGACAGTATATACACCTAATAAGAGTGAATTGGTGCATAACAACATTGAAGTCTTAATAGGGATGTAAAATGTAATGAAATCCCTTATAAAGAAGGTATCCTTAAATTAAGGATAAATCAATCTCAAAATTATGTGTGACAAATATAAATATACCCAATATAATGGGATATTAAGTGTAAAACAATAAAAGGTCATTCACACATGTTAAAAGTGTGAAATATTCAATAACTACATGTTGAACCCAAAGAAATCGAAATTGGGTTAAAACGTTCCCTTGGTAAAATTCGACAGCCTAAACGGCGTCACTTCAAAAATTCAGAAAATGAGTTGATGAGAGATAAAAAGGGAATCTCATCACTTGGACATAAAATTTACATCAATCGGGATATATAAGAACATATCCCAACATAATAGTATGTGAATTAAAATACATAACAAACGAAGTCTTTTAAAATGAGGAGGGTGAAAGGTTCCCTTACCGACTTGGGTAACTTTCAAAAAGTACACCCCATTGAAGAAGTGTCATACAATGAATATGTAAATACCCATAAATGGAATTATATTACAAATTTAGTGTAATAATGGGTAGTACATAAACCACTAAAAGGAAATTGTGGCAAATGTAGCATAAATCTCACGAGAATAAAAATGAGATGAAAAATCTCTTACGAAAACTCGGCAGCCTAACGGCGCCACTTAAAACTTCCAAAAATGGATTGATGAGATCAAATAGGGTATATCATATCATTACAATAAAATTTAGAGCAAGAGGAATATAAAATAACATCCCCCATCATAAAAAAAAGTGGAGCTTAAAAGAAGTGACATAAAGGAGAGTACTTAAACAGAAATAGAGAGGTTAGATCTCTTATGAAAACTCGGCAGCCTAACGGCGCCACTCAAAACTTCCAAAATGGATTGTTGAGAGGAAATAGGGTATCTAATCATATGAACATAATAATTACAGTGGGATTAATATAAAAGAACATCCCAATCATAAGAATGATGAGCTTAAAAGGAATGACATAAAAGAGTGTACTTAAAAAGAAAGAGAGGTGTAGGATCCCTTACCTCGGGTCCGACTTGACTCGATCATTCTTTAACGTCCTAAATAATAAACTTGAGTCAATTTACACTTTATTAAGAACCTTTTTCTAGTTCATTATTCCTTCTAGATCACTTATTGTCATGTTATAAACATTATGTAATCATTTAATTTAATAATGTTTGTTTTGTCGATATTTGGTTCTTAAGTCGAAAGTCGACTTCTTACAATTACATGTTGTTCGTGTGGTCAAAGGTTCATTATATCCAGAATGACATTCCTGATTTGGATAGAATATATATCATATATATCCAGAATATACATGTATTTATAATATTACATAATCATTTAGAGGTAAGAAATGAAATGCACCGTTCATGGAGACGGTAAGCCGTACGTACGCATGAACGCTACTTTCATTTCATTGTCATATTAATGGAATTAAAAATAAATGAGAGGTATGTATATTTTAATTCCACAATTATATTAATCATTTATATGTATCATTCATCATATATATCCATTATATACATGTACTTATAATAGTACATTACATTTGGGGATAAGAAATGAAATGCACCGTTCATGGAGACGGTAAGCCGTACGTACGCATGAACGCTACTTTCATTTCTATCTCATACTTTAATGGAAAGAAATAATAATTATATATAGGTATATTATAATTCCAGTATAACGTCATATATAACAACATTAAATCCATCCTTTATACGTCCCACGTATGGAATTAACGAATCACATCACTTTGAGGGGGCGGTAGTCCGCACTTCCTAAAATGAAGATATCGCGTATAACCATAATAGAAGCCATAAAGGTAAGCCACAAATGAAAAATACAGAAGCTTAAGTAAAACATAAACATATTATATATCATATATAAATATATTTACATCTTAATGGACACCTTTGAAGGTGTTAAAAGAATGTTGAACAATCATCGTTTTGGGAGGCATAAATTCGCCATCCACAGAAACAGTATGTTCGTTAACCATTAGATATAGGTGTGTGTAAGTGTATCACTAATTATTATTATAAAAACATTCTATTATATTGATGATACTGGAGGTGTTACAAAATAAAATAATAAAAAGAGTTTAGGGGGTTGGAGAAGCAAAATAATACAAAAGGACTCAAAAGAAGACATTACCTTAAAATCAGGTAACTCCCTTTGGTTTGAGCTCAATGGATTCCTTGGGAAGACTTCTGCCCAAAGTGAGGCTTCAAGGAGTAATATAGGGAAGTGGAGAGACAAAATGGGCAGGGGTTGTCTGAGGCAAAGGCTTTGGGAGTGTGGGTAAGGAGGTAGAGGTGGGGGCCTTTTATAAGAGGAGAGGAGGGGCACTCTTGGAAAGTAAAGATAAGTTACTTTATTTTAAAATGAGTTTCGGATTAAAAAGGTACCACATTGTTATAATTCTAGGATAAGGTGATAAGGATTCGAAATACACTCATCCAATTGGTTTTTGATATGTGTAGGGATTATATTTTACATTATCTTTCCATTTTATTTAAATCCTTTATTAATGAGGTAATCGATGCATCATCATGATGTCATATATAATTTAATTTATATAAAGTCTAAAAATTATAAACAAAATACTATGATGTAGGAAATATTTTTAGCTTTCAAATTACTATTTATAATAAAAAATATTACTTGTATAACCCCATGTAATTTTTTTTTTAGTAAAACATCTCATGTGTGTGTCATTTTTACTTTAACATTAAATAAAAAGTTATTTATGTCATTTCCCAACCAAAGTGGCCACATGGGGTCCCCAAGTTGACCCATGTATTGTCTTGGTCGGACATGACATATCCAATGATGTTAGGTCATGTGTCAAGTTCATTTCATATTATTAAAACATTATTTTTACCTTAAACTACACTAATTACCTCTAATCGCGATTAAAAACTTAATAAGTTACTATTCACCAAAAAATTATTTTAATCTCATTGAACCACATTTTACTTCTTAATGACACCCATGTATGTCGGATTTTTGAAATTCAAAATACAAAGGTGGCAAAATTTCATTTAAAAGGAAAATCAGTTTTTATAAGTACCACTTAGTGGTTTCACTATTCATCAAAAATTGAAGTTTTTCAGAAAATTACCAAAAATTCACCCTAAGATATATTTGATATTCCAAATTCAAAAATTAAGTATATTTTACAAAATTCAAAACATATAAGTCACATTCATTAATTTAATAATTAATTCCGGCTGTCATGACAAATAGCGTGTTTTTATGAAACAATAAGTATCAAAAGTTTGACACTAGTTTAAGTCTGATTTCAAGGTGAAATTAATTCCAACGACCACTATTGTATTTAATGGTAAAAATATATTCAAATTTCACTTTAAAACAAATTAAAAAGATAATCTATTCATATAAATAAATTAGATTAAAAAGAGGTTTTGAGTTAAAATACAACATTTTACACTATTCATTAAAAAAATGAACTTTATCAGAAAGATACCAAAAATTTACACAAAGTAAATTTTGAAGTCCCAATTCTTAAGAAGAGTTTTATTTGGTCCAAAAGGATGTATAAGAGTCAACAAAACTATATTTAATGACGGTTCGCCATCATAAGGCGATAAGTGAACCTTTAGTGAAAACTAGGGCATATGCGCCTAAAATTGAATTCTTTCTGTATTTCAAGCCTTTATCCTTTATTGGATAAATGTAAAAACATTTAAAAACATATATAATCATATTTTAGTTGTTTCTATCCATTCCCGCCAATACAACGTCTACATGTTAACTACCATTTAAAATAATATTATTTTATTATTAGAGTGCAACGTAAGATTCCCAAGAAACTCATTGTTGTGTGTTGGGTATGCCATCGAGCATAGTGTCCCCTTTAAAGTCATATTAATATTTTATTCACAAATATGGATAAATATGAAAATTTCATATTCTTTATTTACCTGAGGTGTTACATCCTTCCCCCCTTTTGGGAATTGCGTCCTCGCAATTTTTAAAATTGAGCTTGGAAACATCCTTGAAAGTCCCACATCGGAAGAAGAGTCGGTAAAACAATCACTTTAAAATAAAGAAAGATAAGTACAATGGTCACCCGAGTTAACCCATTCTAGGATTCCAAGTATGAAAACATGGACATGGAGGAGAAAACATAGGGCCATGTTCTGATGAAGAGTGATAGAAAACATGTTTAGGAGAAAGTTAACCATGAGAAAATCACAAACTTGTGATCGGTTAAACGGTGTTGGGTTCCCCAGTAGGAAACGTTAATAGACAACATTTTTTTTAAGTTACTTTTTATTGAGGAATAAGGAAACATAATCACTTATCATGTTGACTTTCAACTTTTACTAGATTCCTTAATCAAACTCATATTTTTTTTTCGAAAAGATGAGTATTTAGGAAGACTTGTTCAGATTAAGAGTACTATAATCAACTTTTAGAGAATCACCTAATCCACAAAAGAGAACTATATACTTCCCATGTCTTTAGACTCTAACCAAATCCAAAACCAAAAAGTATATTACATGATCAGATAATCCAGAAAAGGATAACCCTTTATAAAAAGAAAATCTATTCTTAATCTCCAAAATTTGTCCAACAAAATCCAAAGTTCAACGAAGACCATTCGATAAACAATTTGTCCATAAAATTCTTCAAAGTAAACCAATCTAAGATTGAAACCCAAATATTTGAAGGATTTATTCACATAGTCTTCCAAGTTAAATCATAACATTTATCTCCAAACAACATCAGTTGCTCCTAAAATCTCGTATTGAAAAGTAATTAACCTAATCACATATCCTCCATGATAGGTTAATAAATTTCCATAGATAACCCAAAATCAACTTACTCTTAATTCATAAAATCATATAACTAAAAAGAATCAGTCAAACTAACCAGGGACTTCACATAGTCCAGTGGTAGGCGATAAATACCAGTCGCACTTTAGTCGTGGGTTCGATTCCTGCAGCTTTGTCCGACGTGACGGGTTGTCAGACGGTCTGTGTGTTGTCCTTTTTCCAAAACTATATAATTCTCAAATCATTCCCCAAAAAGGGTTAAAATCATCAAAAATAACCATATAATAATTTAACCTCAAGTTTATCTCATGCCTTTCATTTTCCATCATAACATATAATAACCCATAATTACCTCAAAAGTAAGGATCATATAAACCCTAATGGTTACCTTTTTAATTATTACCTGAACTTCCACATCGATTGGTCATCTAGTACATGATGCATTATTGAACATACCAAGGTTCACATGGTTGATCATGACTCCTTGATAGTTTGATTAGAACAACCACTAGTTTCCTCATTGAATACCCCATTTCATCGAGTCTCTTAATCAGAGGACCACCACAGTTTCCTTCAAACCAATTGTCACTTTGGTGCCTACGAGATCAGCCATTCGCTAAAAACAGAATTGCCAGTTTGAGTATATTAAAAAAACCATCATGTACTAATGAGGAAGGTGATCACTAAGATATACTTACTCATTCACTTTATCTAAAACTAGGACTCTTTCTGAAATCCTAACCATTATGGTAATGTCACTTATGCTTAGAGAATACCCTAACCTATAAAGTTATCTAAACCAACCTTTGATACCAACTATAAGGCCCCATCCTTAAACCTTACTTAATCTTGAGTTATTACAAGATTACAGATTGAGGATCTTTTCAGGTTTAGAGTTTTAGAGAATTAGATAATGAAACTTTCATTACATTCCACATTTAAACAAAGTGGTTACATAAAAGTCAGTATTCATTCTTCCCATCAACAAAAACATATTTAAAATAAAACATTGATTCTTTCTTGACACATCCTTGACACTATCATCACGTCATGTACCTTTCCCTTGACCTGTGAAAACATTTCAAAAACATGGGATGAGCATAAAAAGCTCAGTAAGGGTTATAAAAAAAATATGGAAAGGAAACATGAGTTCATATATACATAATAATGAAATCATACTCTACCCATAAAACATAGGCACTTTAACATACCTCATCAAACCATGAATAAATCATAGAAATCATAAGACATAAAGTTAACTTGAGGCATTCATAACATTCTTACGTAGGGATTAACCCTCTAGGTTACATTTGGAATACCCATCACAGTATATTCCCTAAATCTCTTCAGAGAAACCTTAACGTTTCACTCCTTCGCGTTACCCAATGCATTGGAGAGCTATATCGGGCTCACCCGCCCTTAGTTTATCACGGAACCACCCGTTTTCATAACAATGACCAAGAACCATAACATAACATATCACATAAAACATGCATAAAGGAAACATAACATTTCCACATTTCAATCACAATATAACATTTTAGTATATTGAAATAATAAAGCTGTTCAAAAAGAAACCATTTCCAAAACCATTTAAAACATTTAGTAAGGAGATTTTTGAATCAAAGTGTCCCATACAACCTTGAAGCATTTAACATTTTAAACCATTAATATCGATATAAATAAATCCTTAAAACCATTTTGAAAACATGGATATTAATAAGAACAAATCATTAAAACATTTAAAGTGATATTTTGGTTAAAGGGTTTTTACCAAAATTAGAGACACTTGAATACAATAATTGAGAATAACATTTAATCAGAACTTTATAATATCATGAGAATAAATGGATTCATGATATAATATTCCAAAGGACAGTATATACATCATATAAGAGTTAATTGGTGCATAAAAACAATGAAGTCTCAATAGGGATGTAAAATGTGATGAAATCCCTTATAAAAAAGGTATCCTTAAATTAAGGATAAATCAATCTCAAAATTATGTGTGACAAATATAAATACACCCAATATAATTGGATATTAAGTGTAAAACAATAAAAGGTAAATCACACATATTCAAAGGATGACATATTCAATAACTACATGCTGAACCCAAAGAAATCGAAATTGGGTTAAAACGTTCCCTTGGTAAAATTCGACAGCCTAAACGGCGTCACTTCAAAAATTCCGAAAATGAGTTGATGAGAGATAAAAAGGGAATCTCATCACTTGGACATAAAATTTAAATCAATCAGGATATAGAAGAACATATCCCAACATAATATTATGTGAATTAAAAGACATAACAAACGATGTCTTTTAAAATGAGGAGGGTGAATGGTTCCCTTACCGACTTGGGTAACTTTTGAAAAGTACACCCCATTGAAGAAGTGTCATACAATGAATATGTAAATACCCATAAATGGAATTATATTACAAAAGTATTGTAATAATGGGAAGTAAATAAACCACTCAAAGGAAATTGTGGAAAATGTAGCATAAATCTCACAGGAATAAAAATGAGATGAAAAATCTCTTACGAAAACTCAGCAGCCTAACGGCGCCACTTAAAACTTCCAAAAATGGATTGATGGGATCAAATAGGGTATCTCATATCATTAAAATAAAATTTACAGCAAGAGGAATATAAAATAACATCCCCCATCATAAAAAAAAGTGGATCTTAAAAGAAGTGACATAAAGGAGAGTACTTAAAAATAAAGAGAGAGGTTAGATCTCTTATGAAAACTCGGCAGCTTAATGGCGCCACTCAAAACTTCCAAAATGGATTGATGAGAGGAAATAGGGTCTCTCATCATATGAACATAATAAGTACAGTGAGAGTAATATAAAATAACATCACAATCATAAGAATGATGAGCTTAAAAGTAATGACATAAAAGAGTGTACTTAAAAAGAAAGAGAGGTGTAGGATCCCTTACCTCGGGTCCGACTTGACTCGATCATTCTTTAACATCCTGAATAATAAACTTGAGTTAATTTCCACATTATTAAGAAAATTTTTCTAGTTCATTTTTCCTTTTAGATCACTTATTTTCATGTTATAAACATTATGTAATCATTTATGTTACTAATGTTTGTTTTGTTGATATTTGGTTCTTAAGTCGAAAGTGGACTTCTTACAATTACATGTTGTTCGTGTGGTCAAAGGTTCTTTGTATCCAGAATGACATTCCTGATTTGGATAGAATATATATCATATATATCCAGCATATACATGTATTTATAATATTACATCATCATTTATAGGTAAGAAATGAAATGCACCGTTCATGGAGACGGTAAGTCGTACGTACGCATGAACGCTACTTTCATTTCTTTGTCATATTAATGGAATTAAAACCAAATGACAGGTATGTATATTTTAATTCCAGAATTATATTCATCATTTATATGTATCATTCATCATATATATCCATTATATACATGTACTTATAATAGTACATTACATTTGGGGATAAGAAATGAAATGCACCGTTCATGGAGACGGTAAGCCGTACGTACGCATGAATGCTACTTTCAATTCTATCTCATACTTTAATGGAAATGAATAATAATTATATATAGTTTTATTATAATTCTAGTATAAATTCATATATAATAACATTAAATCCATCCTTTATACGTCCCACGTATGGCATTAACGAATCACATCACTTTGAGGGGGCGGTAGTCCGCACTTCCTAAAATGAAGATATCGTGTATACCCATAATGGAAGCCATAAAGGTAAGACACAAATGAAAAATACAGAAGCTTAAGTAAAACATAAACATATTATATATCATATATAAATATATAGACATCTTAATGGCCACCTTTGAAGGTGTTAAAAGAATGTTGAACAATCATCGTTTTGGGAGGCATAAATTCACCATCCACGGAAACAGTATGTTCGTTAACCATTAGATGTAGGTGTGTGTAAGTGTATATCTAATACTTATTATAACAAAATCCTAGTATATTGAGGATACTGGAGTTGTTACAAAAGAAAAGAATAAAAAGAGTTTAGGGGGTTGGAGAAGCAAAATAAAACAAAAGGACTCAAAAGAAGACCTTACCTTAAAATCAGGTAACTCCCTTTGGATTGAGCTCAAAGGATTCCTTGGGAAGACTTCTGCCCAAAGTGAGGCTTCAAGTAGTAATATAGGGAAGTGTAGAGACAAAATGGGCAGGGGTTGGCCGAGCCAAAGGCTTTGGGAGTGTGGGTAAGGAGGTAGAGGTGGGGGCTTTTATAAGAGGAGAGGAGGGGCACTCTTGGAAAGTAAAGATAAGTTACTTTATTTTAAAATGAGTTTCGGATTCAAAAGGTCCCACATTGATATAATTCTAGGATAAGGTGATAGGTATTCGAAATACACTCATCCAATTGGTTTTGGACATGTGTAGGGCTTAGATTTTACATTATCTTTCCATTCTATTTAAATCCTTTATTAATGAGGTAATCGCTGCATCATCATGATGTCATATATAATTTAATTTATTTAAGGTCTAAAAATTATAAAAAAATACTATGATGTAGGAAATCTTTTTAGCTTTCCAATTACTATTCATAATCTAAAATCTTACTTGTATAACCCCATGTAATAATTGTTTTAATAAAACATCTCATGTGTGTGTCATTTTTACTTTAACATTAAATAAAATGTTATTTATGTCATTTCCCAACCAAAGTGGCCCCATGGGGTACCCAAGTTGACCCATGGATTGTCTTGGTCGGCCATGACACATCCAATGAAGTTAGGACATGTGTAAAGTTCATTTCATATTATTAATACATTATTTTTACCTTAAACTACACTAATTACCTCTAATCGCGATTAAAAACTTAATAAGTTACTATTCACCAAAAAATTATTTTAATCCCATTGAACCACATTTTACTTCTTAATGACAACCATGATTGTCGGATTTTTGAAATTCAAAACACAAAGGTGGAAAAATTACATTTAAACGGAAAATCAGTTTTTATAAGTACCACTTAGTGGTTTCACTATTCATCAAAAATTGAAGTTTTTCAGAAAATTACCAAAAATTCACCCTAAGATATATTTGATATTCCAAATTAAAAAATGAAGTCTATTTTACAAAATTAAAAACATATAAGTCACATTTATTAATTTATTAATTAATTACCGTTGTCGTGACAAATAGCGTGTTTTATGAAACAATAAGTATCAAAAGTTTGACACTATTTTAAGTCCGATTTCCAGGTGAAATTAATTCCAATGACCACTATTGGATTTAATGGTAAAAATATATTCTAATTTCACTTTAAAACCAATTAAAAAGATAATCTAATCATATAAATAAATTATATTAAAAAGAGGTTTTGAATTAAAATACAACATTTTACACTATTCATTAAAAAAATGAACTTTATCAGAAAGATACCAAAAATTTACACAAAGTAAATTTTGATGTCACAATTCTTAAGAAGAGTTTTATTTGGTCCAAAAGGATGTATAAGAGTGAACAAAACTATATTTAATGACGGTTCGCCATCAAAAGGCGATAAGTGAACCTTTAGTGAAAACTAGGGCATATACGCCTAAAATTGAATTCATTCCGTATTTTAAGCCTTTATCTTTTTTTGGATAAATGTAAAAACATTTAAAAACATATATAATCATATTTTAGTTGTTTCTATCCATTCCCGCCAATACAACGGCTACATGTTAACTACCATTTAAAATAATATTATTTTATTATTAGAGTGCAACGTAAGATTCCCAAGAAACTCATTGTTGCGTGTTGGGTACGCCATCAAGCATAGTGTCCCCATTAAAGTCATATTAATATTTTATTCACAAATATGGATAAATATGAAAATGTCATATTCTTTATTTACCTGGGGTGTTACATTGAGGGTCTACCACACCCCTACATATACCCCTACACACGCAACCCCATATTCACTATCGTATGGTACTAAAGTAGAGTTACAGACTAATGTTTTGTTATATTCACAATGTGAAACTACATTGGAACAATTAACTAAGGATTAATGATTATATTTAGGCTAGATGAGTTTTATGAACTTGATTAAAAGAGGTTATAGACATTATATAATTTCAATGTTCTTCATAATCATTTGGCCAAGGTATTCAATAAGAAATATCATCTATAGGAATTTTTTCAAGGAGAATTTGTGTTTGAATTAAAGATATTAATTTTAAACCTGATGAATCCTTAAAAATTAGAATCTAAATGGGATTTACCTTAATACATAATCACGTTTTACTCCAACTTTGCATACACACTAACCGTAATTGATAACAACCATGTTATGCCTCACACTAAGGTGAGGTTCCTTGAAAAGTGATTAACATGAACTTGTGATAGATTCACAATGTCCTTACCACAAACTATAAACTACATGACACAATTTCCTTTTAATATAAACCTATCCTTTATAAAATATGCTGCCTTACCAAATGGTTGTAATTTTTATGGTGTGGGGTATTAATAATATGACATTATAGTACATGACGTGTCGTATAACTCTTATGACCCTAAAATGCTTGGATTGGTCCATCAAATGTGACCCTAAATAGTGTGTCCTTCCGTATATAGAAGAGAGATATAACTAATAGTTTACTTCAAAGGAGATCTGATGGATACAACCATACATTCCTTGTCTAATTCATAGTTTGACCTAATCAATGATAAAAAGTTCTCCCTTCCCATGAATAATTTGTGCCTTGTTTTTTATTTGTAATGGATATATAGTGAATTTTAAATACCTTATCTTGAACTGAGTCAAAAGCATACCCTCATCCAATTTTCCTTTCAAACAATCATAGTGAATAATTTTTCAATTCATTTTTGGTTTTCTATGTCAACAATTTACTTTCCCACCATGTAGTGGAACCCAAATCCTCTCTCATAGGTGAATTTTGAAATAATTATTCTATTTTATTCATTCAACCACTTATATCATCATATTACATTATTTTTTCATATTGAAACTATGATTTCTCCATAGAATCCTTTAAAAAAACTCACATTTATCCCCACAAATTGTTATATTTGTTTTGATCCAGTTTCTAACTTGATATAGAGAGATTCATAGATCCCATATCCTAGTTCGAGCTCCAAATTCACATCCATATCCACTCCCTATAATGTGACTGTTATCACTTTACAAAAAATAATGAAATGTCAACTAAAAAATGTAGAGTACAATGCGACACTGGTTGTCTCCAAATAAGCATGATTCCATCTATATTCTTAAACTATGGGTTCTGGTAAGTTTTGTATTATGAAAAAAGTGAATATTTATATATCTATTTTAATACAAGTAAAATATTGTTTGATGTGAATTTTTTAAATAGCGGTCTCACCTCTTTTATTCCATCATAAACCTGGTGAATTTTTTTTCATAAATTGAACTCCCATGCTTTATCACTAACTAACATAAATTTCAAACAATTTCGAATACAAATTATAATCAGCATAAAGAAATATTATAATGATTATTATACTATTGTCGATTACCTATCCAAGTGATAAAATATTATAATCTCTCTTAAATAAATTCTCACTTTCCTTTAACATATAGGAAGCTAATAATATCTTGGGAAATTATGTGTGAAAACAGTGAATAAGTTAGGTAATTGGAAAATAATCACAAAAAATTTAAAAGACTCCCACTGTTTTTAATAGTAATACCCTTTTAGTAATATCATGAAAATGATGATTTATAATTAAATATTAAAACATAGATATCATAGGGGGATTGATATTTCCTTTTTTTGACCATAATCATCATTATAAGTAATCACTGGTGAAATTAAAAGCAGTAAATAGAATAATAAAATAAAAAACCTGAAACATCAATAAAATACTTTTATAGTTACCTATAACCACGTAAAAAGAGGGAAAATTTTTTTAGGTATATATAAATATTGGATGGTCTTTTTGCACTCCAGTCAAGTTGATCACACAATATACATAGTAAAAAGTCTCACCTTGTTCCCTTTTCAATTTTGTGTTCCCTTGATGGCATCAAATATTTTCATTTATACTAGAATAATGATACTTATATGAGTTTTAAACCCTTACATAGATTTCTAATAACAACACAAATAATATGGTCCACTAATTTGTTTTACCCTTGGATGAGATCCCTGTATACTATGGGTTACGTATATAGTCATGATTCTCTAATTTTCCATCAAATACAGCTCAGTTGAAATCCATCCAAGTGTTTTTCCTTTACAAATCATCAATTCTTGAAATATGTATTTAAAAATAAAATAACTTTATGTTTGAAGTAAACCAGAAAAGATACCATTATATAAAAAAGGAAACATACATATCATGAGTTTCATACACCCATAAATGGGTATGACCTTTACATATCACATTTTTCATGAAAATTTACTTTTAAATCCATTTTTTTACTTGTACACATCTCAGTGGTCATTGGGATGTGGATAATTTTTAGATATTATTTTCTCAAATCCAAATTTATATTTACATATTGGATTGAGTAATAATACACTTATATTGAATTGGATGATTTCTTAATATGATGCCTCTGAGTTACACTTATTTTATTGTAAATCACCCTCATATATTAAAGTGTGACTTTTAGATAATAAATTCAAATTTTATTTTAATTTCATTGCTCTATGGTTCTGAATCATAAGCATCATAGTACAATACCAATTCTTCATTATTTTTAAATTATACATAAGTTATTTTAAAGAAATGATATTTTGTGTTGTATGAACCAATTAATTACAAAATTCTATAATTAATAAAAAACAATTCAATTAGTCATGTTTTGAATAAATTGAAAATTTAATGAAAATCCAAGAGTCTGTCTTTATATTTGATTTATAGGGAAATAAAGATAAAAATTTATAAAAACCCCTAAAATTAATTTAAATATTGGTGCATTATCACTCCCACCAACTGGAATAAAAAATTATCCTCATGTTCATAGAGGTCCCACTTCTTGTCATGTAAAATTTATGGTTCCATGATTTTTAAAATAATTTAATATAATTGAAATAAAATTTTAATATATGTTACATTCCTTAATATCTCTCCATAATGATCCATGTTCTAAAAACCATTTTCACACTTCCTTGATGCTTTTAATATTTCATTCTTTTATATCTTTTACCCCTTTATAAACCCAATTCTTTATTCTCCATACCTTTCCACCCCATTATCTGAAATAACTTACTGGATTTCCCCTAGCATGTTTTTTTGAACATCACTTATTTAGTGCATGTCTCTAAACCTAGAACTAAACCATAAAAATACAGTAGGAATCCACCAAAACTATTTTTATTCATATAGGAATGGAATTAATGCCAGGGTAGCTTAATATCTAGTTTTTTAAACTCTTATTTAGTTTCAAACTCTGAAAAAACTTGTATTTTCACTTCATATGATTTCTTGATCAGTTCTTATCTATTTTTCTAATCCATTTCATAATATATATAAATTTTTTAGGGAGGATCCATAAGGTTTTAGTCATCCAAAATGCACCTCTAACCTATTTTTCAGATTATAATTATAGTTTCCTAATGTTAGAATTTTTAATACACTTCATTCATTTCAAATAAGAAACATTTTTCGGTTCTAAAAAATGTTTTGAGGTTCCGGTGGTTTGTTTTAATTTTTTTTGTGATGAAAATAATATTTTAATCAGATTTCCCAAAAAAATTAAAAGGCCAGAAACACAAGGAAACAATGTACGATAGAGAAAGCTAATTAAATCCTATGTTAACTTGTCCCCTCACCCACACATATTCTAGAAACTACCCTAAATGAATTTCACAATATAATTTTAAATGTGAATAATAAATAAGATGTATGTGTCTAGGAACATGTAGTATATATATACAACCTAGTTGTATTCATTCATATACATCATACAGAAGTGTGATAACCTCCAGGGGTCATTACAAAAAAAACTTATACTCAATATATCTCTATCTATACACATTTAATGGATCTGTATATTATTTTCCAATGATTCCAATGACAATGAATTGAAATTTATTAATAATTAGGAATGGATTTTTTTATTTAAAATAAATCATACATGACATTAGTTTTTTCTAGGAAGAGAAAAAAATACAATTTATCAAAAACATGGAAGTAAGTTCGAGGATTAAATTTATAATTGGAATAATTTGACCATTCCTTGTACAAAAAATTAGTTGTATGCACTTATCTTCTAAATTACTCAATATCCCCCATTTGAAATTTCATTCACTTTCCATCTTTTATTAACGTTTTATTAATATATATTATAACCCATCAAGCATTGTGTTTTAGTTTTAGAGGAAGCTGATAACAAATACCATAATAAATTATATAATGTAAAATACCATGGGGGTCTTGAATTAAATTTAGAATTTAAAATCCTATGACATTATGATTTTTTATATTAATTTACATTTTTACAAAACAATCATTATACACAACACTGAATTTATATTATGTTACAAACAACAAGGAGTTTCTTCAATAGTGTGCATGATATGATATAATGTGTTTCAATGAATCATGAAATAATATTATTATAACCTAGATATTAATTAGATATATATGAATAGTATTAAATTATTTATAAAATATAAATAAATCATTCATACTCAATATAATTTTTAAATACATTCTTATAAAATAATCTATGAAATTTTAGTAATGTAATTATATGCATGAAAAATATATTTTCATCAAACATGCTATTTATTTATTTTTATGAGAAAATATTATAATTAATTTATAGAGAATTTAAAAAATTTATTTCAAAATAATATGCATCAATTTTTAAAACCACATATCAAAATTGGCATTGAGTGTGTTTTTTATAATTTTCGAAAAATGTTATTTTTCTGATGAATAGTGAAAAATACTAAATTTTAATTGAAATATTCATTTTCATTTAAATTATTGGAAAAGTTAAATTATATTCATGATTTACTTAAAATATAAATAAGGTGAATAATATTTCTATTAATCCAATTTATGTCGCATGAATCATTTCCATATTGGAATTGGTCATAAAAAACCTTGTTAACTTTTGAACATTTCCACACTAAAAAATGCTTTATCATCGTGTCTATATGATTTATTTTAATTTAAATCATATGTTTTATTTGAAATTGAAAAATTGGTTTATTGTTTTGGAATAAGAATAAAATTTATTTTAAAATAAACTAAAATTTATTTTTTTATAAAAATTAGTAGTGAAAACAGTAAAATTTAATTGTTACGATAAAGTTAAAAATTAGTTTTATAGGGGTTAAACTAAAAAAGATATGGGTTAAAATGAAAACTATAAATTTCTAAAAACTATTTTAGGGTAATACATATATCTTACACCTCCAAATATATATAATGTCCCATTTTAGACCCTTGTGGACTGTCAAAAATTTGGAAGAACGTAATTTTTTTTAAATATGCCTTGTGTGTCTTCTCCACCACTTATAAATGGACACCCACAATCCCCTCTTCCTCTCACCTTAATTCCATTTTATATCAGAAAATACCCACCCATATCACATCCCAAACACAATCCTTTCAACCTATGGTCATTATTTTGGTCATAAATCCAATCTAGTTAGTATTTTGGTGCAATCCTATGGTAGATACCAAAAAAGAGGTAATGTTCTAAAATGAGAATGTATAATTTATTCCCCCCTCCACATCGTTAAAATTAATACTAAAAAATTATGATTTAATAAAATAATTATATCCAAAATAGTTATATATTTTTATGTTAAGGTACTGACCTATAACCATCTCCACATTGATGAAGTAGGTTATGAAATGATCATTCAGGTATACTACCGACCACTTCCTAACAAACCAATGTCATTCATTTTTCCATTACCCCATCTCAATGTTATGAATGATCAATGTAATAGAAACAATAAAAAAATCAAAACATTTAAGAAACACAAATTTTTTATTACCTTAAATGTGACTTTAACATGGAATTGTTAATGAAAATGTAATAGGATTACAAGATTTAATCATATATGGTTTGATATATGTATGTTTTGTTTTCTGATATATTTTTAATAAACATATAATAATTATACATATGTTTTTAGCATGTATATATAATGTTGTGACTTAAGGTATTGGATTTACATCTCACTTTTTACTTCAATGAGACATTTTCCATATTCACCCCTATATATTTTGTGTCATGCATATACTTACAACTAATTTATTTTTTAATTATCCTACTATGAAATATTGGGATTTACATACCCATTTCTGGATCAATAATTCATGTGGTTTATGGTTAAAACATTACCACTTTGGTAAGTAACGTTTTTCTCAATATTCATTCACTGAAACATATGTTATTTTACCCACCACTCTTCTTTTACATGGTGTATATACAGTCGATTTGACATGTAATATCATAAATAAATTTATCACCAAGATATTTTAAGTTCCATTCAATTTTATTCATTTATTGTTATTACAATTCAAAAGTACTAAAGTGATAATGATTTTTCATAACAATCTCATCATTTATTTGGATTGTCTATGATTATGATTTTAATGATAAAATATTAATATCAATATCTCAAGAAACTCATTAATTTTATTATCATTTCTTTATTCATTATATTTTAATGTAATATTACACTTTTTCTAAATTTTTTACATATAATAATTGAGATAATATTTTTAATAAAATATATATTTATTTATCTATCTGGATGGACAACTATAAACTTTAAAAACCATGTTCTCCAAATAGTATCATATTATTTTACTAGATTTTAAGTATATTTAAGAGAAATATTTACCCATTTTTTACTATCATATTAAATTCATTTTTTTAATGTATGCTTATTTTAATTTTGAAAACAATTCATGTTTGACTTCTACAAAAAATTTGAAAGGAGTCGTTCTGTTGATCTGTACTTCATTAATATAATTTCCAACCAAAATGACCATTATTTTCATTTAATTTAAATTTATACATTTTTAGGCTTATATTTAATTTAAACTATATTTAAATTTTTAATTTTTTAATTCATTTTTTAAATCAAATTGGATATATTCCTTAAATAATGTTCTTCATGTTTTTTATATCTTCATCTAAAAGATTAAAACATTATTTTCTGAGAAAATTAATTTGAAAATGTTTTTAATTTGAAAATATTATTTTCAAATTAGAAAGGATATCTTCATCCTTTAATATACCATGTAACCATTCAAAATAAATTTTATTCTAAGATGACATCCCTATATTTTACTTATGCTTCATTAGAGATATGATAAAAGGATACCATTCTTGTTCTTTCTGTGAATTGTTTATATTTATGACGTAAAGATTCTTATGAAACCCATTCCTCTAACATGGTTAATTCCATGAAAAAATTATTACAAACCCCAAATATTTTCCCATAGGATATTCTTTGATTAAATGATGAATTGATTGTGAAACCTATTTTTTTCAATAGGTTATGAAATAATGAACTATTTTGGAAACCCATTTCATTTCATGGTTTATAATATGACTAATTTTTTATAATCTTGTGGAACCCATATATATGGATTTCATTATGAGATGGGTGGGACCTATATATCCCTCAATTGCATTGGGTAAAGATGGATAACTCCTATGTAAATATGTTATGTGTAATACGAGTTACATGTTTATAAAGTTATTTATGAGCATAATATCATGTTCAAAATGTTATGCATGACCCTTATTACACATTCACAGTGTTTTTCATTCACCAGTCATTCATGTACATAATTTTATATGTAGACTTAGTTTCATGTCCAGACTTTATGTGAGAACCATCATTCCTGTACTTATCTTAACAGGTAAAGCTGTTTCTATTTAAACATGTTCAAAATGATTTAAGATGATGTGTATGAAATAAATCTATTTATTAATCCAATAGTACTCTATCACGTGTCATTTATATTGATTTAATTATGATCCATGTCTAATGGAGTACGAATATTTATTCCATGACACCATATTATTATATTTGATATGTAGGATGGGATTTTTAATTGTTACTATCATGTTCTCATACCCTTATTCACATGTTGTGATTACATATCTCCCTCATTTAAACTTAAAAATGATATTGTCTCTCCATTTCTTATGTTTAATTTCCATAGATTATAGAGGAAGGTTTATGTAAGTTATTTTTCTGATGATTACTAAAGGGGAATATCTTTTGGGGAGAAATTCAAGATTTTTCTTGTGTTAAGAATATTGTTTTCCATGTTATCAAAGGTGTTAAAAAATTATGGACCTTAAGCATGTGTTTTTTAATATATTTAGTATTCATAAAAAAAGTTGTATGATCCATTTATGAAAAACCAAATTCGCTATAATAAATACCCAAAGTGCATCCTCTATTATATCGCTCTTGTGTTTTTGGTTGGATTGTACTTTCAATTTAAGGATTATCTTTACGTCCTTTTTTATACCACAATGTTTCCCTTTTTATGGTTGGATGGTATTTTAAATATTGTGATTAACTCCATATATTCTCGTGAGTGCCTTCATACTGTGGTTTTAAAAGTGTGATCCTTAGGAAAAAATTATTTTTTATGTATTCTAAAAATGAAAAGATAATTATCTCAAAAACTCTAGAAAAAATCATAAATCATCTATCCCCATATCTTAGGCCTCAATCCAGTTAGATACCTGGTTTTCATCAAATATTATATAGGTAAAACCAAAACAAATAAGAAATTACCTCAATAAATTTATTCCACATGCATCAAATAATTCACAAAAAAAATTGTTATTGAGGAATTTCTTTTATTTTGGAAATCCCACAAGAAAACTGGTATATTTTACATGATTGAAAAAAATATGGGCATTATTGAAAATTATAAGCTATAAAAATATTTCCTCTAATAAATTTATTTCTACTTTATTAGGGTAAAAATTTCCACCACATGAAATGTGTTATAGAATATAAGATTAATAGTTACAACTTCATATGGTATACATCCATTAATCAACTGATCAGTACATATCATCCACATATATAAATCCTCCAGTATATATATTATTTTGAAATAGAAATTAGATTTATGATATACATATTAGAAATTAATATTGTTCCATTAAGTTAACTAATTAGTTATCCATATCAGTATACCATAGAATCTTACCAGTGATCTCATAGAGCTTCTCTCATGTGATTTCTTCATTTAAGGAATTTTATGAGGTAATTTCATGTTAAAAAATGTGGAGAAGTCTCTGTAACTTATATTATTAAAATATTTTTTATGAATAATTCACTATAATAACATTTATTTTCAGTAATATTTATTCATCAAATACCCATGAGAAACATGGTTAGAGTAAACTATTACATTACTTCAAATAAAATATGAATGAAATTTTTTTAGCACCTAAACTATGGACAATAAAACTTTTTAGTGGTTTTGTAGTTAATTAGAGATGAATGCATGTGATTTGAAGCATTATATATCCCATTAAAGGGTATATTCTTATATTGGGATAACAGTTCTCTTACTACTTGGTAAGAGTTATCACATAGTACATTTAAGGGTAAATCATAGCCAAGTGTTTTCACAACCCTAACCATGACAATTATTTTAATTTTGTTCTTAATATTGAATAATTTCATTTTGTTATGGTCTATTTTTTGTTCTAATTGTTGACATTTGAAGCCTTTATTTGAGTTTTTTTTGACAAGTGGAGTTTTTTGGATTGGGAGCGCTAGTCGCATAGTTGGCACACTATTTGGGGAAATCATGTATCCTCACTAAGTAAAATATCTTTCTTACATTTGGTTTCAAGGGGTAAGTGGAACTATATAAGAAACCATGCAAGAAAAACATGTGGGTTCACCTTATTATAATAGATTTTGAAATATTAGTGCCTGGTTTGTCAAATAATGTAGCGAAATAGTGTGACTTTCCCAAATCATTTAAAATGTGAGATTTCAATCTTACCCCTCCAATATGTTTTTTCAAATTTTGGGTTTATCCTCCATCACTTGACATAGGCGTAGTAGCGTTCTTTTGGAGACCCTCCTCCTTCAACACTTTCCTCAATTAAAGCTCCTTAAAGGTTACTTTGTTGAGTTCCCATGGTTTTTGTTGATTTTATATTCTCTTATCCCACTCTTGGGATCACTGTTTTTTTATTATCATTGTGGGAAGTACCCTAGGGGTTAGGGAGGATGTGTGGGTTGTTTTATTTGCTTTTGGTGTGTGAATATTGTCTCTCAATATTGGTTCTTCTTTATCATGATGTTTTATTGTTTCTTCACGTCATTGAGTTTTGTGTTTCTATCCATTTCCTTTTGGATGCATTCAATATGAATCATAATCAATACAAAATGTTTTATAAATGTGTTCAACATTCTTTTTATGTTGTAGTATAGATTTTTTGGAATTTATATGATGGAAAATTGGAGTTAAATGGTTTTATAAGGGATTATTTTACTATGTTTGGTTTTATATGCACACATGGTGTTTGGAAAAATTTAAATTGATTTTTTAAATAGACATTAGGTGTATTGGGTATTTTTTTCCTCCTATTATGTTTCTTAAATGTGGTTGGGTTTTGATTCAAACATTGTACATTGAAAATTTTGACTTTATTTGTGATTCTTATTCGTGGATTGTTTTTTTGTTTTAAATGATTGTGTTTATTCTTTAAAAAAGTATTTCTAGATTTATTTTAGGTGAAAATGTGTTCAAATATGGTTTTAAGAAGATGAAAATTGTTTCTTATTGTCTTATTTGTTGTTCAACACAAAAGTGTTTTTAAATTATAATGGTAATCCAAATCCTGATTTAAAATTTATTTGGTGTGTGTGTGAATTTTGTTTGTTGATTTTCCCATGGTAACGGTTGGATTTCATATGTCTTTTCTAAATGGTTTCTGGAGGCCCATTAGTTATATATATGGAAATAGGTTCTTCCTTGGACCATGGTTTTCTAAATTCTCTTCCTCTCATGCCACTTTATATATATGAAACGGTATCTTGATTTCTAAATGGTGTGTTGGTATTTCTAAAGACTTTAAATGTGGTTTCAAACAAGATCCATGAATGTTAAATTGTTTATCATTTTAACAAATGCTTTGTTTAATGAATGTTGAAAAGGTCTCTTTTTTTTATGAAATATAGATTGGTTTTTAAATGATGTAAAATACTACTTAGAATTATGAACATGAAAGTGGTGTTTTATATTGTCTCTGTAAAATCATGTGGAAATGGATTTTAAATATTTTTTGGATTGGAAATGCTAAAGGCCTAGTTGAATATTAAGATGTTTTTTGAGTTTTTTTATCTTGTTTCTATTTAAATGCACGATTGGAATGTTTCATTGTTTTATGAATTTTGTTTTTGAACTCATGTGATTTTTGAGCCTAGTGGTAATCTTGGATTATTTTGGAAAATTGATTAAAACATGGTTAGCATGATATATGTTTGGTATTTGAAATATTATGGGAATGTGTTTTTGAAACCCAAATGATGTGATGGCATGGTTTGAACATTTGATGGAAAATGTGTTTTCTGTGTTTGTAATACATGGATTCTGTTGGGAAAAAAGCACTGGATCTTTGTATTGAGATTATCTCTAGTGTATTGTGAATGAGAACATTTTTATTATTGATTCAATTAAACCATGGGATATGTTTCCCCTATAATGGATCTTATGTGAGGACATTGTTGGCTATGGTTGTTTTAACAAGATTTTCCATTTATTATTATCATTATCATGGGATCTGTGGGCATCATCTAGAGGGTATAGTGATGGTTTCTTTTCGACCTCAATTAGATGGGTTGGTACCTCGTTGACTTGATGGGGCATGGTGGGACATACCACTAGATGATATAGTTTACAGTGGCTAGTTTGTTACTAATTATAGAGTTGCACCATATGTTACAAGGTGATTCCAAAAATAGTATGTTCAAATATTTCATGTAGAGATGTTTTGGAAATGACCAAGAGTTTATATCTATATGTTCTATTTATTTATGTTGCATGTTTCTTATTGGCCTTACTAGTTATTCATGTTTGTTATGTTTCATTACATTCTACACATCCACCTTTTTCATTATCTGTTTTTGATTTGTATTTGGGTTTTCATTTTGAAATGGGTTTTGTAAGGTGAAATAACTTTTTTGGGAATGTTGTGTGTGTTGTTTTAATGGAGTGTTTGTGAAAATTTGGGTTTGGTTGTTGAAAATATTGAAATCATATATTATAAATTTATTTTAAGACTAATTTTTATGTGTTGTTTTGAGAAATTAACTGCATGGATACTATGGTTATTTCTTATATAGTTGATAATTCTATAACCCAACTTGTTTGATTCAGTGTCAGCAGACCCTAGATATTTTTAAAGTTTGGGTTTTACTTTTTTGTTCCTGTTTTGAGATTCCCTTAGAGCGGGTTGGGATTGTGGTTGGTGGTGACCAAGAGAAAATGTAGAGATCAGGTTGAGTGTTTTGATCATAGATTGTATTTAGTTATTTTTTAAGTAGTTTTTTATTTGGATCGGTTTGTATTCTTATTAATATTCTGTTATTTTTATTTCTTCCACATGTTTATTTTGAATATTTAATCCTAGCTTATTTTGTAGAAATCATTTCTATTGTGATTACATTGATTCCTGGCACTATTTTCATGGTAGTGGGGATTGGTATCACCCTTCATTCATTGTCTTAGACTGGGTCATATGTCATTTTGGATGGAAATTAGAACTATCAGTACATGGGTTGTAGTTATGGTATGTACATTAAGAACCGTTTCTTATTCATATCCATGAGATTCTAGGGGTAGTTTATGAATTGAGTCCTGTTTGTTTTTTGCGGGTGGGGAATAAAAATAGAGGTGAATCAGTGTTATATTATGATATCACATGGAGTACTGACTCATCTGGTGTATGATTACACAATTCAAGGTCCTCTTATTTATTAATTCTTACATGGGAATATCCGACAAACCAAATTTCTAGGTTTGGAAGGGGCACTACTTCCACATTCTGGTATTTTGGTGGAGGTTTTGTTTTTTTGGTTAGTGCAAGAGGTATTTTAAAATGAATAATGTGTTTAGAATAAAAATTATTTATTTACAGTGGTTCCAAATTGACATGACTGAGTTTTAAATAGGAACGGTGTAACGCCCCGACCCCAGTTACCCAGAGTCAGTGCATTATTACATAACATTGGCATGATCAAAAGAAAGATCAAATCTTGAAAGACCGATTGGTTTAGTAGCCTTGGAAATACTATATACATTAATAAATTTTTATATTATATAAAAAACTTATTGTCTTCATATCCCCTCATATTATCCCTACAGGCCATTCATAAATTAATTCTTCATAATCCTGGGAAAAATAAAACATTGAAAGGGGTGAGCTCAGATGCTCAGTAAGGAAAACATTATAGCAGAAGCATTCATAGATAAGCATAAACACTTAAGGCAGTTTATAACTAAAACAAAAGGCTTTTAAACTTTAACATCAGCATAAAATGGAAAAGATAAAATAAAATAACTCCATTTACTTACTCACATGGATATTCCACTAGTCGAATGATCACATGAAATATCAATAAACACTTTCATTATGATGGAATGCATAATGCCAGACTACCATAACCACATAGCCAAGGCCTCGTGCCAAGACTACAAATAAGATTTTGCCAAGGCCTTGTGCCAAGACACTAGTTTGTCTCATGAGACATACCGATTCATCGAGGATCTATAGCGGGCTCCACCCATCCCTTATTAATTCCAATGCATTCCTCATATGAACAGGTTTAAACATAACATAAACATTCGTATTAAAACTAGCATACGAAATGTCAATACTTTAACTACAAACCATGAATGGTATAAAAATAGCACATCCACAGTCAAACATAACTCATTCGATAAAATATGGAATATTGTATTATATCACATTAACCTTAATCAAGAATAATGAAGTATATTGACATTAAAATAATCATCAAACTATTGAGAGAAATATCCCTCTTTTTCTTGAAAACATTTAACAGTCACACTATTTGTCAAGAAGCCATTTAAAAATAGATTTTTGAATCAAAGTGTCCCATACCACTTTGAAACATTTAAAATGAGTTTTAATTTTAAAAATTTAATGTCCATATAAATAAATCATTAAAAACTTTTTTAAAACATGGACATTAATGAGCAAGATTTAGATGAATAAGTCTTCAAAACACTTAAAAATGTATTTTAGTTAGAGTATCTATCCAAAAGATAGATACTTGAATACAAATAATTGAGGTAATCCAAACTTTATAATATCATGAGAATAAAGGGATTCATGATATACTATGTCAATGTACATTATATACACCACATAAAAGTGATTTGGTGTATAACAACAAAAAAGTCTCAATGGAATGTAAATTGAGATGAAATCTCTCATAAAGGCTGTATCCTTAGGGTAAGGATAAATCAACGACATAATTATGTGTGACAAATATAAATACACTAAATATGATTGTATATTCAGTGTAAAACAATCAAAGGACATTCACACATATTCTAGTAAAAACAAAACCAATGAATTGGATGTTTGTCTCAATAAATCGAGATTGAGTAAAAATTACTCTTATCAAGTTCATACCGATGACTTGAGAATTTATCAATGGAGTGATTATGTGTATATAAATTATATCCACAGAAAGGGGAGTTTAAATTATGACATAATCAAATGAATAGTGATTCCACACATAATCTTGGAGTAAAATAATCAATGAAGTATGCGTAAAGCCGAATGAGTGGAAATTGAAATTTCAAATTCCCTTATCAATTTGGTAACTTACAAAACATACACCCATTAAAGAAGGATCATACAATGATGATGTAAATACCCATAAATTAAAGTATATTACACAATGAATACAATCATGGGAAGTACACATACACCACATGCAATAATTAAGTGGTGAACAATGGAACCCTCACGAAATTAAGAGTGAGTTAAGAAACCCCTTACCTTGTACTTTTCCTTGGTTGGGGGTAAGTTAACCTCCTTTATAATGTTGAAATAATTGTTATTAAATTATTCATGTATCATATACATTAATATGATATCATATATGATCTTTTAACATTTCTTTGTTAATAATATCTTAGAATTATCGTCGTTTCGGGTGTTAACTTACTCATTTTCTTTTATATGTTTTGTTATGTAAGCCCTGTTTGTAAAGGATAGGTTGTATCTTATTCATATACAGAATGATATAATGTTCTTAAACATTATTTTTAAATCATCAAATGATAATTATACTTGAATGGATACGATGGAGAATGAATCTAATCGCGTTCGTGGAGACGGTAGTTTGTACGTACGCACGAGCGACAATATCATTCTTTTGATATTAAAATAATATATAATTGGATGTTATATAATATATACAGAATAATTATCATGTTATATTTATTATTTAAATGAGTTAAAAATCATTATTATACCCACCCAAATTATAATATATTGAATAACAATTACACCACGACGTGGAGACGGTAAGCCGTACGTACGCACGTATGGTGACATGTTATTCAAAGGGTAGATAGAATACTGAATATGGTTGTAACATATTTATAATAACATCACAGTATATATAAGATACTGGAGTTATTATTTTAGAATGGTAATAACAATGAAAGAAGAAGTGGAAGAAGAAAGGATCTTGGAAAGGGGTGGTGAAAACATTACCTCTTCTTCAGGTTCTTCTTTTTGATTTGATCAAAAGGGCTCCTTAAGTTGGCTTTCTGATCAAACTAAGGCCTCTAGGTTGTAGTGAGAAAATTTTAGAGAGTATTTGGGCAGAGGTTGGCCTAACCAAAAGGCTTTGAAGGTGTGAAGAAATGAGAAGAAGGAGTTCCCTTTCATAAGAGGGGTGAGGGGAGCCTTTGGAAAAGCTAGAAATATTAATTTATAATAAATTCATATTCGGTTTCTAATGGCTTAAAATTTTATTATTCAAAGGTTAATGTGGGGATAGGTCGAAAACCATTCAACAAATATAAATTATAAAGGTTTGGGTTTCTATATTAACCTTATCATTTAGTTTTAACTTGTATTTAATTTGTTCGACATTTACCATGTCACATTGTATTTTTATATTATATAATTAATAAACTTACTATATACATCCAATAGACCCCCAAGTGGTCCACTAATTATATACCTATCATGATATAAGTCTCTTGGCCGAACCTTAGATTTTTAGGAATTTAATATCAATTAATAATATAATATTGTTTTAAAAAACTCTTTTATGTCAATTTTGACACTATTCAATAGTTGATTTTTTTGAAACTCATAATTGAATGATTACATCAAAAAAAATCAATTAAATCAATCCTTATATTTCATTGTATCCTAGAAAATTAGTGTAATTCATTAAAAGTATTAAATTATATTTATTTGGGTATTTATAATATTAATTATTTTAATTTGTCACTATTATGGTAATTACTGCATCATCATTGTGTCATAAATATATTAAATTATTTAATGTCTAAAAATTATAAATAAAATCTCATTATTTGGGAAATATTATTATCTTTCTAATTAATATTTACAATCGAATTTAGCTTATGTATAACCCTATATTAAAAATGTTTTAGTAAATAAACGTTGATTTTAACTCTTTTAATTCTTCTTTGAATTAAATAACAATAAATGTCCTAATCTAAACCAAGTGGACCTAAATGATAATATTTTATTCCTTAGGTTATTTTTGGTCGATATAAACTTGTCCAATAGAATTAGTACATGTGTTAGGGTAATATTAATATCATTTTTACCCTTAATTACCCTATTTACTTTTAACCGTGGTAAATAAAAGTAAAAAGTTACTATTCCCCAAAAATTATTTTCATCTTATTGAACCACATTTTACTTCTTGATATTAACCGCGTCCCTTGGTTTTTGAAATTCCATTCACAGAAGCGGTAAAAATATGTTTTATGAAAAATTCAGTTTTTTTAACTACCACTTAGTAGTTTCACTATTCATCAAAAATTGAAGTTTTTCAGAACAATGCCAAAATTTCACCCTAATCTATAATTGATATTCCGAATTCAAAAATGATGTCTATTTTAAAAAATTCTAAACATATAAGTTTAATTAATTAATTTTATAATTAATTCTCACTGTCACAACAAATAGCGTGTTTTTAAGAAACAATATATATCAAAAGATTGACAATTGTTTAGGTCCAATTTCATAGTGAAATTAATTCTAATGAACACCATTAAATAAAATGGTAAAAATATATTCTAATTATATTTTAAAACCACTCAATAAGATAATTTATCAGTATAAATTAACTTGATTTAAAAAGTTGTTTTTAATTAAAAATTTAGTAATTTTCACTATTCATCAAAATATAAGTGTTATCCGAAAAGTTCCAAAATTTCACCCTAGGATAAATTCGATATTACGAATCCAAAAATGAAGTCCATTTTGAGAGATAGAATTTATAAAATTTCAAAAATTAGGTATTACTATTCATAACGGCTAGTTTGATTGGTTGTGGTGTGTTAGAATCTCGAAGTTACGTACAATGCATGCCATCGCATTATTCGAAGGGAAACGTACCATGGAAACTTGGGGTGTTACATTCTCCCCTCCTTAAATAAATTTATTCCTCTAAATTTTTAAAATTGTGCTTGGAAATATAAAGGAAAGTCCCACATCAAAAAAAGAGTCAATAAAACTATGACTTTAAAAGAAGGAAAGAGAGGTATAAAGGTCAACAAAGATAACCCATACTCGGATTCCATGTAGGAAAACATGGATATGGATGATAAACTAAGTGTCAAGTTCTGATGGAGAGGGATAGAAATCATGATCACGAGAAAGTTAACAATAAGAAAACCACAAACTTGTGTTGGGACAAACAACCATTAGTCTCCTAGTAGGAAAGTAAATGGACAACATTTTTTTGTTTTAAGTTACATTACATAAGGATGAGGAATTTATTTATGATATTGACTAAAAATATAAAGATATATACTTACATTTTAATTAGAGTTTAATTCTTTAATAAATTTCCACCACTAACTCATTTTTTTAAACGATGAGTATTCAAGAAGGCTTGGTCTCACTAGAAGAGCTAGAATAAACTTCTATAGAATCAAATGATCCATGCAGGATGAACTATATATTTACATTGTCTTTAGAGATTAATCAAAACCAAAATGGATAGTACAAGATCTAATGATCCCCCAAGAGGATATTCCTTGAGAGAAATAAACACTAATCTTAATTTCCAAAATTAAACCAACAATACCCCAAAGTTAAATAAATACCATTCAATAATCAATTGTCCTTAAAATCTTTTAATATAATCAAAACTAATATTGACAACCAAAACTTATTAATAATGTAGTCTTCCACATTAAATTGTATCTCCAAATGACATTAACTACTCTTAAAGTCACATACTTAAAAGTAATTAACCTAATAATTTCCATAAATAACCCAAATCATTATAAATCCACAATAAAAACATAGATAAAAATCCACCATTACTCCTCAAATGAAAACCCATACTAGTCTATTTTCTTTTGGCATATAGTGTTCTCAACAAAGTGAACAACTTCCAAAATGACATTTATCACTTAATCACCAAATCATTTTCCTATAATAAGGGTATTCATTTGATAAGACATAAGATCCCAAATCAAATTATTATTGATCAATAAAATCATTTAACTAAAAATAATAGTCACACTAACCAGGGAATTCACGTAGTCCAGTGGTTGGCGATAAATCCCAATCGCACTTTGGTTGTGGGTTTGATTACCACAACTTTGTCCGACGCGACTGGTTTTCACACGGTCTACGTGTTGTCCTTTTTCAAAAACTATATTTTATAACAGTACCAAAATGAGATAAATTCCTCAAAATAACCATAACATAATTTAACCACAAATGTTATCTCATACCTTGCATTTTCATCCCAAATTATAAGAATTTGTAATTTCCTCAAAACCATTGATTATATAAAACCAAATGGTTATTTATAACTATATCAACAAGAGAAAATATAATTCTTCCATATATATCATTCTCACATGTAATACGTTAGGGTTACAAATACAAGTGATAATTATTCCAAAGTAAACCCTTCAATAAGGATCACTAATAATTTTTAAACATTTATCCAACCATTTATTTCCACATAGCTTTTTCTCTAACCAAGAAAATATCCTATAGAATAGGACATTCACTCGGGTAATGGCCAGGTCCCCTACATTTATGGAAAATAACTGTAAATGGACTCTTGGGACCATTTTTATCTTCTTCCATAGTACTCTTCATTTTTCTTCGGCAATTCTTCACTTTATGTCTTTCCTTCCCGCATGTAAATCATTTCTTTGTCCCATTGATACACTTTCCTAGGTGTATCCTTCCACATTTCCTGCATGATGGAAATTGAGGATTTCTTTCTCCATGGTCTCCACTACTGGAGCTCTTATCATTCATCACCTTTCTCTTCTTTGATGAGTCCGGTAATTGGTTAATATATATATTGTTGATCATATTTTTGGAAAACTGATTTGGCATAAAGACAATATCTTTTACGCCTATCAACATTCCATTTTGTTGCTCATTTCCACCATTGTTCCCACCTTGTACATCATTCTCAAAGTCACTATGACTTCCTTGGAATCCAGCCATTGACTAAAACCACAAAGCATTGTGTGAGTAATAGTAGTCATACAATCATTTAGAGATTATCATGTCACCATATTCTCAATTTGAAACACATTAGGATTAACCAAGGGCATTTACTCTCATCTTATATATATAATACTTTAAATTGGTTTGTAAAGAAAATGTAAATTATCCTAAGCATATCTCCCGGGAGTGTCGTAACTAAGAGTGCAGCAAGGCCCGTTATCGTGCACCAGTTCACGTTTGAGTCTAGCTCAAAGCGGTGTTTTCGGGTTTTACCCCTTGGTACATCTGTGCCAGAGTCGCCTCTATTTGCTCATATCTAGACAGGGATGTATTGCTCGGAAAACTCACAAAATCTCTACAATACCAAAATTCTAGGAAGTTCTTCTATACTAATCCTCAGAGTTCATCTTAGGTCTATATGCTCTAATCAGAGTTTATCTAAATCTAGCTTCCAAGGTTTGTACTAAAATTCCTATGATACCAACTGTAACGCCCCGACCCAGTTACCCAGAGTCGGTGCATTATTACATAACATTGGCATGATCACAAGAAAGATCAAATCTCGAAAGACTGATTGGTTTAGTAGCCTTGGAAATACTAGATACATTCATAAAGTTTTACATTACATCAAAAAAAATCTTGTCTTCATATATCCTCATACTATCCCTGCAGGTCATTCATAAATTAATTCTTTATAATCTTGGGAAAAATAAAACATTGAAAGGGGTGAGCTCAGATGCTCAGTAAGGATAACATTATAGCAGAAGCTTGCATAGATAAGCATAAACACTTAAGGCAGTTTATAACTAAAACGAAAGATTTTTAAACATGAACTTCAGCATCAAATGGAAAAGATAAAATAAAATAATGCCATTTACTTACTCACATGGATATTCTACTAGTCGAATGATCACATGCAATATCAATAACCACTTTCATAATGATGGAATGCATAATGTTAGACTATCATAACCACATAGCCAAGGCCTCGTGCCAAGACTAAAAATAAGATTTTTCCAAGGCCTTGTGCCAAGACACTATTTTGTCTCATGAGACCTACTGATGCATCGAGGAGCTACAGCGGGCTCCACCCGTCACTTATTAAGTCTAATGCATTCCTCATATGAACAGTTTTAAACATAACATAAACATTCATATTAAAAATAGCATACGAAATGTCAATACATTAACCACAAACCATGAATGGTATAAAAATAGCACATCCACAGTCAAAAATAACTCATTCGATATAATATGGAAGATTTTATTGTATCACATTAACCTCAATCAATAATAATGAAGGATATTGACATTAAAATAATCATCAAACTATTGAGAGAAATATCCCTCTTTTTCTTGAAAACATTTAAAAGTCACACTATTTGTCAAGAAGCCATTTAAAAATAGATTTTTGAATCAAAGTGTCCCATACCACTTTGAAACTTTTAAAAGGAGTTTTAATTTTAAAACATTAATGTCCATATAAATAAATCCTTAAAACCATTTTTAAAGCATGGACATTAATGAGCAAGATTTAGATGAATAAGTCTTCAAAACAATTAAAAATGTATTTTAGTTAGTGTTTCTAACCAAAAGAGAGACACTTGAATAAAAATAATTGAGGTAATCAATACTTTATAATATCATGTGAATAAAGGGGTTCATGATATACTATGTCAAAGTACATTATATACACCACATAAAAGTGATTTGGTGTATAACAACAAAGAAGTCTCAATGGAATGTAAATTGAGATGAAATCTCTCATAAAGGTCGTATCCTTAGGGTAAGGATAAATCAATGACATAATTATGTGTGACAAATATAAATACACTAAATATTATTGTATATTCAGTGTAAAACAATCAAAGTACATTCACACATATTCTAGTAAAAACATCACCAATGAATTGGATGTTTGTCTCAACAAATCGAGATTGAGTAAAAATTACTCTTATAAAGTTCATATCGATGACTTGAGAATATATCAATGGAGTGATTGTGTGTATAAAAATTATATCCATAGAAAGGGGAGTGGAAATTATGACATAATAAATTGAATAGTGATTCCACACATAATCTTGGAGTAAAATAATCAATGAAGTATGCGTAAAGCCAAATGAGTGGAAATTGAAATTTCAAATTCCCTTATCAATTTGGTAACATACGAAACATACACCCATGAAAGAAGGATCATAAAATGATGATGTAAATACCCACAAATTAAAGTATATTACACAATGAATACAATCATGGGCAGTACAGATACACTACAAGCAATAATTAAGTGGTGAACAATGGAACTCTCACGAAATTAATAGTGAGTTAAGAAACCCCTTACCTTGTAATTTTCCTTGGTTGGGGGTAGGCTAACCTCCTGTATAATGTTGAAATAATTGTTATTAAATTATTCATGAATCATATACATTAATATGATATCATATATGATCTTTTAACGTTGCTTTGTTAATAATATCTTAGAATTATCGTCGTTTTAGGTGTTAACTTACTCATTTTATTTTATATGTTTTGTTACATAAGCCATGTTTTTCATGGATAGGTTGAATCTTATTCATATCCATAATGATATAAAGTTCTTAAAAATTATTTTTTAATCATCAAATGATAATTATACTTTAATGGATATGATGGAGAATGAATCTCATCGCGTTCGTGTAGACGGTAGTCCGTACGTACGCATGAGCGACAATATCATTCTTTTGATATTATAATAATATATAATTGGATGGTATATCATATATACAGAATAATTATCATGTTATATTTATTATTTAAATGAGTTACAAATCATTATTATACCAGCCCAAATAATAATATATTGAATAACAATTACAGCACGACGTGGAGACGGTAAGCTGTATGTACGCACGTATGGTGACATGTTATTAAAGGGTGGATAGAATACTGAATATGGTTGTACCATATTTATAATAACATCACAGTATATATAAGATACTGGAGTTATTATTTTATAATGGTAATAACAAAGAAAGAAGAAGTGGAAGAAGAATGGAACCTGAAAAGGGGTGGTGAAAACATTACCTCTTCTTCGGGTTCTTCCTTTTGATTTGATCAAAAGGGCTTCTTAGGTTGGCTTTCTGATCAAACTATGGCCTCTATGTTGTAGTGAGGGAAGTTGAGAGAGTATTGGGGAAGGTTTTGGTCGATCCAAAAGGCTTTGAAGGTGTGAAGAAATGAGAAGGAGGAGTTCCCTTTTATAAGAGGGGTGAGGGGCACCATTGGAAAAGCTAGAAATATTAATTTATAATAAATTCATATTTGGTTTCTAATGGCTCTAAAGTTGATTATTAAAAGTTTAAGGTAGGTATAGGTCGAAAAAAATTAACCAATAGAATTTATACAGGTTTGGGTTACTATATTAACCTTATCTTTTAGTTTTAACTCTTAGTTAATTAGTTTGACATTTACCATGTCACTTTGTATTTTTATATTATATAATTAATAAACTTACTATATATATACAAGAGACTCCCAAATGGTCCATTACTGATATAACTATCATGATATAATTCTCTTGGCCGATCCTTAGATTTTTAGTAATTTAATTTCAATTAATAATATAATATTTTTTTTAAAAACTCTTTTATGTCAATTTTGACACTATTCAATAGTTGATTGTTGTGAAACTCATAACAGAATGATTACTTATAAAAAAGCCAATTAAATCAATACTAATATGTCATTTTACCCTATATAATTATTTTAATTAATTAAAAGTCTTAAATTATATTTATTTGGGTATTTATAATATCAATTATTTTAATTTTTCGCTATTATGGTAATTACTCCATCATCATTGTGTCATAAATATATTAAATTATTTAATGTCTAAAAATTATAAATAAAATATAATTATGTAGGAAATCTTATTATCTTTCCAATTAATATTTAAAATCGAATTTATCTTATGTATAACTCTATATTAAAAATATTTTAGTAAATAGACTTTGATTTTAACTCTTTTAACTCTTCTTTGAATTAAATAATAATAAATATCCTAATCTAATCCAAGTGGACCTAAATGATAATATTTTATTCCTATGGTTGTTTTTGGTCGAGATACATTTGTCCAATAGAATTAGGACATGTGTTAGGGTAATATTAATAACATTCTTACCCTTAATTACCCTATTTACTTTTAACCATGGCAAATAAAAGTAAAAAGTTACTATTCACCAAAAATTATTTTCATCTCATTGAACCACATTTTACTTCTTGATATTAACTGTGTCTCTCAGATTTTCAAAATTCCATTCACAAAAGTAGTAAAATTATGTTTTATGAAAATTCAGTTTTTTAACTACCACTTAGTAGTTTCACTATTCATCAAAAATTGAAGTTTTTCAGAACAATGCCAAAATTTCACCCTATGATATAATTGATATTCTGAATTCAAAAATGATTTCTATTTTACAAAATTCTAAACATATAAGTTTCATTAATTAATTTTATAATTAATTCTCGTTGTCACAACAAATAGCGTGTTTTTAAGAAACAATATATATCAAAATATTGACAATTGTTTAGGTCCAATTTCAAAGTGAAATTTATTCTAATGAACACCATTGGATAAAATGGTAAAAATATATTCTAATTATACTTTAAAACCACTAAATAATATAATATATCAGTATAAATTATTTTGATTTAAAAAGTTGTTTTTAATTAAAAATTTAGTAATTTTCACTATTCATCAAAATATAAGTGTTATCCGAAAAGTTCCAAAATTTCACCCTAGGATAAATTCGATATTAAGAATCCAAAAATGAAGTCCATTTTGAGAGACATAATTTATAAAATTTCAAAAAGTAGGTATTAATATTCATAACGGCTAGTTTGATTGGTTGTGGTGTGTTAGAATCTCGAAGTTGCGTATAATGCACGCCATTGCATTATTCGAAGGGAAAAGTACCGTGGAAGATTGGGGTGTTACAAAAGGGAATGGTATTGAAAATTAGATGAATTTTTGGGTTTGATGATGATATGGTATGATTGACCCTTGATATTATATAACGACATTCACATATGTATGGGTGTGTGTGGAAATATCACATTGTATTGTGTTCATGGATAATATAATATGAGTGGAATGGACATATGTGTTATGTTTCATATGATTCCGTTGGAGATCATTTGAAATTATTTGGTTTTCGTGTTGGTTTTTTCATTAAAATGTGGGTTCTTTTTTTCTGAAAAATGGATTTCCATCTTTGGATAGTGAAATTAGAGGAAGGTTGTTTTGAAGTTGAAATTAAAATGGTGGTTTTTGAAAAGAGGATTTTTTATGTTAATATAGTTATTTCCTTGTTGGACTTTTTTTATTCTAGGATATTTTCTTCATGATTTTTGTTTCAGGTTGATGATTATTTTCGATTTCTATTCATTGTGATGTTCAAAGATTTCCCCCCAAATGGTACACCAAAATTTCTAGTGGGTCCTTCATAGTTTCTACTTATTTTAGTTAGATTCCATTATTTTATGACGATTGTGAACTTATATATGGTATGGAATGGACTGTATATGTTGAGGGTGTATTTAAAATTTTGGGACCTCCTAATGATGTGAAAGCTTGTGTTATTCTGGGTTTGTTTTAAGGTGTTTATTTTGATCAGTGGAAAGTGGTTTCTTCAACATCGATCCATGTTGGGCAAGCATGGGAAGTTTTTAAAAGCTCCTACATCTGATGAATTTCACTTGGGGAGTTGAACATTAGGAATGTGGAAGAGCTCTTGAGTATTCAACAAGGCCACGAGATAGTGATGTCCTATTTTGATCACTTGAAGGAGCTAGTATCATTTTACCTGAAGGTATAATCACATTATCTAATAAATTATACTTTGTTTTTTTGGGATCATCACATAGAGATCAAGGAGAGAGACATATCAAGCATGGATATTCATTTAATGATGCTGGTGGGTGAGGAGTTCTTAGGTGAGTTAGATTCTGGGGTGAAGTAATTGGTGTGTGATTCTCATGAAGGATCCCCATTTGGAGAGAGTTGTTTTCCAGAATAATCTATTTATAATTGTTTTTTTCAACTGTTCCTATATCTTACTCATTATAAAGTTCCCCCATGTGTTCTCATAATGGCTGGTTCGGGCATTCAAAGTCGTCTTAAAACAATACTCCAAATACATTTCTCCTTTGTGTCTATTTCAGTAATTTGGAGATCTTTTTTAAGAATCTTTTCCTAAATAATAAGTCTTTATCGGAGGATTTTATCTCCAGTCTACAAGATAGTGGATTAAATAGATATTTGGGATCCTCCCATAGTTCCCAAAGTGAAGCTTACGTGTATTCATGAATTTACCAGGGTATCTTTAGCCATGATTCAGATTTTTCTCAAGTGAGGGAGTGGATATGACTAATGTTTCCTTATTATATTTCTCAAAATTTTTATGAGTTCACTTTTATTGTTAGAATCTTCGTGGTTTGTTTTCATTTTTGTAAATTCTAATTGTGGTTCCCTTTTAATGTGAATCATTAAATGGTAGTACCTTCTTATGTGTTATTATCTCTTTTTGAGATATTCTTTATGTTTTTGGTTGTGATTGTTTGGGATGTGATCATATTTTTATGGGAATTGTGGGTTGGGGTATTGTTTTCTATTTGGTTCGAGTTTAATTCATGGTCATCCCCTTATGTTGGGGTTTTGATCAAAGTGGCGAGTTTATGGTTTTAGTGGAAGTGTTACATAACTTATGGTATATTATTGGGTTAGAATTTTTTGGGAGTTCCCCTGATGGTTGACCTTGTGTAGTGTCATTGTAATTTCCCATTATGGCCTACTAAAGGTAGTGGTTTTGGGGGTTTCAATGTTGAACATGTTGGCATGGATATTGTGGTGAGGAGAACCCTCTCATGTCCTCTCGTTGATCTTCATGTATTGGTTTCATCTATAATTGGTCATGTGTGACTTGTGAGGTTAATGGTTTCCCTAGGTTACAAGGTTTGTTATGGTTTTGATTAGGCTAGTAAATTTTTTTTTTTATTTCACCAAGGTGAATTTTTGGGAGAAGAAAGTGTTTATGGTGGGGATAATTGGCACACCCTTCCCTTGAAAATTAAACAACTTTTTTATATATGATCATTTGGTTGAAGTTGGAGTTTAGTCCTGGTTTGGAGTTTTAACTTTTGGATGAATTTATATTGATTTTCGTATGTGGATGTTTTGGGATTTGTAGAATGTGGTGCAAGATTGCGCACAATTAGAGGAATGTTGCATCTTCATCGAGGAAACTACGAATCTTGTTTTTTGGGTTACAGTGGAAAGGTGCATGGGTTATTCACTATTTGGAAAATCATGTTGAAACATGTTAGGGTTTATATAATTTTGTAAATAATGTTTGGCAAGATGTGAACACATTTTAGAAATCCATGTGACCAAACAGTGATGGATTCCCCCACTATCATCATTGATTTAATGAATAGAAACTATAGAGATTAACTTGACTGGTTTGTGGTAGTCTATGTAGTTGATATTCTTATCCATTAAATGTGAATGGAAGATAATAAATATATCTTGTGATTTTTAATTAAGATACAAAGAATGTATAATTCTCATGAAAATTTTATAAATTGTGAATTTTGGTTAAAAATGTTACATTTTTTGGGTAATCTAATAACAAGTGAGGGTATATCAGTGGATACATCAGGGATAAAGGCTATAAACTATTGGACTAGAGAAACCATAATGACTTATATTCAATGTATTAATGGTTTTGATGGATAATATTGATGTTTTGTTGAAAATTTATGAGGGCCATTTAATTTACTCAACATGTTAATTCATATGGTAGCCATGTTCTATTGGACAAATGATTGCCATGAACATTTTAAGGAACTAAAAACAATATTATCTAGTTCATGTATTATTAAAGTACCCTATAGTTAATAATGGGTTTCAATCATTATTAATTCATTCATGAAGGTATTGGGGGGTTATCTTATGCATAATGGCATGGTTATAGCCTATTCCTTGTGAAAATTGATGATTTTTTGAGAAAAATACCAAACACATGATTTTGAGTTAGAGATTGTAATTTTTTATTAATAATAAATATTCAATATCATTTCATGTAAAAATTTGATATATATTCTTATCAAAAAAATTAAAATTATAAATTCATACAAAAGGAGTTGAATATGTTCTATAAGATATGGTAGAGTAAATATTATGATTGATGAATGCATTACAACCCATAGAAAGAAAACTAGGTGGTATGAAATTTGAGTCAAAAGGATTGTGATATATTATCCATAATTATGATAAAAAATAGATCCAATACTTTTGGTTTTCAAAGGATGGATCTGAGAATCCTAATAGAATGTGAGAAATCATATATTCCTTAATAGAATGTTGAACCGTCTATCTATGTGAAGATTGAAGAGTCGACGGTGGATTATATTGATCTCTAGAATAAGGTGTGAAATTATCTTGAGTTTAAACTTCTTAGTGATGGAATTATAAGGTTCATAATCTATGTATATTTTCCACCCAGACTATATTTAATGAATTATTTGATAATGTATGATCATAGTCCTTCATTATCTATTCATCATTGAAGTATAAAGATTTATGGATATTTGAAAGAGTATTTCCAGTGGGATTACATTAAAAAAAATATATCATATAATTTTATTCATGATTCATGGTATGTTATAATGTTATGGGTGATATTAAAAAATTATAAGGTGATGATATATTTATTACCCATATTATAATGAATGTGGAAAAATATCAACCCAGATTTTTTCGGCAGACTCCACAAAAAATCTAAAGGGAACAATTATATATGGATTCTAGTTTATCACCATAAAAATGTAGAAAAATTAATCTCTATCATAGAATATTTATATTTTTATCATCTTACACAGATATAAATTTAGGAAGTCATGTGGTTTCCTAGTGTACATATTTCCATTGTGTCTGATTGGGACTCGAGGTTTAACTTGAAGTTCTAGATAAATATTTATCAAGTACATAATACACATTTGAATATCATTATTGTGTATCATATTCACTAAGATGGTCGGGCCAGGTGAAAAATTCAATCCCAATAGGTTATTTTGATAACATGTTCTCTTGAATTCAAAGGTGGTCGGAATGAACACTATCATCTACCTGATTTCTCATATAACAATAGCTTTCACTCAAGTATTCAAATGGATCATTATGAATTGATCTATAGAAGTAAGTGTAAATAACTAATTTAATAATATGATTTTAGAGCAATAAATATATCTGGACCTGATATATCTGAAGAAATGTAACATAATGTTAGACATGTTAAACAACACATAAGGGTAGCACAAAATCGATAGTGAATTTTAGATGATAATCATTGATGTGATATAATCATAAATTTTGGTGAAAAGGTGTTTCTAATAATTTTTCCATGGAATAATGTAATGTGAATTGGATATAAGAGAATACTAAGAATAATTTACGTTGGCCCCTTTTAAATTAAGTATTTTACTCAGGTGATAGCCTATTAGTTGGCACTTCCACCAAACCTCTATAAATTCCGAAATGGGTTACATATATATATATCTTAAGGATGTACATAACTAACCTATAATATTCAATAAATTTATAGGTTATACCATTAGAGATGGATCATTATTTTTTTCAACATCTAGTGGATATTTTGGATCACATAGAACAAGTTCTACAATATTATAAAACTCACCAGGATATTGTTTTTATGGAAAACCAACTATTTTATGAAGATACATGGGAACCTGAAGATGTAATGAAGAATATGTATCATCGTTTGTTTTTACTAAATTTTTTGTAATTTGAGGGAAAATTCATTTTAACATGGTTATAATGTATCCCCATGTGATTTTATGCAATATTGTTTTTTGAATAAATGTTAAATTTCTGATAGCTTGGGCTACACGAAAACATTGAGTTCTAATAAACCAAAATATACTATGTATATTATTATTTAACATGGTTATTATGACCTATCTATTAAAATTTCAAATATTTATATGAAAAAATATATTTTAAATATTAGTTATAGTGGATTTATATAAATAAGACATATAGATAATAAGGTACCTATTTTTTTGGTAAATAACTTAAATGTTTCAAAAATTCAATTTTCTAACAAAAATGATTTTTAAACATTTAGTGAAAAAATCATAAAAGTAATTTTTATAAAATTTGGAATTTATTTTTAGAAATAACTTTATTTTTTTAATCAATATTTAAAAATTATATTAGGGTGATTTTTTAAGATTTCATTTAAAATAATAAATTTTCAATGAATCCTGTAAATAGTGGGTTTTATAGAAAATTTCATTTTTGATTAAAAGATATATGAGGATTAATTTTTTTCAAAATGGTTTTAAATTTGAAATTTTATCAATTATATTATAAATATTAAAATATTTTTCATTATACTCAATTTCATATTTAATTTTGATATAAAATCTTTTTAAACATTTTAAACAATTCTCTTTGAAAAATGGCCTTTATGTCTTGTTTGTGGGATAAATTTTAAATTAAATTATGAAAATTATATTAATTGAATATGGTAAAATAAATTCCATATTTTGAATTAAAATAATTAATATTATCTAATAAAATAAACATAAGTTTTAGTCATAATTAATAGTGAAAAATTCAAAAATACTTTACTATGTTTTTGTTAAAAAAAGTATTTTGCACTAGTTATCTAAAAATGAATGGGTTAAAATGGCCTAAAATCATGTGTAATATATATTTTATTGTATTATTTTGACATTATCATGTATAATTATCTATAATTGTCCCTTTTTATCTTTTTTTCATGTGATAAGTGTTGGTACACCATTTTCTTTTTAAAAATTTGAAGTGTCATAGTTGCATCAGTTATAAAAGGCCACCCACAATCCTCTTTTTTTGACACATTAAAATAAATTTATATTATCCAATAAAAAATTAATATGTTTATTATATATGTACACATTTACTATATCCCTTAATTGGATAATAAAAAAATCCTATGAATCCTTTTGGTACTTACCTAAAGAGGTTGTCTGAAGAAGTGGTATCAGGATTAATAAACATGATTATATTATTTTTTCTTCCACCTTATTAAAATATTCATAAATTTTTATGATATAAAAACACCAGCATTTCAAAAATAATTATATTTTATTTTAATAATTTAATAACCTAAATCCATATCATCTTTTATAAAATGCGAGACAAAATCACCTTTTGTATGTACATCTGAAAACCCCCTCATGGACTCTTGTTATTTGTTTTCCATCAACACATTAGAAAAATTGGTATAATAATGGTTTTAATAAATATATATATATATATATTTATATTTATATTATTATATTATTATAATTATTATAATTATTTAATAATTATATAACATATAACTTCTTTCATTCCATTCAGTGGATGTATCATAATGTCATTCATGTGATTGTCAGACTACCTACTCGCAAAGTGATTTTATTTAATTTCCACTAATTGTTTTCATGGAAGTAAATTTGGATATGTTTAATTGATATATGTGATATATAGAGAATATTAAACTAATTTTCAAAAAATAATATATTATTTACCATTCATTTATTTAACCCATCAAGGAAATAGAATCAATGATAATTCATACATACGGTCTATCATCTCCATGAATGAGGTATTTCATTATATGTCTCTAATATTTAGGAATTACAGTGAAAAAATTTATACTGAATATATATTATGTCACGAACCAACCCAGGTCAACCATGAACCAGTCACCAGAGCTAATACGCGGCAAGGCCTGAGAGGCATTCTCGATCTTCTCGGGCTGGCGACAAGTGCCAGAGCATCGAGAAAGACTTTGGGAATGGTTTCTCCCATGAAAAATAAACAAGAAAAGTAAAAATAATAAAGAGAAGTGAAGGATAAACATACAAAATAAAATTACTACACAAGAACACATGTAATTAAAACTAACCAAACTCTACTTTCGGACTTACTCCGTGTGACCTCGCGGGTAACTCTCCGATGCAACGGTCAAGCTTCTCCCAAGGAGAGCACACTCATGTTGTATCCTACACAAACACTAAAAACTCAAAAGAACTATAAGCGTGAGTATTAAAACTTAGTAGGCTAGCCTGATAATCTGATCCCAATGCACTACCTTTAAAATTAAGAAACATCAATTCCATGTTTTAACTACAATATATCAATGTATTCATTTCTATAATTTTTACTTGAAAACAATCTTCAAACCGTTTCCCTTAGAAATTTGAAAAAAGAGAACAAAAGAGTTTGGAAGACATTTTCTTTTGAAAACAATTTCATATGAGTTAGGAAAACCAAAATGTCATTTTTCATGAAAAATACCACACAAGGGTACCAGGGCAGATATAGTAAGGGCAATGTAAATAAGTATGCAAATATCTAAGCAAATGTTCATTAGCTAAATGTCACTAGAAATTAGTGAAACTGAGATATCAAGAATAATCTAGATGACACTAATACCTATGACCCCATCTATAGTTTCATGCCACATATGATGAAATCTAACCCCCAAAAACACTCGACCATCCTTTCTCAAGCAATCTGAGGGAAAATCCCATAGTAATAAACTCAAACATATCCGCCTACTATGAGCCACTGGTCAGTACCATAACCTTCTAGTGCAGTACTCACCTTAGACAATTCTCTCAATAGGTCAGGTTCATATGTCATAAGTATAAAAAAGGTGACCCAATATATGTCGTCGAGCATCAAATCACAACTTATATCTGTAATAATAACATTTCACAGCTGGTCTCACCCCGAGTCTCCCCAAGGATTTCAATCAAGCCTTAAATTCTAGAAATAAAATGGCTTCCCAATAGAGGAAACCATATAATGGAACTTGGGGATCTCTTACCATGGAAATCCAATCTATCACATGTACACGAGGAATGAGGAATATCTACGGGTGTTCTAAAATAAACACTTTACATAATTTTTTAAGGTGCCCAAACGGGCCTTTAAACACAATTTACAAAAACCTATTTTTATCAAAGGTACAATTTATACATTTCCAAAAAATATGTAAACACATCATATAACACATCCAAACATCGATAAAACTCATTTTAATATAGTTATAATACACACTCAAGACCCGACCATTTTTAATAAAATGCTAAAACACGCTAAACCACAATACACACTTTTGAAAAAACCAAACCTATTAGAAAACCACAAAAATAAACAAAAACATTAGTCTATAGGATGCTGATACAATTATGAACTACAAAAATTTCATTATTATTACACATTACTCCAAAAAGCCAAAAATGCATTTTATAAGAAAACATGGCATGAGTTTGTTGAATAAAACCATTTCAATTTTACAACCAATGAATTATGAACCCCAAACGACATGCCATACTTTTATTTAAACTGTTGAACCATGTTTTTAACTTTACATACCATGTGTGCAAACATATGGTATTTGAACCTCGACACGACGCACAACCCATTTATAAAAAAACTATTTTTGAAATAGTACTCACCCCACCCTCCGCTATAAACTTCACTACCAAAATAATCTAATCAATGTTCAGAAATTTATAAAACACCAATACAGAGGCACATAAAGTTCTACATAAAACCTCACTCAATTTTACACCGATATACTACTTTATTGTTAATGAAAAAATAAGACCATATTCAACAAGAATTCACACGTAAACCACAAACTAAGAGACTAACGAGAATGCAGCACAAAAATTTTAACATGTATACTAAGTGAGAAAAACAAAAAATTAACGTTTATTAACTTTAGAATTCAAGTGCAAGGGGATTCATTCACTGGATAAATGGTGCAGTGATAATTCCCACTTGAAATCAGCTTGCGCACGTCCTAAAATGATAACTCTACCAAAACCAACACATAATCAACCAAGGGAAAAAACAAGAATAAAAGTAGAAGTAGAAAGGGGGTATACCGGAGGGTTTGTGGGTCAGGCTATGCCAGCGAGTGTGGGGGTTTTTTTTATCTGGGTTTTTAGAAAATTAAAATTTGATAACAGGGTATAGGGTTCGAATATTTTTAAAAATGGGTCGGGGATGCGTGAACGGCGTTCACGCATCCTACAGTATCTTTTTTTTTTAAAAAAAATTTATTTTTATTTTTTGTTTTGTTTTGTTATATATATATATATATATATATATATATATATATATACAAACAAAACATAAAATTCAGCAGAATTTATCTGCTATTTAATATCCAGCAGAAATGCCATTACAGCAGTCTGGATTCTGACAGAAACCATCACCCAGGGCTCTCTTTTATAAGAGGGCTTGCCCAGGAAATCATACTGCATTTCCGATGTGGGATTCAGGTTCTCTTTTCCTGCACAGAACATTCTGCATTTCCGATGCGGGATTTTGTTTCAAGTACGTGACTTTGAAAGACTGTAAAATACAAACTATACGACCAATATAAATAAAACATAAAACATGAATTAAACATATAATAAATAGTTGAAAATAAAAATAATTTCGTAAAAAGGGTTGATGAATAATAATTTATAAGCTTTCAAAACCACCAACTTGAAACTTAAAAAAGATTCAAGTACGTGATTTTGAAAGACTATAAAATAAAAACTATATGACCAATATGAATGAAACTTAAAACATGGATTAAACATACAAGAAATAGTTTAAAATAAAAATAATTTCATAAAAAGTGTTGATGAATAATAATTTATAAGTTTTCAAAACCACCAACTTGAAACTTAAAAATGTTTCAAGTACGTGTCTTTGAAAGATTATAAAATACAAACTATATAACCAATATGAATGAAACTTAATATACGGATTAAACATATAAGAAATAGTTGAAAATAAAATGAATTTCATAAAAAAAATTAATGAAAAATAATTTATAAGCTTTCAAAACCACCAACTTGAAACTTAAATACGTTTACGTGCCTTTGAAAGCCTATGAAATACAAACTATAAAACCAATATAAATGAAAATTAAAACATGGATTAAACATATAACAAATAGTTAATAATTAATTTGTTAATTAGTAATATAATTATTAATTAGTTAATAATTAATATAATTATTAATTATTAATTACTAATATACAATAATTAATTAGTTAATTAGTAATATAATTATATAATAGTTAATTAGTTAATTAGTAGTATAATTATTAATTGATAATTACTTAGTTAATTAGTAATATAAATCTTAATAATAATTATTAATTATAATTATAATTATTAATTATTAATTTCTAATTATATAATAATTAATTAGTTAATTAATAATATAATTATTAAATATAATTATTTATTATTTATTATATAATAATTAATTAGCTAATTAGTAATATATTTATTAATTATAATTATTTTTTATTTATCTATAATTATTAATTAGTTAATTTGTAATATAATTATTAATTATAAAATAAGTAATTGATTAATTAGTAATATAATTAGTGATTATAATTATTTATTATAATTATTAATTATTAATTATTAATTATTAATTATTAATTATATAATAATTAGGTAGCTAATTACCAATATAATGATTAACTATTAAAAATTAATTGGTTATTTAGTACTATAATTATTAACTATAATTATTATATATTAATTAGTAATATAATTATTTATTATAATTAGTAATATAATTAGTAATTATAATTAGTAATTATTAATTATATAATAATTAATTAGTTAGTTACCAATATAATTATTAATTATTAAAAATTAATTATATATTAATTAATTAGTTAATTAGTAATATAATTATTAATTATTAATTACATAACAATTAATTAGTTAATTAGTAATATAATCATTAATTATATAATTAATAATTATAATAATAATTAAAAATTATATTACTAATTAACTAATTAATTATTATATAATTAATTTTTAATAATTAATAACTAATAATTGTAATGAATATTTATAATTATTTATTATATTACTAATTTACTAATTAACTAATTAATTATTATGTAATTAATAATTATATGTTTAATCTGTATATTAAGTTTCATTCATATTGGTTATATAGTTTGTAGTTTATTATCTTTCAAAGACACGTACTTGAAACATTTTTAAGTTTCAAGTTGGTGGTTTTGAAAGCTTATAAATTATTATTCATCAACACTTTTTATGAAATTGTTTTTATTTTCAACTATTTCTTGTATGTTTAATCCATGTTTTAAGTTTCATTCATATTGGTCATATAGTTTTTATTTTATAGTCTTTCAAAATCACGTACTTGAAACTTTTTTAAGTTTCAAGTTGGTGGTTTTGAAAGCTTATAAATTATTATTCATCAACCCTTTTTACGAAATTCTTTTCATTTTCAACTATTTATTATATGTTTAATTCATGTTTTAAGTTTTATTTATATTGGTCGTATAGTTTGTATTTTACAGTCTTTCAAAGTCACGTACTTGAAACAGAATCCCGTATCAGAAATGCAGAATGTTCTGTGCAGGAAAAGAGAACCTGAATCCCACATCGGAAATGCAGTATGATTTCCTGGGCAAGCCCTCTTATAAAAGAGAGCCCTGGGTGATGGTTTCTGTCAGAATCCAGACTGTTGTAATGGCAGTTCTGCTGGATATTAAATAGCAGATAAATTCTGCTGAATTTTATGTTTTGTTTGTATATATATATATATATATATAAAACAAAACAAAACAAAAAATAAAAATAAAAATTTAAAAAAAAAGATACTGTAGGATGCGTGAACCCCGTTCACGCATCCTTCATCAACTTCGTGAAGGATGCGTGAACGCCGTTCACGCATCTCTTCTCTCGGGAAGATGCGTGAACGGCGTTCACGCATCACGCCCGGGTCCGGGATGCGTGAACGCCGTTCACGCATCCCCGACCCATTTTTAAAAATATTCGAACCCTATACCCTGTTATCAAATTTTAATTTTTTAAAAACCCAGATAAAAAAACCCGATTGATACGTACATGGGTAGGATGCTGGGGTGGTGCGCACGCTGAATATGAGGTCACCACAATGGGAGTGTGGGCTGGCCGGAACAGTGTAAGTAATAAGGAGGGTCACGCTGCAAGAGAGGTCTATGACTGGCTGGGAATGGGGCTCTGGACGGGAGGATGTGTGCACTGGTAGGGAGAGATCGGTGGCTGGATATGCATAGAACAAGGGGGAGGGTTGAGGTCAGGAGTGGATCATGAAAAACTGGTTGACGGGGAAGGTCTGTGCTGCTAAAAGTAGGTCGGTTGGAGGCTGTAGGCTAGCCAAAAGAATAGCTGGATGGTGCCTGAAGTGTGCGCTGTTCAAGAGGGAGGTCCATACAGCCTGAAGGAGTCCCACCAGAGGTTGGGGCGGCACTGGATGAGGCGGTCTGGTGGAGAATGATGGTGGAGGGGACCGGCCAGATGGTCGGTGGCATAGCGCGGTGGGAAGGCAGCTGTGGGATTTGTTGCAGCAGAAGTGGAGGCATGTCCAGGAGGAGAAGGGAGAGGCTGGGACAGGTGTGGCTGGGTACCAGGTAAAGGTGTGAGGTGGATGGGAAGGGATGGTGGTGTTGTTGCAGACGGAGGGGGGGGGGTGCGGGCACTTGTTGCTGTAGGGGAGGAGAATCGGACTGTCGCGCTGAGAAGATGGGGTGATGAGACTGCTGCAAAAAAAAATCAGGAGGCGCTGGGAAGGGTCACACCGCACTCACATGAGAGAGGAGGGAGGCCGTGAGAGAGAGGTAGGGTATCCCGAAACCCTTAAAAATGAAATACCAACCAAAAAACTAATTTAAATTATAATGACCCACAAATAATAATATTCGTAATAATAGGAAACCCAATAATAATAATAATAACATAAATTATAACGATAAAAGTAACATAATAATAATAATAATAATAATAATAATAATAAATGGAATAATAAGAATAATGATAATAAAATATAATAAAATTAACAAGCCTAGTTATCACCAAAAATAAAAATAATAAAATTCTTAATAACCATAAAAAAATTAAAATAACATAACTAATTAACATTTATTTATTTACATTAATTCTTCGAAGATGAAATGACAACATAGTTTTGTGGGAAAATCAATGTGGCATCATGCTCTGCTCATGCATCCAACGACCTCAAGCCCAAAACACACACTTTTTATCAAAGACTCAGAAATTTCATCAAGTACTCACCCCGGACCCCATTGAATATTATTTAAGGCCAAATATATAATAAAATAAAATAAATGAAAAGGTCGGGGTGTAAAAATTCTCCCCACCATAATACATTTCGTCCTTGGAAAACCACGACACCAACCAGTCGATCGATCAACACCTAAGGATCTCACCCATGATGATCCAACCTCATAACACATGGACATTTCTTCGACCACCGATTAGACTCAACCTCATTGTCCAAAACATATCATCAGCAAAGGTGAGGCCTGACCGGACTCCCCACCATAAGAATTCAACTAGAATCTGATAAAATCTTAAAAGAAAACTCTATGGGATGGTGGGTCTCACCACCATTAAGAACAAACCTACTAACGACCAAACTAAAATACAACTTAGAACTTCCCCATGCTTTACTCAAGCCAAAAGAATCATAGTAAAAACATTCAAACCACTAAAACCCATCTAAAAGGAATAAGAGATTAATATAAAATTATGCATGAACTAAAAACCCTAAATCCTTGGGCGTGGAGGGAGGGCTAAAGTATTGGATCAATGAAACCATGACGAACAACTACTTACGACCCATCACTTCAGGATGGACTCAAGCCTAAGATGAAACTGATTCACATGGGTGGTCAATGCAAGGTCACTAATCAGTAACTTGCATCAGAAAATGCACCATTACTGACATTTTCATGAGGGATAAGTCTATCACACCCTTTATTCAATGACATAAAATATACAATGAAAAAGAAACCACAATAGAAACACCAAAACTGTCTCACTGTGATGATAGAGGCACAACCTAAACTAGACTATTTAAAATTCCCAGGGGTTCTTGACTACGCACTGGCTTCACTCTGAGGCCTTCTAGCTGATGCTCTAATGGATGAAGCATCTCCTGTGTCATAGTCAGGTTCTGATAATCCCAATAAGAAACATACATCTTCTGATCTAATAGATAAAAGGTAATAATTTGAAATAAAACCATGCTGGAATTGAAAATTGGAGTTCATCAAAACACCCATTACATTCCTATACATGTCAAAACCAAAACTACATTCAGTAAAATGCATGCTAAGAGATTCCTTACACTAGAATTAAACATTCACATGAATATTTAAACAAAAACCCAATAACACATCACTTCTAAGAACATCCTCTATGACGTTTTATAGCAATTACATGACAGAATCGCCACAAGTGACCGAGGATTCCACATGTCTGGAAGGGTTTCAGAGCACGCGGGCACGACAACTTCTTGTGACCCAGATTTTTACACTAATAACACATGATGATCTCTTGCTCCAAATATTTCGATGAAAGATCCTGAGGCCTTTTAATTCCATGAACATCTCCATCAAATTTTGATCGCTTACTCATTTTTTGGAATTATCCACACTAATCCTAAGAATTGAAGGAGGGAGGACCACTTTGAGCACTCCCAAAATCATTTATTTGACAGGAAAAAAATTTCTCACCATATCAGAAAAAAAAGTTTGGTTAGACGTCGACACGTTTGAATTTAGATCAGTGCAGAGACCCACCTTGAAGCATCGAGCCTTCATGGAGTCATCTATAGCATACCCTGAATCATATGGGACAAGATCCACAAAGCGCTGGAAATATTCCTACATGGATCTATCGCCTTGCTGCAAACAACTCATCTCCATCCTCTTTCTCAACATTTATTCCATAGGAAAATACTGACGAATGTATATAGCCTTGAACAACTCCCATGTATTCTCTTGGCGATGCTTCTTCCAAGACACCGACTTCAACCACATCCCTGGTGAAACATTAAGCATGAAGATCACACACCTGACCTTCAATGACTCAGGAAACATAACAAGGTTAAATTTTCATTCAATCTTCAGCATCCACTCCTCTGATATGGAGGGGTCTGCTTGACCATAAAAGGGAGGTGGATCTAGATTTCGAAACTCAAGCATAGAATCCTTAGAGTGATCAACCATACTAGTATCACCCGTCCAAGCTTCAAGGGAAACGTTCCGAGACAAAAAGAGTCAAGAACCTAATCATGAACAACTCAATAAATAAAAATACTCAAAAATAAACAAAGCATATATGAAAAACTTTTAACACAAGAAAATGAGCGACCATAAAATAAAAACATTTCTTTTTAAAACAAATTTAATTTAAATAATGCTTGGTGGGTTAAACCCTCGCTATTGGTATTCTTCAGAGTCTCACTCACATGCATGTATCTGTGACACCCCAGAAATCCATCCGCCATACTAGAAATCCATTCATATTTCAACATACCACTATATATGTGAGAACCACTAGGAATACCAAATCCAAAACAAAACAAACTAATTTTTATAATAGAAAAACATTCATCCCATTTCCTTTTAAAACAACTCCCAAATTAATTATATCATTTAAAACAACCTTATTTACAAAACCAACTTTTCTAATCTAGGCCATTTTAAGAAATCAGAGGAAACCCAAATCAAATCAAACAGGGAACTAGTGTCATTGGGTGACTTGACCATATAGCTAGCGGCCTTCTGCCAAACACGTCACCAACACTGATAGCCTTTTTGAACCATACCCCTAGCTACAGAAGGCTTTCCAGACCATGCAGCTTAAGTGGACTATTATCCAAACTCCCTTTGTCGTATCCCATTGACAAAAACTTTTATATTACCCCAAAGAATAATAATTAAACCGGACATCCCATAGTAACCCGAGGATCAGAACGAGAAATATTTTGTGACTCTCTTCCTGCATCTACAAATCGAGTAACGAAAATCCTACTATATCTACCATGAAATCTCAAATAAAAAGGGGTTATCTGAAAATAGATGTATGCTAATATCCAACCTCCTATGATACCCTTTTGTAATGAACCAACACACGTCGAACCTGAACTGATCACCCGAGACGATCCGCGACAAGGCTTGAGTGGCGTTCCCGATCCTCCCTCACTGGTGACAAGAGCCAGGGCATCAACATAGATTGTGGGAACAGTTTCTCCAATGAAAAACAAGCAAAAGAAACAGAAATAATAAAGACCAGAATAGAATAAATAAACCAAATAAAATGACTGAACAAGAACAAATGTAATTAAAACTAACCAAACTCGACGTCCAAACTAACTCTGTGTGACCATGTGGGTTACTCTCTGACACACCAATCAAGTATCGCCCAAGGCAAGCGCAATCAAGAAGTAGCGTACACAAACACTAAAAATAGAAAAGAACTATAGGAATGAGTATTAAAACACTATAGAATATTCCTATAATCTATTCCCAATGAACTACCTTTAAAATTAAGAAACATAAATTCCATGTTTGAACTAAAATATATCAAAGTATGCATTTCTATAATTTTTACTTGAAAACAATGTAAAAACCATTGCCCTTAGTCATTTGAAAACCAGAAAAAAATAGTTTAGAACACATTTTCTTTTGAAAACATTATCATAGGTGTTAAGAAAACCAAAAAAGTCATTTTTCATGAAAAACACCACATAAGGGTACAATTGCAGATATTGTAAGGGAAATGTAAATAGGTATTCAAATATCTCAGCAATAGTTCATTATCTAAAATTCACTAGACATAAGTGAACCCAATAGATCGAGAATAATCCAGATGACACTAATACCTATGACCCCATCTACAGTAGCCTACCATATAAGATGAAATCTAATGCCCCAAAGTGCTCGGCCAACCTTTCTCAGGTAGGTTGAGCGCAAATACCATAGAAATAATCCTAAAAATATCCACCTACTATGGACCACTAGTCAGTACCATAACCTACCAGTGCAGTACTTATCTCAGCAAATTCTCTAAATATGTCACGTTTTTATGTCATAAGTATAAAAAGAGGTGAGCCAACAGATGCCGCTGAGAATCAAATCACAAGCCATATATGAAATAATAATATTCCACGGTAGGTGTCTCCCTGAGTCTCCCCAAGGATTTACCTCATGCCTTAAATTCAAGAAATACCATGGGTTCCCAACAGACGAAACCATGTAATGGTACTCGAGGATCCCATACCAAGGACATCCCAGCTATACCAAGTCCACGAGGTACAAGGAATATCCATGGGGGTTTTACAATAAACACTTTACATCATTTTCTTAAAGTGTCCAAACGTGCCTTTAAACACTATTTACAAAAACCTGTTATTATCAAAGGTATAATTTCCACATTTCCAAAAGATATTTAAAGACGTCATATATGCATAAAACATTGATAAAACACTTTTTAATATAGTTAGACTATGCACTCAAGACCCGACCATTTTTAATAAAATTCCAAAACATGTTAAAACATAATACACACTTTTGTAAAAGCTAAACCACTTGTAAAACCACATAAAGAACTGATAAAATTGTTCCACACGCTACTGATACATTTATAAACTCCAATAATTTCTTTTACATTACACTTTACTCCAAAAAACCAAATACGCAATTTTTAAAGAAAACAAGGCATGCATTTGTTGAATAAAACCATTTCAATTTAACAAAAAATGAATTATGAACCCCAAAATACATGCCATTAATTTATTTAAACCTTTGATACTTGTTTTTAACTTTTCAAACCTTGTGTTTATGCATCCAGTATTCGTAACTCAACATGACAGACAACCCATTTTTAAAAAAAAACTATTTTTGAAATAGTATGATCCCTAGAAATACCCTCTTTTATAATTTTCACTGCAAATATAATTTTAAAAATCATGTGCAATTTATGAAACACAAATCCAGAAGAACACACTGCTCTACATAAAATGAAACTTAGTTTTAACCAAAAATAATACTTTAATGTTAACCACACAATAAGACCATATTCAAGAAGACTTCAAAAATAAACCACAAACAAAGTGACTAACTAGAAGGTTGTACAAAATATATAACATGTAAATAAAATTCTAAAAACATAGAATTGATGTTTGTAAAATTTTGAAGGAAAGTGAAATGGGATTCTAAGTTGAGATACGTGGCGTGATAACAATGTCCACTTGAAATCTCATTCTGCATGTCCTAAAATGATAACTCTACCAAAACCAACACTTAATCAACAAAACACTTAATCAAACAAAGAAAAAAACAATAATAAAAATAATAGTGTAAAAAGGGTATATCAGAGGGGGTGGGGGTTGGGTAACACTGGCGGGTGTGATTGTTGTGCACACAGGCAGGCAGTTGGGGTTGTGTGCATGCTGGAGAGGAGCTCACCGCAACGAGAGTGCTGGCTGGCCGGAATAGTTCCAATAATTAGGAGAGGAAAGCTGAAAGAGAGGTTGAGGGTCAGCTGGGTATGGGGCTCTGGACCGAAGGCCGGGCACGGTAGTAAAGAGAGGGTTGTGACTTGCTATGCCTAGAACAAGGGGGAGGGTTTTGGTCGGGAGTGGGTCCCGCTGAACTGTGCGGCTAAAATTTGGTTGGTCAGAGGCTGTGGGCTATCTAGAAGAATAGGTGGACAGTGCCTGATGTGTTTGCTGGCTATAAGGGGTTGCACGGCCTGAGGTAGACCTCGCCGGAGGATGGGGTGGCGCCGGATAAGGCGGTCTGCTGGAGAATGAGGGTGGAGGAGGGGACTGGCTGGAAGGCTGGTGACACAATGTAGGGGGAGGAAGCTAAAGGATTTGTTACAGAAGATGAGGAGGCAAATCCAAGAGAAGTATGCAGAGGCCGAGATAGGTGCGGCTGGGTTCCAGGCAAAGGTTCAAGGGGATTGGAAGGGAAGTCGGTGCTGTTGCAGATGGGGGGGGGGGACTCGTCGATTGGGGAGGAGCAGCAACCATCCACACTTAGAAGGGGGTGATGAGACTGCTGCCACAAAAAGCAGGAGTTTCTGGGTAGGGTTACGCCTCACTCACAAGGGAGTGGAGGGAGTCCACGAGGGAGAGGTGGGGTTTTCGAAAACCCTAAAAATGAAAGACCAACCAAAAAAACTATTTAAAATTATAATAACCCACTAATAAAAATAATCCTAGTAATAAGAAATACAATAATAATAATAATATCATAAATTATAATGATAATAGTAACATAATAATAATAATAATAAGAGGAATAATAATAATGATATTAATAATAAAAAGATAATGAAATTAACAAGTTTAGTTTTCACCAAAAATAAAAATAATAAAATTCTTATTAACTATAATAAAAAAATCAAATGACATAATTAATTAACAATTATATATTTACTTTAATTATTAAAAGATAAAACAGCCATGCATTTCTCTGGGTGAAGCCACGTGGCATCGTGCTCCGCACGTGCATCCAATGATGTGAATCCCAAAATGCACACTTTTTATCGAAGACATACAAATTTCATCTAGGACTCACCCCAGACTCCAGGGAAGATTATTTAAAGCCAAATAAATAATAATATAAAATAAAAGACTATGCCGGTTGTGACATATTATATTTCATTAATTTTTATAATTTTGGAGATGATAGAACCATGATCAATTTAAGAGGACCATAAATACAAAATCAATACGTACACGAAAAGAAAGAAATTATTACCCAAGATGTGCCTTTAAAGTAGAATTATTAACAAACGGGTCATAAAAGTTCAAAAGTAATCCATATATGGCCTATATATAATTATTATTATATAATATATTTTTAATATACTTTTACTCATTATAAAGATGGTTTGAATGTCAACGAAGGAAGTCGAGACATAAGGTAACAGATTTTGGTCGGAAGTTTCCTTCCTTGGGACATAAGAAATTTATTACACCAATAATTTTCTATAATGTGTATATATTACACCTTTGATATGTTTTTTTTGTGAAATAATTTTTTAATTATATTTAAAGTTTAATTTTATGTCATTATTTAATTTTTACTGGAATTCAAAATATACAAAAGTGGTAAAGGATTGATGTTGCAATCTCATTTCCAATCCAGATTTTTATAATTATCCTTTAGATGATGAAATTTTAAGATATATAACTCATTAAATTCATTGATTTGACTGTAAACTATTTATTTCATGAAAATAAATTATTTCCTTTCATTGTAATCTCTAAATATAACCAAGAAACCAAAATAGTTTTTTTATGAAAAAACAAATTTATATATCTCTTCAAACGAAAACACTTTTCACTCCTTATCCATATTTTTTAAAAATGATTTTAAATTCTTTTACATTACCTAATGGAATTATTAATGAATTTTACCAATTTTTAAATTTATAAACAGTTTTTTAAAAGTAATATTCACTTTTTCTTCTAAACAAGGCTCATTTAGATTTTACTAAAAATGAGAAAATAATCATTATTTTAATATGTCTGACATGAAAAAAATATCAATTAGTAATTAAAATTATTTTATTTGAAGATTCTTTTATATTTTTTCATGTATTTTTCAATGAAATAGACTTCCCCAATATTTTAATAAATTTTAATTTTTAATTTTTTATTTTGAAACAAAGTATTTTTTCCTCGAGAAATGTTCCAACTGATTTTTCATCTAACGTTGTTTTCCAACTAAGATAACATCATTTGAAATTAAATAATCATTAATATGGATAAATTTAAACTATATTTTAATTAATATTTCTCATTATGGTTTTTGTTTGTGAAGAAAATAAATTTATGAAACCAAACTCTTCTATGTGTTCTGGTATTTTGAAATGCTCAAAACAATAAATTTAATTTCATTTGTTTTAATATTATTAATGAGTTATGAAACCCAAGTAATTTTATATGATATAATATGATGAATTTTATATGATATTATAGATCATATATATGTTAATATCATTATGTGAAAGGTTGTAACCTATATCTCCCCCCAATGCATTGGGTAAAGATTGATATCTCATGAGATTAAAAGAACTATAAGGGGAGTAAAGCTAGTTCAATAAGAGAATTTTTCCACTAAGATAGTCTTTAAGGGACTATTGACTACTCTTACGGTTTATAGTGGGAAATAATTCCACTATGATAATATTGTGAATTATCATTGACTATTAAGAACATATTTATTCACTTATGTCTATTCTGTAATTCCATGTCTCTTGTAAATGTTATGATCTCAGGGATTATGTTTATTTATTTCCATATGACTCAATTATTTTCAAATATCAGTATTTATGACATGAATAATTGTTTTTATATTTGATATATAGGTCATTATTTTCATTTTTTATGATCGTATTCTCATAACCTTTTTCCCATGTTATGTTTTCATGTTTCCATTTATTTCCCATACTGATGATATAAACACACCCATTCAAATGTTTAATTTCCCCATGTTATGATGATTTATATTACGTATTATATATCTATTAAGGGTTATATTTTTGAGGATATAAGTGGGAGAATATATTGAACTCTTATGAAATAGTTATTTGTGTTTCCATGTTTCTAATGGTGATACACCTTTACGATCCATGAGGGTGTCATTGTGTAATGTTGGGATTGTTCATAGAAATGGATGTAATATCTATGTATGAAAATAAAAGTTTTTTGTAGCCCCAAATCATTTTACATTAGTTTGGGTTAAATATAACCAAATTAACCCAGTATTCCCTCCTAAAACTCTATCTATTTATCTGAGGACACATTCAAGGTCCAAACAACCCATAAAATTATAAACAACTTGGAAAATATATTTCTTTATCAAAAATTTAATATAAAAAATTTATTCACAATATAAATTGATAATTAAAAAATAATTATTTTAAATCTATTTGAATTCATTTAAAAATTCTCTCAGATCTAATTTTAAAATTTTTATTTTTACAGTGTAATATAATTTTATGTTTATTTAAAATTAGCTGAGTGTGGGCCATGTTTATTTGGTTATTTATTCATTTAATTTTACTATTATATTTGAGCATTAAAATATAATAATTGTTTATCATATGGATGGTCTACATATAATCCCTCCATATTAAATATATTAGGCTTTGTGTGTCCAAATTTAGTAAGAAAATGTAATTCTCTATATTGAGTTCTCCACACCTATTTGTGGGTATACATTATAAATATTAGAGTAGTACTAGATAATAAATATCAAGTTGAGATTTTTTAAAAACAAACATAGGTGAAATTTACATGAGTTGATGGGTGCTACAATATATGTTTAGATTTAACACAAGGAGTTTTCCCATTGTCTCAATAGATGCATTATATTCTTGGTGAATTGGTAACTTGATAACATCTAATGACCATGTCATTTATCTGTTTTTCATGGTTAATTATTTGAATATTTTATTTTACTATGGTCAGGGAGAATAGTTTATAAGCCTATGAATATACAAATGACTGAAGTCTGATGGATGATTATTTTTATACATGGTTAAATATGTGGGTACAATCACATAGTAACACACCTGATAAATATAATCTGAATTCAATCAAAAAATGAAGATAAAATAAATTGATTATTTGTAATTTATTTTATCATTACATGGTTAACTAATAATGTAAAATATATAAGATGTTAAAAAAAATATAATAGTATAAAATAAAGAATTTTTAATAATAATAATATATGTATATATAATCCCTCTCGAAAATATTAATACATCATAGACATATGTTGTTAGATTTAAAATAAATCCAATAAATAAAATGTTTTATTGGCCCTCTCAAGAAACATCCTTTTAATATGGAGAACTATTGAATGATTTTTTATATAACGAAATTCATATTTGTTATAATGGGATTCATATATACAAGAAAAATGTTGAGGAAAGTGTTGAGAAAATATGATTCTTTTATTTCATGACATTGGATTCCACTCAATGGATCAATGAGTTGTGACTCAAAGTAGTCAGAAAGTTATTATTATCTAAATACAATTGATTAATTTATAACATGAACTTTTATAAGTTATTAGAAGGGAAATATGAATACGTTTCTCTAGAATATAAATGATGTATGATATTCTATAATCATTGGTGAGAGATTTTCTATTTGATAAAATAGTCTGAGACTAATAAAATGAATGTATTGTATCGCGCTTTTGTAGTAATGATCATGTTTTAAGAGTTATTTTTTTTCTAAATATAGAATGTTGAAAGTGATACCATGATTAAACTATATTCATTATGGAATAATGATCCTGAACTCATTAATATGTATTTTTTATAGTGGTTAGTTTTTTACAGAGTGTACAACAACCATAAAATTTGGAGTAGAAAATTTGGGATGGCACCCCATTCTACCGACTCTCCTCTCCCCTCTCGGCACCACTTCTCCTACTAGGGTTTCTGTGGCCCTACTCGGTGGTCATTCATCTCCATCATATCTTATGCTTATTCGGCTTTCCTCCTCTCTGATTCACATCTTCTCTTTCGTTTTCTCCTCTTCCTAACAGTTCTCTCTTCCTTGGGTTTTCTTTTTTCCTCTGTTGTGCACTATTGCAGGGTTTCTTCCATGGAAATAACAGTATTCCTGTTGAAGGATTCTTACTGTGGAATCCCTCGGTCTCTCAAAACCTACTATTCCCTCACATTCCAATGCACCTCTCCTGGTCGAAGTCGGAGTGGTGGTAACAAGGTGGGTTTGTGATATGTGTTTCGGTGGTCAATGAGCTTATTGGTTCTCTCGAAGTCGTATTTCTTTTTTTATGTCAGTTACTGCTGTTCCTCTTCATCGATGGTGCCTGTTCACAAAGCCCATATCCACCTAACACCCTGCTCTAGCCTCTCATTCCTATGCACCCCTCCGAGTTAGATCTAGAGCAGCGAAACTATGAGGTTTTGGGATGTGGGTCGGTGGCCAATTCTGCTCCATGCGTGACATGTGTCTGTGTTCTCTTGTGAATGTGAATTCTTGTTTAGTCAAATCAGTTTGATGTTTCATTATCATAGACATCAATGAAGGTATGTTTGGTTGTTCTTCGAGATCTTGATCCGTTATTTTCGCTCAATGAAATTTTTGATTTGTGTTCCAGATTCTTTTATTTTCTGCTCTGGTTTGGTGTTGAATGTCGACGTAGATAGTGGCGATGAGGGTGAAGCGACGACGATGTGGGTGCTTTCCGCGATGGATGATGTGGTGAGTTTTGTTTATGTTGGAGTTTCTCCAGTCATCGGTCTCGTAGTAAGATGTTGGTTCTGGTTACCGGTTAGCTCCGAGTTTATGATGCAGTGATGATTCGGTGACGATGACGAAGTAGTCTTTATTCAGCGACGATGATGGTGGGTACATCGATGATGATGAACGACGATCATGACTATGACTTATACTGATGCGAGCATATCCCAAAATTGATCTCCCCGTTGGGTGTGTCTGGATATTGAATTTCGATCAAAGCTGTGAATCTCACTGGATGTTTTTTATATGTTCTAGTTACTGATCACCTGAAAGAGGTCCTTTTGAAAATCATATAAAAAGTTATTTGGCCAACTACCATTAAATTGGTATTATATATTGGTATCCCTATTATTTTTTAGAAAAATATATTTTAAATTGAGGGTGAGAAGGGTTCCTATTGGATTTACACATTTGAATACATTAGGGTAACTCGTGTTCAATAACATGAAAATGAGACCGAGAGGCCATAGAAAAATGGGGTTGTCACTGTATTATTTAATGCACATTGGAAGAAGGAAACATATCAGGTGATAGAATTTTTTTTATTATATATGGATAATAAATTAGTCATTAGTCTTTTATTTTTGTTCTTCCCATATTTCTATTCTATATTAATCATGTATTATATGTTAAATATTATTCAAAATACATTTGGGAATCCTTTAAGGAAATTTTCTAAAAAGTAAATATATTGAATGGAATGATTAACAACATAAATTATAGTGATTTAAGTAAAATAATAGGTTGAGTAAAACATAAAAATTTTAGTGTTAATTGTTAATTTACAAGGAATTTTGAATAAGAAAAACAATTGAGATCCAATATGGTGAAAGAGAGACTATTGGCTTCTCATGTGGCTATAATGTTTAATAATTATGGAATTGAGATGGATTAAAAATGAAACAAGTTGAAAATTCCAAATTTTCTACATTAATCCTTATGTGAGATATTTTTATTTTACTTATTGGGTATTAAATTCATAATTTTATTCAAATACATTAACTAATAGAGATTATAAATATCACAAGAAGTAATGTGGATTCTCACAATAACAGATAAATAGTGATCCCTATTTTATTATTGGTAATCACATGAATTCGGTTTATAAATGTCACAACAAAAAAGGTTCATTATCCAAGTAGGTGATAATGTTTGATCCCTATGTCAGTAGTATTCAATAGTATTTAGGTTTCAAATTTAATTGTTTTTTAAAATAATATGTTATGTATTGACTACTACCAAAGTACTTATCTCAATGTCAAGTTAAACAAATCTACAAATAATTTATTTTGAAATAAATTTCTTTATGGTACATAATAATTTATTAAGAAATTAATATTTTATTTTGGGACATAAAATATCGATAATGAATGTCAAATATATAATATAAGAAAAAAAATTAAATTATGGAAATATTTTATTTGTCACGTAAAACTATAAAGAGTTTTCAAGGGTATACTCAAAATAGTATTTACTCTCCATGGATACAAACTCTTTAGGAATTATAAACATAATAATTTTTTTTATTTTGAATAATATACCTTTAGATATAATGTTATGAAAATATTCTTCATGATTTAGTTCATCTCGGCATCCTAAACTATTTTAAGGTGGAGTTGGAGTTAAATTCATCTACATCATAAATTTATTTTATGAGAATTTATTAATTGAAAATGGATGTCTCTAATTTTCTTATTATATATATTGAATATCCTATGTTAAATTTTTTTCAGATCATATTTTAACCAATTATTTATTAATTATTTAAATGTATAGTATTATATTTCCTAAACTCAAATTAAAATATTCATATTATAAAAGAGATGATTGTAACAGGTAGTTCTATGAGGATTATTATATATATTACATTTCTTAAACTATTATATTCTTGAATTGTTATAAAAATAGTAGTCTAATAGATTAATTCATTCCAAATAAATTGATTAATGTGTATCAATTAAGTTATTGTACGATGGGTGTCCATTATATCACAACCTCAGGTGTTTAATGGTAACATTTTGTATAATGTTTTGTATCACTAAAAATGTATACCAAAAGAAAAAAAATGAATATCACAACTAATTATCTACTAGTGACTTGGAATAATAACATAAACTCGATAGAATGATATTGGTAAATACCAACTACTTTTCTATGAGTGAATTGTATATATATATATATATATCAAGATAACGACATCAAAAAAGGCTTCTGATGAATCACAGATCTAGATGAACATGTTTTCATAGGAATATTAAACTCTATAATTATTGATGTGATGATTTTTTATAGGGAAACATATTAAATAAGAAATTTTAAACCATAGGGATAAATTTATAATCACTCAAACTGGTGATATGTTATTTGATATAAATAATGATTCTTACAAGGTGTAATAAGTTGTTGAAATCATTGATAACAAATTTCATATCAATTAAAGAAAATATTTCATGTAAAAAAAATCAAGTATAGTATTTTGGTAGTTTCTCCAAATTAATTCAACCATTATTTTGTATTCCTGTTATACTAGACATCAATGGTACATGTCTAGTACCAGTATGGGTTATTGGTTATATCACATCATCATGATTAAATAAATTTGAATTATAATTTTCATAGTAACTATATATGGACATTATAATGGGTTATGGATTTCAATATCACATTCCTTATAACTGTATATGATTTTAGAATAGACATCCCTTTTTGAAAATTTTATTTCATCGATGGCTGTGCTACATGAAATATCGAGTTCAAATAAAAAATGTTATAGCATTAAAATATTATTATTTAAACGTGCACATTGTAACATAGTCATTAAAAATGGATATTTGAATAGAAAAAGATATTATAAAAAATATGTACATTATGTTTCTATATTTTCAATGCATTGACAAATAAGTTCTCACTTTTCAGTAAAACAATTTTATAATCCAAATAAAATTTTCATTAAAAATGATTTTTATTGATTTTTATGAGTAAATATTACAATCATTTCTTACCAATTTTATAAAATGTATTAAATAAAATGGATATAATTATTAAAATCATCATATCAACTTTATCATAGATTGATATTTAGGTATTTGTTTTTTTAAATATTGATTTTACAATGAATAGTGAAATATACCTATTTTGTGAAACTAACATGTATGTTAATGGATATATTATTGTAATTATTATAATTAGATATTAAATTATTATATTAATTTTTTAATAGTAAAAAAACTTGTTACATATGAATACATAATATATATGAAATTTTCATAAGTTTTGTTTTATATTTAGAAACACCATTTTTTATAAAACTAGTTTTATGTGCATAAATATTTCATTGAAAAATTAGTTAAAATAATCACTACTCATGAATGGTTTAGATGAAATTTATATATTATATATCTATCTACATGAATATAAATTAAAATAATTATTATTACTAATCATATAGTTATATTAAGACTATCTCTAGCTTGAAAATATCTTTTGAAAAAAAATCCGTCATCTTTTTGTATGTTTATTTTTAAATTAATTTATAAAAATAAAAAAAAATATAATTTTATAAATTATATTAATTAATTTAAATTAAGAGGTTAATCATTGGAAAATATGTCTCTTATATTTTTATCCATTATTAATAATAATCATGGTAAAACTTATCACCTATATTAAATGTAAATGTTTGTTAAAACGATGGTGTAAAAAATAAAAATCTCTCATAGAGATTCCATTATCCTATTCGGTGAATATTTTTTGACCAAAGGTTTTAATAAGTAGTCAAATATTTTATTTTAAATCATTTTTTATTATTTAAACATTAATTTAATTCTTTTATGTTATGATATATTTTATGAAATTTAAAATCGATTTTTGAATATTTTATTTTAATGAAATAATTTCAATATTCTATTCAATTTTAGTGTTCTAAAAAAATTATAATAACAATAAATTATTTATTATTTAATTAAAATAATTCATGTAAACAAATTTGTTTCTTTTTTTAATGGTTAAATAATTTTTACTCTTATATCGATTAATTTCCTAAACAAATTTCATCGACTTTGGGTTATTATATTAAAATTACATTCTACAACCAATATAAAATAAACTTGATAAAATGGATTCCCAATTTTGAATAAGTATCTCCATTTTAATGCCTCATTATTTTTTTAATTAATAATTTTATCATAGTAAAAAAAATATCTTTCATTTCAAATGATAAAAAGGGCCTATAGTGGTTTCAATATAATATAATGCTAAAAATGTATCAAAAACATGACCAAATTTGATTTCTTGTTTTAATTTCGACCCTATAAAATATTATATTCTAATTTGTTATTCCCTAGTTCCACATGAAATTATTATAATTAACATATTATTTAATATTTCATGTAATTCCATGAATTTCCATTTATACATCATGCATTGGAGCTTCTGTTCTTTCTAAATGTCCATCTTTTCATGACTTATGGTGTAAGACAAAAAAAATTCGCAACCAAGATGTGTAAGTCATAAATGAGTACATTAAAATCTTATTTCTTATTTTTTCAATTCTAAATAGATGGTTTCCATTATAAAATAAATAATTATATATATTAATTATATTTAACTATGATTATAATTATGGAAGAACCATTATTAACATTCTTAACATCAAATGGAAATTAAAAACATCACTCGTCTATTTGAATGATAACAATCTCCATGTAAAGTGTGATAAATTTTTCAACACCAAATTACATGGACTATTATAAATATTTAATTTAAATTTGTATATTATATTTATGATATCAGAATAATTCATTAAAATTAAAATTACACTTAATTTCTTTCCACCACGTATCCTTGGATAATGTAAATGTTAATCTTCTATACATATGGCTGGCTATCTCTATGATTATAATGTAATACATTTTTAAAATACATATTGCATGTTTTCATTAAAATTATAATTAATTTATAAAAATAATATTTTTTAATTATTTTTTATTCTATCAGTGATGGAATCATAATCAAATTACAAGGAGTGGGACATCCAAAAAATAAAATCCCTAAGAAACTAAGAAGTTATCACTGAGAACAATTTAATTTTAAACAAATTATTATCAAAAGGGTAACAAGATGTTATAATTGAATCACGTATGGTACGATATATATATTATAATTCTTCTATTAAAGTTTTTTTGATGAATATATATTTATTATACTTGATGATATAATAATTTTGAATATAGTTGAACTTGAGGTATGCCTTTCTCATCTCATGATTATTTTATCGATATATATTCCATATTCACCACTTATTTCCTTTGTGTTTTTTTATATAATTCACATAAATTGATTTTTTTATTATTCTAATAAACATTAATTGGATTTATATATCCATATATGTTTCTCTCTTTCATGTTATTTGGAATCCTAGATTTCCAAATAAATAATTTTTTACCATCTCAAATTGTCGTAATTCAAGGATATGTTATATTATCCCCTTATTTATGTTTGTATGGTGTATATAAATCCGATTTTACATGTTATATAATGATTATTATTATTTTAATGATATTTATAGTTTCATTTTAAGTGACTATTACAAGATTATTATGATTCAAATGTTACAAATTTGGTAATTTATTGAAGTTAAAATATCATTATTTACCTTGATGGTCTATGATTATGTTTTTTATTTGAAAATTTCATTATGTAACTCTTTAGAATATATTGATTTTTATTTTCCTTTGGCTACAGCTAGAGATTACATGTTTTACTCTAGTATTTTCATCATTAATTACTCATTATACCGAATTAATTTCTTCAAGAAAAAACATACATTATTTATCACTTTATTAAAAAATAACTTTACATCAATTTCCATGTTTTCATGAATTTTTTTAATATTACCCATATATATTTTAATTTCATTTTACCCATTTTTTATTTTCTAAATAATTATTTGAATGTAATAATATTTTCATTTTCATAATGAGGTACTTCTTATTTTTTTATGAAAAATGTTAAAGGAAACATTTTTTTAACAAACACTACCTGTAAAAATTTTCTAGTCTTCATGACAACTCAATGGTTTGAATATTTTATTATATGTCACAAATTTTATTTTCATATAACATATTTTTATTTAAATTTTTGTGTTTTAATTTCTTAAATAATTCTTGTGAAGTAAAAAATTATATTTTTACCATGGAATATACTATGTGATCTTTTAAAAAAAATTTCACTTGAGATTATATTATTTGATGTTACGTATGATTTTCTATGGATATATTTTTAATGGTATCCATTACATTAATAATTTTTATGGCTTATAATGATAATAATTATAGGATGATTATATGAAACTCAATTCTTACATATTAGTTAATTATGTTAGGATAAAACCTCATTATAACTTTTTTATCTTCCATGGGTTATGATATGATGAAATGTTGAAATGTTTCTGAAACCCATTTCATTTCCATGGTTGATTCTATGATGAATGTAATGTGATCTTGTGGAACACATATGTATGCTCATCTTTATATGATGGGTGGGATTAAATTTATATATTCATCCAATGAATTGGGTAATATTGAATATATCATGATATAACAAGGACTAGAATATGGAATAATCATAATTTATTAAATGTATTTATCCACTATGATTGTATTGGGAGATAACCTTGGATATGAAAAAGTGGAATGTGGAGATAACCCATTCAACTCTGATAATATTGTAAGTGATAAATAACTGAAAAAAATGTTTTTCTATAATTATATGTATAACCAAATCATATGTATTATTATAATATTATTATGTAATATCTCATGTTTTATAACTTTATGATTCATCACTTTTGAACTAGTAGTAATTATGCCCTAACTAATGATTATTTTCTATGATATGTTTTGAATTATTGTCAAATGTTATGCTAACATTCTCATACCCTTATACTCATGTTAGGACAAAGTGATTATTAGTATATCACAGATTAACCCTTACTACTCATCTAAGGTCACCCTTTCTTTTGTTTCATTTCCCCGGGTTATTAAGAAGGTCCTTAAGTATTATATGTTTAAGACGGGGGATAGTTATGAAGAACATACTGGGGGATGATGTAGATCTCTTGTAAACATGTTGTTTATGTATTCATGTTTCCAAAGACACTAGATCTATATGATTATAATATAGATTGTAATGTTATGTGTTGAATATTAATTTAATAATAGGCAATATTTATGAATAAAAATACTCATTTGATTAATTTGGAATTACATAAAGGTTTAATAACCTTTTCAAAATAAGATGGAAAATTTTTATGGAAAAACCTTCAAAATTTTCATTGTATAGAATAATTTCTTACGTTATGGTAAAATTTATTATTTTCCCTAGATAAGACCAATTTTTAGATACTAAAAGTGAAAATGGTTTTAAAACAAATACATTAAGGGATAATGAAAATAAAAATTATAGTTTGAATGCATTCTGACTACCATTATGGTAAACATTGTGTGTTCCCTTACTTTTCACATATTTTGACACACCTGGGTGTATTCTTGGGTCATTTCAAAATCTCTTAATGAACAATTATCAAGTATCTAAATAAATAATAACTATAGATGACCTATTTTAAAAACATGTCATTTTAGATATAAAAGTGGGGGTTATCATTGGTTCATCATATAAATTATATTTATTGATTTTTAACTATTATAATTGATAATAAAATTGTGATTTTTAGTTTTATTCAATGGTTATAAAAATGCGTTACTGTGTTGATGCAGAATTTGAATGAAAATTGAATGATTAAACATATGAATAAATAATTGAATGAAAGTTTTATGTTGGATCCTTTTTATTATTTCTAATCACATATCTCATTATATGATTAAAAATCTCAATATGGGTGAGATTCCTAACACGCCTAACAAGAGAAAAATGGATTTTTATGATTACCAGGGATGGAAGAAGAATTTTTTTCCAACATGTAATGGATTTGGGATGAATCAGTCATATAAGATTCTAATAGGAATAAAAACATGTTTTATATATATAAATGTATGGAATGAAGATATTAATTACCAAGGATAAATGAATAGTTGAATGGAAGGTTATGATGTTCATCATAAGCTTCCAGTTATATGTTAAAGTATTATGTATGCAGAAATTGGAATTATCCAAGATAATTCCCTAAAATAAGGGTTAAAATCAAGACCCATGAATTTTAAATCTAATGAAAATAATTGAAGTTCAAATATTGAATTTATTATATATTTTGATTCTATAATTATGTTATAGATGTTTTTTATCAATGATAATTTGGATAAAAGTATCATGAAACATATGAGGATTAATCAAAGAAATTTTTTTTAGTAATGATATGAAATCATATGTTAAATAATACTAATAACATATTAATGTTATTTAATGGTAATGTGATGTTTTATGGAGAAGTAATTATTGAGGGAAAGATAACCCTTCATATTTTTTGAATTATGAGACAATAATTTTAATTTGAGATAATGAGATAATATATATTGATAATGTAGAAGTGATAGTACTGGTGACCTTATAACTGGTAATTGATTTGATGTAAAAGTGTTTTAAATTATATTTTCTTGAGTCCACTACATTTTGGATTTACCAAATTTATTTTATAAGTTGTTATTTTATTTTAGGTGTAAGGTGATAGTTTATTTTTAATATAATATATGTTTTCATTATTTTTTTATTATTATATATTTTATTGTCATGTTTCATGAGAATTAAGGTATTAACATGTTAGGTATGTGATATTTTGAGCTACTCCATCTTACAGACGGATAAAAGGTAGACATGACCTTGAAAACAATTGAGATCAAATATTACTAATATTTTGGTTCGTAAATTTTTCTTCCAAGTATTGGAGGATTCTAAAATTTAACTATTTATATAATGGATTAAACTAAAATTTGGTTGTTTTTTTATGTGTTAGAGATTACTGTATTGTAGATATTCATAATGTATATATTGTATTAACAAATTTGAGTTTCATGATAGATAATAATATAATGATTAACATATCCATAATTTGATGATCTTATAATTTATTGAAAGTTAATGTTAGTGGTTTAAGAATTAAAAATTTATATTAAATATTCATTCTGTAGAGTAAGTGATGGAGTATATATTGTTCAAATAAGATCCAAGGGATGAAATTTTCATTATGAAATTGAATGAAATAAAGTGATAAAACTTTCTCATTATCTTTATATAGATTTTTAAATAATACATAAATATTAGGAAAAAGATTATAAATATTAATGTTATTCTTTTAAAATCATTTCTGAGGAATTGATGGTCTTCTAACACATCGTTGCTTTATGGTTTTGTGGTCGTTTAGTTTCTCATTACCATTTTATTTATCACTATATATTAGTATTTATTTGTATGTTTTATCCTTCATTCATATAATCTTCTTTTTTATCAATTATATCCTTAATTTGGAAACTATTATGTGTTATTTCATTTAACCATTATGTATTAAACTTTTACTTTCAAATGATGTTTTTTTAACTTTTTATTTGAAGTTGGTTTTCAAAAAATATATATTTAAATATTGAAAATTTTATGAATAAGGTAAAAATTTTATAGAAAAGTTTATTAAATGTGGTCAAAATGTTACACCATAGTATTTCAGAATTTATTTCCCTTTAAATAAATTTTATTTCATTGACTTCTTGTGTTACACAAAATGTCATGTTTCAATGATACACGATATACTACTCAAAATTTATAATATAAACATGATAGTTCCAACCTATACATAAAAATTAGTGGAACAAATAGAAAAAACCCATATTAGGATCAGTTTATATAATTGTTTTTCACAATTACAATGCATTGAAAAATAATTTCTCTGTTTTTAGTGATATAATAATTTATTTAAAAAATATTTTTTAATTATTTTTGTTAGAAAAAATAAATATTAATTTTTTAATAACCCAATCTATGTTGGGGTTCAATCTGCATTTACCCCATTCCTGCCTCCATAGCTAGGTGTGGAAATAGGCTCCGAAGTCATAAATAAAATTCGGACGATATTCAGAATTACTAGTATACACACACATAATAATATCGATGTAAAATTATGGAGGATTTAAAAGTAAATGAAAAAAAATGATTATTGAATAACCATTAATGTAAAACATCTTAATAGTATAATGGTACGGTAGTGTAAACTGAAAATTAATGTGAAAAAATACATTCCAAAAAGAAAGATGTCCCCACCTGACCAAACTGAAAATTAAAACATTTAGAGAGCCCAAATATTGAATCCCAAGATATGATTATCATATGTGGTCTATAGTACCAGGTACCCATACAAACCTCTGAAGTCAATGCTGACCTGTCTGTCATCATCATAATTCATGACTCATATGATAAAATCCAATTCATGTGTGAATATATTCATACCTAGTAGGATTCCCCAAAATATGAAGGGGATTAATGAGAGATACAAAACAAATAGAAAGATAGAAGATACAATATACAGTCATATAGAACAGATCAGCCCTACCAAAAGTGAACATAATCTAATCCATGCACAAGGGGATAACATGATGACTAGATGAACAACTTATAAAATTTATCCAACAAGAGTATAGTATTTTACTAATCCTACCATGAGAATCTAAACTCAGATAGAATGTGGCGTACCTCATGCATCTGCACCTCTCCTGCAAGGAGATTAGCCAAAATTAAAGGTGTGGACGGAGAAGAATGTATATATGCTATGTCAAAGAAACTAAAACAAGATCGTAAGGGGATATACATCTCACTTCTCATCCCAATAAGAATAGTTTCTAGAAGTTCCATAAGTCAACCAATTTTTCCCAACATGTCATGTGTCTACTAACAAGTATCCTTCCTTGTCTAATTGTGCCTCATTATTGTGTTTCACAGTTGAGTAGGCACAAACTCAATGTAGAAATATCACGAACTAGTATGTTAGGTGGTTCCACTAGGTAATCCATCATGGATTACATAGTCCATCATTACTAGAGGCTCAACTCAGTATCATTCAAGGACGCCACTACCCAGTTATGTTCTTATGGTCAACTTGATATTATTTTGAGATTCCACTACCCAGCTATATAGGAGGTTTGACCAGGTATACATTTTGGATTCCACTTCCTAGGTATGTTGCAGGATCAATTCAATATCTATCAAAGATTCCACTGCACATTTATTTATGGAGGTCCGAATCAGTATCCATCGAGGAAGACACTCTCTATCTATGTTGGAGAGTTGAAACAAAAAGTGTTAAGGACACCATTGCCCAGTCTCTACTAGAGGGTCTACTTAGAATATCTCTAGTGATCAAGAGTGATCACTACCATAATTGGGCATTACCTTACCTAGTTATGTTCCTATAAAATATCACATTGTAACTCTAGTTACACATCTAAGGGAATCAACTCGTTTGACACATAAATACACTCAGGATAGGCTACTCATGGGCCAAAATCGGAGTCAAATGAAGGAGATATAAAGACTTGAAGATTCGTAAATAAGTACATGACATGTTAGGGATCTATATAATGTGCTTTTCCACTCTGATATCTTTTTGTATCCTTGGAAACATGCAGATTGATGTCCATGGAGTACTACATGTCATATAAGGGTACTACATGACATGTCTCAACCAAAAGCCTGATGAATGCATAATGATAATTGATGGTCCAAGGTAAAAAATATAATTTCATTAATATGTTGATAAAATCACCCAATAGAGAAAAAATAATCAACCCTTTTCCATCATCATATAAAATAACTCCAAATAGGCTATTCACTTTCCCAAAATAGACACCCGATGAAAAAGATTCATTTCATCACATTATGATCGAAAGATGTTTCATTGACTACAGCCTTGAAGTTGATTTAAATACCCGATATTGGTCTGGAAATTTCCACCTTAAAATCGGGGTATCAAAATCATATATGGTTCTCCATACTAACACTGTATGAAGATGATAAGTTAAATAAAAATCCTATAATAAAAATAATTTTTTTATTATTGGGTATTTCATTGACTGAGGGCATGTGTACAAAAAAGGTATCCATCATAAGTCTTAAAATAATTGTATCAATGTTTTGAGTCATTTTTATGTTAAATGATTATTAATATGATGTTGAAAATTGAATTTAAGGGTAGGTAATAGTTTTCCCAACAAAACCCGTAATTGAAATATCATTTAATTTTATTCTGTTTTTTAAAACATCATTTCAAATGTATTCCCTCACAAAAACATGTATCCATGTTTTGGATTAATGCTAAGTGTGACTAACCCCATTTGGATATTAATTTCATCCATCAATTTAATAAAATTTAATGTAATAATTTAATCAAAATTAATGGGATGCAACACCCTCTATATTCCATGCATGAGCATCCCATTGGGAAGGAGGTGTCACGCACGACACATTCCACACCCTCTCCTCCATTAATGTTTTTATTTTCCCATTTTTTTATTCCATACTTTTTTATTCTTTTTTTTATGAACTTCATCATCCTAACTTATCTCCCCCCATCTACAACCTGGACCTTCATGCCCCATCAGATACGATGCACACTAAAGAACACTACTTCCAAATCACATCTCCCTATAGCCTCTCCAGTGACCCAAAATGAATCCTCCCTGAATGGATGAGTCTTAAGAGCCATACATACATGGATATTTCATACCTTCGACCCAAAAGACAATCATTTACCATATCACGAAACTTACTCCCAAATAATTATTCATCTTCATTGGAATCAACGACGCTTTTCATTTCATGAACTGATCCCTTTTTAGTCTAACCCCCATCCATATTGAAGTCTAGTTCCGTTAAATGATGAACAATGGAGAAAAATATAAATGAAAATAAACATTTAGTCCCCCATTTAATATTGTGTCCATTTTTACATTTTTGTCAAGATCCGATTTTTTGTGTTGTCAGATCAATAAATAAATTTTTTTATTCCAATTATAATTACATATATATAATGATTCAATTATGAATTATTTTTGTCCATATTGATTATTGTTTTCCATGAAAAAAACATCATAAATCCAATCAATGAAATAGTCCTATCTCAATATTGAATTTCTCAGTGATGTAGAAAATGATTACAAAAAATGGGGAAGATCTTTTGCATTCTTTGGGCTTCAATTCACCATTATCCAAATGCTTGTTATCATCTGATCTTGGGTCGCCAATGGAGGGTATATGAAACCTCTTCTAAATTGTCATAGATTTTTTTGTTTATCCCTACAAAAAAACCCCAAAAAAAATTATAAATGATATGGGTCTATATTATTAGTAAAAATAATAAATAATTATTTATTTATCATAATTACACACATTGTCTTATATTCAGTTTATCTAAACACCCCAAAATGACCTATTTTAGGTCATACCTAGGGTAAACATCATGTTATGAATGCATCATTGGTCTCGTATTACATATCTCATCTTCTATCTATGTGTTAATTTCAATAACTCTTATTAAATAAATAAATTAATTAATTAATTTATACTATGGACCAACAAACATTGGGGTCCTCTAAACGTCCCACATCGACCAACCTTGGGTCACGCCTAGGCTGAAAACCACATTTAGGATTCAACCATGGTCTTATATTTCTGATCAAAGGCTCTATATTTGAGATATTCCACTTTTTTAGAAAACTAATCTCGCATAAAAAATTTGTATTAATTATTTTTTATAAAATCAATTTTAGGCCAACCATACCTTAGAATCATGTTCTGTCTAATTGTCTGGCTCTGAAACTCATACTAGTAGTATTCATAAGTCTTACCTAGTGAAACCAAAGTCTCTTTATTATTTGTTTCTTCAAATATTTTCATCAACAAAAATATAAAACAAAGGAAGGGGGGAAAATAGGTCTACGTCAAATTTTCCATATAAAATCCTTATATTTAGATGTATAGACAATAGAGATGTGTGAAACTCTCTCATCCCTCCTCTTGTAACATCACATAAACACCCTTCATCCCTGAAAAAGAAATATTTCATTCCCATCTTCAAAAAATGAATCAGGTAGATCTTCTAAGGGTATCTGGTCATGCAATATCTCTCAGTCAATATCCCCATGTTGTGCCTCCCTAACTAACTAAGGAATAATAAGGTTAAAAACCATCGACTGGGGGTATGCTGCACCATCCTCACACACAGGTTTCAACTTCAAAGAGGTAAAATACTCTATCACCTTGTTTGACAACAGCAAATGGAAGACATCAATATCAATATCATCTTATATGGCCAAGCACTGGGTGGCCCTCATGCTTATGTTACATCAAAAAAATTTGGGCCAATTTTCACTCTTATTTATTAGAATATAAATCCCATGAAGTGGAACATAGAATTCTATAACTAAATCCATGATATCTGTCAGTCAAAAACACTCCTATAGAATATATAGCATTATCCTCTTATGTATTGCATTATCAAACTCTGACACTGATGATATGAGGGTTAAATTATATAATACTACGACATACTGATCCATGAATTGTTAAGGATATGATTCAAATGTCTTGAGATCTATATCCTGGAATTCAACATTCCAAAGGGTATCACCAAGAACTCAATGAAAATTCAGAAACACAAAAAATTCATGCTTGGTACATCCAACTATCAAACCTAGAGAATGTGATAACCCATCCTAATGTCAACCTCTAAGATCCACTTCACTCCAAACCATTGGTTAAAGAACTCAATTATTCCTTGGGGTCGATTCACTTCCAATCATCCCCTAGATCAGGTGAAACCAACCCACATCAAACCTCATGCTTTTAACATTATCTTAAGAAAATAAAATAGGAGTTCCCATATAATAAAATTGAAATTATTAAGCCCTACCTATATATAGAATTTAACATCACCACAAGCTCTCACAGGTACACATGCACATATGATATTCTAGTGAAAACATTGGTATATCACTGGTTTAATTCTACATATATATCCATCTCAGGGTGGGGTGGTAAGCCCAGCATATACTTAGGAAAGGGATCATCAAACCCTACCATAATTGCAAGAATATTAGAGCACTTAAAATTATTTCTTAATGGGTAATAATACCTAACTTTTGAATTGGTTGTAACATCCTGCTAATGAGATAATATTTCTCCATTTGTGGACCACTCCTCATTAAAGAGGAAAACATAGTTCCCTAACCCAAAATCAATACCATGCTCACTAGTAGAAAATTTACAATCATTTATGGACGAAAATTAGTCCATAATAAGGAAAACATATCATGTTCCCACTTCCACTATGGAATGATTTTATATGAGGATATCTATCCTCACAGAGTAAGGTCACACAATCAGCAAAATCATGTGATCACATATCCTCTCTATAGGATCCTCTAGCAGAAGGTTCAAGAAAAAAGGCCACCAATGGAATTTCTATTACTCAAATAGGTTCTATGTCTAGGGAAATGTGTCTTAAGACATTGTACTATAACTATAATGGGAGAATTTAATACCCATGTTGTACCCCAAACCACACTCAATTATACTATTCCCTAAGATCATATGGCCTGATGAAATCCATTCCCTTGACCACTAGATTTCCACAATCAGGGATCTCTCCAACACTGTAAAACATCATAAGTACCTCTATCCAAAAACTTATAGGTACTCCTCCACCACACCTTGATACTATCCACATTGAGAGAGAATTTACTCACCCATGCAGTTTTAAATCGCATCAATAGAATGTGTCTTGGTGTGGGAAGTATCCCAATATCTTTCATATTGGAAACCACATCAAAAATATCCAATCCTTGGGATAAATAGATTCACAAAATCAAGAAATAGAAGTCACTTCATGATGACCACCTTCAAAAGGGGAACCATATGAGAGGGATATACAATAAATAAGATCGGTATTGACCTCAACCATATAAACATGGAGTTATTATAAACAAGATACATTGTCGATGTCTATTTTTGGATCATAAAATTCATACCCAGCATAGGTGTGCCAACTTCTAGTACCAAAAGATCCAAGTGTTACTTCATGATTTGAAAGGGTTATGGGTGAAACCATTTGATTAGGCATATTCACAAGTTTGAAAACATGGATCACTAACTCAAGACAAACCCTTATGAATAGGGAACTAGCTCATCGTGGAGCCTTAGTAGAATTTAGCTCTAAAACTCACAGTGTTTTCTAGGCCTTCACACATCCCCATCTTAATCAACCAGTATTTACTGATTCTTGATGGGCGGGGGTACTGAAACATATAGTACTAAAGGAAAATATCTCATTACAAGGACCTTGAGCTATGGCCTCATTGCACATCATATCATCGACATGATCTATAAGTCGTTAATGTAACTACCTATATTTGGGGAGGCACCTATAAACTTTTTGACACATACCATGGTAAAATGAGAATATATATATATATATATATATATAACAAAAAATAGGATTTTGGAACAATATGGATTGTGAAATACACAATCCAATATGATTCATGCAAAACTAAAATATGTAAAAAAATTATCGGTGTACCGAGTCGGCAAGCTAGGAGTAAATGTACAGGTGAATGGATATGTTGTCTGCCTGCACCATTACTGTATTCTCTAGCCTGAGAGACACACTCAAGACACATTGAAATAGTTTACCTTAACCCAAACAAATCCATTTAAGGGGATATGTCTAAAAAATGTCCAAATTAATGAACATTATCTTATACCAATCGGTCACAACCCAACCCAAGCCCGGATCGAGCCATGGCTACCCAAAGCTTGCCTCCATTGGCCATAGTGTGGCGACAAGTGGTGAAGGAATAACTAACCCATATATTAATTTTCTTAATTACCTATATTCACACACACAATCATCTCACCGAAGAAGTGAATAGGAAAACAAACATGAAAAATACATGTCCAACTAGAATAATGTCCCAATAATGATAAATAGGAAAGTAAAATGATGAGAGATCCCAACTCTAGATTTTCAATATTTGAACAATGTACAAGTTCCAATGTACTAGGTATCCTTAGTCTCCTCTAAATTCAATTAATACCTATCTATTTTATATATAAGACATAATTCATTCAGAAAAATCCCATGAATGTGTGAGAATATACATACATAGTAGGATTCCCTAAATGAAGAATGGGGAGATGTAAGATATAAAGCATGATTAGAAAGATGGTAGATGAAATATTAAATTAAAGAGAATAGATAAACCCAAAAAATAAAGAATTTTAGATTGTCCTATAACCAGTGGATGGACATGGAGAAAATATAAACTACTTCTTGGATATTCACTGCCTAGAGAAGGAGAGTAGACACACACATACTTGAGGTGATAAATATGAAAATAATGTGAAATACCCCATGGGACTCCACCTATTTTTTAAAAATATTATCAAAATCCATTGTGTGGATATAGAAGAATATATATATGCTCAGTCAAATAATTTCAAAAGATAGAGTATAGATATCTCTATCTCAAAGAACAACCCAGGAAGAAGAGTTTCCAATAGTCCCAAAAACACCACATTTGATTCCCAGTATCACATATGTATTCCCAAAAGTATCCATAATTTTCTTAACTCACCTCATCCATGTGCCCCCCAACCGAGTGGAAATAAATCCAATGTAGAGGACCCACTCCCTAGTATGTCAGGGGGGTTTTAATCTGTAATTTTGTTAAAAAATTACACTACTCATCCTTAATGGGGGTGAAATTGGTGTCCTTCTAGGATTACACTACCAAGCTATGATGGATGGTCATCTCGGTATCCATCAAGGATGGAACATTCTAGCTATGCGAGATGTTTGAATCAGTATCCTTCAAGGAAACCACTGAACAACAATGTTGGAGGTTTCACATGGTATCAATCATGGACTCCAAAACCTGAATCTGATGTAAGTTCATTATTGTATTCATCAAGGATTCCACTACCCAGTGATATCGAGGGTTCAACATAGAAATTTTTGAGGACTCCACAATCTTTTCTCCACTTGAGGGTCTACTCAGAATGTTTCTGGTAGTCATGCACGATCACTACTATCATTGACCATTTCCATTTTTGGTGTTGTTTCCAACACATTTTATATCATAACTCTAATTATTCAACTGACGGCACAATCACATTATATGCATAGAAAAACTCATGATATACTACTCGAGGTACAAAATATGAGTTCAGGAAAAAGATATATGAATCCTTGAATATTTCTAAGGAAGTACACAACATGTAAGCGAACCACATGGCTTGTGTTCTTTCTCTTTTTTAGGGCCCTATCCATGATTAAACAATGATTGTTTCCATGTAGTAATTCATGGTTTTTAAGGATACTACATGACTTATCTCAACCAAAATCCTGAAAAACACATGTGGATCATTTTTAGTCCTAGAAAAATATTATTTCACTAATATGCCTCTTTTAATGGACCATGATAGCAAAATGGATCACACTATCACAACCCCGATGTTGAGGTATAAATTTGAAGACTAATATCAATTATTTAATTATTATTTATCGCTTAGGCCCATGAATCGGCATTCGATCATAATGTGGTGAAATGTATTTTATCCACTATGTTTCCAATTTGAGAAATTGGATAGCCTATCCAGATCATTTTTCAATTAATATCGCAATGGTTTAATATATTGGACCATCTAAGGCTATTTTTCGAGGCATATCAACAAAGTTACATTTTTTTCTTCAGGCCCACAATGAGAATCATGCGTTCATTGGGCTTTTGGGAGATATATGTCTTATAGAGAAGTTTTTGGAACAACATCTAATAAAGAAGTTCCCAATGGTGGTAGTGACCATCATTGATTAGCAGATAATTTTCAATTATACCCTCTAGTAGTGACTATTTAGTGGCATCCTCGACACATTCTAAGTCGACCCACTAGTGCAGCTGGGTAGTGTAATCCTTAACGGATACTAAGTCAAACTTCTATCATATCTGTGTAGTGTAATCCTCGATGGATACTAATTTGAACATGTAGTATAATTAGGTAGTGGAATACTTTGTGGATACCATGTCAATCCTCTAGTATAACATGGAAGTGGAATCCTTAATGGATACCGAGTTGACCCTCCAGCTTAGCTAGGTAGTGGAATCCTCAATAGATACCGATTGTACCCTCTAGTAGATTTAGGTAGTGTAATCCTCAATGTAATATAGAGTGGAAGCCCTTGATGTACTAGTCATAAGTCTTCTACATTGAGTTTGTGCCCACATAGTTGAGAGACGTAGTGACGAGGGATGGTTAGACATGGAGGAAACATATAGGTTGATGAATTATATGTTGTGTATAATTGGTGGAATTTTGGAACTACTACATACTAGTCTTCTTAGTCTGATCTGTGAGATGGATATCCCCTTACTCACTTCTTTAGGATTATTTAACTGATAATTTATACATTCTTTTGTATCCACACATTGGATTTTTCTACTCTCCTTCTAATATAGGGGGAGATTATTGTAGTATTCGAAGGGATTTTCATGTTAATATTCATGTGGTTGGATGATTCCACTCTCCAAATTTAGTTGGTGAATATTCGATGATTATTTTAGCATCACAAAATTTTTTCCCCTTATTCTATAATGAGCATACATTCACTCTAGGTTGGGTTAAGTTGTTCCCTTTTACTTTATCTTGCCTCAACTATCTTTATATTCCTCTTGTATCTCTCACTACTACCCCTTAATCTTTTGGGGTGTCCTACTAGGTATGTATATACTCAACCCATGTTTGGGTTCTTCCCGCACGTGTCATTTTTTTTGCAGATAATGGATAGGTCGACATTTAGTTCACAAAATATTAGGGATACCTGGTACTATAGACCTTGTATGGTGCTCTCAGTATTGGGAATTATATATTAGGATCTCTTAGGATTTTATATCCCATCTTTTGGTTGGGAAATCTTTCTGGTTGGGCATGTATTTTTTCCTTTACATTTCAATTTACATTAACACATTGTTGTATTATGTAGCTTTTTTACATGCATGGTTGTTCCCTTATAATTTTTTTTCATTACATTTATATACTCCACAATTATTCATACATATGATGGTGTGTGTTTGTGTGTGTATAGGTACATAGGCAGAGGCCTCCCCATGTTTGTTATGCCTTCAGTGCTTGTCACCACCCCTGGACTATGGAGGTGGGCTTGGGGTTGTCGCGACTCAATCCCCTCCTTGGGTCGAGTTTGGATTTTTTTTATAAATTTCAGATAATTTATTAGATAAAAATTATATCATTTCATAAATAATAATATTTATGTTATATTAGGGTGAAATTTTATTTATTTCTCAAAAAGATTAATTTTACCACGAATAGTGAAAATATCATTTTCTCTAAAACAATTATTTCTTTTCATTGAAAATTTTCTATAATGATTTTAATATTTTATTAAATTAATATAATATTATTTTATTAATAAATATTCAAATTAATTACCTAAAAATGAATATTATATTTAAATTTTTTATAAGATTACTTTTATGCTTAAAAACATGTTTCTTATTTGTAAGTGTTTTTATGTGATTAATGTTTTAATTAGTTAAAATAATCCCTAAATATGAATGATTCAGAGTAAAGGTGTATATTATATAATAATTTACATGAATTAAAATTTATATAAATTTTATAACCAGTAATATTGTTATTATAAGACCATCTTATTCTTGAAAAATGAATTTTCCAGAAAACATAGCTTTTTGCATGTTTTATGGGCGTGTAATAAAATTAATTTATGCCAAATATTTAAATTGAATTTTATAAAATGGTTTACATATTTTAAATATTATTTAATTTTTTAATCAGGAACCTCTTATTTTTAGGTATTATGATTCTTAACTATGAAAAAATTTATCACCATAGTAATGTGTAAAATTAGGTTAAAACCATGGGTTAAAACATCATAAAATCTATAAAACATGTATTTAGCCAATTATATTATTGTATTTTGACCAAATTTATAATTACGTATTTCTAAAAATTATTTTAAATAATTAATTTTAATTTTGAACCATATCTTGGCCTTTTTAAAGATAAGAATATTTTATTTGAATAAAAAAATATAGATGTTTTATTTCAATGGCATGGTTGGAATATTCTATTATGTTATTTGGATTTTCCAAAATGTATAAAAATATTCACTAGTTCCATTTCATTCCTAAAAATCAGAATAAACCATTTTATTTGCATATTTCAAGGTAAAAATTTTTCTACTCTTAAATCGAGTATTTTCCTATAAACTATTTTACTTCTGTTTTATATTCTTATATAAAAACTAATTTCTACCAAATATATTAATTTAATATAAATAAATTTATTTAAATATTATAATTATGATGTCCAAATTTATTTATCACTATATTTTAAATTTTGGTCAAATAATTATGTTATCATTGTAAAAAGTTATGTTATCACATTTAAGGTTGAAATGGGTTTAAAGTGGGTTAACTGTAATGTACGGCTTAAAATGTAAGGAAAACATTCCCAAATGTGTTTTTTGAGTTTCTGTTGTAATGAATAAAATATTATACTCTAATTTTGGGTTCATTGGTAAAATATTACATGATTTTTATATATATATATATATATTATTTAATCATTTATGTAATTCAAAGGGTGTCATTTCCCTCCACTATAAAAGGATGCCACCACAAAGGTCTTTCCACATATAATGATTCTTTTATATCATGTAGGACCAATAATAATACCTTCCTAATATCCTCCACCATTTCATATATCTTTTATGGTTTCCAAAATACCACCCATTCAATGCTTTTGGTGTAATCAAAAAATGGTTTCTTGACTAATAGGTATAACTCTTAATTGAGTACTTTTAATTATATTACATATTTTACCACATTTTATTTTATGGTATCCATTAAAAAATAATGAATTAATAATATTAAATATAAATAATTTATATTTTGATTATTAAATAAAAATTATCAACCTCATTTTTATCATACGGAAAATGAAATTGTCGCTCGTGCATATTTACGGCTTATCATCTCCACGAAACTATACAATTACATTTTCATCTCCAGTTTTACATGAATGGTAGTAAATTTAGAAATCATATTTTATATGATATTTATTATATTATAATCATTTCTAATATTTCAAATAAAAAAACTTTATTTCTACCATGATTCTTGAAAAATGGAGATGTTACTCATGCATATGTATGGCATGTCATCTCCATAATTATAACAGGGTTCATTTATCATTATCACCATTCATGTATTTTTTTTTAAAATAATGTATAAAAATTATTATTTATTTATAGTTATTATTTATAGATTATTGAACCATAATCAAAATATGAGGACTCAGACTTCATAATTGAAACAGTCATGAGAAACGAAGTAGTTATCACGTAGAATATTGTTTTTAATAACACATTTTTCATAAATGGGTGATTAAATGTTATAATTAAATCATATATGTTATTAAATATATTAATAATGTTCTATAATATGATTATAATAAATATAAAATTTTTATACATGAGGTTACACCTCTTAAAAAAATTGAACATGATTCAAGGGTTTCTCATCAATCTTTTATTTTCAGGATACATATATTATGTTCACCATTTTTTAAATTTTAAAGTGTATATATAGCCCATGAATTAAATTTAGGATTATTATAAAAAAATGTGGTTTTTTACATTACCGTATAAGGTTCTATCAGTCATGAGGGTTTTATTTATAAATTACCAATGTGGTAATTGTTTGTTGTCCGAAAATATCTTCTTTGGGGCATATGTTATGTCATGAACCTATTTTTATTTATGATTTGTATATACTACTCTTTTGAATTTTCATATCATTATTATCATTATTTTAATGATATTTAAATTTATATTTTATGTTATTATTACATGGGGATTTTGATTAATTTATCCAAAATGGTAAGGGGTTTATTTTAGAATCTCACCCTTTGTTAGGATTATTTATGATTATGTTTTAGATTATTAAATTTCATGATATAACTTAAAAAAATCTCATTAATATTATAATACACTAGTAATTTATATGTATTACATGTTTTTTTTCATTTTCCTCTCATTAAGAGCATGGGAGATTAAAAGGTTGTTTTCAAGAAAAATTAAATATTTTTCTCTCTTAGGGTGATAATATTTTTCATTACCTGAACATTTTTTCTTCAAAAGAAGAATGTTTTTAATATTTTATTGTGATTTTTAAATTTATTTTCAATAATATTTTTATTTTTAAAATTATTGTTTAAAATTAATATTATTCACATTTTCTAAACATGATAATTTTGACTTCTAGTGAAAATTGTAATGTAGTCATTGCTTTAACATACATGGAATGAGTGGAAATTATGATAGTAATTATAATTCAATGAAATAAATACTACATTACATGTTTTCTAGATTCTATTTATAGTAATGTTTTCTTTAATATTTTAGCGATTTTTAGATCCTAAAAAGTGATTTTAATGCAAAAATGGTATTTTCCTCAAGAAACATTCCATGTGATCTTTCAAAGGAATTTTTCATCTATGTTGAAATACTTTGGTGTTACTTGTTCTTTAATATTTATATGATCTATTGATACCTTGAATAATAATTACATGAATAGAATGTGATATTTATAATTTGAACTGATTCTATGAAACTTGTTTCATTTCCATGGTTTATTTTCATTTTGATGAATCCTTTATGAAACTCATTTATTTTCCATGGGTTATGCTATAATTAAATAATAATTTTTTTTATGAAACCCATTTTCATTTAATATTATCAATGTTTTATGATATTTTTAAACATATTTATGATTTTCATAATGTGATGGGTGGTGTTGGAAATATATATCCTTCAAATACATTTGGTAAAGATGAATATCTCATGATATAATAATGACCAAAATGGGGATTGAACCCATATTATTAAGCTACTTTTCAACTATGATAGTCTTTGGAGTGATCCTCAAATAAATAATGGGGTGTAACCATAATCCACTATCATTGTCTTCGAAGTTAACCTTGAATAATGACATAATAGAATGAGTATTGAACCTAATCCACTATGATAGTAAAGGAAGTGATCCTTGACTGAGGAAATGATTATATATTATTATCTTTATTCCACTAACTCATATATTATGCTAATGTTAATATTCCATAGATAACATTCATGGATTCCATTATGTTTATTTCATATGAACTTCAGCGTTTTAATCCATAAATCAATATTATGACCAATGATATGTAGGGTATGTTTTTTAAATATTAATTTCGTGTTCTCATACCCTTACAGTCATGATTTTATTAAGTGATCATTGAAATCTCCCATGTTTACCCTTAGTGAACATATGATCTCACACTTTCATATGTTTTCTTTCCCAAAGTTAAGATGAGATATTTTATGTATGATATGTCTAAGAAGGGTTCTAGTTTTGCCGAAATTAACATGTGATGATGTATATCTCTTATGAAAAAGTTGTTTGTATATCCATGCCCACAAATAAAATTGGCATATATGATTCTAGAACAGATCATAATGTTATGGATGAATATTCTTCTAATAAAATGTGATATTTATGTTAGAAAGAATGGGTCTCTATATTTATTATAGGAAAACATGTAGAATCCATCTATATGACAAGACCAAAAAAGGATTAGGGACATAAAATAAATCCAATATGATATATATGTTTCTAGGATCTAGTTATGCATTAAATAAAGAATAATGACAAAAGAAAAATTTCGTGGAATGATTTTTATCCATGTTTCTAAATAGTTTAGTGTGATAGCTATATGTTTTTAAGAAATATGTGATTCAAAACATGCGAAATTTAGATTATAAATCTTGTGTTTAGTTAATATTATTAATAATTAATCCCAAAATTACTTAATTTAGAAACCTAGTTCTATGGAACATGATCTACATCGGTGGGTCATTGGGGTTTCTTAATTTTAATTCTTAGTATGCATATTGACCTCGAACTGAAGAGAATCAATATTGAATATTCTAAGAGGTTATTAGTTCCTGTATAACATGGTATACGTCTCTTACTGTTAATTGTATCTATATAAACAACTTGAGATAAATGTGATGAATAGAACACATATTTCTAAGAGTAATTTGGAAATATATATTATATTACATGATATATAAAAAGGTTTTATATTTATTTTGAATAAATCATATAAAACATATAAAATAAAATTATGCTGAAAACTAAGGATGGAAATCAAAACAATCTGAATATTTTTTAGAAGGTAATACTCGACGAGTTATCAGTTACTGGAGAAATTAGATATTTTTTATAAAGGGGATAGAAAATTAGTCTTCATTTATATTAGGTTCATCTAATATCATTGTAATGATAATGTAATGATCTTGTTAACCTTATTAAAAGCAATTGTTTTCGTGTTTACATAAACCAAGTTCATTTGAAATTACAGTGTAGGTAAAAACGCTATGTTGGCAACACTTTATTAATGATTTCGTAACTATATTGAGATAGTAAAACTATATCATAGTTGGATAAATATTAACTATAGTATTATGCAAGATGTTCGAGATGATAGAGGAAGAATTTTATATACTCGTTAATATCCCATATTGAGGGATTTTCTCATAGGGGTGATGTCGTAGTATGTGGAACAAACACCATAGCATTGTAGGCCTAGTAATTGTAATAAAACCCAGTATAAGCATTATTATAATATTTGAATAACTATTTAGATAGTTACTAATTAGAACTACTGAAAATTGTAGTCCATTCGAGTAGTTTCCTTATAACCAACTGAATTATTACTTTTGATTGTCTATATATTTTTGGTTTTTAATATTAAAAAATCATTTTATCATATCATGATCATTATATAGAATGAAATTTAATGTTATAATTTCTTATGGGTACATATCACATTAAAATTTCATATTTTTTCCTTACTATGATGAGAACATTAAACTACCATGATAGTGTTCCTGATTATTTGATCTATATATTGATGGAATCATCATAATAAAAGGATATGATATAGAAAATTAGTCTAGGTAGTTTATATGAAATTCATAATTCTTTTCATGAAGATCTCAATTTCTAATATATAATAGAGGACGTTATGATAACTATTATTCTAGAAGGAAATCCACATAATAAATATTTGATCACTTGTTCCAATTTTTTGTTGTGTGTAATGGTGCTTTGAATATTTGATTATCATTAATTTATATAATGAGTTGTGTGCTTTGTTATATTTTTGTAAACAATGGATAAATATTTTCAGAGTGATGTTTGATACATTAGGTACCTCACGAATGATGTTTCACTAATAAATAAGTCGAGGAAGGATTTTACTCTTATATTGTTAATTAGAGGTTGATATCTGAGGAACCATGATGGAAATAGAACACTCTGATAAGTTCATGGCTATTGTAATTTTTTGATGAGATGAAATTTGGAAATCAAAGAATGATATTCAGGAATATAAGAAGATGATACATATGATATAACCGATTTGAAGTTATATAAATAAACATGTATTATATTACATAGTAAGAATTCATATGAGGTGGTATTTCATTTTATATATCCTTATATATTTATGAAAAAAGAGTTTTTAAATATCAGTCTAGGTCGTTGATTTTGATTCGTATGTTATAGATATATGTTCTTAGAGGGTCACACAAAATATATATTTGTAGGTTATTCATATTTAGATGAATAATAAATCTACATAATTTGGGCCCATTATATGGGGACCAACAAGTTTCCAAGTGAATGATCATAAGTAAAGTGATTGAATTAAAATATTATAGTTTATAATAATGAGAATTTGATTTATTTCTCTATTAATTCGAAATTATATTTAATTATAAAAGTGAATATGAGAAAATATTATTTTTCGAACAAATATCACATGGGTAATGGTTGTTAAAAGATTAGATGGGGGATAAGTCTTAACAGATCATGGTTTAACACGTGATGTATATTAATTTTACTAATTTTTTGGGATATTTTTTTGTCATGTATGGCACATTTATAAGGTTATTCTGGTCATTTTGATACGGTTAAAGTGGTTTAACATATCCAGGTGCATAAGGGATTTTTTGTAAAGTTAAACATTAATATATATCATTATTTTTTCCATTAAAAATTATATGTTTTTAATAAAAAATAATTGAATAAGATTTTATGATATTATATGACATCATGGTGATGTTTTGGTTTTTGTTAACAATGAGGTTGATTTGTTGATGTTTGGATTTGTTGACAAGGAATCATCAATGTGGTTTTGTTGGAAACACTATCCACACATAGAAATCATGTCTTATGGAGATATAGAAGAGAAAATTTATTCTTTAAGTATCCTACATGATCTAAATAAGGGATAAATGCATATGGGGGAAAGGAGATAATTACCATTCCCTAGAACCAGAAATGGTTTTTTAATGTTTCCTGAAATGAGAAAGAATACATCCTAGTCAGTGGGAATCATGAGGGAAAAGAACCATGTGATGGTACCACCCTTAGATAAGGCATCATAAGGAGTTTACGAAAATGAAAAACTAGAAATGGGCCATATCATAGTTTTCCTCATGGAGTAATTCCATAAAACATGTACAAAATTTTCAAGTAATATGTATTAATGGTCGAAGTTTTGTATGTGAAAATGATGTGCATAGAGTCTGTGGTGATGTTATAAGTCTAACTGAAGTTATACTTTTAGGACCTTGAGTTCAAAATGACTAGCACACGATTTTCTATATCATGAAGAAATGAATAGTGGTCTATTAAGAACCATGTGAATGATGAGAAAGATGATTATGGGAATAGTGGAGTTTTTTGGTGGTCATGGACAACCGATAGAGATGGAATACAAAATAGTCAACATCATATGATCAGTATATATTTATTTTTATTTTTGAGTAAAAAGAGACAAAAATATTTCGCTATTTTATAGTGAAGGGTGTATTTATGGTTTTCACATAGGTTTCGAGAGATATAATTATGGTTATTCTTGAATGGTTATTAATTTCATTCTTCAACATGTGTTTTAATTTTATAATATGATCTAATCCTAAATGAAATATGATTTTCATGATTTAACATGTGAATTTAATATGTATTTATTCTACACTACAATGATAAGGAATCATTTTTTCCATGATGTTGTTATAAAACTTGACTAAATTTTATGGATCATGGAAGAGTTTTATTAAGAATTAAATAATATATTTCAATGTAACATTATGGTGATGATGGATTAAAACATTCTTGTATAAGATCCTTCTTATAATATGGGATATTAGATTTTATAAGATCAACAAATTATAGATAGTATCTATAAATACATTCCACATTTTATTTAAATATATAAAATTTGAGTCAACATTCAATGAGAACATCTTCAAAATATGAAGAAAGGCAGTAGGATTTCAAGATTATTTCTTGAAAGAAGAATGTGTTGTGTAAGGAGGCATTCAAATATTGATAAATTGACATAAAAATCCATCAATGTAACCCATCTACATTCAATACAACCCTAAAATTTGTTCTTTTTAAGGTAACTACATGTCTATAAATTGTGTTAAGGTGTACTTTTCTACCATTGTGAGGAGGTGAAGGAATTTTTTTGGCACTACACCATGGGAGAAAAGTGACCTCATCCCAAAAAATATATAAGTTCATTGTGCCTTTGTTTTGAGTGACTGAGCCTAAACCTTCCATTTATTTGTGATGTTAGTTTATTTTATTTCCTCATAAAATTATCAGATTTAGATGTCACGGATTATCCTAGTGATGGTGAACCTAGTGAATATCTTGTGTCCCACTGATATTTTTCATACATTGAAAAAGTTGTTTAGGGAACCTTATTTAATATTAAGTTTAAGAGACATTCAATTATAATGGTAATGGATCAATATTAATAAAATACGAAAACAATATGACCATTATGTTAAGAGTTCAATATCTAAAATTTTATTGAAAATATTTAGGAAATTTTATTATTTATGAAAACATACATACCTTGATTAACCACCCCCGCCCCACATAGGGTATATCTTATTATAAAAATCTTATAGTACCTAACAAGTTGTACAAAATCCTAAGTTCATTTTATTGGATTTTTTCTCTAACCCGATTCAATAGTCTATTATAATTGAAATTTTCATCTTATATTATCTTAGATTCCATAGAGTGGTGAAACAATCAAATATGAAGATGAAATCTGGTCTTTTATCTTTTTTTTCTTTCTTCTTTTTCTTTATATAGACAGGGCCCATGCATCTTCACTAGATGAGATCTTGTAATATTACATATTGTGAAACTATATATGGAAAGAGAGATATCATTTGGAATGAAAATTGTATCCAAAAAATGGATGGTATGAATGTGTTGGATAATGAGTTTATCTTATTATTTTATATTACTACTAGAATATCCATGGAACCTTAAATTCAAAGTGATATTGGGACTACCAATGATGAGGTGATTTAAAGGAGATAAAAATAGAAGTTATATAATAATTGAAATAATTGCACTAATGATTGAGGGGATATAATATTAAACTTATAGAGGAAAAAATCACAAGATATTTGGATAAATGTGATAAAAATGAATTATAAAAACACAGCGGTGAAAAAATATATTTTGAAGATTCAACAATCCTAATAGATAAGAATGTATTTCAAGTAGAAGAGATAAAGATAATATACCCAAAGGTAGAAAGACTAAATGATTAATCACAATAGGTTCACAATCTGAAATATAAGAAGGATGAGTTTGATTTACACATTGTAGTAGTGGTTGAGGATAATAAAAGGATACCAATGTAAAAGGTAATCCTTAAGTATTCAATTTCCCAAATGAATTCTCAAATGACTTATAAAAGTGATGTGATGGGGATAAAATGTCACATTCATTGGAGGTTGAGACACGAAATTGAAATTCATTGAGGAATAATCTATATTTTAATATTAAGTAGAGGACCAAGAGAATTAATTATCATGAATTTTGAGGTCATCTTATCAAATAAAGATGTGTATAAATAGACAGTTATATAGAAACGAAATAAGAGGGAAGATTCTATGAATATTGAATACATAAAAAAAGTTCCTCCATGAGTGGAAATAACAACCAAATTAGGTCTCAATGAATCATAAAATGTGTTAATTTTGGAGTATTCATGGGCACACATCCAACATTTCTGTTGAGGCATGGTAATATATGAAATATTTTCAAGTTAGTGAAATACATAAAATTATTATTGTCCAATCATAACACATGAGGTATGGTTTATATCCAAATAGTAATTTTTATTAAAATCAGGTCATAAGAGGAAATATAAGGGTAATATTACTAGAATAATGGGGGGAAAATGCAACACATTTGAACTTATATCTGTTCCCTTAGGAAGTATCTGGTTAAGGGAAATTTCAATGGTGAAAGAAGCTCAATTTTTTTTCTAAATTCACCAAAAATTGTAAATCTCCTAGAAAGAAATAATGCAGTTTTATTAAAAAAAATGAGAAGAAACATCCATATTAAACTATGTAAACAAGGATATAACATATTTGTCAAACAAGAAGAATTATATCAGGATGAACTTCAGTATTGAACTAATAGAAATCAAGGAGGCCAAACTAAATGGATTCATATGTTGTAATATAAAAAATACAATATAAAAAGAAAATAATCATAGTAAAAGTGTTAAAAAATTGATTAATAAAACTGAAAGAAAATGGTATACGAAGGTAGTAATTGAAAACAAGAGTACAAGTGGGACCCAATAGATGATAAATATAATTCTTATGACAATAAATAAGTAGATTATCACAGAGAATGATCAGGATGAGAAGGAAATAAATAAGTTTATGTAATTCCTATCGCTAAGACTGAAAAGTCGAGAACTAAAGTTTTAAAATGATGGGTTGGTCTTATATACCCAACGTTATTACTCTATATGGGGTTTTTTGAGGTACCCCTCTCCGTATATGATATATGTATTCAACCCATTTTTTCAAATGTGTATACATAAGGGGTATATATGATCCATGGTTTGGTTATTCTAGAAAATCTCATTTTATTAGAGTTGATAATAATATTTGATAAGGGCCAAATACATGTGGTTTTATTATATTAGAAGATTAAAAAATTGGAAACAAAAGTACGCAAAAAATTAAATTCATTCAAATATTTTTTCTAATAAGTTGTTTTGTATATTATATTGTCTAATGTGTTTCAAAATATTGAAAATATATTGAGTTGATTGAGTTATTTCCCCATGTGGTATACATAATTTGTTTACCAATAATTGATTTCAAGTGTTAAAGACTCTTGAAGATCAGTGAACAAAATTAAAATGTAGTGTAACCATGTCTATAATTTAAAAATTCCTATGAATAATTAAATAAATATTAATTTTCAACCAGTATCAATGTGTATTTCACTATTAATATCAGTTTCATCAAGTGGCATGATCCACCCCTGACCATTTTTTCTGAATGTATGTTGGATATCAAAGGTTGGTTTTATAAGGGTAAGAATCAATGATTCTTAATCATTCATTATTTTTCATGAGTGACAAAGAAAAAATTGAGGGTATTTTCAAATACAATTATTTATTATAATAAATTTTGGATTAGTATGACAACAAAATTTGTGATAGTAAAAAATTATTACTGTACATATAACTCAATTGATCTCTAAATATTTACAGATGTAATGAATATTTGATTATTCATGTTTTCTAGAGTTGGGATTACCAAATAAAAAATGAAATCATTTAGATTAAGTGGATTTTATGAAATCAACATGTGGTTGTTATAAAAATATGAGTGTTTGGAAATAGGGGGAAATTTATGAGGAATCCTATCATATCAACATTTTGGGTGTTTAATCCCATATAGACGGCCTATTAGAATTTAATTAATATGGGTATAACAACTAGGCCCTGAAATCACATAGTTTCTCTAAAGACACATGTTGTCCCCTCCCTATGGCCCAACCACTTACCAAAATAGATAATTGGACTAATGATTATCCCCATAGTCCAACTTATATCCTTTCAAATATTATTTTTCCCCATGCACACACACCTTGGGAGACTTCCTAGAAGGTCACCCATCATGATCATTTCCCCATACAAACCTCTTTAATTACAGAGTTCTAATCATGTAGGATACCGGATGGAAAGGTTTTCCATGTTGAAATGGGTTGTAAAATTTATCCATTGAACCCTTTTACATTATAGGGTGTTACATTCACCCCCCAAGGATCAACACCCTCATTATTATCATTTGATTATGTGAAGCCTCTTGATAATTGTTATTAATATGAATTGTGGTTCTGTTCTGCAATATTTATTAATGGTTGTGTTGTATAGCCTATCAAAATATGATCTAGAAGAATGATGAACAGTATTTTAATCCTCATATATACATCCCCTTGTAATGAAAGAGTGATAAAATGATGAGGTATACACACTATTGGTCATGGTGTTATGGGTTAGATCAAAGAAAATCATGTTGATGTGTGAGTAAACCTTTCTTGGGATCAGAATCATTTATATTCATCCAAAGTGGTAGAATTTAATGCTTGACAAATTTTAGTTATTCATTTACATCAAACATGTCGATTTTCACATGCTACCATTCGAGGAAAATGATCACTAACAAGGTATTGGGAGTTGTGTTTTGGATAAATACAATCGTGAAGGTGGGATATACTATATTATTTATAAAAAACACTTCCATGGTGGGGTGTGTAGTTCATCCATAAAGGAAGTACCTACGATGACATAACCGGAAATTTGTATTGAAAATGAGACTAAGATTGTGGGAATGGGGTTTATGGAAGCATGGTTAGATCCTGATGATTTAAAACATGTGTGACAATATGTTTATTTTTGCATATAATTATCTCATTTCATTCAATGATATATATATATATATATTCAACATATGATAAGTATTTATTTATGTATACTAATAGGTCTCTTAGTCACAACCTACACAGGATTCTTAGTGCATTTTCAGACACCATGACCAAGGATCTAGTGGAGGGAAAAGTTCACTAAGTTGGTTAGTTTAACATAAGGAGTATTGAGGATATAGGAGATGGTGGGACATACTATGAAAATTAATTTTTATTTACTTTTCCTAAATGGATATACAACAGTTTTGATTTCCACTTATGGAGCATACTTATTTAATATTTTATGAAGTGTATTCCATCTGATATTATGTATATTTTGTATTCCTTATGTTGATCCTGATAAATTGATTATTTATAATTATTTATATTATAATCCTTCCTAGAATATGTGATTGAGGGTGTAGTCACCCTAGTAATGATCTTAGACCATCACAGCTAGTCATTAGCCTTTTGAATACTGGTGGGCTTGAATGTGGTCATGTGTCACTCTGGTTCAGGCATATTGGTTTTTTTAGTGATGTTAAAAAGGGTGAGTTTAGATTTTGAGGAGTTTCTGCACACACATTAAGTAGGATTAATGTTTTTAAATTAATGGTGATGATCAGATTGAAGGGAGAGTTTTATCTTCAATGTAAATTCCCCACATTTGATGGAATATTAAGATCCCTTAGAATTTAATTTCTAATAAGGGGAAAGAATTTAATATTTTAAATTTAATACATAGGTGAATATTGTTAGTAATTCCCAATGAATTATTTTTATTTTCTAAAAATATATGACATCATGTTTATTCGTGGAGGTTTGTTAACAATGATCTTGACTACATGATTATTGGATTTTTTTTACAAGAAATCTTGAAGGTTTTTGTGTTGGATATATTATATAAAAAAGGAAGTAAGTATGTCAAGTTGAAATCAGGATGTGATAGGGTAATATATTAGGATACCACATTGTCAAGAGATGGTCTAAAAGACTATTAGGTAAGGATGAGTAGGATAATTCCATAGCCTAATGCATGGTGAATTGAATTTTTTTATAAGGGAAAACCCACTACCTAGTAAGTGGGTATGGTGAAGAAGAATAAGAAACTAGATTCGACTATTACTATATCATAGGTAATGTTTAGAGGTATTTTCCCAACATCGGAATCTAGAAAAGAATCATTCTATAGTGATCCTCATGCTAAAATTTTATAGCACCTCTACAAAATAGTTGAGGACAATATGGTTGTGGGGTAGCTCATAGTTGAGAAAAATAAGAACCAATATTTTATTATAGTGGTCGTAGTAAAAGTGCAGAAATATTTTGAAATTCTATAGTTTAAAATTTACATCATCAGATGGTCCATGTCATATAGGAGGCATGGGTGTCTGTGAGGATCCCTATGAAACATAAAGAATCTCATTTTGGGTATGGAGGTGTTTAATGATGGTCATGGTCATCCAGTGGTTGTACAAACCATCTAGGCCAATAGCCGGTGTTCATGTTGCAATTATTATTATTTTTTGATTCAAATAGGGTAAATATTTTTCACCATTCCATGGTGAAGGGAATTTTTATGGGTTATTCACACAATTTAAGAGATATCATTTTGGTGTTTCTTCAATGGTTATTAATTTACTTAAAAATAATAAGTATAATTTTTATACAATGATCTGAGACTAAATCAAATATGAATGTAGTGGTTCGGTATGGGGATTTAATAAAAATTTATTCCACATTAAAATGACAATGATCCATTTTTTCCCTGATGAAGTTATGTGGGTTAACATTATTTAATAAATCATTGATAAGGTTTATAAGGAAGTTAACGAGTGGTTTCATATTCAATTTAACATGATATGAATATATATTTATATCCTCAAAAACACTCTTATTTTAAGGGTTGTTGTATTTTGTAGGTTTAATCCAATGTAGATAGTATTTTTGAATAAATTTCATATTCAAGTGTAGTAGATCAAAGGGTAGTCTACACTCAACAAGAAAATTTATAGAAGAAGAATAAAAAAATAGGATGATTAATGTCATTATTGAAACAAGAATTGTTTTCCAAAAGAGGATTATGTATAATGTGAATAACAATCTATGGAATTCAATCTAAACAATCGATATTCAGTGAAACCCAAAATGTTATTCTGTTGAGGGTAATTGTAAGTCCAAACACTATTTTATGATATTCCTTTCCACTATTGTATAAAAATGAATGAAAGTTTGAGTTAGTTCATATTTTTAGTGATGTGATATGATACCTAGACAATTGTATGGGATGTGAGCCTAAGTGAGGAGTCATCAAGGTGAATCATAACATTTATGAGTGATATTGTTGGATTTTTTTCATCAACATATTTTCAATTTCATGCGCCTTTGAGTTTCCTAGTGATAGTGATCCAAGTAAATATCACATATCCAATTTAACATTTTCATTTAGAATAAATGATAAATTAAGGAACTACAAATCATATCTAATTATTTTTATTTTCTATCAAAACAGTATTAGATCATGATTAAAAAAATAATATAATTTTAACCCTTATTTTATGATTTCAATAATCAAAAACAGGAACAAAAATATTAAAGAAATTTTCAAATTTGGACAAACATGTTTATTCTAATTCAACCCCCCCTATTGTATTACTCACCATATTACCCTTTTAAGATCAAACATATCTCAATTAATTTTCATGAATGAGAGATATTATCAGTCCTCTCATTCCTTCTCCTAATCTTATAGAGAGATAAGGATCTTATAAGGATCAATACAATTTAATGGATTGATAAATTGATATTTTTTCAACGTTACAACAATTTTAAGTTATTATATATCCTACACAATCAACTAAGAATTAATGAACATCATTTTTTGAGTTTTGGTACTTTTTTTCTTATATATAAGAAATATACATTAGTGAATTTGATCTGTGGTGATTTAGATAAGTGAGGATATAACCATAGTCAATGTTTTTCCCATAGGAAATTTTTTGGTTTTTATTACATAAACTAAATTTTACAAGATCCTCAGAATAAATCACATATCATAACCTCAAATCACAGATTTTATATATGATTTTGTCTTAAAAATATAAATCACTCCCATTTTTGAACATATGATTCATGTTAAGATCCTTCCTATTATTGGTTATGATTTACTCAAAAAACTATATATGTATGAATTTTATATAATCAATGTGAATTTATTATTATCGTTATGATATTGAAGAATCATGTGTGGTTTCTAATTATAATGGTGTGGTAAGGAATATTTATTGAATATTTTTCTAGTGTGTTGGATTCTTTATTATATCGAATTACAACTCCATAATAGACTATTAAATATTATTTGAAGCCATTTTTATTTGAAAATGGATGTAATTATATATATTTCATAGCTTCAAAACGTTTATTATATTCTATTTGAGGGTTATATTTTATGAAAATTTCCTATTAATGGAATAGTTGATAGATTTGAGGGCCTATAGAAGGGGTTCATCGTCTTACTTTAGAGAATAATATCTTATATTAGTGATTATATATTCCATTATAATTTTTGAAAATGAATAATAATAATTATTTACCTCATGAACACCTTTGGAAGTGGTTATGGTGCCAAATGGTTGATATATTAAGGAGATATTCTATATCTAATATCTAGGCTCATCTAGAGATTTATCAATTGAGGATCCTCCTAAAAATTCATCTAGAAGATTCTAATAATAAAGTAGAATTATATGTGTAAGATCACTAAGAGATTTTGATTCTCAAAGGGTTGATATAGGAAACTAGAAGCTAGTTTGTTGAACCTCGGACAAAACTCATATAATGTCTCTCTCATAGATTTTTATATCCTATATATATATCCTTAATTATTTGTGTAATTATTTAATCATTGAAAAATATATAATGAATTTACTTTTAGACATCATATAATCTTGTGACCTCTTTGTTTTCAAATCATACATCAATTGTTTTCAAACACTACTAGGGAGAATGGGAATACCTCTTAAAAAATATGGACTTTTGAAACACTTCTTTAATTGAAGCTATTTCACCCAAATTCACTCTTCTTCAAGTTCATTTTTTGTTCTTCTCCATCCAATACATGGAACTTATGTACTAGTTTAATCCTCCATTTCTTATCTTCATATTCCAAGTGAGTTTTCCATTGTAACAACTAATTATGTTAATAATTTAAATTGTGTTCACATAGTTGTATAAGGGTTATGTATAATAATGATGGTTTCACCATTTTATCAGAATATTAATAAGCTCAAGATGTGTTAGAAGAGGATGAGAAAGCTATTTATTGGATGGTGATAAAATCCTTATCCCCATTCTTAATAATTCAAATATTTTGGGATCCTTCCAGAAAAAATCACTCACCCAATGGATTAAATACTAAGACATGATATGAACTATTTATAATCATGTGTTATATAATTTCATGGAAAATAAATACCTCTTGAAACACTAAAACGCATTTATTCTTTACAATGTTGCTAAGTTGATTTGGATTCTATCACGAAACATGAAGTAAACAAAATTTAGTACAATGATAAATTCAATATTGTGTCTATTAGGTTTTATAAGGAGATATACGACTTCTTATGTATTCATGATGTGAGAGTGTGGAATTTATTTTTATTTGAGAATTAAAAAACATAGTGTATTAAAATGATAGTAAAAGAGTGTATGGAATCATTTTTTTATGTTATAGTCTCATCTTGATTATTCCCTAAACTACCCTACCAAATCATTATTCACTTAAATTAAAATCTCTTAATTTATAACTAACCATCTATATTATCAAATTTATACACACACTCAGTATGTTAAACATAAACTAGGATGTACAAAGATCAATTAACTCTCTTATATGACATAGCCATGTGTTAATAACTATTGATATCTCTTAAATAAATTAACAATTACTTATTTTATATAAGAAATTAAGGAGATCTAGAAGGCTTGTGTGTTTTTTCCAAAAATATGATAAGGGAAAAGAATAAAACTATTTTAAATAATTGAAATCTCATATTTTCTACAACAATAAAACACTTCCAATATGTTTCAGAATAAAAATATTTATCATTAAATAATGGAACTCATATAAAATAGAAGTGGGGGAAGGCTCATTATCTCAACCATAATCAGTCTACTATGTCATCACTGGAAAAATTATAAAGTAGTACATAAATGAAGAAAATATTAGGCTAGTTTCCATAGAAGAAACTTTTATAGTGAGTTACATCCCCTTACATAGGGGAAATAAAATAGTTCAAGAATCATTGATGCTAGAATGGTCTTCACATGTTCTGTTCAGGGAAATCTCCCAAATTGGATAAAAATTAATTACCCAACATTTTTGGATAAATGATGTGTTCCCATTATGAAATTAGATTCCTTCTTCTGTTATCATATCTTGCACCTCATTTTAGTGTGAATCCATTATTCTAAGTATTGAAGAAATGGGAATTAATAGTCCTTTTATTTCCATGTTCTGGAGATGATCTAGATATATAACATATATTATATCCACAATCACATTTCATTGATTTTCCATTGAATGTAGTTGAGTATAAATTCTTCCAATTTTATGACTATTACACATCATCCATGCTTGAGAGATTCATTAAATAATGGGAGGACTCTGATATATGTATTGAAGAACAAGAGAAACATTGACATACCAAAAAAATACTCAAAAACATAAAGAGTTAAATACCAAATGAAAAGGGTATGTACGTTATTTATCAAAATTATTGTGTGAACTAACTCTAACATATTTACATCTTTACTTTTACATAAAATATTGGGTACTAATATGTATATGACCACATACAGGATTCCAAAATATGATTTTCCTAATTTAATATAACCTGATGTTAAAAGACTCTCAGGTATCATTGTTTTTACATTTATATTTATTTGGCCTTGGAAAGATTACATTCATTTGTGTAAGGGATTCTCATGAATGAATAATATATATGATGCTATGTACATTAATATATTTGATGACATATCCAATTCCATTTTAAAACATATGAATAATTATTATATAAGATAAATGACCCTAATATATCATAGTATGAAATTTACGTACTAAATTACATCATTGTATTCATGTAATGGCTACAAGGATCTAACTCTTACACATTAGATTCCCTTTTTAATTCTTCTTCATATTCATAATTTACTTGAAATGTAATATAAAAAATATTCAGTGTAGGATTGATCTAATTAATTATAAATTCATATCATAAATGTAAAATATATTTCATTAGGATTATTTGAAATAAATACTAATTCTAGTAAAACCCCATGAGGATACATATTCATTATTTTTAAAGGGAAATGATGGTAACTTTTCTATAAAATCAAAAATTTAAATGTTCTTCCTTAATGAACCTACTTGAAAATTCATGAAACTAATTTTCATTGACTTTAAATAAGAATATTATAAATAACTATAAACACATAAATTTCTTATACCAAAATATATATTATTTTTTTAATTAAAAAACATTTTGTTCCCATCATAATTTGATTTTTGGGATTCGTGTTAAGGGTTTTTGATTAATATGGGTTTTCCCAAAATATTTATCCATATTAATTTATATATTGATCTTGATTCCCACTCCTCCATGAAAAGATACATCCTAATATGTTTAAATGGATTCATAGTGTTTGGAACAATTTTGGTAGATAGAATTATAGTTCTAATACTTAGAATTGTTGGTATTACCCTCATCTCCCCCTTTATTAGTATTTTTTCCCATATTTTCTCGTTTCCAGATGGTCTCCCTAAAATAATTATTTTCCCCATTTATTATTTATTGGTGTTTTGGTGTCCTAAAATTACCTAATATTATCCACTAATATTGTAATATACTTAATTTATCTTTTATTGTCTACTTCTTCATTAGCTACTATGTAGGTTCCCAATGTTTTTTTCTCTAGTGGAGAAAGAACATCTCTAGTGTGGTGGTGGATCCCAATTTGGTGACGTTACATTAAGTTGATGATGGTTTAAGGTTTATTGGATCTAATTCATCCAATAAAATTTGTATTTGGATAGATTTATCTTTATATTTGGTGGACATCTAATGGTTTATTGTGGGTTTTTAAATTTTTTTGTTATGTCACACAAAAACATTGATTTCCCTTATAATTTTAGTTATTTATTGATATTAATTCATTTCATGGGTTTTGTGTTAGGTTCCATTTAAATTATTATTTTTTAAATCAATGCTTATAACCTGGTTGGTGAACATTTAGTATAAACCATTGCATGCCCCTGAAAACCATACAACACATATCAAACATGCTCATACGGTGGGCAAATGATTTGTTAATGCATGTGGCATAACTCAAGTTATACATTGAGGATTACAAGATTTGTTCATGTATTGGTAAATGTTCTACCAAAACATTTATCATATCTAGGTCATTAAAAATTAGATATTTTAATCTTTCTCCTTATCTATTTTAACGCCAAATCTGTCATATAATCTCTCATTAAAATACCATGGAAAATTATGCTCTCTCATTAAGTTTAATCTTATGAAATCTTATTATTTCATAATTTCCCCCCATATTAATTTATTTTTTAAGATTTAATCTGTTATATTCATCACATAGTTATTGTTTAGTTATACAATGACATGAGTTTCTTCGAGATAATACATGACATGCGACATCATGTTTTAGAGAACAGTGAATTAAAATTATTATAAACTATCCATTAGGTAGGTGGGTATGAATAGTATTAACTACATAATGAAACAAAAATATAAATTTCATATTGATATAAATTTATTTAATTTTTTTTTAAATAACCAATAATATTTCAATAATATAATTATATTCAACAGAAATATGTATTCTTCAAAATTGTGTTTCAATGTATTTTTGTGGGAAAATATCACAATTAATGTATATAGTTTCTTGAAAACTTATTTCATAATATTAAATTCATTTTATGAATCATCGTATCAAAATTTTCTTTGGGGAATGTTTTTTTGTATTTTTCATAAAATATTGAATTTTTAATGAAAAGTAAAAATAAAAATGTTTTGTAAAAATATCATTTATTTTCAATAAAATAAGTAATTTAAAATCACAGTATTTTTTAAAGAAATAAAATTATCATTTAATAATTTTTAACCCACTTAATTACTTTTTAATGTACATTATATTGTATTTTAGTATAACATTATTTTTGGTTTTAAAAAAGGGTATTTTTTTAAAAACTATTTAAAAGGGCATAATATTTAATCATTTTTTTAATTAAAATAATACCAAATGTGGAAGATTTTAAATGAAGTAAAAATATTTTATATAAAAATATTTGAATTTACATTGAAACAATTATTATTATTATTCAAATAGTTTATATAAAATCAGTTTGTTCTTTCAAAAATACCCCTATCAAAAACCCACTTTTGGCCGCATCTACAGGGTTTATTTTGAAAATAATTTCTTCATATATTATAAAATTTATATGAAAAAATAAAAACTAATTTCCAACTCATAATATATAAAATTCAATAGGTTTAATTTTCTATAATTTAATAAAAACATAATTAATATGATTAATAGTGAAAAATATATAATTTTAATTGAAAACATTATTTTGATATAAATTAGTTATAAAACATAAATTATATTTTAAATTTATTATAAAGTTATATTATATCACTTATATATCTATTAATCCAATTTAGTACACTCAATTCAATTTAATATTCATGTTGGATATAAAGTCATTGTAAACTATTGAATATTATCTCTTTAAAAACCTAATTTCTCATCCCATCTATGAGAAAAATTTGAATTTAAAATTATCCTCCAATGTGAATTAAATAGGAAAAAATGGATTCCAGATTTGTAATAATTATAATATTTATTACCTAAAATGTTCGACATAATTTTTTACAACAATTTATAGTTAATGGAATAAAAACTAATCACTAAAATTTAGGTGAAAATGAGTTTAATATGGGATAAACTAAAAAATATGGGTAAAAATAATGTATAAACGTTTATAAAAACAATTATATGGAAATATTTAGACAATTAAACCACTATTAGTTGACAATACACCATTGTTTCCCTTTTTACATTTGAAAAACATGGTATCACTTAATTAATTCTAAATGTACCATGTTTTTCCTCTCCCCCAAATATAAAAGGCCATCCGCTATCCTATCTTCCTCATAGAATAAATCCTTTTTGTACTACCAATAAAAACCCAACTGACTTACGGAACTCCAAAACCTCTTCCTATAATACTTATTTTTGGCATAAATCCAACATAGGAAGTATTTGGTTCAATCCTAAGGAGGTTAACCGAAGAAGATGTGATGTTTTACAATAGGAATTTTAAATTTATTTCTTCTTCCACCCCTGTAAATTCTTATTAAAAAATTTATATATAATAAAATAATTATATAAATCATAATAAGATGTTATTATGTTAATTTTTTTACCTAAAATGATATCAATTTCAATAAAATGGATCGTGAATTCTTTATTCATGTGTACGGAGAAATACCGCCTTATGAACTAATGTCATTCATTTTTTCATTACCACCTATCATGGATGGGTATGAGGCTGGATATAAAGTATATATATGATATTAATAACATAACTTTACCTATTAATAAATTATATCATAAATAATTTTTTATATCCACTTTATAGGGAAAATGATAACGTCACTCATATGTACAGAGAACTACCACACTGTAAATCGATGTGATTTATTTTTCATTAATGTTTTTCATGGATGATTATATACATAATATTATGTGAAATATAAGAATTAATTATGATATCTAAGAAATATTTATCATTCATAATAATTAATATATTATTTTATTTATTAACTTTTCACTCACCGAAAGATTATAACATCTTTAATGCGCCTGTGGACTATCGCCTTCATCATGTGATGTGAGTTTATATTTTCATTTCCAACCCATATTGATTATATGTATAATTATATCTAAATAAATGATATGGTATTTATGATATTTTTATATTAATATCATTATAATATATTAATTTTCTCATTTTTTAATTGATCATTCAAAAATGGGAAAGTAACTAATGTGTACATATGACCTACAATATCCATGATCGTAACATACATCATTTGTCAGAAAAACATTAAAAAAATGTCATTTAAGAATAAAATATATATATATATATATATATAAATTATTTCATTATTACTATTCAAGAGAAGATGTTTTCATGATCAAATTAAGAGGAAAAAAATTAACAAATCAAAACATATATGAATTAAGAGGTGGTTATTTCTAAAAACATGACTTTAACATGGAATTGTTAATAAAAAGGAAATATGAGGAATTTGATAAATTCTTAATGTTATAAAATATGTAATTATGTATCTGAAATATAATTATAATTAAGTTATATTTATTATATCGGATTTTAGAACTTGTGTGAAGGAATTTGAGACATTAGAGATTTTCATCTAACTTTATCCTCATGAAATTTTATGTTTCAGTTAATATTATTATTTAATGGGACATATAAAAAAAATTTCGAAATTGTTAAATATTGTTCATTATAGTCTCATCACATATCTAGATTTTTTATTATGTTTTTTTACTTCAAAATATTATGATTCATCTCCCATGAAACTAATTTATTTTATTCTCATTTGGTTTTTCATGAAATGTGTAATGTTCTTGAATATTCTCATGTATTTATTTGTCATATGAGGGTGTTTCATAGTGATTCTAAGGTTCTGGTGTTTTTCTAAATAACAATAAATGTGACTTAAAATGGGTTTAAAAATTTAATAATATTAATTTTTATGTTTGGAAGAAAATAATTTCTCATTTTTAAAATCATTAAATTTATGAAGAATTTTGAAATTGAAATCAGTACAATATTTAGAAATTTAAATCAGTTTAAAAATATGATATTTTTAGATAAATTAAACATTATAGAACATATTATACACATGTGTAAATTTTTGCATTTACATGATCATGTATTAATTAAAAATCTCAAAAAACATTCAGTAAAAAATTTGTTATATATGCACACTATATTTATATATATATATATAAGTCTGTGTATTATGTAGTTTTAAATTATGCGTATATGTATAATTTTATGTGTAGGTATGTAAATTTTAACTTTTTATACATATAAATGTGTTTATATTGTTATACACTGACACATGTATGGGTATATATAATATATATAAATATTTATGTATTGTTCTAAAAAAGAAAATATTAATGAGTTAAAAAAATAAAAAACTACTTATATGATAAGGTGTGTGGAATGAGAGTTAATAAAATTAAAAATAATAATTGAGAATAAATAAGTTGGGGTTTTTAAACAAATAAGAGAGTAGATAATAGATTAGATAGAGGTATTTGAAAGAGTATTAATAGGAGAGATGGGTGGTTTTGGTGTTAGAAAAAAATAAGTATAGAGATAGTGAATGAATTTAGATAAAGAAAAAATGCATGAAATAATAAAATAAAATCATATAATTAAGATAAATGGGTATGAGGTGTTGATGTTATAATATAGAGATGATTGGGGGAATAAAATGGGTAAAATAGTAATAAGTATGAAGTTGAAAAAATATAGGAGATATAATGTTTTTTTCTGATTTAAATTATAATAAAAACATTGGAATTTAAATTGGTAGAAACATGTGAAATTAATAGAAATCCTTTTTATGAAGTAAATGATATTTCATTATTAAAATGATCAAAATTAATTATAAAAATTCTTTTAATTTTTTTTTAAAAAATACCCCATTTTATTCAAATTCTTTCGGCCTAATCACTTTTAATACTGATCTAATTGATGCACTGTTAGTTCTATTGGATTCTTCTTAATGATTAAAAGGTATTTAACAAGTTTGATTTCATATGCATCAAGTTATAATTTAAAAATTTATTTAACACTATTTTTTATATTTAAATTATTGAATATGGAGAATATTGTTATTAGGGATTCAAGTTGGGCCCTGTAATGATTAATTCTCATCTTTGTTGGGTTTGCAAATTAAAGTAGGGGATCTGAATTTTCTCTTATTTATATAAAATTTTTAATGGTTAATTCTTTTTTATTATTTTGGAAAAGTACACATATCAGATTAATAATGATTTATAATTGTTTAAATGGAATTTATGGGGAATGTGAAAATTTATCTTGTATTTTATATGATTTCTTCATGGGGTGGATAATTGTTTCTATTGAAAGTATATTTAAATCCTAGAGGTTATTATCCTTATTACCATATTTTATTCTAATTTAGATAATTTAGTTATTATCATAGAGATAGTTAAAGTGATAATTACATGAATATAATAATAATTATTTTCCATGAAGGAGTGAATCACTTTCTTCTTACTACTTTGATAATTGTTTTTGAGATTCTCAATTTCATAACCTAAATTCCCAACTAAAAATCATTGATGTTGGAGATATTTTCTTCCACTATAAATTTGGGGATATAGAAACTATTTTTGTTCTATTATGACATTACTATAAATGATAAATTGGATTAATCAATTATATTTGGCTAATAAAATGGTTGTGTCTGGATTAGGGATTGTATGATAATTCCCCTAAAAATAAAGAAGATTAATGTGATAAAATATCCTTTCTAAATCATAAAATTATCTATTTTATGCAATGATTACTAGTTTTCATGATGGGGTGGTCTGATGCAATGGTGATGTTGTGATTATGTGGTGTGGGGTGTTGCGACATGAGGTGTGTCTTGTTTTGAAAATATATTTATGTTTTGTTGGGGCATTTTGGGTGATTCTTGTGTGGTTATTCTATTGGTGTAGAAAGATGCTGGTTAATGTGTGGTTGTGCTTGTGGGGTGACAGGGTAATGGTTGATGTGTGGTTGTGCTTGTGGGACGGCAGGGCGGTGGTTTGGTTGGGTGATGTTGAGCTTCTTGTGAAGTGTTGATATGTAATATTATTTTCATTGTTATTAATGTAATACAAAATGATAAAAATAAAATTGTAATGGTTGGTGTTTGGATTAATTAATTTAATTTTAATGGATAATGAATATATAATAATGGTATGAATAATGGAATGGGTTAAATGAAGAGTGGTTTTCAATTATGCCATGTTTTTTGGTTTTATGTTTTTTCTTGTGGTAGTGAAAGTGGCAGAGGTGGGGTGTTTGGGTGGCGATGTTTTGAGTTTTTTAGTTCTTATTGTGAACCCGTTGGATGATCTTGTCTGTGTGGATTATATATATACACCTTGTCTATTCTTGGGATTCTCTATACGGACCCCACCCATGTCAAGTACCTAGTACCAATAACCAAATGTTCAGGGGGTGTGTTCCCTAATATCATGGGGGTGAATCTAGATGGATAACTACTTTATCTACCATTCTCCCTGTTTTAATCGTTAATGACATGCATAAGTAGTTATGAACTTGAGTTAGATGTGTTTCTGTCGATATGTGATGGTCAGTAGCACATAGGGTGCTATGGTGGGGATTGTGTATGGTGGGAGGACATAGGTTTTATGTCCTAGATGTTCCTGATATGCAATTAATCAATTTAGGTGATGGTTAAAAGCACATGAGGTTCTTGTTCCTTGTCTCTTAGGGAGATATGTTATGTAAGGATTGGAAAAACACATGTTATTTGACATGATGCGATATATGAAAGTGGTTGGAGCTCTATCACATACGTCGTTGGGGTACAAGAAGAGAAACACAATGGAAATTTATTTTGGGGTACCCTCCATTGATATCAATCATATTATATTATTATACATGAATGTTTTGTCTCGTGGGAGAGCTTTGGTGAGGTTGGGGTTTGGTTAGTTGACCTATTTTTGTTTTGATGGTTCTACGGTTTACTCAATGTTTCATTAGTATTATCTTTTCACAAGTTGATGAGATACATTGGGTTTTCTACGGATTATACTTTTAGGATCACCTAATGTTTGTAGAATTATTTTCATATTTCTAGGAGGGCTTTATGGACCATGGTAAACATTACATGCTCACAAATTGGGAGATGTTTTGATATTGAGTTAGATTTTATTCTTTGATACTCATTCTGAGACTTTGATCTTTATCTGTTTTATTTATATTCACATGTTGGATGGTTTTGGTTTTTTTATAATATTTCATGGAGTTTATGGGGAATGATTTCTTTAATCACCCGGTCCTATAATATTGTATAGGTTAATACCTCCCATTTCCTGGTTTTTTACCATCAGTACTAGTCACCTACCCTGGTCCTACTGGAGGTGGGACTCGAAGTTTCATTAACATTATCCCCTCATTATTGTGTCTTTTGGGGGAGTGTTCATGATACAGAGGTATCAGATGTAATGGTTGAGATATAGTTTTCTGTGTGGAGTTAGTGACTATTAGGATTCCATGGGTGGGTAGGGAAATGATTTCAATAGATATTTGAGTGTGAAATAAGAAAGTGGAGAATTGATAAGACATGATATTTGATCCCCCCATCCCCCCTTCTCTGATCCATTGCAAAGACATTGTGCCTACTTAAAGACCATGTTAGTTGGAACTTTATCTAGAGTTCATATCTAAGATACGTACATCCATCATGATTTATTGTTCTTTATATTGAATGAAGTGGTTTCGAGATGTTATGGAAATTATTTAATTGAATCTTGGAATTTAATTAAGTATTTCTATGATTTTTTTGCTCTGATTTCTAATAAATATCTAATTTTTGATGAATTAATCATATAACCTTTAGGGAAAACGTAAAATGATTGTTAACTTGATCGATATTTTTATTTGAAACATTTTTAATGCATTATGGTTATATTTCCATTTTATCTACTGATATATTCTTATAGAATTTAATTTTAGTCTCTTTGTTAAAATTTATAACCTTCCATCTTTATTTTCTATGGTTTAAAATTGTTAACGAAGTTACATAGTGTATTTATTGGGAGCACGTGTTTAATTTAGTAAACCCTTATGAAGCATTTCTACTCAAGTAGATATTATATTAGTATGATGAAATTAAATATTTAGAAAAGATTATTATATGTTTTATTGTTTCCATGTGGGTTAATATGTCTTGTGTTGTTTTCTATTCATAATTTATCATGGTATTGTGTTATAAACAAGGTTTAAACCATAGTTTAGGTAATTCAAATTCTTTAATTTCTGAAAATGTCCATCATTATTATGGTTAATTCATTTAATATTTTTAACCATGATAGTAATAACATTATTATTATTTGTGGAATGATTGTTTTATTATATTATCAAAATAATTTTATGACATATGCATGTGTTAAGAGAAATTTTTTTTGGAATTATTTTATCAAATTTTTAAACAATGACATGAATTTTTTTGGTAACCTTATAAGATTTAAAAACAATTAAAATAATTGAACTTATTCATTTTATTATTGATATATATTTTTATGTTCTTAAATAAACAAACCTCACGTATTTTTTCATGTGTTGGTTTTTGATTGAATTTGAATTCTATTGATTTTTTTGTGAGTTTGTTCTTGTTACAATTCATTATTCGACGTGTGATTAAAAACATCATGTATTTGAAGAGGGGGAATCTTGATCCCTATTCTAGACTCATTATACATTCATGTGATAAAAACCATGTGAGTGAGTTAGTTCCACCAAAATTACACCTTAATGTGATTAAAATTGTATGGGTGAGTTGGTTACAGCTAATGCAGATAATATCATGACATGGAGGATCTTATTTGAGTGTTTAGAATTGTCTTAGTTGGTTTATATAGTTGTTGGTTTTATTTTTAAGGAGGTTATACAGTTACAGTGATTTGGTTTTGTAGTTAGGTGATTGTGTGAGAAGTTTTGCGGCTATTTGGTTTTGTGTGTTTATCTAGTGGTTGCATTTGGGGAATGATTATATCCTTGAGAGATATCTCTCACAATGGTTTTTCAGACAACCATATCTATTTAGTACGGGTTCTGTTATAGTCCTCGAGGCTAAAATATTTTTTATAGGTATCTAATGTAAAGGGGAAGAATATTCTCGATTATTTTTAAGTCATTATAGGGTGTTTCTTTGTGATTATGTGGTAAGATAACTTTAAAAATATCTTATAATTGGGTTGATAATTTATTAATTTTTATTTTTATTTTTTAAAATTAATTTTTGATGTTTTTAAAATGATTTAATTTATAGAGATATATTTTATTGTAAGCAATTAAATATTATTTAATTTAAATATGTTTTTCCAAAGTTAAATTTGGTGAGATATATTTAACCTTATATAACATATTATATGCATGGATAAATATTTGAATTTTCATTATTCATTGTGTAATTAAATATTTCAAATTGTTTGTGTTATGAATGTTACATATGTACACACTATATTGTTATATACATACACATTTGTGTATTGGGCAGTCAAAAATTAGGTATTTATGTATATACATATATATATATCTCTCTGTGTGTGTCTGTATTTGTATATTTTACTTTTATATATATACACAAGTGTGAATATTTTTATACAAAAGAACATGTATTTGTGTATATTTACAAATAAATTTGGTATTTAAATATATATATGTGTGTGTGTGTGTCTGTGTGTGAGTGACAACTTAAAATTAATAATAAATAATTAAAAATTTGTAAAATGTGTTGTTCGATTAGGTGTGTATCATGTGAATAAAAAAATATATTAAATGAGAATAAAAAGGTTTCAAATAATAATAAAGATAGGAAAATACAATATATTGAAGATATTTATTTTAAAAAGTATTTATAAGAGGGTGGATGTTTTCATTTTAGAAAGTAGAGATAGAGAGTGACTGAATTTAAAAAATGAAAAAAGATTCATGAAAGAAAAAAATAAAACAAAAAACTAGATAAAAGGGACATGCTGCATTGAAGTTGAAGGAGAGATAAGATTGTGGAGTTAAAAATGGGAGCAGCGAATAATTGTGGGGTTGAAAATAAAATATAGGAGATTTTGTGTTTCTTGGCAATTTAATAGTCGTAAAAATATGGGATATGAAATTTGTAAATAAATGTGAATTAAAGAGAAATATGTTTTAGGAATTAATTTTGATACTAAAATTAAAATAATTTAAATTAATAATTCTAATTCATGGTAATATCAAGTAAAACAATACCCATTATTATTCAAACTATTTCAAACATATATTATCTTATACTAATATTATTCATTCTTTATTAGTTTTGTTGAATTTATATTTATTAGTAGAAGGTATGTGGCTATATTTTATCATAGGTTTTTGAGTTATAAATCCAAGATTTAATTAAATCCATATTTTATATATAAATTATTGAATATGGAGAATCATGTGATTATATATTCACACATAGGCATATAAACATTCTTACTCATCTTTGTTGTGTTAGAAAATTGATGTATGTGATCCATTGTTTCTCTTATTTGTGTAACATGTGGAAGGGATTGTTTCTTTGTTTATTCATTGAGAATATGTAATACATTGATTTAATAAACATAATTAATTGATTAATTTTAATTGATGCAGATTCATGGAATTTAACCTATATTTTACATGACTTCAACATGTTGTGGATGATTGTTTCTTTAGAATGTATTATCATATGCATAGAAAAATATTATCTTTATTATCACTTTTTTTATTTATCATAATTTAAATATTACCATACATATAGGAAATGTGATAATTACGAGAACCTAATTTTTTTTATTTTCCAAAATTGGGTAAACCACATTCATTTTACTACTTTGATATTTTTTGTTGATATTGAAAATTTTAAATGCTAAATACCATACATTGAATCATGGTCATCGTGGTTCCTTTATTTTTTCTATAGTTAAATTTTCTTAATTGTTAAATTGTTTAATGACTAATAATTTTATAATGAAATGGTTGTGTAAGAATTATGGTTTTTTGATAATGAATATCAAAATAATGAAGTAAAATGCGATAAAATCCACTTTGTATGTATATAAATTGATATATCTTGTGCTTTGATAAGAGTTGGTGTCATTGTAGTGGAGTGATGTGATGGAGCCGTTATGATGATGTGGTATCAGGTGTTCTATTTTTAGGTGTGTCTTATATTGGAAAGTAGTAGATGTGTGGTTGTGGAATGTCATGAGATGGTTGTATAGCCCTAACTATGGGCTGAACAGGGTCATGGATGATACATGCTCGTGCTTGTGTACTTGTATGGTGATGGTTAGTGTGTGGACATGCTTGCGAGGTTGTAGGGGGAAGGTTTGTTTGAGTGATGTTAATAATCTTGGGACGTGTGGTTTTTTCTTGTTAGCTTCTTGATTAGTAATGGAATATGAAATAATAAAAATGATAGTGTAATGGAAAGTGTTTGTTCTGGTTAATAGAATGTGAATTGATAATGGATGAATAATAAATGGTTGAATAAGTAAATTTCATTAATGAAATGTTTTTTATGGTTTAGGGATTATTTTTTGGTTTTATGATTTTAGTTAAAGTAGTGAAAGTGGAAGACATTGTGAATGTTGGGGGTGATGTTGTGAGTTATGCAGTCTTTGTTGTGATCCTGTATGATGGTCTTGGTTTTGTGAAAATATATATTCCTTATATATTCTTGTGATTTTCTATACCCACCCCACCATGTGGAAACCTAGTGCCAATAGCCAAATGTTTGGGGTGTTCTTTCCAACATCCTAGTGGTGAGGGTATATTGAAGACTGCAAACTCTTCTATGCTCCATCTTCCATGAAATAATGAAAATCATGGGTTGAGATGGCAAGAAGTCAAAAGTAAAACTGTAGAGATGTGATGGTTAGTATCATGCAGGGTGATATGGTGGGGATTGCGATGTTGGTTCCGGACATAGCAATAGCATTGCGATGTTGGTCAATATATTACAATTTTATTTGAAAATCATATCTTGAAACCAAGAGCGAGGCTCATGCATGGAAAATTTATAATTAATTTATATAATATATGAAGAAAAAAATACATAGTCATAGGTACATTATTCATCGATGATTGTTGATCATCTAAAATTACCCTTCCAGATTTATTCCGTTTCCCTTGTGAGGATCCAATGACAGAATCCCACTAGACAGGATCCACACATGCTCCAATGGTCTTCAATCATTTCCACTCATTCTCCGATTGCAAGCATAGTGAATTGAATGTCTTTCATTGTTCATTCATGATCGCTTGTTCATCAGTCTTGAAAAAATTATCTCTTTATTTCTCATTCCTCAGATGGAGAGATGAGGGGTATTTGAGAGTGAAATCTTTCTAAACAATAGTTATCTATTTCAAATTATTGAATTGTTTTTTAAATCCTTACACAATAGACATAACCATCTATTTATGGAGAAGGGATTTCAATTACCAAATTTAATTTCCAAAAAAAACCATTAAATATAATTATAAACATTAATGATATTGCAATCCACATAATCAGAATATTATTAATTTTTTGTGAGCCAACTTGTGTAAAATGGATAAAAAATATTGACAAACTCGTAAATAATTATTTTATTATAAGAATCGGTCTTGGCATGTTCAAACACGTCCATAATTTACTGAACACCTAAATAAAAATTTTATTCTCCCAAATAAATATATTATGTTGAAACTAGTAAATAAATATTTATTCAATATTTAATAAAATAAAAATATATATTTTATTCCCAATCCGATGAATGAATATTTATTTAATTTATGCTATTAATTTAACATGATTAAAATTATTCCCAAGTCTTTAGAATAATATTTACTCCATTAATTAAATCCCAGTATAATTTAATCAAGGATAACAGAAACACTTACGTTGTGAACCTCTAGTATTATTTATCATATTCATTTTGCGGTGTTACCTAAAGTCCAAGATTAAATTCTGAAAATGGGACATGGGACCTACGAGAAAGAGCATAATGTTGCAATGACAAAAACCCAATGTAAATTATTACTGTGAAATAAAACCCCTTTACAACAATATCTCACTGAGAAGGTTTCATGACAGTGTCCTCAACCTTTATGCTTGATACATCATTTTTTCACTATCTTAAATAAACTCACCGTTAAACCATGGACATTGAATTTTGGGTGGTGTTTATTTTTAAATCAAAGTGATGATATATAAACATCCATAAAGATGTAAGGGAAAAATCCTTCCTCATATTATCTATCAATTACATTTCATTCATGACACACCAATCCTACCTTTCTTCTCAAACATATGGCATGATTTATTTTATTTATAAAATATAAGTGGAAGACTCTTGTAAAAAAATAATTATAATATTAAAGTCAAAAGACCATTAAAATGCTACCAGATTAGAATATCTGATCACAAAAAAACATGTTGAATTCCAACTGGTGGGCCAGTTCTCATAATCAATCATCATTGAGATTACCAAGTGTACACTTCATGAGAATAAGTCTCATCCCCTTACGATTACATGCACTTTACAGTCAATATACTATGTTTCTCATCATAGTATATTATCCAACCAAAGAAATATATTAGGCATATTTTCATAGTACTTCAAGGTTCTAATCATAATAGAGAACTACAAGGGCCTTATCAAGAGGAAAAATAATCTAGGGAATTATTAAATTAATGTCATGATGTACAATGAAAAATATGTAATAAGGTGTTTAATTTAATATTTAATACATCAAATATTAATGTAATCAAAGTAAAAAATAGATGGTTTGAGGAAACCAACACTAAAAAACATCCACTTGGACTAGATCTAACTACATAAAACATTCAATCCACTAAACCTCACATGATAATAATGTTTCAGTTGAGTCATGGATTTTGTTAAGGAGTCTACCATATTTTCTTCTATTTAAATAATTCTCACTACAACCTCACCTCTCTAAGAAAAATCCCTAAAGAGATTATACTTCCAATGTAATTACATCATCTGATGATGTGTCCCTCTCTCTTTTTCTAGATCCATTTCTGTAGTATTATCACAATTTAGGGTGAGGGGGTCTTTAGTTCTAGGAACCACATCAAGATCATGGAAAAGAATTCGCATCCAAAATACTTCATTATCTTCATTAGATGCTGCAATATACTCAGACTCTACTATAGAATCTACGATCACAGCCTGGTTTAAGTTATTCTAGCTTATAACAGATCCATCCAAAGTGAATTTGTATCCTGTCTATGACCTCGTGTTATCTTTAAATGTTTGGAAAATAACATTTGTATATCCTTTGATGACTAGTTCTTCATATCCTCCATAAACTAGGTACATATCCTTAGTACACCTCAGGTACTTAATGATATTCTCTACTACCATCCAATGGCAGTCACCTCGATCAACTTGATATCTACCCACCACACATAAAGAGTAGGTGACATTTTCTTCTCTTTTTAAATTAAATTAATTGAGAAAATGTTTCTAAGAAATTTTATGATTATTTTTATCTTTATTCATAATTACATTTTCATTCAAAAACATGTTTTCTAAAAAAATAAAAAAAATTATTACTATTTTCTAAGGATTTTAAAATGAATTTTTTTTTTCATATTTTCATTTCATTTATTAAGTATTTTGATAGTATTCTGCATGTTGTATTAAAAATCAATCTTTGATTGTATTTTACATAAATTGTGAATGGAATTTTTCTTTTAATGTGTATGGAATGAAATAGATTTCTTAACCTCAAGAGCATTGTTTACATTGAATAATATTTTTTATGTTTTCAATACTATTTCCAATTTGATGAATAATCTAAATGATTTATATTTTAAAACGTTTTTTCAAAGTGGAATGGATATTTTCGTAAGGAAATATTTTCAATAAATTTTAATGGTTCTTTTAGAAGTTGAAAAGTTTATTTTTTAATGTAATTATTTTGATTGAACTTTATTATATAAAATGATCATATAATTTATAAAGGATATCATCATGAATAAATTCCCCTCATAACTTTTCATTACCATTTTCTATATATGATGCCATCTAATGATGTTTCTTTTAATTTAACAGGCATATGATACATGGATTTAACTCTTATTCATTATCAAAATAGATTACTATTATGATGAAAATATTTTTATAAAACCCATTTCTCATCCACGAGTCATACCATGATAAATTGATTATGAATCGTAATTATTTTTCCATGGGTAATTATTTTATTAAATGATTAAATAATTATGAAAACCTTTTCATTTCCACAGGTTATGTAATGATTAATTTTTTATGAAACCTGTTTAATTTCATTGGATATGATATGATGACTTTTTATAATCTTGGGGAATGCATAGATTTGGTATAAATTATTATACGTGAGAGACCTATATTTTCCAAAAATACATTGGGTAAATATGGATAACTCATGAGTAAATATATTATCTTTGAACCATATTATATGTTCTTAATGCAATATATGAACCGGATCACATATTCACACTATTATGTATAAACCTGATTACATGTTTATAATTGTAAATATATAAAATTATTTCATGTCCACAATGTTATGTGTGTACTTTGTTGTAAGTCCATAATTTTATCTAGGGGCCTAATTTTATGTCATTAACTTAATGAGTGTAATTATTTCTATTAACACATTTTTAAAATGTTATAACCTCATTTGTTTGCAAAAAATATATGAATTATGCCAATGTTATCATCATATAGACTACGTTATTTAATTTCCTTATGATTTATGTCTTATGAGAATCCAATCATTATTCTATGGTCCAAGATCATTAAATTTGATATCTAGGGTGTGGTTTTAAAATTTTATTCTCCTGTTCTCATACCCTTATGCTCATTTTTGGCTTATGTATCACCCTTTTTTAAACTTACTGATCATTTTATCTCACCCACTAATGTCTATACTTTTCCAAGTTTATAAAGAATGGTTAATCTGGGATATTTTTTTCAATACTACACTAGTAGAAAGACACCATGGGATACATTGAAGACCTTTACTTAGTTAAGAATACTTTGTTCCATGTTTCCAAAGTTACTACACATTTATGGTCTATAGGTGTGTATTTGTCTTATGAGATTTATATTAATCTAAAAAGATTAAATATCCATATCTGAAATTCATATGACACTATACCACTAATTTCTATAGTTATTTCATGTATTTTTTTTGTTTTAAGACTAGTTCATGAAGGTAATCTCCTCCAATTTCCTTCTTCAACATCTTTTCTTCTTCCTTACATGGTCATGGAGATCTGGGGTAACTATTTAACCAATTATTTTTAAGGTTTTTTGGTTTTACATTCTTATGTTACCCTATTAAATTCTTATTTCTCATTAATACAAAATATTTTGGACATGAAAAGTAGTTTATAAAGTGATTAGATTAAAGGTTGGTTCCTCTATGATATTCCATTTTATCCTATAACCATGATTTTTTATCGGTTTTAATGTATGTTTGTTATTTTTTATTAGTAATATCAAAAAATAGTATGTGATTCAAAAAAAATGGATTCTCATCTAATTATAATGGATGAGAATGATTTTCTATATTAGAATAAATTTAAATCTATTTCTAAAATACCGTTCAAACCTATTGTTTTAGCAATTTATGATTTATCTCTTTTGTGGAATTCCACCCTTTGAGGAAGTGTTTTTTTAAATCAATTTCTATAATTCACTTTATCATTATTAACATTATTTGAGGTTCATTAATGTGTTTTGGGATATTTTCAGTGTTTTATATTTTATTATGATTTCGTTATTTTATTTTCAATGTGTATTAATAAAATTATTATTTTATAGGAAACCATAAGGTCATATTTTCAATTTACCAAGATTGGTTTTCTTAATATTTTATGGCTTAAAACATTACATTAGTTTTTTCATCAATATATCATTTTAATTCTGTTTTTGTGATACAATGGGATGGATACACTATTGGGGGATGTTTACATTTGTTTATTATACATGAAAAAAGGGGTTGCTTCTATAAGTGAGGTTTATAGGTAAGGTTAGAGTTTATTATATTATTGCTATGATTATATTTTATATGATAACCATTTGGGTCACCTCAATTATAATTTCATGGGGACATTTTTATAGCTAGGAGAGAGACCTATGAACACTTTTGTTTCTAGTGATTGATTATTTCTCAGGTAGGTTGACCAAATATAAGATTTTTACTAAATTGAGAGTTTCCCCCAGATCGTTTATGGTGGGGGTAAACTGAGATTTAGGGGAGGTTTTTAACATAAAATTAATTATTCATATATAATATTTTATAAGTATTTCTCATGGTCATCCCTTGTCTCCATAGGTTCCTATGATGCTTGAGATTTTTTTACTTGTATTTTGGGGTCTGTAATTATGCCTTTGTTATAATTTTTTTAATTTTTTTTATCACATTAGTTTTTAATCAAATTTGTGAACCATTTTGAATTATTTCAAAGTTACAAATTCTTAAAAAATTGTTTTAAAATTTTCTTTCAATTTTAGAAATCAATTTTTATTTCGATGTGATAAAAAGGATTTTCATGTAAATGTGATTTGGTTTTCATTAAAAATGGAAATAAAATTATTATTTTACAAATATACTATAAACTATCATGAAATATATTTAATTTTAAAGGTTATACATTGGTTGGGGGGAATACCCACTGGGAATATTTTTCCATACCTATCATATTACATTTCTACATGTTCTCTTCTTGGATACAGTTGTTGAAAAATTCTTGTTTTGAGATGGAAAAAGGTAGAAATAATATATGTTTTTCTTCCACATGGAGATGGAGAGATGTGGGTTATTTTTTTTATTTGAGAATCATAAATTTATTTTATACCTTGGAATTTTTATATTTTATAGAGTCTTTGGAGTGGGAGTCCTCTCCACCTACTATTGGAAAGGTCTTATAGAAAACTACTACTGTTGAGGTGGGTTTTGAGCCATCCCACCCCCACTGTACTGAGCTTGAACTATGCACTAGTTATAAATATGTCAATGGGATCCAAAAACAAATCATCTTGATCTTGGGCTGATGGGGAAAGGGACAGTTCTACGATATCCTAACCGGAACTCTTGATGCCTACTTTTAACTATCTGAAACCAAGAAGGGCCAGAAATCGAATACTTCTACTGAATACCATCCCCTTTGATGAACTCTACTGGCTCCCCTCTCTTGGTACACCTCCCTATGAGTGAATACTCTCCACTAATCCATCCTTATTCTAAATATCTATTTATGTTGGTAGGGTAATGGGAATGATGGAATACTGAAGAGAAGGTTTGAGTGCCTCCTCAAAGAATCATCCCAATGAAACCTCATCCAAAAATAGAACTGGATAAAAGTGTAGGAGAACCTTGAACTTTATCACTCGTTCCCACAACATAATATTCCACTTTAAGAGGGAGATCAAATCCTACCTCTTCTCAGCCTTCAACATCGAGGAAATAAAATCTTCCTAAAATTCCTTCTCAATGTCAGCCCATGAGAAATTGATACCCTTCCTCTCCCCTAGGTAAAGCTTCCACCACTAACAAGACACTACCTAAATCTGGATGACTTCTAAAGGAACCCCATACTCCCTCGGAGCACAAATTATGGTAAAGGTGCTTTTCCTCTACTCAACCCATCCCTCCCTCTTTATGTCTGAACAAACTGCCTTAAAATTTCACTAGGTTCTACCGCCAGAAATAATGATGGGTCTTCTACCACAAGTCATCATCCTTCTATCAATCGGCTCTCCAGTGATTATCCCAATCATTCTTTTGAGAATCAACTTCTCTTACCACACATGTATGATGTTTGGGTGCAATAACTACAAAGGGTAAACATTGACCTCTTATGCTCGGGTGGTATGGAAATTTTCATTTAAAAATTTATTTTAACTCTTAATTTATTTTAAATTCACAAAACACCCAAGACACATAATAACAAAAGTTGTTATAATTCATGAATTTTAACTAGGGTCTCTACCCTACAATTAGTGTAGCCTCCCATGGTTGTCCAGTTGTTCAAGATTCCTTGCATCAGATCATGGGAGTCCCTAAAATCTAGTTTCCTAGCCGGTCTTCCCTACCACTATTTCATGAACCAATATTTTGTAACATCTTTTCCCTACCATACCATTCAATCATCACAGTTCCTAGCTCCAAACTCCATCCTATCCCTCAACCATCACCTCTGAAACCATACTATACAACCTTCCTTTTTCAAGATAAGGGAAGCGATAACAAAGTGACATTCCCATCATTTATCAAGATGAAATAGATATAATGACCCTCGATTGCCAAATTTAATAGGCCCAAGAGTGGAAACTAGCACCAAGGGTATATAATCTCACACAAAATGTAAATCATTATCCATTTTAATGAAAATGGGATCGAGAGATAAGATGATAAAAATCCCAAATTACACCAAATATTTATATAAAGGAAACAAAAATCCAACTCATGCATGATTTAAACATAAACTGTGAAAATAGTATAACCAATAATAAAGTCAAGTATCAACAGAGAGAGACTACGAAGAATCACAACAATTATCCCAGTGCCCAAGCAAGTAAAGTCTAACATGGTCCTTAAAGCCTTCTAGGAATCCTAAATAAAGTTTTACAAACATAGGTTGAGTATAAAAGTATACCCTGTATGAAAACTAATTCCTCATGAAAACAAGTGGGGGAAAAACTAATTCCCCAATGAGAGAACATTATAACCACAATGCATCTACCAAGGATTATAAATCATCCCAACCTCACCAAAGCACACTCACAAAATAACGCAAGTCTAGTATATTATTATTACAAGATCATCGCATTTATGGGTACCTCGAACCACATTCACACTGGTTAAAAGATCATTGCCAATAGCTAACATCATGATTCTAATGCTCATCCAAAATGAAGTCCCGCTGCTATAAATTTCCCACACACAACTTGGCCACAATAAACACACCTATCACCTGAAGACAACTCGGCCTCATCTTGAAGACACAAGGGAAAACAATCATTGCTTACAAACACGTGGGACCTTCATCCACAACAAATCATCTCAAATGATCCTAGACTATGGTAAGACCCAATCCATTACAACCTGTCCAGATACACTCAAGCATTAAAAACCTATAAGTTGGTGCAAGGAAGAAAGTTAGTAACCAACCATCCATCCTCCCACCGACATGTTGGGAAAGACAACATCACCATGAAATGGGGTTGTTTGGAACCTGGTTCTCAAAAAGGGTGGGGTGTGTTTAAAAATAACAATGAACTACAATTTATAAATATTTTTAAGAAAAAACTCATCCCAACCTATGGATTCCAAACAAACAACCGTCCTCCACAGAACAACCTTGGATTCTACCCCAATGTGCACAACCACAATAATAGCCAAAATAAAAAACAAGACTAGCCTATTTTTCATTTAACCACTTTCTATTCATTAATTAAGGGGTTCACATTGATTTATTCTAGAACTGCCTAGGGATACTACCAAACACAATATATGAAACTGTTTTCAGAAGGATAAAGGCCACTAAACACTGACATGGAAAATAACGAAGAAGGGGCCAAGGCAAGGAAATCCATTTTAAAACCCATTTAGTAAAACAAAAGATAATAACCAACTTATAGTCCTGTAACACCCCATTCTTCCACGATACTATTCTCGTTGAATAATACAATAGCGTGTGTTTTACGCAACTTTGAGATTCTAACACACTACGACCAATCAAAGTAGCTGTTATGAATATTAATACCCACTTTTTGAAATTTTATAAATTTTATCTCTCAAAATTGACTTCTTTTTTGGATTCAGAATATCGAAATTATCCTAGGGTGAAATTTTTGTACTTTTCAAATAACTTTTATATTTTTATGATTAGTGAAAATTACTAAATTTTAATTAAAAACAATTGTTTCAATCGAAATATTAAATATTGATAAATTATGAATTTGAGTGGTTTTAAAATATATATAGAATATATTATTACTATTTAATAAAATTTTGGTCATCAGACATAATTTCACAATTAAACCAGACATAAACAAGTGTCAATCGTTTGATAGTTATTATCTCTTAAAAACACGCTTTTTGTTTTAACAATGGGAATTAATTTTAAATTAATTTCAGCCACATATGTGTTTAAAATTTGGAAAAAATGGATTCCATATTTTTAATCAGGATGTCCAAATTGTTTAAATAGGTAAATTTTATTTTTAGACATTATGAATAATTATTTCAGTTTATATTTTATTTACCATGGTTAAAGGGTAAATCCGGTAAATAAGGGTAAACAGATAATATTATAATAATACTAAATTACCTTAAAACGTGTCCTATCACTATTGGTTGATACATGTCCGACCATTGGCATCATTGGGTCTATTTTGTGACCCCATGGTTCCACTTTTATGTGATAATGACACTTTATATTAATTAAGTTAAAGTAAAGGCAAAAATGACATAATCATATATCATTTAGAAAAAAAAATTACATAAGGTTATATATGTTGGATTTTTGACTATAAATATTCATTAAAAATCTAAAAATATTTCCTATATAATGGTATTTTATTTATAATTTTTAGACATTTAATAATTAAATTTATTTATGACACAATAATGATGTAGTATTTTTATTATTAATGAATGAATCAAATAATTGGTATTATAAAAGTTAAAATAAATATAATTTGAAAGGTTTTATGCGATCCACAAATTTTATTGGTTAATATTACATGTTAGGATTTCTTTAATTAATTTTATTAGAATTAATAATGTTTTTAAGACTTTAACGATAATCAATTATTGAATAGTGTCAAAATAGACATAAATGAGTTTTTAAAACAAATATTATATTATTAATTGATATTATATTCCTAAAAATATATCATTCGGCCAAAGGACTTATATCTTGATAGGTGTATCATTAATGGACCACATGGGGGTCTCTTGGATGTATATAGTAATTTTATTAACTATATAATATAAAAATACAAAGTGACATGGTAAATGTCAAACTAATTAACTAAGAGTTAAAACTAAAAGATAATGTTGATATAGTGACCCAAACCTGTCTAAAATCTATTGGTTGAAAGGATTTCGACTCATCCCCACCATAAAATTTTAATAATCTACATTGGAGAAATTAGAAACTGAATATGAATTTATTATAAATTAATATTTTAAGTTTTTTCTAAAGAGCCCCTATTACCTTTTGTGTGGTGTATGTACTTCCCATAATTATATTCTTTGTGAAATAAACTTTAATTTATGTATATTTACATATTAATTTTATTATACTTATTTCATGGGGTGTATTTTTCATAATTTACCATATTGGTAAGGGTTTATTTCAAAATCTCTTCATTATCCAAGTTTGTTTATACGTAATTATCTACTAGGACCTCTTTATAATCCACATCCATGTTTCTTAAAAATTTATTTCAAAACATTTTTACTATTTACTATACTATGGGTTAAAGTCATTTATACCCTTGTTTTAATTTTTATAAAAGGTTTTGAATGGAATCTTTCCATTATTTTCCAAACAAGGTCCTTTTTAACCCTTTCTACAAAATTAATCTAAGAATGTCTTTTTTTTAACTTATACAGTGGGTGCAGCTATTTTCCGCCATTGTAAAATCTTAGAAGCATCCCTTAAAATATTATAAGAATATTTTCAAAGTAAATGTCATTTTTATAATTATGTGACTTTTAAATGATTTCAAAAAAAGATATATATCTCTCAAATAGTTTTGATTTCATCTATGTCAACATCCTTTGATGGATTTTAAGCTTATTTGAAGTTGATTTATTATGATACAAAATTTCCATATTGTATTGATGGTTTTGTGATATGTTTGAATGTGGATGTGTTATTTTTATACAATTCATGGTTTATGGAGAAAGTATTTACATTTCATATGCTAGTTTTAATACGAATGTTTATTTTATGTTTAAACCTATTCATATGAGGAATGAATTGGACTTAGTAAGTGACTGGTGGAGCCCACTATAGCTCCTCGATGCATCGGTAAATATCATGAGACAAACTAGTGTCTTGGCATGAGGCCTTGACAATATATTATTTTTAGTCTTGTCATGAGGCCTTGGATACGTGGTTATGATAGTCTAAAATTATGTATTCCATCATTATGAAAGTGGTTATTCATATTGCATGTGATTATTCGACTACTAGAATATCCATGTGAATAAGAAAGTGGAATTATTTCATTTTATCTTTTCCATATTATGCTGAAGTTCAAGATTAAATGTATTTTGTTTTAGTTATACATTTCCTTAAATGTTTATGTTTATTTATGAATGTTTCTACTATATTGTTATCCTTACTGAGCATCTGAGCTCACCCCTTTCAATGTTTAAATTTTTCCCAGGATTTGAAGAAGTATTTTATGAATGACCTACAGGGAATGTATGAGGGGATAAGAAGACAAGATGTTGTTTTAGTTTTCATTAATCTATGATTTAAGGTAACCTTTATGAATTTATCTACTGATTCCAAGGCTACTAAACTAATCGGCCTTTTTAGATCAATTCTTTTGTGATCATACCAATGTTATGTAATAATGCACCGACTCTGGGTAACTGGGGTCGGGGCGTTACAGTTCGTATCAGAGGAAGTTTAGTACAAATCATGGAAGCTATATTTAGATAAAATCTGATTAGAGCACATAGACCTAAGATGAACATTGAGGATTAGTATAGAAGAACATCCTAGAATTTTGGTATTGTAAAGATTTTGTGAGTTTTCCAAGAAATATATCTCTTTCTGGATATGAGAAGGTAGAGTCGGCTCTGGAACTGATGTACCTAGGGGTAAAACCCGAAAACACCGCTTTGAGCTAGACTTGAATGGGAACTGGTGCCTGACAACGGGCCTTTCTACACTCTTGGTTACGGCACTCCCGGGGGATATGCTTAGGATAATTCTCATTTTTTACAAACCATTATGAAGGTCTTATGAGTATATACTTACTCAAAGAAAACATTTATATGGTTATGGATTATATCCATAAACTGTTAAATTTACGTTAGGTATTTTACATTTTTGGAGTTATTCATTTCAATTCATAAACTGACCTAGTTTATGCTATTGTATAGAAATGGCACCCAGTAGAAGGAATGTGAACTCCAGCAATACGTATGATCCAATGAGTAAGAAGGATCATATCTTTCATGGTATTAATCCAACATTTATAAGGGAAATAGTCTCCCATGTATTCTCAACATATAATGAAATAGTATCATGTGTTGTTAAGATCAGTAAAGAATTATCTAAATCTTATGGATTTGAAGGGAAGCTAGAGAAGAAAAGGGTGGTAGAAATAAAGATGGATAAAGGGAAAAAGGGAAAGAATGTTTTCCCAATATGTAATAAATGTGGACTGATTCCCCTTGGTAAATGCTTTAAGGTAATGATAGTTTTTTATAAGTGTGGAGAAAAAGGACACCAAGTACGTGATTCCAAGGGTAAGAAAAAGTTTTCAAATGTAAAATACCTCATCTGCAAGGCGTTGAGACACCACACGAACCAATGTACAAATCATTAGTGTATGCTCCAAATGATTCTATTGCCTAATAATCATGTTATGGTACTACCACAGCTGAGGAGGAATGATTATAGTTATTATGTTGTTATTGTAGAATTATGTCATTTGAGTGTTGTATCAACAATGTACTGGTTATAATAATTATGGAGTATATGAGGATTGTACTGTAATACTATTTCATTAAAGACTTGAGATTGTGTGTAACCTAGAAAATTGACTCAATAGCAGGTTAAATTTTTAGAAAATATATGGTTGAGAGAAATTTAAACCATAATATGGTTCTGATACCGAGGTAGTGATTTTGGAATAATACATGATTGATTTGGATAAATTATATTGGATATTCTTGATTAACTTGAAACTTATTAATTATTTTTATATTCCACCATTGTTGGTGTTTACAACATTTTTGGATAGAAAGAGTATATCCAGTATTCTAAAAGGATTAAGGGATCATGAATGTAATCAATAAGGTTTTATGGTAATTCAGGATGTTGTAGTGTTTAAAAAAATACATGATGAAGGTGTTCACATGTTATTACGCGTAAAAAAGGATCTTCATTGTGTTTAACTTCCTTATAAATTTTGGACTGTGAGTTTGGACAGAAGTATTTTGGATAATTATAGTTTGAGATTATTTGTGGATTGCCATAAAAGGACAACCAGAAGGTCCTGCGGCAACCCGTCGCGTCCGGAAAGGCCGTGAGACTTGAACCCGCAACCGAAGGGCGAAAAGGGTGTATCACCTACCACTGGCCCACATGATTTCCTAGATTTAATAATGTAGTCTTTTTTAAAAACAATTCTGGTAGATTATTTATAAATCCATTTTTAACCCTAAACGAATAGCATAAATAGAATATTATTTTTATGTTCTATTATCTTTTAGTGATAAAGATTATATTGTGGTAGAAATTAGTTAAAGGATGGGACTCCACTTTTCAATTATATATTTTTATTCTTCTCTTGTTCTATGAAGAAATTAATTCTTATATATTGGTGAAGGGATCTTAAAACGTAAAATGTGTTATCCTAATACCATATGTTTTGTTGAACCGATTGTATTTTAAATAATAATATATTGATGAATGTAAGGCCCTCAATTTTAAACATGTTTGTGATTGATGACCTCAATCAATAAATATAAATATTTACATTTTCCCTCTAATTATATGTCTCTAATTTTCACCAGTATTCTCCTAATCGAGATCATAATTTGGTGGTGACCCTTTCATTTCCCTTTTCCTCTTGTTAAGACTAAATTTTATTAACCTAATTTCCGATGTGGGTTTTCCTAAAGGTATTTTCTATTTTCAACATTTTATTTTTGAAAAATAATTTCAAATTTTGAGGATTCAATTTATTGAAGGAGGGAATAATGTAACACCCCAAGCTTCCATGATACGATTCTCTTTGAATAATACAGTGGCATGTGTTGTACGCAACTTTGAGATTCTAACACACCACAACCAATCAAAGTAGCAGTTAGGGTAGTAATACCAACTTTTTGAAATTTTATAAATTTTATCTCTCAAAATGGACTTCATTTTTGGATTCTGAATATCTAGATTAGCCTAGGGTGAAATTTTGGTACTTTTTGGATAACTTTTATATTTTGATGAATAACGAAAATTACTATATTTTAATTAAAAAAATTTTTAAATCGAAATAATTAATAGTGATAAATTATGAATTTGATTGTTTTAAAGTATATTTAAAATATATTTTTACTAATTAATACAATGTTTGTCCTTGGACATAATTTCACAATTAAACCAGACATAAACAAGTGTCAATCTTATGATAGTTATTATCTCTTAAAAACACATTTTTTGTTTTAATAATGGGAATTAATTTTAAATAAATTTATACCAATTCTATGTTTTGAATTTGGAAAAAATGGATTCCTTATTGGTAATAAGGATGTCCAAATTGTTCAAATAGGTAAATTTTATTTTTAGACATTTTGAATAATTACTTCAGTAAATATTTTATTTACCATGGTTAAAGGGTAAATATGGTAAATAAGGGTAAAACAATAGTATAATAATAATAATAAATTACCCTATAACATGTCCTAACCCTATTGGGTGAAACATGTACGACCATGGGCATCTTTAGGTCGATTTTGGAACCCCATGTAGCCACATGTAAGTGATAATGACACCTTATATTAATTTAGTTAAAGTAAATGCAAAAAATGACACAAGCATATATCCTTTAGAAAAAAATATTAAATAGGGTTATATATATTGGATTTTCGACTATAAATATTCATTAGAAATATATCATATATCATACATAATATTATTTTATTTATAATTTTTAGAAATTTAATAATTAAATTTATATATGACACAATAATGATGCAGTATTTTCTTTATTAATGAAAGAATCAAATAATTGGTATTATAAAAGTTAAAATAATTATAATTTAATGTTTTGATTCCATCCACGAATTATTTTGGTTAATATTACATATTAGTATTACTTAAATAAATTTTATTCGAATTAATAAAGTTTTTAATACTTTAAGAAAAATCAATTATTGAATAGTGTCAAAATTGACATAAAAGAGATTTTTTAAAAACAATTAAATTATTAATTGATTTTCTATTCTTAAAAATCAAAGGTTCGGCCAAAGGACTTATATCATGATATGTGTGTCATGAAAGGACCACTTGGGGGTCTCTTGGATATATATAGTATGTTTTTATCTATATAATATAAAAATACAATGTGACATGGTAAATGTCAAACTGATTAACTAAGAGTTAAAACTAAAAGATAAGGTTAATATAGTTACCCAAACCGGTCTAAAATCTATTGGATGAAATTATTTCGACCCATACCCACATTATATATTTAATAATCTACTTTGGAGCCATTATAAACAAAATATGAATTTATTATAAATTAATAATTTAAGTTTTTTCTTAAAGAGCCCCTCCTCCCTCTTATAAAAGGACACCACTTCTAAACAATTTATCACACCTCTAAAGACTTTTGGATCATCCAAACTCTGCCCAATTACGCTCCCTAAAATCCTATACTCCTCCTAGAAGCCTTACCTTAGGCAGAAGGAACTTCAAGAGTCCTTTTTGGTTCAAACCAAAGAGAGTTACCCGAATTAGAGGTAACGATTTATCTTAGCTTCTTTTATTTTATTTTACTTCTCCAACCCCTATACAATTGTTATTCATTTCTTTTGAAACTATACCAATATCTTCAATATACTAGGATGTTGTTATGAGATGTATTCTAACTACACATTCACACACTTCCATCTAATGGGTGAAGAACATAATTGTTCTGTGGATGACAACCAAACGCCTCACGAAATGATGATTGTTCAATTATCTCCTACCGCCTCTCATGGTGGCCATTATGATGGTAGTATAATTATATATGATATTAATGATATTTATTTTATATGTAATCTTCTTTAATTCCATTTTATACCATATCATTATTCATTTCATGTTGTATATATATACGATAATCTCATTTGAGGAAGTGCAGACTACCGCCCCCTCAAAGTGATATGACTCATTCATACCATACATGAAATGTATAAAGGATGGTGTTAATGAAATTAAGTGACATATATAAGATATTATATTATACTGGAATAATATTATCCAAATGTAGAATTTGGTTTTGATTCCTTTTAAAATGAAAAATGAAATGGATGTAGCGTTCGTGCGTACGTACGGATTACCGTCTCTATGAACACGATGGGATTCATTTCCCCATCATATACATTCAAGAATAATTCTCATTTGATTCTTAAAAGTAATGTTTTAGGACTTGATATAATTCTGGATATGAATAAGATACAACCTATCCATAAAAACATGGCTTACATATCAAAAAATATAAAGGAAAATGAATCAGTTAACACTCGAAACGACGATAATACTAAAATTTTATTAATAAAGCAGTATTAAAAGATCATATATGATATCATATTTATATATATGATTCTTTTATAATTTAATAAAAACAATTTAACTATTATACAGGATGTTAACCTACCCTCGACCAAGGAAAAGTACAAGGTAAGGGGTTTTCATCTCACTCCTTATTCCCATGAGATTCATGCCATATTGCCACTATTAATTTTTGTGTGGTGTATGTATTTCCCATAATTGTATTCTTTGTGAAATACACTTTAATTTATGTGTATCTACATATTCATTTTATGATACATCTTTCAGTGGTGTATGTTTCGTAAGTTACCAAATTGGTAAGGGTTTATTTCACAATCTCTTCATTATCTGAGGTTGTTTATACGTAATTATCTACTGGAACCTCTTTATCATCCACATCCATTTTTCTTAAAAATGTATTTCCAAACATTTTTAATATTTACTATAATATGTGTTAATGTCATTTATACCCTTGTTTTACTTTTTATAAAATCTTTTCAAAGGAATCTTTCTGTCATTTTCCAAACAAGGTTTTTTTAACCCTTTAGACAAAATTAAGGTAAGAATGTCTTTTTTTAACTAATACAGTGGGTGAAGCTATTTTCAAATGTTGTAAAATCTTTGAATCATCCCTTATAATATTATAATAATATTTTCAAAGTAAATTTTTTATTTTATAATTATGTGACTTTTAAATGATTTCAAAAAAAGTGATATTTCTCTCAAATAGTTTTGATTTCATCTATGTAATCATCCATTGATGGATTTTAAGCTTATTTGAAGTTGATTTATTATGACACAAAACTTCCATATTGTATTGAAGTTTTTGTGATATGTTTGACTGTGGATGTGTTATTTATATAAAATTTATGGTTTATGGAGAAAGTATTTACATTTCGTATGCAAGTTTTAATATGAATGTTTATGTTATGTTTAAACCAATTCATATGAGGAAAACATTGGACCTATTAAGTGACAAGTGGAGCCCGCTATAGCTCATAGATGCATCGATAGGTCTCATGAGACAAACTAGATTCTTGGCATGAGGCCTTGACAAAATTATATTTGTAGTCTTGGCACGTGGCCTTGGCTACATAATTATGATAGTCTAGAATTATGCATTCCATCATTATGAAAATGGTTATTGATATTGCTTGTGATTATTCGACTAGTAGAATATCCATGTGAATAAGTGAATGGAATTATTTCATTTTATCTTTGACATATTATGCTGAAGTTCATGATTAAAAGGATTTTGTTTTAGTTATACGTTACCTTAAATGTTTGTGTTTATTTATAAACGTTCCTCCTATATTGTTACCCTTACTGAGCATGTGAGCTCACCCCTTTCAATGTTTTAATTTTTCCCAAGATGTGAAGAATTATTTTATGAATGACCTATAGGGAATGTATGAAGTTATATGAAGATATGATTTTTTTGTAGTTTTTTTACTCTATGATGTAATGTAACCTTTATGAATGTATCTAGTGATTCTAAGGCTGCTAAACTAATCGGTCTTTCAAGATTTGATCTTTTGTGATCATGCCAATGTTATGTAATAAAGCACCGACTTTGGGTAACTGGGGTTGGGGCGTTACAAGTCCCAATGAACACCCCCTTTTTACTAGACACCCATTCAACCACTTCCAACTATCATTCTTCAAAGATATCCCACTCAATCATCCTCTCAAAACTAGAACTGGTAGCCTCACTACACAACAACACCACTCTTGACAAACCTATAACCATGATGTCACGACACAACCGGTCCTACCCCCCCACATCCCCAAACATATCCCAGATGTAGTACCACTCCATAAAATTTCCATCCATTCAACAAACAATGAATCTATTCCCTTCTCACAGAACCAACTTCAATGTCTACCCTTGTACACATAATTTAGGTCCCAACATTAACACCACAAAACCCACACAAAGTCACAAAACTAAATAGAACACAATAAAAAACAACACATATTAAATAGGATGTATTTTGATTTGGTAAACATTGCTATTTAAATACACTTTGATAATTAGGGGTGATCACACAAGGGTTTTAATCAAGGGAAATCCATTTATTTAACGAAGTATTCAAATAAATAATATTTTATGTTACCAACATTTATCATAATGTCACAGTAAAATAAAGAACACCACAAGTGTATAATCAAAGACCACTAACGACCATGATTTTCATAAGGGCTTTCAACCCATGCTGATTCTAAAAAATGATCATGGATAACAATTAAAAGAAACAACACTACATCCACACCTCCCCCATAACCCATTTATTAATTCTTGTTATCTTTGTTAAATGGAAATTGGATTAAACTGTTCTAAAAGTGAAACATTACTACACCCACCTCGCATGATACACAATTGAAGAGAGGAAGAAGACTCCCTACTTGAAATGATAGGTGACCAAAACTCCTCTTTGCACCAAAATAGAGGGTCACATGAGTAGTAGGAAACTCTATGAAAATAGAGAATTATGGATCTCTATAATAGGTACATGACTCATCTATAGGGGAATGAATTAGGCACACCAAGAGAAAAGAAAAGAGTGGACATCGACTTTAAGAAACCCCATTTTCTATATCAATGGAAGGGAATACTGCCAATGTCCATTAACATAGTATCGTGGTCAAAATCATGTGGTTTGAATATATCAATTTCCCCAGAGCATTTAAATATTAAATATATACTTAATGTCTTTAGAAATGACCTTAAAAACTCCCATGAAATGCTTCAAACTTGATTTAAGTCAAATTAAGTATAAGATGGTTGAATCTAAAAAAACATGGGAACTGGACATTTGGAAAAGGGTGAGACACTGTTTGGTGTGCCACCATGTTAGTGTGACGCCATTATAATGCCACAATTATGGTTCCACCATTTCAGTGCCCCCATTATAGTGCCAACCTTTCAATGTGCCTCCATTTTGGTTCCACTATTACGGTGCCACTGTTTTGGTGTGCCGCCATTTTTGTGCCATCGTTCCGGTGCCACTATTTCGGTGAAACTGTTTGGGGAAACTATTTTTTTGGAAAAATCATGAAACAAAAAAAATGACCCCAAGAACACCACATATACTGGATTTTCACAATGGAATGGATCAGAGAAATATGGTTCATTAGACCAATGAAGGTGAATGTGCTGACGAGCCATGTGAGATGTGGTGGTGATAGAATGGGTCGCCCTGGTTTGTACTAGTTGATTGTGACTTGTTGATGGGCCCGGATGGGTGAAGCGGACCCAGGGTGACTGAAGGAGAGACTAGTTGCGTTCAACCATGATTTTTGTCCATGGGTACAAAGACCATGTGACCAGTCAGTAGAGATAGTCGACCAGTAACGATGGTAGGTTGGACATACCATAGTTGTAGGTTGGAAGTACCATGGTGTTAGGATGGACCAACCATGGCTGTAGGTTGGACCTACCATGGTGGTAGGTTGGACCTACCATGGTAGTAGGTTGGACCTAGCATGGTGGTAGGTCTGCAGGAACAGTTAGGCCATCATTAGGTTTCTCCCAAATGAGCGTATATTTAAAATGGAGCATCCAATCGATAATCCATCTATGACATTGAGACCCTGATGTTGAGACTATCATTTATGGAAAATTGGGGAGTTTTTAGTTTGGACCAGTATAGTTTGTGATCATTCCCTCTTTCCTTTCACTCGAGGGTTCAATACCACATTACATCAACATCAATAGATTGTAATCCACTCTATATTCCATGTCATAGATAGAGTATGGTATCCCTACCAATTATTGGAGTTTGGTCATCTATCACCCCTAGTAGATTTTTTGTAATTGTATATCCTCCTTGAACATTGTGTTTATCATCCATCAAGTGGGTCATAACGGTAGGGTTCATGGAATCTATAAATTGGTTTTGGGTATTAACCACTACATACAGACTTCATATACCTTGGGTATGTGGTATCCCCTAGTGAGTTTGGGTGTGATCTATAGTGTCCCATGATTAGTTATGGGTGTGAACCCCTCTCTATATAACATACTCATTGTGGACCAATACGTTCACTTTCGGTTGAGCCCAATGAGCTACACCTCTTTGTGAGTGTCTCTGCTGATATCCTATCTCGAGGAGCGTGTTCTCCTGAAACGAGCATGCTTCGAGTAGAACCTTGTGGTTGGTAGTTTATTATGACAACTTGATGGCATTGTGATTCTCATGTGTGTATCTAGATATTATTGTTATATGTGATGTTGACATATATCTATGTAGACTAGAATATATATATTAGTTTTTGTATTCCTTTGTGGTATTCCTTTGGGGTATTCTTTTTTGGCATTCCTTTGTGGTATTCTATTCTGGTATATCTTTTAGTATTTCTTTGTGGTTTTTGGGTTTCCCGTTAAGTTTTATTATACTAACCCCTTCACGGTCTTTACTTGAATGTGGTGTGTCCTGTGTAGATGATCAACCTTGTGATAGAGTCATAGGAAGTTCCAAATCTGATGATGCTTAGTGAGACTAGAAAAATAGCGGTGTATTCCTGTGGATTTCAAATAGTAGTCCAAGTACCTTTACTTTCAAGTAGGACTTGTGTTACAGAATATTTATGGTGGGATAGTATTTGGACATACTTACATTCCAATACATTTACTATCATACTTTTTTGTGACATATTTTTGGTATAAATTCTTTTTTTACTTAGTGTCTTTTATATTTCAATATTTTTTGTCTTGGAGATGTGTTCTTGGGTACAGGTACTTAGGCTAATGACTCCCATTTTTCAGATATGCCTACTAGGTGATAGTCACTAGCCCTTGTCCTATTGGAGGTGGGATTAAAGTAGTCACTACATGGTCCCCACTATGATATTTCAGGACATTTACTATAATTATTTGTGAAAATGGTTAAAATATATTATGATGATAAAGGTTAAAATGAGGATTTGTGCATTACATGCGTTTGTATTAAAATTAATTTTCAAAATAAATTTTATTTTTATTTAATAAATTGGATTAAATATATATAATAATTTCATTTTATTTATCTAATAAATATCAATCCAATTTTTGAATTAAATGATAAATAACATAGGTAAATATAAATATACAAGTTATCGTGGAAAAAACTAAAATAGTGAAATAGAGTAAACCTAAACACTAAGGAATAACATGGTAAAAATGTATTTTTTTGAGGTGTTTGTAGACCAAATAAAATCTCTCATCCATTATTTTTATTTTTTGGATCCAAATGTGGTAGGGTATACCACCCAAAAGTTAATACATTTGAGTATTTATAAAAATTACACTCCTCCTTATCTATAAAAGAACACTCACTCTCACCCCTTCTTTAAAATTTCAAACCACTTTGGTATGGCCAATCCCTTCCCAAATAAAATCCCAACAAACGATCTCTCATCCTAGAGAATTATTTTTTTAATAAATCAGTTTTCTCAAGTATTTAGTTAAATCTTAATGAGGATACCTATATAATAGTTAATGTTCTTTAACAAGCATATTCATTTTACATCCTTCTCCACCTCCTCCAATTAACATTATACCATGATTATAAAACATATTCACATTCCTCCATATACCTAGATATTTTTTTGTTAATTTTAAAACCTAAAAACAAACACACACACTTCCATAAAATGGGTTAATAAATCATCATTCGGTTGTATGGTGGTCAACCAACTCGCAAACTGTTGTCATTCATTTTTTCCAAACAACTTCTCAAGGTTGTGTATGATGGTGGATATAAAAAATATATATATTATTTTTATAAAATAGTTATAACTATGGAGTCACTATTTCATATATATATATATATATTCAACTGAACTTTCATATGAAACACAATAATTTTTCTCATGTTTGTGAGAGACTACTGCGTAGTGAAGCGATGTGATTCTTCTTTAACTAATGATTAACATATAAGGTGATAAAGATAAATTCAATGATTATATGTGATATAAATGACATATTTGTTATATTAATAAAATAGTTTTCAATATGAAAAGATAATTTATATGTCATATTCTTTTTTTCCTTTTTACTTTCATAAAGGTGAAAGCATCGTTCTTGTACAAGTTGACATCCACCTTCATGAAGTGATTTGACTCTCCATTGATCACTACACCAAATGGATGACATATAAGTATAATTAATTAATTGATATGATAATTATTTCATTATTGTTATTTTTTTGATGATAAAACTGTATAATATGTGCATGAACTGGAACATTAATTAAAAAATCAATAATAAAATAATAAAATTAACACCTAAATTGGTGAGAAAAAAGAAATATTATTCACCAATTTGTGATAAAATGTTATAATAGGATCATATATTATATTATAAATATTATTATTGTTCAGTTTTAATTTAATAACATGACTAAAACCCTTATACAAGAGGCTAAATAATGTTTAGCCAAATGGAAAAGTAAGGTGTGGGATTTCTTCTCCATTTCATTTCATCGAGACATATTGTATTATTATTCACCTAACTTCATTTATAAATAATATATAATTCCATTATAAAATTCAATATTATGAACAATTTATTCATTATTTTATTTTTTGACAATATTCATTTCATCCAAATATATTTGACTTAAAAACTATCAAGTGGTAAGGAATTTCTTAACTCAAAAATTGTTCATTATGTTAAAAATTAAACTTTATTGATTATGTAATTATAAAATTATGTGTATAATAAAATTATATTATAATAGTTTGGGTTTCCACATGTTTTATGAGGATATACTATTTGTACACTTAATAAATTCATTGATTAATTCTCACTTTATTGTTGTCATCATTTTAGGTGTTTATTTCATAATCATAATAAAATACAAATTATTTATTCTAGAATTTATATTGTAGAAAATTATTTGATAATTTTTAAATCAACAATTTAAATTTATTATCCTATAGTTATTATTGATATTTTCATGTTATAATACTATCTTCCACTCTTTGGTTCTTAAAAGTTTTTTGAAAACTATTTTTATAAAATATGACTTAATTTCTCTCTTTGGATATTTTTTTTCCAAAACCATGCTTTAAAAAAATGTCTTGAAATGTAACTAAACTTTTAAAATTTATTTATTATTGTAATTTTCTATAATTTTTACACTTTTAAAAATTAATTAAATTAAATTTCATTTTATTTACAAAAAAACAGGTTTGGATTTTACCTAAAATTTGAACGGAATATTGTAATATTTTTATAAAAAAATGAACCTTCCTAACAATTTTCAAGGAAAACAGAATGTTCTTATTTACAATTATAGCATGTATGAAATTATGTAGAATCATGACCATAATTGTTTTGAATCTTCCATCACAATATTACAAGGAACATTTAAAAAAATGTTATTTTAAAGGGAAAGGGTTTTCAAGCAACTCAAAATAAAAATTATATTTTCCCCAAAAATGTTTTTAGAGACATTTGTTTTGGTATTTCTATTCATCTATGAAAAAACTAAAGTAATTATAATCAAATGGTTATATTTTGATACCATCCTTATACTTTCTCTAGATAGATTGTGATTTTTTTGACCTAGGATAGTGTTGATATTCACTTCGTTATTTTATTTTTTATGCATTAACATATTCTAGAAATATTCACATTCAGGTTATCATTAGAAATAAAATTTCCCCTATATATCCATATTATTTTTAATGTATATCCTTATTTTTTTTAAACCGTATCTCATTTCAACATATATTATTTCACATTAAATGTTATTTTATTAATATGGGAAATATTTTTAAATTTGTATCCTTTTATCAATTATGATATTTGTTGTCAAGGAATGTTGATTCTAGTATTAAATTGATTATTTGATATATGATTAATTATTTTGACCTTAGGTAACTAGTGGGGCCTGACATTATATAGCCCATCGATTCATAGGTACTTTTCATTATAGAAATTAGTTAACCTATCGTTAAACAAGATTTCAACTATAGTTTAAATCATATTTTGAATAGCCTTTCTGGTAAAGGTATCATCATTATGGTAAATGTCATATTGTAATTAATCATTTCCTATATTTATAGTTTCAGTATTATTGTATAGTATATTTTAACTATGATGTTATCTCTGGATTCATTTCATTTTTTTATATAATAAATAGAATTATTTCTTAATAATTTATATTTCCATATTTATTATTACATATAAGGTTAGTTAAATTATATTTTTGCTCATTTATTTACCTTTCCATATTGATTATTCCTTAACCATTTATTGAAATGGAATGTGGACTTAGTTATTTACCTTTACATTTTGACTATACCAAATATGGTTATTTAAATTGAATATGTTCTTAATAATTTACCTTTAAAAATTCATTTTATTTATTGTTTAATTATATATTCTAATGTACATAACCCTTATTGAGAATATGAGATAACCCTAATTTTTTCCTTTCCCAATGATTCCATGTCGAGTACCATGTGTGATATGAAAGGTTATTCTAGAGAGAATAATGTGTAGTTTCCTAGGTCATATTTACCAATGAGAGGGGATGGGGAATCAATTTTTTTATCTAAAATTTATTTTATTTAATATTAATCTCTTAAACATGTTATGTTTCTTGATCCACTCAATATTATTCCCCAATATCACTTTTTTAGTGGTTGTAACTGAGTGAATAGCATTAAGTATTTACATGTAATTAGTCTTTGTACCAAACCATTTAAATACTTAATGTTTCTCTCTCTATTAATAATACTACATGAAAAGTGAGATAGAGATATAATATTTTGTGGATCATTATCCTTTACATTTTTGAGAGGTTGATTTTGAATGAAATTTAATTCATAAAGATAAACCAAAGATTCAACCCTCCACTCTCTTGTACTTCCCCATTCTAGATGGAAAACTGTTAGGGGAGGGGTGAATTAGTTTTTTATCCTTAAAAATTCCTTTTTATTCAAATTTAACCTCTCAAACATGATAGGGTTCTTGATCTACTTAGTATTATCTCTTAATATTACCTTTTATAGAGTTATTAATATAGTTAGAAGCACAAAGTGTTTATAATGTTCAGTACAATGACATACTCCATTGATTTTATTCTACCAAAATTGATTCTTCGCTATCCAAAAAGTGACAACAATTGTCTATCTAAACTGAGAGACTCTGTCTGATTAAATCTCCAAATGAAATAATTCTACTCTGGCTCCAAATGAGAGACACCTTTTTCTCTGAGCTCTAACCAGAAAATTTCCACTACTCCCATCTCCAAATAGAAGACTTCACCTTTTATGAAGGGTTGATACACTCTATAATTAACATAAATATTCCACCATGAGATTCTAGGATATGAATTTCTCATGTAATCTTCATGTTTATTTGACAGTCACTAAATATATCTATTGGACTTTCAGAATTAATTCAGATTACATATAATGACCAGATTCTTTTCTAATTCAATTATTAGGCTCTTATACCTTCTTAATTAAGTCCAAACCCCAATTAAATTTGTTCAAGAGGTACACATAATTTTTTAAATATTTTATGGGAAAAAACATTCATAAACTCAAACTTTTTATTCATTAATTTTCATCTCACTATAAGAAACTACACCTCATTAATAGATATGATGGAATCTAAATTGTTTTTAGAATACCAATTATTATTTAATGGATAGAATAGGTGTCATGAAACCATTTTCTTCCCCTCATTATTAATAAATTTTGAGATGTGGATGATCTAATCTAGGCTAAGTGATATTTTAACTACCTTATAATATTATATGTGAGGCTGCCCAAATAATTTTTTATAAATAAGAAGACTATTCACAATATCTCAATACCATTCTATGGATTTATGTCTCACCATATTTAAAATACGTGTATGTCTCATGGGTGTATCATTAACTGATGTTCTATATTTTCTTCATCGGACTCTGGTGATGTCTATAGGCCAATATCAAATTCATCATTGGATAAGAAATGTTGTCTTTGGATTTTTTCTCAAGTAGATTCATGTGATAGGTTGTAGTTGGGGTTTTTCATTATTCAATATTCTCACAAGACATTTTGTGTACTGGGTTTTCCCAAAATACATGTCAATACTAATGTGTCTCGATGTTTTCACTATAATGAGACCAGATGTCTTACAGAACAGTCTAAAAAATCCTTCATGTATGAATGTGTTCAAGAGTTCCTTCATGCGACAAGAATTATTTCATCATGTTCCTTCATGATTCATGAGATTTCCACATATTCAAATATTGTTAATAAATAAATTCTTTTCTAAAATGGAATCATGTGAATGATTCATTTTGGTACATGGTTTTCATGATATCTCTCAATGTTTTTCAGCAACTAATCAAATTGCAGTGTCTTAGTTTATATAGGTATGTTGAAAAAATATATATTTGATTTTTAAAGTGTTACAATGAAATATTAAAATAACCAATGATCTAGGTATCTCATGAATTACTTTATTCTCATCTTCTTTAAGAACCATAGAGGTGGTCAAGGGATTGCAGGCTCACTTTTCTTGATCATGTGACACCTCTAAATTCTTCTTGTGGATCCTTCATGTGACCCCTATTGTAATCTTGGTGAACATTATAATGATAATAAAAATGAAAATTCTTGTAAAATATGGTTTTTTTATGTGGTCTAAAATCTTTAGGAGATGGATTTATTGGTTGTCTTCACTTGATCATGTGACAAAAATATCATCATGCGAGGGCTTCATGGACTACTGTTAATTCTTTTGTTACCAACTATATATTCTGATAGTATTCATGAAATGGTTTCATGATAATAATTATCATGAAATATGAGGTTTCATTCTTAATTATGTTCCTTATTTCCTTGTCTCTAGGAATTGACATGTCATATGGGTCAATCAGTTGTATCAATCTATTGGTGTCTAACTATCTCAGTTCATGCAGGAAAAATTATCATTGAGTGGTGGAATATAATAGCACCATTTGAATAAGAACTATGTGGGTGATTATATAGCATAAATAAATCCAATCGAACAATTTTCCTTATTTCTGTCACTTTAGTGATACAGGAACAGTACCCACATTTCTCGTGTCCCACATCAAAATATCCAGCATGATCTTATATGGTTTATCAATCATTGTGTACTGCAACCCAATCAGGTTGGATACCAGGGGTCCACAATGGTCACACATGTCCCACAAACCACATAATATTCATCCCCTTAAAAAATCAGGTGTGTACTATTTTTACATATGTATAAGACGACCTATACACGGCCCAAAACACCATTCACATGGGTATTCACTCTAGGGAATATACAAATCCCTTTCCACGCTACCTAATTCCTCGAGAAGGCCTTCCCATTATGGTTGACCCTTGGCCTCCATGTTTGGATAAGGGATAGCCCTTGGTGGCTAGTATATGTTGGAATAATAATTTACATAAGACCAAAATGAAGTACATAAATAGATTCTATGTAAAAATAAATTCAAATCATTTATCAAAAAATCCAACTAGCTCAAACCCTAATCCCTTATTCCAATATTCAGCATGAAAAATATAGATTTATATTTTTTTCACATTCTTTAATTAATTCATTTCCAGCATTGTCAATTACTAAAAATATTTTGGTAAACAATATGTTACATATTTATAAATATCTTTGAAATTAATGATCAGAGAAATAAATTGTTATATTTTCAAATGAGAATTTTCCAAGTGTGACATCCAATTACATTTGAAAAATCCATAACAATTCTCCAAGAATCACCACTTCATCCACTTCTCACTAAACACATACTGATACACCTTTGAAAACAAATATAACACAATTACTAAAAATATCCATCGATTTATTTTTTTCCAATGTTCTTTTAAAAATTTAAAATGTGTGTTGAAAAAATTCTACCCTTTTAACAATCAAATGAAGAGGATAAGTGTGTAAATTATCTCATCTCATTTTTCTTATAAAATTACATTCATATCTATATTTGGAAAATTTTATGGTTACTTCTATGATAGGAATGATATAAAATGGTTACATTAGAAATGAAAGTCTAAATAATCAAATATAATTTTATGGGGGATAACCCAGTGTAGAAAACAATAGAGATACAACTAATGATTTCTATGAAATCCATAAATACCATGAATGTAAAATTAGGAACAAAATATATCAATTCTCATTCATGGTGCTATAAGAAATTATATATACAAATTAAATGAAAAATCCTACACATACATCAACAAATACATCATATAGTTTAGGTGAAAAAGATAATAATCCCCCTCAAGGGATGCATACATTTCTTCCATTACATGGATATCTGTAGACTCCATGAAGAACAGTCTCATCATGATGCCTAGAAATGATAGTTTCAAACATCTACTTCAATTACCTACAATGTTTATTGAAAATAAATATATAATACTTAATAACGAATGAACTATTTATTTATGAAAAGAATCATTTAAATTGAGAGATTCCTCTAAATCACGGATATTATTGTCTACCAATCTCATTATAGGATTTTTTTGGACACTTTATTTTGTTTTGAGTCACATTATTTTGAAAATCATCTTTCTCCCCGTGATACTAATCATTTCATTAAATGACAATTTCATCTTCAGTTTTCTAGATTTTAATTCTTCTAATGTGGGATAACATTCATCAAATTCAAACTCTTTTTTTGAGATAAGAATATTTTTTTAGATTTAGAATGTTTCTGAGCTTCTTCTAATTGTTTATCTACTTTTAACTAATGTTGCCAAAAATCTAGGAAACAATTTTTCATATTCTCAGTCTTCTATAAATAATTACATTACTTGTAATTTTTTTATTTTTTTATCATCTCCCCTTTCATATCATAACGAACTTCTCCTTCCAAACATGTCATGCATACCTCATCCTTGTGACCTTTGAAAAGGTATCTTCCAAAAACCTATTCTAGGATACAAAATTTGTTTGGTTCAGATATTTCTGGAGTAGATATATTAACATGTTATTTTAATTATGATTTTTACCTCTAATTATTATCAAAACTCTCCCTTGATTCTTTCTTCATTCCTAGTAATGACATGTTGAACCAATAATAGAATGTTTTGTGAAATTTTTTTCCAAAACACCAATAAAATCATTAAAATATTATTTTATTGAATTGGTTCTAGAATAAACTATATATGTGTTGGTGTCATATTTTATTCGGTGGTTGTGACCATCCTAGAAATAATATCTCTTCCATAGATGTGAGAGACTAACTTTAATTTTACCTAGCCCTCATATTCTCAGCTTTAGCATTCACAACATCACTATTAGTTGTAATATATATATCAAAAATATTTAGTGAGATTTTTCCTTACTTATCTATATCTTGAGAATATTATCCCTTAGCCTAAATAGATTTATTAAAATTAGTTCAAGCCATATTCAACTCATGTTGAACTGTGACACATATGGCTTACGTCTCAAACAACTCTTTTCCTCAAGTACTCAACTTTTCTTCAAGATCACACATCTTATTAAATTTTTATATTATTTTTAATTTTTGAATCTCAATAAAATACAAAAAATATACTTCATTACAGAAAATATCTTTTTTGTGTACGTCAACATGAACTATTTCTTTCTTATTCTCTTCAGTATTTAATTTCTTGTTTTCTTTCTCAAGAGTTGCTATTTATTTTTTTTGGATATTTGATATATTATTTGAATAATTATAATTTTTATTTAATCATCCACTCAAGATCTATTCATTTCTCTTCATCATCACTGGTAAATTATGTATCAGTTCTTCTCTACTCTTTAAAAAAAAGAATTTTTTAATTTGTGGAAATTTATTATGAATAATTTTTATGTTTTCTCATATGATTTTTCTACATGATACTGTACTTTTTCTTCTTATTCTTATACCTTTTTTCTTTATAGGATCTTTCATCCTCTAATTATTGTTCTAATATTTATTCATCAATCTTATTATTTATAAACACCATAGAAAAATGATCAGTTAGACCACATTTGAAAAATTTAGGTTGTTTTATATTCTTTCACTTCCATTTTCCCATCCCAACCACTTTTAATTTAATGGAATAATTATAATTGATGTCATATTCATCCTCATCACCATATGAATATTCAGATTCTCCATCCACTTCTTCAATGAATTTTTCATTACTATGGTTACAATGGCCATTTAAATTTTATATTTATCCTTCAAATATAGAATTTTATTCATATCATTATGTTGGAGAATGTTTTGTAATTAATAGATAGATAAATAATATCATTATTCTAGGGATGATACCATTGAATAAAAATAATCTTTAAAATTCCTAGTTAATTTATTTACAATGATTGAGAAATCAATATTCTAACTAAATACAATAATTTTTCTCATCATCTCATTTTATCTGCAGAAATATTCATCAAAAAGTATTTATAATTCATTTTAATGTCCTCAAAAAGTCTCCTCAAATTTTTTATTTTGCCTTCTTATACTTTTAATTTCCCTTCATAACATATTTTATGTTTATCCCAGTCTACCGTAGTAGTCTGGAGAGTCATAACCTTTGTGTATACCTTTTCTATTAGAGATATAATTATGGAATTTTGATCTTTTAAATATAACTCAATAATTTTGTTATCATATTGTGTTATGGAATCATCATCAACAATGGGTGGAAAACCCACTATTTCATCATATCACACTTCTAGAATGTGTGATAGGACATACAATAGAATTTTATTTTTTTTCAACTATCATAATTCTTCTCGTAAAAGGTGGAATACCTAATCTATTAAAAAAATTACCAATATCCACCGATAATAATTCTTTATGAATCTTTAGTGGGATCCTTTCTCTAATAGCTCTTTTAATTCCTAATGCTGGATTGACCACTGAGAGGGGAGGGGTGATTTAGTTATTTATCTTTATAATGTGCTACTAATAGAGAGAGAAACACACAATATTTACATGGTTCAAAAAATACATACTCCTTGACATGTGGTTCTCCTATCATGGATTTTTCCATATCAAATATGTTTTTACAATGCTCTAGCTCCACCCAGGTGACTCTTTCTATTTGTAGCTCTAACTGAAAGGATTTTCCTCTCTCCCTAACAGAAAGAATCCTTATGCTCATGGATCTAACCTGAAGACTTCAACTACTCCTAGAACCAACTAGAATTAACAACCTCTAATTAAGTCTTGATCCACTATAGGATGATCTTAAAATTTCCTCCATTATCTTATTGGGTATAACTTTCTCATGTATTCTTTAGCTATCTTCAATAGCCTCTGAATATGTTTTTTATTATTTTTCAATTAATTATAATATATAGTAAAGAACATTTGTATCGGTGAAACAATACCCAATGAATGGTATCTTCTAAATAATGTCCTGGCCTCAATTAAATTTTTTCATTAAGTGTACAAAACATTATTCAATATTTTATAAAAAATAGAACATGCACTAACAAGAACTGTTTCTTCATAAATTATCAACTCACTTTAATCAAGTAAACATCATGCATGGATTTCATGGAGTCTAAATTATTTTGGGTATCCCAATAATGATTTAACTGATTGAATGGGTAACATTAATCATTTATTTTCTATTCTAATTTTATAAATAATTTGAATAGAAATATCTAATAAAGTTTATGTGATATATTTACTACCTTCTCAAAAGATAAGTGAGGACTTATAAATTTATTTTCGTAAATAAACAAAATCATTGAAATATACCATGATTTTTTCATGGGTTGATGTATCACTATCTTCAAAATACCTAGTTGTTTTCTGGGTTACATCTCATGTGATTCACTTGATGACCTTTTCAAGGAATCGTTGGTGTCTATAGATTAATTTCATTTTTTTTCATTGGAGAAGAGATATTATACTAATATTTCCACTCAAATTTTTTAACATGATTGTTTGTGTCTGTGGAAGTCTACCGGTCTACTAAATTTCAAGACATTGTGTCTCATATGTTTTGGTCAAAGACTTTTCCTGATTTGTGTGACTCATATGTTTCACCTTAATGAGACTAGATATCTCACTGAACTGTCTCGAACTCCTCCATTTAAGAATGTGTTTGTGACTTCCTTCATTAGGAAAAATGTTATATCTATGCATTCTATCATAGGACATGATATGTTTTTAGATTAACCTATGTGTAATAAAGATATTCTTTCACAATATGGATTCACATAATTGATTGATGCAAGTGATATGTTTTAATGAGAGATATCAATAAAAAATTATCAACTCAACTCTTGAAAGTGTCATGGTTTATATAGGATGGTTGAAATCACATATCCTTGAGTTATAATGCATTACTAAGAATTCCTCATGCCCTTGAATATATCAGGAACTCAAGAATACTATTATTCATAGCTTCGACAAGAAATGTCGAGGTGATCATGGGATCACATAATTGCTTCACTATATCATGGGGAACCTATGTAGTCTTTTTCTAAGGCTATCATATGAACCCTATTGTTTGCTCGGTTGACATCCTCTAGATAATCCAAAATGATAACACAAGAAATTTTTTTTATGATGTCAATAATTTTACTGTGATGGCTTCGGTGGATGACTTCACTTGATCACATGATCAAAATATCATCACACGATGTCTTCTTTTTCTACTTATCTTTCTTATGATATCCACTTGTTCATATGATGTAATTCATGTGATATATTTATGAAAATTATTCACATGACATATGAATTTGAATGCATTATTTATTATATTCTTTTATGTCCAGAGTGTTGAACATGTTGGGCAGGGTTAATCAGCAGTATTTATCTTGTGGTGGCCAAAATTATTAGGATATATGGGAAAAAACCTCACCTCAAGGTGGAAGATGATGGAAAATTTGAATAATTGATTCAATGGAGATATAATCGTGCAAGTAAATTTGATCATATTTCCATCATTTTTATTTCATTTTAATGACATGAGAACTGTAACTACAACCCCCATGTCCCACATAAAAATAATTAGTATTACATATTTTGGTTTATCAATCACCATTTGATGCATCCCATTGAGGCCAGCTACTAGGGATTAGCATCGGTCACACATGAACTGTACACCACACAGGCTTCATCCCACTAGAATACCAAGTGTGTTCCATGATCCCATTTGCATTTGCGGACCTATAGATGGCCCAACGTCCCTTACACCCAGGCTTGCATTCTAAGGCTTATACATAGCCACTATCACCTTATCGGCTTTTTTGGGATTCCTTTCCCATAGAAGATGAGCCCTAGGTCCCCCCAAGTGTGGTTGAGGGATATCTTTTTTTGGCTAGTTGGTGTTGACCTAATTTTTTATGTAAGACCATAATGAATTACATTGAAAGATTCTAATTAAAAAATAAATTCAAATCCTCTCTCAAAAATTCCAACCAACTCAAACCCTTTTTTCTACTTCTAATATTCATCCTGAATAATATAGATTTATATTTTTCTAATGGCATTCAATTAAATAATCTTTGGCCTTCATAAGTATTCCAAATATTAATGTAAAAATAATTTTCTTTTTTTACACATATCATGGACATTTATTATCATTAAAATATATCCCCAGATATTCTAAGGAGAATTGTCCAAGTGTGACATCAAATGCAATTAGAAGAATCAATAACAATTCTCCAGAAATAACCAATTCATCCACATCCCAAACATATATTTTTAAATCATTGGAAACAAATGAATGTTTGGGCCCAAAATTATGTTATTATCAAGTAATATGATATTATAATTTTTATATTCAATTATAATTGATGACTCATTATATATATTGTTTAACAATACTCATAAACTATTAGATCCATTGGGATGATATTATTTATTACTCATGCCAATGTATTAATGTATGACATTGCCTCTGGGATACTGGATTTAGGGTCACAATAGTTTGAATCAAAGTAATTTTAATAGAAACCGAAGAAACTATATTTAGAAAATCATATATTATAGAACATAACCCTATTATAGAATTTGAGGAAATGTGTAGAAGAAGACCATAGTGTTTGAGTAAGGTAGAGATTATGTGGTATTTTTATTAAATACATCCCTAATTAAATAATACAAGTGGACATGGTTCAAGACTGGAAGTACCTATCATTAATAACATCAAAATGGGAACATATGGAATTGCTCAATAATTACCTCGTAAATGAAAATGGGATTTAATGAGAAGCGGTTTGACACTCCAAGGGGATATGTTTTGGATAATTCATATTTTATTTATAAACCATTATAAGTATTTGAATAGATAATGACAATGAATGACCTATGTTAAACCTTAGACTAAGGAAGGAACTATGTTGAAATAAAATGGATGGAGAATTTATGTGTTTGGATACAAAATAAAAAAATTATAAGTATTCTAAAAATGTTATTTATTTATAAGATTAATGGAACATATTTATATTGTGTTAGAATTTTATATTTCTTTTTTCAGCTCGTAGTTTTAGAGAAAATCATGGGTTAATGAGTTTATGATTATCATATGATAAAATTATTCAACACCCCTTTTATGTTTTTATATGATGGGATTCTACCAAGATAAGGGAGTTTTTGGATAAATATTTTTGTATGAATATGTTTTAGTGGAAAACATATTTCAATAAAAAAACCCATTACATTTTAGAGATGTGGGTTTAATTTTATTGATATCCTTTAGGGACAATATGATCATTACTAACATTAAAATAATAGTAAAATAAGAATGTTAGAGGTTTTAAAAAATTGGATTTTTTAAAAACCATAGTAAAAAATATTATTTAAGCATTAATTTTTTTCAAGGAAGTCCATCATATTATTTTGATAATGTTATTGGAATTATATTAATATGGTTTTATAAAAAGGAAAACCCATATGTTGGGTGACAACCTCTAGTATCTGGAAATGCGGTGGGTGTTTAACACAAGATTGAGGGACGATAAGGGTTTCATGCCTACCACTTGCCTACGTGATGTCCTGGTTAGTTTTTCATTGTTTTCAGTTAAATAGTTTAAAAATAAATATTAATGTTGACCCTGTAGTGTTGCTTTTTAGGTTCAGAGATAATTTTATAAGAGAACTTGTACTAAACATATTCATTTTATAAAATAGTTAGAGAGATATAGAATGAGTTGTCACTTTTTATGGGTCTAATGATCCACTAAAATTGAGATTTAGTTTGTGAGGAAATAAAATAAATTTTTGGATACTCATTTAATGGACTAAGGGAGGAATTGGAAATTGATCAAAGAACAAACAAATGATGAAATTAGGCTTATGAAATAGAATCATATTAATATGTGTAATTCCTAATATTCTTAAACTATTAATGAATTCCACAACAATAAGAATATAATCTATTAATATAAAATGATACCCTTTTATATTAACATCCAATGAATCATATAGGATTTTAAATCATCATATATTTATGGTTTTGATCCTCTTACGATCCCATTTATTATAACCATATTATGATCAATGACCACTATCACTACCAACAAATATTTACTCTTTTCCTCTACATCTATAACTTCACTTTCCACCAATTTTCTCCTATATAGAAAACTAGATATGTATTATTCTCTAAGACCTTTGTACTTCCTTTTATGTATTATTAAAGTAATATTTTATTAACTCTTTCATGATTTTGGTTTTTTTAAATGATTTTTCAAATGTCAAACCCTTAATTTTTAGATAAAGATAAAATTACAATGTTTCAATTTATTTGACAAGGGGATAATGTAACACCCAAAAATTCTAAAATAAAAATATTTTATTCAATTGTGAATGTTGAAAAATACCAACCATAGATAAGAATATAATATATTGAGAGATTACTATATGTTTAATATATTTTAAAAGTTTAATACATTCTGTAGATTGAAATTCACATAGTAATGAGTTTAGCTTACATTACACACAACAACTAGTTTATTTGAAAGATTTCATTACATGAAAGGTCGTGTTTTACCAAAAAACAATATATTATTAATAATATTATTATTCAATAAGATTTTATTTCATAGCCATTGGAATAAAAGGTAAGAATCATTTTTTATAACTAATGAAAAAATATAGTTTACACACATTTATTATCTATGAATTTATTATAAATAAATTATGAATAATTTAAATTTAAGATTATTATTTTCAAAAAAACTCTATTTTTCTTCTAAAAGAATTTTTTTTAAACATAGAAAAAATAATTTAAAATTAATTTTTTTTTCAATTTTAAAAAAAATGAAAAACTAAACATCATTTTTTTAATAAGAATAACAAAATTGTCTTAAGGTGAATATTTCTTATTTTTCTAAGAATTTTCATTTTTTAATGAATTGTGAAAATACTATATTTGAATTGAGCACTGACATTTGATATAAATACTGTAAATTTTAAATTTATATTTTGAAATGATTTTAATGTGAAAAAAAACATTTTTAAATATATGAATCAATTTTATGAAATTTGAATCATTTTCATATTGAATTTTGATAAAAAACATTCTAAACTTTTTTAACACTTTCACTTTAAAAAGTGACTTTTTGGCGACATCTATGGGATTAATTTTTAATTAAATGTTTATAATTTTGTTAGTTGAATATGGAAAAATTAATTCAATATTACGAGTTAGAAAATTTTATGTTATTTAATATGGTTAAATTGATATTTTACCATAAATATTATACAGGATTGTTAAAATTGATCACTATAATAATGGTTAAAATGAATATGATGACGTTATATGAATTTGTATTAACACCAATCTTACACAAAAATAGGGTTTTTATTTAATAAATTCGATATAATATTTAGAATAAGAATGTATAAATTATCTAATAAATATTATTTTAATTTTTTTCATAAGGGATATATTACCAATGATAAATAAATAGATACATATTACAATTATAAAACTAAAAGTGTAAAATTGAGTAACCAAAAGGCTATGGAATAAAATGATAAAAAATGAATTCTTTTTGGATTTGTGTATTGACCACATAAAACCTACCAAAAATTATTTTTCAATTTTTCAGTCAAATGAGGAAATAGAAACCTTCCAATAGTGAATAAATTCAGGTATTTACAATAATGGCTCTCCTCCTCAACTATAAAGGACCCTCTCTATCCTCCCATATTCACACATTAAAACAAATTTGTTTCAGTCAGGTCCTAACCAAATCACTTTCCAAAATCCCTTAACTCATCCTAAAATTATTATTTTGGTTATAAATCCAACATTTGGAGGATTTATTACAATCCTAAGGATGATAATCATAGGGGATGCAATGTTCTTCAATAAGAATCTTCATTTTATTTCCTTTTACACCTCATTAAGTTCATATTATAGAATGATTATATGATAACTTTTGTATCCTACATATACATGAATGTTTTTTCTTAATGATTCTGACCTAAAAACACACACATTTCCATCAAATGGGTTATGAAATCATTTATCATGTGTATGGAAGAATACAACCTCGTGAATCATTCTTGTTCGTTTATCCCTTACCACCTCTCAGGGTCATATATGATGATGGATATAAATTAAATATATGATATTTATAAAACAAGTATACCTATGGAGTACCTATATTATATATATATTTTCATATTCCATTCCATGGAAGATATCATAACATCTCTTGTGTGTGTGATGGACTACTGCCCTGCAAATTGATGTCATTCATTTTTCACTAACGATTCTCATGGAATGTGTAAAATATAAATTTGGTTATTATATGTGATATACCGAAATAATTATGATATTCAAGACATATTTATAATTTTTGAAAATAATATATATATATATATATATATATATCTTTTTCTTTTTTCCCATTTCACTCACGTAAATGTGATAACACCATTCCTATACATGTGGAATTTTACCTTCACATAGCGATGAGACTCTCTTTTCATCACCACAAAAAGTGGGTATTATATGTGTATAATTAATGAATTAATATTATAACTATTCCATGATTATTACTCCTTATTATTATATAACTATATAATATGAACAAGAACTCAAACATTCATTACAAATAATTAATGAAAAAACAGGTAAATTAACACCTGAAACAAAGAAAATAGAAAACATTATTAATAAATAGTTGATTAGACTTTATAATATGACCATATATTTTATGATAAATAATATTATGGCTATTTTAGAATTTAATAACATTATTGAAACCATTATAGAGGATGTTAAAGATCATCCAACCAAACCGAAGAATAATGTAAGTGAATTCATCTCAATTTCATTTCATTGAGGCATATTGTATTGATATGAACCTAATTTATTTTATATGTTCTATATAATTCACCTTATATATTTAATATAATTAATAATTTAAAACTAATGATATTTTATTTTTCATATTAAATTATTCCATCTAAGGGTATTTGAATTAAAAGTTTTCAAGTGGTGTGGGATTTCTCAACCCAAGTTTCGTTAAATAAGTTAAACTTTAACTTCATTGATTATGTAATTCTAAAATTATGCGTATAATAGATTTTGGTTATATTATATTTTATTACCACATGCATTATAAGGATTTATTGTTCATAAACATAATCGTTTCATTGATTAATTTTCAATTTAATGTTTATATCATTTTAAGGGTTTATTTCACAATATCTTTTCAACCGAAATTGTTTATAATTGTATTTAATACCATCCTTATTATTTATCTTGTTGGATTATTATTATTTTGACCATGTATAGTATAAAAATTAACTTCATGTTTTCATTTTGTATTCATTAACTTCTCATGGAAATATTCACTTTCTTGTGATCAATAGAAATTAAATTTCCTATAAATACTTATATTATACATCATATATATTTTTATTTCATAAATTGTATCTCATTTATACATATATTGTTTTACATTAATTTTTTTATTAAATAGTAAAATATTGATAAATATTTATCCATTAATCAATATATGTATCACCCCAAGATTCCACAGTATGCTTCTCTTTGAATAATACAATAACATGTGTTGTACGCAACTTCGAGTTCTAACACCCCGTAACCAATCAAACTAGCCATTATGAATAGAAGACCCAATTTTTAATTTTTTATAAATTTTATCTTTCAAAATGGACTTCATTTCTGGATTCTTAATATCGAATTTATCTTAAGGTGAATTTTTGGTATTTTTCTAAAAACTTTTAATTTTTGATGAATAGTGAAAAACACTGAGTTATAGTTTAAAACCAAATATTTATTCAAATATTTATTTATTTAATTTAATTTTATTTTAGGACAAAATAGATATATAATACCTATATAAGATCAATGTAATTCATTGGATTCAATTTATAATAATTTTAGATATATAAAAATTTTTATTGATCTTTTTACCGTCTTTTACCCACATTCTAGGAGCATTTGCAAATTTACATAAAACATAATTTGAACACTTTTGTGAGTTGAATTTCAAAAATCTGAGAGACACAGTTCATCTCAGTAAGAAATATTTGATTCAATAAGATAAAAATAATGTGTTGGTGAATATTAACTTTTTTAATTTTATTTACCACTATTAAAAGTAAAAAGGGTAATTAAGGGTAAAATTGATATTATAATTACCCTAACACATGTCCTAATTATATTGGAAAAGTATAATTCAACCAAAAAAACCATAGGAGTAAAATATGAACCTCTTTGGTCCACTTTGATTAAATTAGGTTATTTATTATTATTTTATTTAAAGTAGAGTTAAAAGAGTTAAAATCAAAGTTTAAAAACTAAATTTTTTTAAAATAGGATTATATATAGGATAAATTCGACTATAAATATTCAATAGAAATATAAAACTATTTCCTACATAATGGTATTTTATTTACAATTTTTCGACATTATATATTTAAATTTATTTATGACACAATGATGATACAATAATTAAAGTATTAGTAAAATATTAAAATTATTGATATTATAAATATCCCAATAAATGTAATTTGAGAATTTTTATTAATTAAACTATTTTTCTAGGTTAATATTACATGTTAGGGTTGGTTAGATGAATTTTTATTGAAGTAATAATTTTTTATGAATTTACCAAAAACAAAATACCAAATAGTGTAAAAATTGACATAAAAGTGTTTTTAAAACAAATATTATATTATTAATTGATATTTTATTCCTAAAAATCTAATAATCCACCAAAGGACATATATAATGAGAGTTAAATCATTAATTAACCACATGGGGTTCGCATGGAAGTATATAGTATGTTTGTTAACCATATAATATAAAAATACCAAGAGACGTGGTAAATGTCAAACTATTTAACTAAGAGTTAAATCTAAAAGATAAAGTTAATATAGTGACCAAACCTGTCTAAAACCTATTGGTTGGGTGGTTTTCGACCCATACCCACCTTAAAATTTAAATAATTCATTTTTTAGCCATTATAAACCTAAAATTATTTTATTATAAAACTATATTCCTAACCTTTCATAAGGTGCCCCTCACCCCCTTATAAATGGGCACTCCCCCTTCTCTCTAATTCACACCATAAAAGCTAATTGGATCGGCCAAAACCATCCCAAATACCCACTAAACTGTCTTATATTCGTCCTAGTGGCGTTCCTCTAGTTATAAAGTCATCTTAAGTAGCCCTTTTGATCAAATCAAAAAGAAGAACACGAAGAAAAGGTAAATATTTCACCACCTCTTTCAGGTTCCTTTCTTCTTCCACTTCCTCTTGCTTTGTTGTTTCCATTCTAAAATAATAACTCCAGTACCTTCTAGATATTGTGATTTTATTATGAATATGGTACATTCATATTCATTATTTTGTCAATCCTTTGAATTTCATGTCACCATATGTGCGTACGTACGGCTTACCGTCTCCCCATCGTGGTGTAATTGTTATTCATTACATTATTATTTGGATGTGTAAAATAATGATGTTTAATTGATGTAAAAAATAAATATAACATGATAATTAATCTTTTTATATGATATACCACCCAATTTTAAATTACTTTAATATCAAAATAATGATATTGTCGTTCGTGCGTACGTACAGATTACCGTCTCCATGAACGCGACGAGATTAATTCCCCATCGTATCCATTCAAGAATAATTTTCATTATATGATTAAAAATAATGAATAAAGACTTAATATCATTCTGAATATGAATAAGATACATCATATAGATTAAAAACATTACATATGAAACAAATCATATAATGGAAAATGAATCAGTTAACACCAGAAACGACGATAATACTAAGATATTATTAAAAAGGCAATGTTAAAAGATCATATATGATATCATATTAATGTATATGATTCATGTATAATTTAATAAATATTATTTCTCCTTTATAAAATAGGTTAACCTACCCTCTACCAAGGAAAATGACAAGGTAAGGGTTAATTTCACAATATCTTTATTATCCAAGGTTGTTTTTAAGTAAGTATCTACTAGGACCTCTTTATCATCCACATCCATGTTTCTCAAAAACATATTTCAAAACATTATTACTATTTTACAGACTGTGGTTTAATTTCATTTATAAACTTTTTTGACTTTTTATAAAATGTTTATAAAGTAATCATTCTGTCGTTTTCCAAACAAGGCCCTTTATAACCTTTTCGACAAAATTAAGGTAACAATGTCTTTTTTTAACATATATGAAGGGTGCAGCTATTTTCCACCGTTATAACATCGTCAAATATTCCCTGACAATATTATAAGCATATTTTCAAAATAATTGTTTTCTTTTACAATTATAATTACTTTTAAATGATTTCCAAATAAAATGAGATATTTCTAAAAAATATTGTTCTGATTTCATCTATGTCATCATCCTTTGATGGATTTTTAAGCTTAATTGAAGTTGATTTATTATGATACAAAAATTCCATATTTTATTGCATGTTTCGTGATATGGTTGACTGTGATGTGTTATTTTCACACCATTCATGGTTTATGGAGAATGTATTGACATTTCATATGCTTGTTTTAATATGAATGTTTATATTATGTTTGAACATTTTCATATGAGGAATTAATTTGACTTAGAAAGTGACGGATGGAGCCTGTTTTAGCTCCTCGACGCATCGGTAGGTCTCATGAGACAAACTAGTGTCTTGGAATAAGGCCTTAACAAAATCTTATTTGTAGTCTTGGCACAAGGCCTTGACTATGTGGTTATGAAAGTTTGGCATTATGCATTCCATCATTATGAAAGTGGCTATTGATATTGAATGTGATTATTTGACTAATAGAATATTCATGTGAGTAACTAAATGGAATTATTTGATTTTCTCTTTACCATGTAATGCTGAATTTCAAGTTTATGTGGCTTTTGTTTTAGTCTTATATATTGCCTTAAATTTTTATGCTTCTTTATGAAAGTTTATGCTATATTGTTATCCATACTGAGCATATGAGCTCACCCCTTTCTATGTTTTATTTTCCGCAGGATTCAAATACGTATTTTATTACTAACCTGCAGGAATAGTCTGAGGAGATATGAGTGTGGTCTATTGAAACAATGTTGTTGTAGTTTTTCATTTTATAATGTAATATAAAACATATTAATGTATCTAGTACTTCCAAGGCTACTAAACAAATTAGTCTTTCGAGACATGATCATTTGTGATCATGCCAATGTTATGTAATAATGCACCGACTCTAGGTAACTGGGGTTGGGGCATTGCAGTTGGTATCATAGGAAGTTTAGTACAAACCATGGAAACTAGATTTAGATAAACTCTGATTAGAGAACATATCCCAAAGATAGACTTTGAGGATTAGAATAGAAGAACATCCTATAATTTTTGTATTGTAGTGATTTTGTGATTTTTTCATGAAATACATCCCTATCTGGATACGAGCAGTTAGAGGCGGCTCTGACATAGATGTACCTATGGGTAAAACCCGAAGACACCGCTTTGATCTAGACTTGAATGGGAAATGGTGCACGACAACGGGCCTTGTTGCACTCTTGGTTATGACACTCTCTGGGGATATGATTCGGATAATTCAAATTTTTATTACAAACCATTATGAAGGTTTTATGAGTATATACAACCTTAAAGAAAACATTTTTATGATTATGGATTATATCCACAAGTTGTTCAATTTATGTTAAGTGTTTTACATGTTTGGATTTATGTATTGTGATTCATTAACTAATCTAATTTATGTTATTGTTTAGAAATGGAACCCAATGAAAGGAATGAAAACTTTATGAATAAACGCACTCCATATAGATATTTCCCTCCAACTCAATATAATTATAGTGGTGTTGGTGATGCAACTGGTGCGGATCATCTAATCACCATACTGGGAAAACTCAATCAAGTTATGAATAATAACCTTACCCGTATGGAGCACCCAGATCCGCAACATGGAGGATTAATGTTAGATCAATTCATGAGGCAACAACCACCAACATTAAATATGGGTAAAAATCCTATTTTAGCTGAGAAATTGATAAATTAATTAGAAAAAATATTTCACGCCATGGGGAGTAGTGAAAGGGAAAATGTTGTCATGACAGTTTACCACCTCACTAAAGATGCTGATCAATGGTGGTCATTGATTGAAAACACAAAGGAAGATCATGAAGTATCAAATATTGAAAGGAGGAAGTTTATTGAAATTTTCTTAGAAAAATACTTTCCTCATGACCATCGAGAAGATGTGGATATGAAATTTTTGAGTCTGAGGAAAATGGAGGATGAGAATGTTGAAAAGTATGGAGCTAACATTATAAGGTTAGCGAGGCATGCAGTAAGTTATATACTTAACCCAAGAAGTAATATTGATAATTTCTTTGATGGGTTAAAACCATTTCTCCATCAAGAATTTTTCTCACAATCCATCTCATCGTACGAAGATATTGTCACATTTTCTATTAGAACATAGAAAATTTCTCTAAGTATTATGACATTAATGTAAATCAAGAGAATAAGAGATCTGTTGAACACTCTGGAAATGGAAATAAGGGTAATAATGTAAAATTTTAATATACATCTTGCCTTAAATGTGGGAAGAAACATCATGGTACTTGCATGAAGGGAATGAGAGTCTGTTACATGTTTTGAAAAAATGGACACTAAGATTGTGATTGTAAGGGGAATAAAGAGACTGTCAATTTTGAATGCTACAATTGTAGAGAGAGTGAGAATTATGGAAATGAATGACCTATGTGTCAGGGGAACTTACCTCAACAAAGGCCAAGGGATCAAGGCCAATATTATGCTATCGGTACTCCTGAGGTTAAAACTCCAAAAGATGTGGTGGAAGGTAATTTAATGGTTTCCTCAAGTTTAGAAAATGAATTATTTGATTCTATATCATCACATTGTTTCAAATCTTCTCAGTCTTCTAAGAAAATTAGATATTTCCAATTTGATTTAACAAGGGAGTTATCAGTCAAAACACCTAAGGTATGTATCATTGCAACAAAGTTTTGTGAATGAGTCACCATTAGGGCATATAAATGTTCTTTCTATGCTGATCTTATCATCATAACTATGATTTAATTTGATATAATCCTTGGTATGGATTGGGTTTCAGACCATGATACAAAAAATATATTGTAAGAAGAAGCTTACTATTTTTGATAACGATGATAAATAACACCTTATCTTTAGAGTAGAAACGTCACCACCTAATTCTTATCTAAATCCACCCCAAGTAGATCAACTAAATTAAATTATTGGTGAGGAAGAGAATGAAACAACTATGGGTGATGAAAATAATGTTCAAATAGAGGATGTACCTATTCTGAAATAATATGTTGATGTGTTTCCATAAGATTTAACTGGACATCCTCCAGAATGAAAAATCATGTTTTCCATTGATGTAATTCCTGGATCAAAGCCCATATCGAAGAACCCTTATAGAATGGACACTATGGAATTAGTTTAACTAAAGAAACAACTAGAGGAATTGAGTAATAAGGTATTAATTCAACCTTCTGTTTCTCTATGGGAATCCCATGTCCTTTTTGTTAAGAATAATGATTTATCTATGAGGTTGTGCATTGACTATAGGGAGATCAATGCTATAACAATAATGTAAAAGTATCTCCTTCCTCGCATTTATGATTTATTTGACCAACTTCATAGATCTTAATACTTTTCAAAGATTGATCTTCAATCTGGATATCAATAGTAGTGTTTGAGGAAGGAAGACAATCTGAGAACAGCATTTTGAACCAAGTACGTGCATTACGATTTTACAGTAATGCCTTTTGGATTGACTAATGCACCCTCTATCTTCATGGATCTAATGAATAGAGTTTTCAAGGAATATCTTGATGAATTTTTATTGTTATTTATTGATGATATCTTGGTATACTCCAAAAGCTACAAGGATCATGAAAATCACTTGCGCATTACCCTGAAAACTCTCAGAAGAAATGAATTATATGGGAAGTTTAGATAGTGTGAATTCTGGAATCAAGAGATTTCTTTTCTTGGACATATCGTCTCTATGTATGTAATCTCTTTTGATCCTTCTAAGACCACATAAATCCAATAATGGCCAGCACCAATGAGTATAATCGATGTACACAGTTTTATTGGTTTAGCGGGTTATTATTGAAATTTCATCCATAATTGTTCCTGGTTGGATAACCCATTAACAAATCTCACAAGAAAAGGGGTTAAATTTGTCTGGACAAAAGAGTGTGAAGAATGTTTTGAAGAACTAAAGAAAAGATTAGTCACTGGTCCTATATTGACTCTACCATTTGGGAATGATGGGTTTGTTATTTATAGTGAAGCATCAAAGAAAGGACTTGGTTTTGTCCTTATGCATAATGATAGGTTTATTTCTTATTCATCATGATAGCTAAAAACTCATGAGAAAAACTATCCTAGTGATGATCTTGAGTTAGCAACTGTAATCATTTCATTGAATATTTGGAGACACAGTCACTATGGTGAAAAATGTGAGATATATACAGATCACAAGAGTTTGATGTATATTTTCTCATAGAAAGAACTCAACATGTTGAAATGGAGATGGCTTGAACTACTCAAGGATTATTATTTCACTATACACTACCACCCAGGGAAGGAAAATAAGGTGGAATATTCATTGATCAGAAAAGATAATGGAGTTTGGAACAAGATGAGACTTTAAAGGGATCCTCTTTTCATGGATCTATTAAATATTGATTGGGTATAACCATGGAATTTGAAACATCAATTCTTTTTCAAATGGTTTCCAAACCATATTTACTAGAAAGTATAAAAAAAATTCAGGTTGATGATGAGGAGTTTCAGAAGAAAATTAAAGCTTTGAATGATGGGAGATTGAGTGACTTCGTATATGAAGATGGAATTTTGAAATTTGGGAAAATACATGGTGTTCCTGATATAACTGGTCTAAAAAGATAATTTTTGGATGATGCTCATAGCTCTAATTTTACTATTCACACTGGGAGCAACAAAATGTTCAGAGATTTGAAGGAACATTTTTGATGGGACAACATGAAGACAGAGATTTCTGATTTTGTGTCAAGATGTATGGGTTTTCAACAAGTGAAAGATAGGAAGAAATAGCCTGGAGGTGTCATGCAACCTCTTCCCATACCGGATTGGAAATGGGATAATATTTTGATGGACATTTTCAGTGGACTACCAAAGACTCCTAGAAGTGATGTTGCAATATGGTTCATTGTTGATCATCTTACCAAGTCAACACATTTTCTTACTATAAGAGACGACTTACCAGTTGAACATTTAGGTAAACTATATATTAACAAAGTTGTAGGACTTCATGGAGTACCCCTATCGATTGTTTCTGATCGTGATCCACGTTTTACATCAAGATTCTAGAAAAGTCTCCAGAAAGCCTTGGATACTGAACATTGTTTGAGCACTGCCTACCACCCCCAAACTGATTGAAAATCAAAAGAGACTATTCATTCCATAGAAGTCATGTTGAGATCATGCTCACTTGACATTCAAGGTATGTGGGATCAATATATACCTTTGGTAGAATTATCTTATAACAATAGATTCCATTCAAGTACTCAGATGGCACTATATGAAGCGTTATACAGAAGGATATGTCACACACAGACATTTTGGAATGATGTTGGTGAATGAAAACTCGTAGACCAATAACTTGTGAAGGAAACAATGGAAAAAGTGAAGGTAACACAAACCCACATCAATGCAGCTCAAAGTATGCAGAAGATATTTATCGATAACCAAATGAAGGATTTGGAATTTTAAAGTATGAGATCATGTTTTCTTGAAAGTTTATCCAGGGAAGGGTGTTATAAATTTTAGTAATAAGGGTAAATTATGCCCCAGGTACATTGGACGTTTTGAAATTCTAGAACGAATTGGGGATGTAGCATACCGTTTTGGCAATGCCGCCAATTCTCTCCAAAGTTCATGATGTGTTCCACGTATCACTGTTGAGAAAATACATGCCTGGCCTTACACTTGTACTCACCTATGAGGAATTAGAACTGGAACCTGATCTATCTTATTGCGAAGATCCTGTCAAGATTCTTGACACAAGAGAACAAGTGTTGTGAAACCAGATGACTCATATGGTAAATTTTCTATGGAGAAACCATAATATGGAAGAGGCAATGTGGAAACCCAAGGAAAATATGATGAAGAACCAACCAAGCCATTTTATTGCAGTAATATTCAAGAAATTCCAAGGAAGAAATTATTTAAAGGAGAGGAGAATGTAACACCTCAAGCTTCCATGGTATGCTTCTCTTTGAATAATACTATAGTGTGTGTTGTATGCAAATTCGATTTATAACACACCATAACCAATCAAACTAGCCTTTATGAATATTAATACCAATATTTTGAAATTTTATAAATTTTATCATTAAAAATGGACTTCATTTTTCGATTTGGAATATCGATATTAGCTTAGGGTGTATTTTTGGTATTTTTCTAAAAACATTCAATTTTTGATGAATAGTGAAAAACACTTAGTTATAGTATAAAACCAAATATTTATTTAAATAAATATTTATTTATTTTAAATTTATTTCAGGTCAAAATATATACATAATACCTATATAATTTCAATGTAATTCATTGGAGTCAGTTTATAATAATGGTAGATATATAAAAAATTTATTGAACTTTTTACAGTCTTTTACCCACCTCTTAGGAGCATTTGCAAATTAACATAAAACATAATTTTACAGCTTCTATGAATGGAATTTCAAAAATCCGAGAGACATGGTCGATATCAGTCAGTAAAATGTTTTTCAATAACATGAAAATAATTTTTCATGAAAAGAAACTCTTTACTTTTACTCACAACTGTTAAAAGTAAATAGGATAATTAAGGGTAAAAATGATATTATTATTAACCTAACACATGTTTTAATTCTATTGGATAAGTATAATTCGACCAAAAAAACTTTAGTAATAAATTATGAATCTCTTTGGTCCACTTGGATTAGATTCGGACATTTATTATTAATTTATTTAAAGAAGAGTTAAAAGAGTTAAAATGAAAGTTTAATAACTAAAAAATTTCTAATGTAGGGTCATATATAAGATAAATTTGATAATTAATATTAATTAGAAAGATAAAAATATTTCCTACATAATGGTATTTTATTTGTAATATTTAGACATCATCTAATTAAATTTATTTATGACACAATGATGATGCATTAATTACCGTATAACTAAAATATTAAAATAATCGATATTATAAAAATACAAATAAATTTAATCTGAAACATTTTATGAATGAGATTAACTTTATAGGTTAATATGACATGTTATAGTTGGTTAGATGAATTTTTTTCAAAGTAATAATGCTGTTATTATTTTTGAGAAAACAATATACCAAATAGTGTTAAAATTGACATAAAAGAGTTTTTAAAACAAATATTATATTATTAATTGATATTCAATTCCAAAAAATCTATGATTCGGTAAAGGACTTATATAATGATAGGTGTATAATTAATAAACCACTTGGGGTTCTCTTGGAAGTATATAGTATGTTTAATAACTATATAATATAATAATACAAAGAGAAATGGTAAATGTCAAACTACTTAACTAAGAGGTAAATCTATAAGATAAAGTTAATATAGTGACCCAAACCTGCCTAAAAACAATAGGTTGAGTGTTTTACCAACCCATAGCCATCTTAAAATTTAAATAATTCATTTCAAAGCCATTAGAACCCGAAAAGTATTTTATTATAAAATAATATTCCTAGCTTTTCATAAGGTTCCCCTCACCCCTGTATAAAAGGGCACTCCACCTTCTCTATAATTCACACCATCAAAGATAATTGGATCCACCAACCCCTGACCAAATACCCTCCCAACTATAATCTATTCATCCTAGAGGCCTTCCTTTATTCAGAAAGCCATCCTAAGGAACACTTTTGATCAAATGAAAAGAAAGAACTTGAGGAAGAGGTAAATATTTCATCGCCACTTTCAAGTTCCTTTCTTCTTACACATCCTCATTATTTGTAGATTCCATTCTCAAATAATAACTTCAGTATATTAAATATAATGTGATATTATGATGAATATGGTAAAACAATATTCATTATTCTATACATCCTTTTAATGACATTTCACCATATGTGCGTACGTAGGGCTTACCGTTTCCACGTCGTGGTGTATTTATTATTCAATACATTGATACTTTGATGGGTATCATAATGAAGAGTAATTTAATTAAATAATAAATATAACAAGATAAATATTCTTTATATATGATATAACACCCAATTATATATTATTTTAATATCAAAAGAATGATATGGTCTCTCATGCGTACATACGGATTACCATCTCCACGAACGTGATGAGATTCATTCTCCATCGTATACATTCAAGATTAATTTTCATTAGATGATTAAAAATAATGTATAAAGACTTAATATCTTTAGGAATTTTATTTATACACATCCTATCCACAACAAACATTACTTAAGAAACAAAGAATATAAAGTAAAATGAATCAGTTAACACCCAAAACGATGATAATACTAAGATATTATTAACAATGAAATGTTAAAAGATCATATATGATATCATATTAATGTATATGATTCTTGTATAATTTAATATCAATTATTTAACCACTATACAAGATTTTAATCTACCCTTGACCAAGGAAGTTTACAAGGTAAGGGTTAATTTCACAATCTCTTTATTATCCGAGGTTGTTTTTAAGTAAGTATCTACTGGGACCTCTTAATCATCCACATCCTTGATTCTTAAAAACATATTTCAAAACATTATTAATATTTTATAAGATATTGGATAAGTAATTTTTACCCTTCTTTGGATTTTTATAAGATGTTTATAATGTAATCTTTTTCATTGTTTTCCAAACAAGGTCCTTGATAACCTTTTCGACAAAATTAAGGTACGAATGTCTTTTTTTAACTTATACGGCGGGGACATCTATTTTCCTCCGTTATAACGTCCTCAAAGCTTCCCTTAAAATATTATAAGAATATTTTCAAAATAAATGTTTTCTTTTATAATTCTATGACTTGTAAATGATTCCAAAATAGAAAGAGATATTTCTCTAAAAAAATATTTTGATTTCATCTATGTCAACATCCATTGATGAATTTTTATGCTTAATTGAAGTTGATTTATTATGATACATAACTTCCAAATTTTATTGAAGGTTTTTTTATATGTTTTACTGTGTATGTGTTATTTTCACACTATTCATGGTTTATGGAGAATGTATTTACATTTCGTATGCTAGTTTTAATATGAATGTTTATATTATGTTTGAACCTTTTCTTATGAGGAATTCATTGGACATAGTAGGTGATGGGTGGAGCCCGCTATAGCTCCTTGATGCATCGATGGGTCTCATGAGACAATCTAGTGTCTTGGAACAAGGCCTTGACAAAATATTATTTGTAGTCTTTGCACAGGGCATTGACTATGTTGTTATGAAAGTTTGGCATTATGCATTCCATCATTATGAAAGTCACTTTTGATATTGCAAGTGATTATTTGACTAGTACAATATTCATGTGAGTAATTAAATTGAATTATTTAATTTTTTCTTATCTATATTATTCTAAAATTCATGTTTAAAAGGATTTAGTTTTAGAATTATACATTTCATTAAATATTTATGCTTATTTATGAAGGTTTCTGTTATATTTTTATCCTTACTGATCATCCAAGATCACCCCTTTCTATGTTTTATTTTTCCCAGGATGTGAATAAGTATTTAATGACTGACATATAGGGATAGTCTGAGGGGATATGACTGTGGTCTATGGAAACAATGTTATTGTAGTTTTTCATTTTATAATTTAATGTAAAACTTATGAATGTATCTTGTACATCCAAGGAAACTAAACTAATCGGTCTTTCGAGACACGATCTTTTGTGATCTTGCCAATGTTATATAGTAATGCACTGACTCTGGGTAAGTAGGGTTGGGCGTTGCAATTTAGATATTTTAGGTAAAAAAATTATCGAATCATAAAATAAATCCATTATTATATATATATAATCAATTCTTTGGACCTGAAGTGATGGGTGTGGACCGATATTACATATCACGTTAATTAATTGGTATATATCATGAGTAAAATTTATTAATATTTAATTAAATTGGATTTTACCTTTATTTTATAAAATATTTTGAAAGGTACTTATGGTAGAGGTATCATATTCCAAATACATGACATCCAATAATTAAGAATTTCTTGCATTAAGAGTTCAATTATTTTCATCTAGGAGATTTTAACTATGATATAATCTATGGAAGCATTTCATTTTTATTTTATTGATTAAATGGCCTGATTTTTCAGTTATTTATATTTCCATATTTATTATCCCATTTCTAGTTACATAATTGGTGTGTATGCTTAATTATTTTTCTTTCTATATTGATTATTCCTTTTAGAGTTATTTATAAGATATGCGAGTTTAGTAATTTATATTTGAAAATTATTTATACCTTATCTATTTATTAAAACAAAACATTCTCTCATTTATTTAGCTTTCTATAGTTATTTTTTTATATTTATTAAATACATTTTACATTTTACAAAACCATTAATGATTATTTAATCTCACACTTATTTTGTTTCCATTCCCCCGGATTCCATAATGTGTACTATGTTTAATTTTCAATGATATTTTATAGGTAATAATGTAATTATCCAAAAAAATATCATTCTATTTGTGTATTCAATAGTAATTTAAGAATAAGTATATAACTAGTTTAACAAGACTACTAAAGTATGTCGTCATTCACAATGTAATTCCTTGTATCTCATGAAAATGTATTAATGTAAGACAATTACTCAAAACAACTAGGTTTGCGGTCACAACTATAATGTTAATAAAGGACGAGGAAACTGAATTTTTTGGGGATATGGATTATTTCAAAATAAAAAATAATAATTTTATGGTGATCTTTGTAAATAAGGAAAATAAAAGAAAGTTAGAGGAGAACTATAATTCACATAATGAAACTGAGGTTTGGAGTAGGAGTGATAATATGAAGAACTCTCTATTAAAAGTTAAAAATTAGGATATAATATTATTTAAAAGTTAAGATCAATGGGTATCGAGGTTAAAGGAATAAGTGGATTAACAACCACCAATGTTGTTGATGCTTGAAGAATAAGAATTTATGTAAAGATACTGAAACTGACATTAGATTAGGTGATATATGTGTCAATAGATTCAATATTTTAGGAGTTTTTAGACCATTTAAGATCACATGAGGTTATATTTAGTAGTCAAGACAAATGAGAAATTCATTGTGTGATTTGAGTAGTTAATTTGCATAGATATCAATGATAAAGCACTTTTTATAAATACAAGTTTTCATTTGAAGACCTAATGTTTAGAAGAAGAAGATTGGTCTTGTTGATACAAAATAATATTAATCATAAATAATGAATATGGATATAAAGAACAAAATATTTATATGCATGGTGTGAATTCATAGAACCTATGAGGATCCTGGTACAGAAGGTGATAATAGAGTGACTATGTGAATATAGTGTGAAGAAATTAGGTTGAAATCAAGTGAGATATTGAAAAGTGTATGTGTGGAATGAAATGAATCCATTTTATTCAAAAAATTTATTATTGTAGGTAATCCTCAATAGGTGTGAATAACCAATCAAGGTATGGGGTTTGATTTTTGGATCGAACCACATTGTTGATTTATTCCTTTACTTATTGGATTATCTAGGGTGAGTTTGTGAGGCATTGCGAAGAGTGGATTTATACTAGAAGAATTTTATTGTGTGTAATTGAAAATAATAATTAGTAAATGTTTTATGTGACTACTAATTCACCCTCCCTTATTAGTAGTGCATTAATCCATGTGGCATTTCAACTGGTTTCTGAGAAAACATTGGGACCCTTAAAAAAGAACTTATTTTTTTAGACCATTATATATATATGATTTATTGATTCTATTTTAATTTAAAAGGAAAATACATGAATATTTATATATTTTTTCTAATTACTGAACTATTTAATGGTGTAAAAACCCAAAAAACAAACACAACCTAATTCAATTCACCAAAGAATAGTAGAAACCATAAAACTGACCTTAATAATGTTAGGTTAATTTTATTACGTTTATTTGGGTAAGATCAAGTGGTTGGATTTTTATTTTTTAGTTGGATTGACTTGACTCACCCTCTCCAAGTACAAAAACAAATTCTTCCCGGAATTTTAATATTTTTTGAAAAAACTAACTTGATATAAGTAATTCTTTATAGGGAAAATATTACTCTATTATGAATACCATAGTTTTATTGTGAAAACGTTTGTTTTATTTATTGTTGATATAAAGAAAATTCAATAATTAATATAGAAAATATGTTCATATGGTAAAGATGAATTCTCATAGAAGCTCATTTTTGTGATTTTTAGAATGAATGAATATTTATAGAATTTAAATCATAATTACATCAGGAAAATAAGTTTAGTTGGACATAAAACATGTGATTTATAATACATATATTCCCAAAATATATAATTTAAAAAGATAACACTCTAGATAAAAGTTGAGATAAAAGTATTAAATAGTTTTGGAAGTTTAAACCCTAAATAAGAGTAGTGTCTTGAAATAATTTCAAAAGGTAACACTGTTGGAGGTGAGTTTTTTTCAGTAAGTAATAGAATTTATACAATTTCATTTAAATATAAGCATCTTAGGGGCTTCCTTATATATCTGATGATTGATGAGCTAAAATAAGATAAATATTTCTGAGTGTTGAATGTGAATAAAGGTTCTTCTGCAAGAACAAACTACTATTGTTTTGGAACATTTATTTTATAAGGATGTTGAATGTAATTTTATAAATAAATGATATTTCTATAAAAACGAAATTTCATTAGAATAAGGGGAAAATAAATTAATAAATGAATAATATATATATTTATAGTTACAGATTAAATTATAGAAAAAAAGGATTCCAAAATTTTCATCTAAAATTCATACTTACAAAAGTTACACATGTTGAAAATAAATTTATAGAAGTACTGGGAATACATTCACATTTGGTGATGAATTATAGAAGCATTTGTTTAGAATATGTTCATATTTATGATAACAAAGTAGTAATTTTTAAATCTATTATCTAGAAGTCATCTCCTTAGTATAGAATGTTGAGAAAAAGTTAATAGAGAAAACTAATAATGAATACTAATGTGTGTTTAGATGATTCAGGATTTTGGAATGAATTTTAGATCATGGGGAATTGGGCTGGAAAAAACTAATATGAAATAATGTAAGTCAACACCTTTTAATTCAGATGTTACATAACTATATAAGAGATGATCTGGATGCTTAATTTCACCAAATATTAATAAAACATATTTCAATGGAAAATTAAGTGTTAATTTACTATTACATAAATTGAAATTTATTAGGAGGAATAAAAAATATCGAGAATATGTTTGAAAATTCATATTATGTTATATTTATATTTTAATGTCATAAAAATCATAATAGTTTAAAAAAATTATTCATGATGATTTTCGAATATGGAATATCCCTGAGACTAAAGGTGAGGTATCTAGAAAATAAAATATTATATATAAGGTTAAAGTATTAATTTAGACCCTCTTATGAATATAAAAAGCATCATGTATCAATATATGATCCCAAATGTAGAAGAATATTTTGAAAAAGGATAATCTTGATGTTGAAGTATGCATTGAATATTATTAAAGTGAAAATTATTTACCGATAGGAAATATTGACTCTAGAATATATAGAGTTATAAAATAATGATATGGATATAGTTTGAAATGATGTTTTGGATGATTAAAAGTTAATTTCCATAAGTTTGGAAGATGGGTAAAATAAATCTTGAGATGATCAGAAGATGGGAAGATTAGTTTTTTAAATGTAGATTGAGAATTCATCTTTCAATCTCCGAAAGATATATTAGAGATATAAAAGCATAATTTTAGATGATAAATATATTCCTCACACTTAGTTCAGATATACAAAGGCTGTGTAAGAATTAAATGAATGATTCAGAAGAAGGATGCATAGAAATTTGAGACAAGAGAGAAATTATCATGAATGATAGAATAAAATCGTGTGCATTCATGGTGATTATGGATGCTATATTTTACAAACCCATCAACATTAATGACCATAAGGGGATGTATTATTTGAATTCATTAAGGGTTTTATGAAGGGTCAATTTTTCATAAAAATGTGGCATAATCATATCATTAAATATGTTAAATATTTTTTAAGGTAATTAAGTGCTTCATTCTTTTATAAGGATTACATTAAAGTAGTCATTGCGAGAAAACATTTTAAAAAATTATTTTGTGAATATATTTCCATAAGTTAATAGCTTCATGAAATTTGATAATCTAGACTAAAATTTAAAAATAATTTATGGAACAAGAACTTACAATTTTAATGAATATTTTTCTCAATATTATGAATGTTAGTCAACCAAAATCTAGTGATTCTAGCTGACACGTTCCTGAGGAACTATTGAGTCAATAATTTTAGTAAGGAAAAAAATTGTATCTTTTGTATATCAAAAGAATTATTAGTAGAGATATCTTAAAAGAAAATGGATTATTCAGATAGATAAAATTCATAAATTTATTTGATTCATAAGTTATATCTACCAAATATTCATAAAGTTGAGTAATAAGAAAACATGAAAAAACATACCAAATCATGAGTTAATCATTCAGGGGTCGATGATCAGGAGGATAATTTTTTTAATTTATGGGAATTAAAAGACGTTCTATTGATGAAAATGATCTTACATTGTGGTGAAGCGTTATCCAAAATAATATTAAAGATAATTTTTATAAGACTAGAAAGAGAAACATTTTAATATATAGGGTAAATATAAATAACCTGTAGGAAGATATAACTATTGGTTGATGACACTTGTAATAGTTGATTAAAATAATAGAAAATATATGTATTTAACTGTACCCAAAAAAATCAAGGATTATATTCTCACATTGGGATCAAAACATGTAAATATAAAATTTATTATGGTCTATTTAATTTTTGTATTACATATGGTGTGAATATCTTAGTGAATTTATGGAACCATTCAAAATAATAATTGAAAATTCTTCAATTGAAAAGAGGTTTAATGTTATGTACAATTAAATTTATAAAAAAAATTATGATAATTTACCCATACCGTGACTGCATAATCTATCAGGCACTTTAATTATTATCATAGCATAAGGTTACACCTATAATTAAAAGTATTTGTTTATTCTAGTTGTTTTTATTTGTTAACCATGATGTTTTATTTCAGATAAGTTAGTGATATGTTTCTATATGAGAATAAAAGTGATATTTTCATCAATACCAATATATAAATATATTGGTTCTACAAAAAAATTAGAGAATATAAATAGGGAGGGGGTAATAAATTATATAATTTTACTCATATTAATAATGGAGAAAAGTGATTCACTATTGGTTAAGAGTAATCAGTATAGTGATATTACTATCACAACAAGTGATAATTATCTTCTTGGATAATCACATTTAGATCATAAATATTTTGAGAAAATTGTATTAATTTTTTTTACTTTTAAGTTAATGATTAATAGATAAATATTCATATTAAGGTAAATACATATATACTTATATATTTCAAGGGCCTATTGAATAAATAATAAATTATTTATATGGATGGAGATTATATGGAAAGGAATTATAGAATATGGTGAAAAATTATAGCAATATCATCAATGTTATATAATCCAAGGAATTGTTTTTATGTTTATATACGGAACAAACCTTAACTAAAAAATATTTACAATAAAATTATTGAAGAGGTTTTTGAGGTAATAAAAGAGAGAACCATTATTTAAAAGAAACTCATAATTCTACTATCAGTTTCATAGATGTTCAATTTCAAATAAAAGACATACGAAATACGGACCCTGATAATTATTCATAATAAACTACCAATATGTTTGAGGATAATATATAAAATAATAAATGTAAATGAGAAGAAAATTTTAAATTATTTCAACATGATAAGATTACCCTGAGAATTAAGGCTCTTCAAATAGAAGGTAAACTGAAAAATATTTAAGATACACAAGCTGAGACTTCCCAGGATTCCACGAAAAGAAAGTATTTCATGATTTTTTTAATAATATTATAAAATATAAAAATTATCACATTATTAGAAACATGTTGTTGGTATCATTTAATAATTTATCTACTCTATGTTTATTAAAAAATGTTACCCTTTCCCTATAAAAAATATTTTTTTACTAATGAGGTTTAATCTACTATTCATAGATACAATCAATATTTTTGTAATCATGGCTGATAAAATGATAAGAAACTCACCACTGCATCAATGGTTAATGTGGGAAATATCATTAAAAATGACTCACAGAAAATTTAAAATTAAGGGTGTTTTTGTCTCAAAATGATAAGAATATAATTTTTTCCATACATACATCGGAAGAAAATGATAATGTATTATTGGTCATCACTAGTTATGAAGAATACTATTATATCAATAAATTAAATATATGAATAAATAAATAATCTCTATAATCTAAAAGAGGAATGTACTAATAGGTAATAGATCTATAGTGATGATAAATCCAATTGTGTAGCATAAATTAAAAAAAAACAAGTTGAATATTTGCATTAAAAATAGATTTGGAAATATGGGAAATACCTATAAAATTTGTAAAAAATGTGGTCATTGTAGTAATGATTTATGTTATAAATATAAAAATAACGATTCATATGTTTTAAGTGAAATAATGAAACACATCCTAAATAATTATCAAATAAAAGTATGTGAGTTTACATTGGGGCTTGATCGAAAGAAAATTATTGAATACATAATACCCAATAAGAATTTTATGAATGATGGTGCACCAATGATGATATGATTATTCTATAAGAGAGAATTTCACATAATGGAAATTTGTAAATTGGCCATGTACAAAAAAGCTAGATGAGTAATGTTGTGGATAAATGTATAATCAATCCACGAAATAAAAAAATATTTTTTTAGGTGAAGGAATCCAATAAAAATAAAATTAGAAGCTTCCAAAGAAGGCTGATTTACATTATATTTTGTAAAATAAGGATTTCATTGAGAATAAGTGAGAAAATGTGAATAAGGTCAAAATTTAATATAAAAGTTATTAATAAAAGCAATATGGATAATAGAAAAAAAAGATTTTTTGAGAGAGAAAGTAAAAACAAAATTGGGTATATCATGTGCCAAGAATATTTCTGTGAAAGAGACTTAACCAAATAAGAATAATGAGCATGTTCCCCATGATTCCATGACAATATAGAATTTATATTTAAAAATGAAAAATATGATAAATCAATAACAAAATAATGAGTGTTTTTTAAAATTATGTGAAAAATATAATTTCAAATAAGGATAAATTTGAAAAGAAAAAGAAGACCATACAGTCTATAAATTTTCATGTCTGTAATATTGATGGATGATATAGAGTGAAGAGTTCTCACATAATTGGGGTAGAAAATAAAAATTGTTCTAGGTTGATATGAAACTTTTAACATTTTTTCTCTCATTAGGTTGATATGATGACCCATCTTATTATCATATATATTATTTCGATTTCTATATATAAGGGATTTAAAATGATTCATGTGTCCATGGGGATACAATAAATAATTACAGTTGTAAAAGTCATACAACTAATTATAAGATATCTATTATGGATTAAGACATTTCAATTAATATAACCCAAAAGATTTAATTTGTTTTTAACCATGATGAAGAAGAGGATAGAATTTACCACTTGATGGGGAGATGTTTTGAATAATTTTTATTTATCTATATATCATGAAAACATAAATTCTACTAGGTGTTTGATCTGAAAATTCCATGTATTTAATAATTTTTTGTAAAATGGCCTAAATTTAGGAAAACTATAATATTGGAATTTTGAACTCAATGATTCCATATAATGAGATTTTAAGTATTTAAACTCTATAAATTTAATTTTTTTCATTAATGAGTTATATTGTCCATATTCTCAAATCTTATTTGAAACAAAATATGACTAAAGTGGAGAGATTAGTTATTTGATGACCAAAGAAAAGTATCTTGAAATAGTATAAACATGAACTTGTTTAAATTATATTAATATATTATTTGTTTTATATATATTATATATTTTTAAAACCTTTTAATCAATACTTTATGGAAGACTTATTAGATGATATTAAGAGTTAGACAATATTATACACACCTTTGATGCATAAGTTGATCTCTCTATCTTTCATCACTCAGAATTTTTCAGACTCTACTAAATTTTATTGTTTTTCAGATAATTACTTAAACAAATGGGCCATCCTTCTAATATGTCTATCAATATTTAATTTCAATAAATATTTTTTATAATTTTATATTCATGAAATTTCAAGTCATTATTAGAGTATGGAAGTATTTTAATTTTCTCTCACTAAAATATTCTCAAAATAATTAAATAAAAGAGTCTTTGTATTTATTATATATAATAGATATGAAAACATGAAAATAGTATAGTGAAAATTATAATCATATAGACATCATAATTTAAATGTATATTGACAATAAATCCAAATGGGGAGATTGAAGAACTCAGATGGATTGTGATGAAGAGTGATGTGTTTTTTGTCAATGTGAAGAAATGATAATGAGGGGTAATGTGAATATTTTTTATAGGTAAATATGAATTACATAAAAAAATTATCCTTTTGATTATTATCATAAAGGAATATGATTTGAATATAAGTATCACATAGGTGAAGAAAACAAGTTGATATATATATAAAACAAATGATTTTGAAGATAAGTGATATGGAATATGTTAGTTTGGAAGCTAACACTTAAGAAAAGTTAAAATGGAAATGTGATAGGAGATATGGAAGTTAACACTTAATATACAAGTAATGTATGAGTCTAATTATGTAAGGAAACAATATAGTAAGATAGTGTGTTTATGGATGTAATGGAATTAATATTTTTTCATATCATTATATGGATCTTTGGGAGAATCTAAACATTGTTGAAGAATCTCTACTAGTGAAGGTTAAGAACAGTTTTTTAGGAAGCGCCGACTACTATAGTTAGTAAGTGAATTATAGTTTGTTTTAAATACATGATATCTATATAGTTATAGAATTTCATCAAAATAAGGGAAGTATAAGTTTAGATTGAGATAATGAAGAAATTTAGAGATATATTATAGGTTGTAGGAATTGTTATTTTGGAATGCTGTTAGAGATACTAGATTGTATGACTATACTAAGATAGTAGTGGTTGACCAGTATTGACTTTTCTTTTTTAATGTTTCTTATATTTAATGAAATAAATCACTAAATGTTGATATTTAATGTCTCTCATAGCATAATATTATTCTCCCAACATTACATAGAAATGCATAAAATAAATATAATAGCAGACACAAAAATGTTTATAATCCTCAACCACAGTGTGCGATCCCACTCAATACTACATCCTATTCTATTATAGAAATAAATACTAAAATATATGTCAATCACAATCTAATAATTGGTGTTAATGAATCAAAATTCACTTATAGTTTTTCAGCATCTTTCTACAACCATTACATAGATTCGATCATGTCACACTCAGACTCCCACTAGTTACAATTTGTGGTAACATATTACATCATTTTCTTATTCGACATCTTATATTTTTATTCCATAACCACAAAATCTATTTCACCAAGAAATATATTTCTCTATAATTCAATTTAACTTCAACCATCTATTTCATATACCCATATTAGTATATCATAAATTTTATTTAGAATAAAAATTAAAGAGCCATACATATTTCACTATTTTGATCTTCATTCCCATTACTCATTAAAGAATGACACATGGGTCTACTCCCCACATTATAATTCAAATACCCAAACATACCTTATATTCTTTCTTAGAATAAAAAAGTATCTATATCCATCAGATCTCGTAAAAATGTATCTATGTACATTATAAATACCCAATAGATACACTTCAGTTAGCTATCTTAACACAACTGAAAAATATGTTCATTCATTATCGATGTGAATAATATAGTTTCAACACAACCATTCTCAAAACATATCTATTACATTCAGAACACTCAAATTGGATCACTAAATATTTCTAATGTGATTTTAGAAATAGAAGAGTGTTAAATTATTATCAAACTTATATTCAATATTTAATATTTATAACTTATTCACCAAAAAATTCATATTCAAGTCAGCTTATCTTAATTTGGATGATCTCACAAAATAACATATTCTTTGTCTTGTGGATAATATGTAATCTTTATATTTCTAAAATTATAGTTGAATTTGGATATTTTGACCACTTGTGAATATGTTTAGCATCATGTAGTTCTATTTATTAAGAATATTTAATTTCTTGAAGCTAGATTTTTCACCCATAAGAATCTAGAAAATTTACTATATATTGAATTCTTAAACATTCCATTAAAAGTATTACACAGTGTGAGGAATTTTGATAAAATTATTATTTTATGTTAGATAATTATGTTTTTCACTTCAAAGTCATACTCTTAAAGTCTTATGTTAGGAACCAAATGATTATATTCAGAGAAAGACTTATATTCAATATATAAAATCCATATTCTTAGCTCAAAGAGTCTTACGGTATATGCCACTTAGATTTTGGGGCCTTATCTCAATGTATTACATTTTTAGTACATACATTCATTAGAGACAGAAAACAATTACTCTAGGGATCAATATGATTAAACAAGGGCCTTTTTCAAATTTCATAAAAATCTCCAGACTTTACAGGTCGACATATAAATTTCTAAAAATATTTTGTAAACATTATCAAGATCACTCCATCCATTTTCACCAATCCTAGAAACATTTCAATCATCCTCAACATCATATCAAAATCAATAAATTATTCAAACAAATGTTACGAAAAATATTTAAAGAAATAACAACATCATCCAAAAATCCAAGGCCACTTTAATATCCCCCTTTTGGATTCATTGGTTTTTATTCAAATATTTTGAATATACTCAAAACTATTTTAGAACTCATAAAATCTCATGAGAATCATACATTCACATTCTCTCTCGAATAATAAATTTATCAAACTACACTACCATATAAGGTAATTATTTAAGGGAATATCATCAATATGTGATAATAATGTGTGGGAGAATGACTCAAATTATATCCTCATAAATTCATGGAACCCCCCATTACATTTGGTTCATTTTCTCAATGCCAAAAATCTCCCCAATATATCAATATTCATATATATATATATAGATAACCAAGTAGTGAAAAACCTCCATTCAAGACTTATGCCACTATTTATTCCCCTTGGTCAATATAATAACAACCCCGTGTGATTGGTTGTAGGGGTTATGTGCCTCACACATTTTTAAGTGATATGGGAACTTTAAAGAATATATTTCAGCCTCAACTAAAGGAACATAACATTTTCTTAATTCTATGGTAAATAGGTATTCCACTTGTTCCCTAGTTCCAAAAAGCTCAAGTATAGCGTCACTATTTATAAACTATAATTTGAATAAATGATACCTAAGATCATTTGTTTTAGATACCAAGTGATTATTTGGATTCTTAGAATGATCTATAGCACTTTTATTGTCAATTAAATGAATATTGGCTGGTCAACTTTAAATCTCATATCATCCAACTAAAACTATATACAAATAATCTATGTTTAGGCCTATATTATATAAATATTGTTGATTTTAATTATGTTTAATACCACTTAAATATTATTCATACTATGTTAGGACACAAAACTATCACCAATAAAAAAATGTGCTACCGGAGGTGCATTTTAATTCAACACAATCACCAGAATAATCATAAATAGTAAAGCTTTGCATGATATAGTCTGAACTAGATATCTATAGCAAGGTAAAATGAAATATAATTTTAATTTAAATGATGATTCACTAGGATAATAGTTGGTGGGACTCATTTTTATAACTATAAAATCACTTCTATAATGTTTTAGTGAAAAACATTTCAGTCTTTGACATGGTAAGGTATAGATGATTTCCAATCAATTTTTAATAGCCTCTTTCATTTAAATTTTTTTCAACTTCATCAATTTTTAGTTCGGTTATGACCAATATAAGAGTAGAGAAATATTTATATTGATTCATTTGAAACTTATTCAGTAATACCCTGGAGTATATTTCTTGATATATTCAAAATTTATCATGACCTTGTTTTATTTGTAACTACATAATGTAATATATCTCACCCAACATGGATATTTTGAAATAACTATTCATATCATCACAAAATTCCTCATATAGAGACTCCTTATCATATTTATATATGATGTTGTTGATATATATTATAGAAATAGGAGAACATGTAGATAGATACATTAAATAAAGATCATTATCAATCATCCCCATTGAAAACTCTATGCTTCTTATGTATCCATCAAGCATTGTATACCGGGCATAGGGGGTATTTTACACCATAAAAATTCATCAGGACCATTCATACTATTCTCCATTATTTATTGAGGATTAATATTTTAGGTTGTTCAATGTTCACCTCAACTTGTAACTAACTATTTAAAAAAATATTTCACATCCATTTGATAGATCTTGTATCTTTTGTGTGATGTCACTACCAAAAACATTATGGTGGGATCAAACCTTTGTATGGGTGAATTTGTTTTTTCAATGATAATACCTTTTATCTGAGAGTAAACATTACTCACCATTCATGGTTTATTTTTTATTACTTGTACTTCCTCGTTTGAATTATTTTTGAAAACAAACATTGTTCTCATGTCATTCTTATAGTGAGATCTTAGTACCATCTCCAAAGTGGATTTTTTATCTATTTGATCAATCTCATCATTAATTTTCACAATCCACTCATCATGATAAACTATTTAGAAATATTTTGATGTGAAATATATGAAATATGTGTAGTTTCATTATCTAAACTTATCTAATTTATGTGAACACCAAACACTCTTTAACATGCCTCTAAAAGATACTAATCATTTGGAGAGATTCATACTTGTGTATTATAAATAAAACATTATACATCTTCACGAAAAAAGTATTATTATAATGAAATAAATATCACCCTTTTCAGAATTATTCCTCATGAATCAACATACGTATTAATGTATTATTTCCAAAGGGTTAATGTATTGTATTTCATTTTTATTATGTTTTATTTAGGCTGTTATCCACTTATAAAATGTATAAAAACATATTATATTTCTCTAATGAGTTTGGGATTGTCTCTTACATAATCATTATTGGAGGTCCTTCTAATATATCCATGGTCATTATAACCAGTATCTTATTCCTAAATTCATTTTCATCGTTGGAACTAATGTATCATGTGTTGGATGTGTCACCAATTATAAAAAAAAATCCACATATTCTTTCACTGAATATAAAAATTATAATTTCCATGTAATTTCTAACAAAAAATTAGTATTTTGAAAGATAAATTCATTTCCCCCATCACAGAGTTGGATGAAAATAAAGAAATTATGTTTTCTGGATTTACCAAAATAAGAAATATTTTCACATGAGTTATATGGACTCACCCTCGATAACTTCAACAAAATTTATATTCAGTGAGAATTTATTTCTAAAATTAACAACCCATCCTTCATGTTTATTAATGCCTTTAATGAATTCATTTTATGTAGTCATATGTGAGTACTACTGATTGTAAAGTATCCATGTTCTTTATTTCATTCTTTCAATTAAGGCCACCTCTTAAAATAATGACTTCTCATCCTCATATTTCTTTGTAAATCCATTTCCCTTTTCTTGATATTATATCATTCCATGAATATTAGTCATATATTTTTCCACATAATTTTTTATATCCTCACATATACTATATATGTATTTTAATTGTTTAAAACATTTATTCATATATTTATTTGAATTCCTTATTTTTAATTTATTCTTCAGTGGTGAATCACTTATTTTCTTCTTAAAATAATTCCAATTTGTTTCATATATCATTCCAAGTTGATACATTTTATGAAAACTTGTCGATTCCTTGTCACCATAAAGATCATAGCACCAATAGTAGTCATTTAATCGAAATATTCTTTTATAACTATAGTTATGATCACAAAAATGTATTCTATAATTATCTCATTGATACCTAGATTTCCTTTTAACATTCTTGTAATAAAAGTGTGTTTATTTACTCTATAAACTCATTTTTAATATATTATTAACAAAATTTATTACTATAATTTTTTCCCAATATTATCTAGCTTTGGATTTGAAACATGAAAATATATATATATATATATATAATAGATGAAGCATTTAGTGACATTTCGATAACTGTTTTAACCTAAAACAATTTATTTTAATTCCAACTAATATATATGATTTATAATTTAAGTATCAATATTTCATAAAGTATTATCTTACTCTTTTTATCTCAATTTTTGTTTCATGATATTATTATTGCAGCTATCTTAGTTTTTATTCCCTGGAAACCAGTTTAACACTAATATATTTTACTATTTTTATTTCAAAAAATATAGAAAATTATAAATCCTAAGTTATTCAGTGACTTCTACTTACTTATTTAGAAAAACATTATTTAATTCTTCCATAGTCCCATATTCCATCGTAAGATCTTTAACTTGCCTCTTCATCTTTTTATTTTCCTCATGGAAAGATTCCAACTCAAATCAAATCATATATTCCATAGATTTTTCTTCCACACAATACTTTTCACTACGTAATGAAGTTTATTACTTTTCTAAATGTTCCTTAATGTTTATGAACTTTCCAGGGCCTTCATACTTTCATTGACTATAAGACGGGGTGTCATCATCATCTTATTTTATTATTATTCATTTTTCATTTCTTTTATAGAAACTTCTTGACCGCATTACATTTATTTTCATTCTTGGTTTTCATCCATGACATATTATTATTGGTTTTTTCATAATTTTAATCTTGCACATATATAAGTTAATTTTATTATGAAAATTTGTAAAAACAATTTCAATTCTTCCAAATATGAATCATTTCAAGTGATATTTAACAATACAATTGCCTTTTCCATTTTTTAATTTTTTTGATATTTGATTCATCATTAAATTTCCATTTTTATTTTTCTCCTCAATTTAATTTTTTCACAAGATTATTTGGGATATTATTAATTAATAATTTACTTTCTCATTCATTCAAAATATATCTCATATTTTTCTTTCTTCAAAAAATTATATATATTTCTCATTTCACAAATATTTATGATATAATTAAACTCATCATGAGATTTATTTTCCATTTCATCCAAAGTCAAAATTATTGGATAAAAAATTTCTAGGAAATCCCTCATTAGATACTATACAATGAAATCATCATCAAAAATTTCTCTAAAACCACATATATTAATAAATATTTCATTAAATATTGTTAATTATTCATTAATAGTGTCATCCTTATCCATATTTATATATTTTATAATTATTATATTGATTTATAACTTTTACTCATTGACTTTTACATTCCCTTCATAGATGATTCCAAACATATCCCACATTTCCTTTCTAGTTTATTGAGTTATCATCTTACTGAACACTTTCTCATAAATATACATGAGAAAAATGATTCCTAAATTTCTAGTAACATCATGATTTCACTTTTATTGATGTTAATATGATCTCTTAGTTGAATACATGGACAATCATCTATATTTGTTTCAATAACATTAAACCCAAGTGACAACAAATAAGAAAGCATCAAATTTTTTCTACAGTGGAAATATTTGTCACCAAATAGTGTAAATCCTATTATTTTCATTGATTTTATGTTTTATAGCCTTTATATCACTAATTCTATAACAACCCTCAACTTTCATATGTTAAAATTACTTCTTATTTTGTATAATATGTAAAACATTACAGAAATAGACACCCAAAGACTATATTTTTCTAATTCCTTTGGAACAATGGAAATAATAACATTAGTATATAAGTGAGATACATTTTATCCCACTGGTATATTCTTGATTATAAACCTTCTTAGACATCTCAAACATAGAACATATCTCCATAACAATGGGAATGGAAACATAAAAAGCGGGTGAGCTAAGATACTCATTATGGGTAAAAACGGAATACATATAACCACAAGCCTGGAAACAGGGATTTGATAATTTTGATCATGGAATTATAATATCATAACATGAATATAAAATATCATAAACATGATTAATGGTATAATTATTGCCAATTCATAAGACATTAATCATAATATAATCAATATAACAATCTATGAAAGCATAACATAGCTTTTAAATTCTCATGGACACATGAACAAGAAATATCCTTACCTATATTCGAGATGCATTGCTAAAAAATATCTGGCCACTTCATGGGTACTACTCCTACAGATAGAGACACACCACAATCCCCACTCATATTTATTTCCTTGTAAGGGATCCAATTTCCCCATCATCCCATAGGGGTTCAAGTTTCCCTGACTTTCTAATGTGGATCGGGTTTCCCCATATTCCCATAGTGGATTAGGTTTCCCCATATTACAATACTTTATCAATCCCAATATCCTTATTTCCTTCATTACCTCAGGAGATATAAATATTTACCCAATGCATTGGAGGAAGATATATGGCCCACCCTTCTCATTATGAAATCGTACAAACATGAGCCAAAAATTCAAAAAACAATCATAATATAACCCCTGAAATAAATTGGATTTCATAAAAAATTTATCATATATTATCCCATGGATAAAATATTGGTCTCATAATCATTTAATCAAATCATAACAAATGAAAAATAAGTGGGTTTCATAAAATAAAACCAATGAAGGAGAACTAGTTTTTATAAAAGTAATTCCACAAAATACATAAACCATTTAGTGATAGAATAAGAATGGAACCATTGAATCATTTCCCTAAAAGATATGAGTAACACAAATGGATTTTATCATATATGGAAAATCATTTGGGAATATGTCTGAAAAACATATATTTAAGAAAATATCAATTATCCTTTTAAAAAAACATTTTAAAACGTAAAACCTTTTTGAAAACATTTTAATTTTATCTTTTTTTAAAATATATAAACACAACATGGAAACTATAGAAAAATTTTAAAATAATTTTTCCTTAAAAAAGTTCTTAAATGATCATTTATTTAATCATATTTGAAAAAATTCTTGAAAACATTGTTTTTGAAGATCATACCATGAGTCTTGAATAAGGTAAATTGAGACAATAATACTTTAGTGACTTTGTAAATTCTGAAATATAAAATACATTAAATATATATCATAAAATGGATATGTAAATACCCATAAATTTAAGTATAAAAACTATAGATTATATTCCAGGGTATTTTATACACCACACCAAAAAAGTGAGTGGTGAATAAGGCATAAGTCTCACAGTTCAAAACAAATGCATAATAAATATAAGTTTATTTTCAATATACCAAAGAACCATATTATTATATTTTGTACCCTTTATGGATTTATATTACCCACTTATTAACACTACTATTTTAAGGCCATGTTTTATGTAATTTCTGTTTTTCTTCATATATTTTGTGATTTGTTATATTTTTTGTCTTAATACTTATATAATTATTTACAAAATTTAAACCATTTTATAAACATTTTTTATATTTAGTTTATATTTGTTTAAAATAATCAATGAATGATATAAATATGAAATGGAATACACCATTCATGGAGATGGTATGTCGTATGTACGCATGAATGTTGCTTCTATTTAATTGTTGTATTGAAGAATAGAATGTAAATTAAATATATATATATATATAATAATTAAATTATCATTATTATTTCATATATATAATATATTATTACTGAACTCATCCTTAATACATTCCATGTATAGTGTTAACAAATCACATCACTTTGAGGAGTCGGTTGTCTACACGTCACCAAACAAAATTATCGTATTTAAAAATAATTTAAATCAGGATGGTTTGTGTTATATAATAATTTCACATGAATAAATAAATCATAAATATCATAAATATCATATAAAAATATCTATCCCATCATAATTCCCAACCATGAGAGGCGGTAATGGAAAAAATGTACAATGTCATTTGGTGAGATGATAGTTCGTTATGCCCAAGAATGGTAAGTTTGTTACCATTTGATGGATGTGAATGTAATTTTAGGAATAATACATAAAATAACGAAATATAAAAATATTTATGATACAAATTTTATTTTATAATCATTTAATAATATGATTTTATGGGTATGGAATGAAAATAAAACAAAAGTGCTTGAGGAAGGTTGTTACCTCTTCTTTGGGTAACTCTTTTTGGATTTACCCAGAGAGCTTACATGGATGGATTTATTATGAAGATGAGTCAAATAAGAAAAATTTAGGGATTTTGGAGGCTATTTAGGTAGATTTGTGAAGACACAATGTGATTTATAGTTGTGAATAAGTGAGAGGGGTGAGTTCCTTTTTGAAGTGGAGGAGTGGAATTTTTGTAGATTTTTTAAAAGGGAATTCCACCCACATATTTTCAACGTCTAGTGATTCCAATAATTGATAAAATCTAAGAAATGTGAGGATATTTTCTAAATGTGGCTATAAAATTAATTTTGGAATAATTTTATTGGTCATTTTGGGCCATAAGATTAATGTTTAGTCATTTGGTAAGCTAATTTTTCTCTTAATCATTAAATTTAATTTTAATCACATTCACTAATATTTTTAGTAAAAAACTAATTTTAACTTATTTAAAATTATAAATTTAGATGATTTAAATTATAGAATCAATTTTCCTAAATTATAATAATAGAAGTGGCATAATTTAAATTCAAACTAACCTCACAGATGTGCATGGACAATAACTTTTTTGGACAAATTTTTTTCAAATATTTGAATGTTTTGATATCATATTTAAATGTGAAAATGGTTAAAATTAACATTATTGGATAATTATATATATAATTAGTGTCATTACTCTTTATAATCAATTAAAAATATTATTTAACTATAAAAATATATTATATGAGAAATTAGTTTTGAATTAAAAGTCGGTATTTTCACTATTTATAAAAAATAAGGTTTTTTAGAAAAATCCATAAAATTCAACCTAAAATAATATTGACATTATGAATTCAAAAATAAATTTTATTTTATAAAATTAAATTTGTAATATTGCATATAATTAATTATATATTGTTAAAATTAGACGTAAAAAAAGTTCTTCTAAATAAAATATTATTTTCAATCATATAAAGACTTTAATCAAAATTGTATGTCTTATTATGAAAATGATTTATCTATATACCAACATTATAAATAATATTTAAAAATTATATGTTATTATACTTATTAATATGTCTAATGGCTATGTTATAACTACCACGTTTAAATATTTATAATAATAAAATGGTGTTTCATAGAAACATAGTGTTGAGTGTAACAGAAGCCATGATTATGTTGAATTTACAACATGATTAAATTATTATAAAGTATTAAAATGTTTTAATTAATGTATCTTGAAATGAAATACTTCGAATATTATTAATTATTCAATAAAAAAGTTTCATAAACATATAGGGTGTTACATTATCCCCACCCCCCAAAATGATTTTGTGCTACAAAATTCATCATTATAATATAGAAAAAAAGAGTATAATTATATCGCATCACATCCTCAAGTTCCCAAATTTCTTCCTCTAATTTTCTATTTCTCCAAAAATCATTGACCCGGTAGTGGTATTGTTTTTAGAATATTCTCATTACGAACTAGATTTTGAACTGCTTGTTCCTCCTAAGAAAGATCATCCCCCAGTGGTATGTCTTTTGTTTTCAAAACTTGTCAATGGTCAAGTATTTACAACCTCAAGATAGATACATTCTAAATATCATCAACATTATAGAGATTTTTACGAGGTTCTAAATGATAGGATATCATTCTAATATGATCAATAATCTCAAAGGGGCAGATATAACAATGGAGTAGATTCCATTTCTTCTAGAACCTCATAACTTCTTCCAAATAGAAGTTCATTGTAACAAATTATCACCAAAATTAAAATTCTAGTCACTCATGAAGGATGTAATTATAAATTTTCCACTGACATTGAGCTACGTTGATATTATACTAATTGTTTTTAACCTTTTCTAATATTATTTCTGGTATCTTAGATCAAAATAGCATTCTTTATCAAACTTCATCCAATCAAGGTAGAGATATAAATTTCTTTCAATAGAGAACATCATAGAGATCTAGCTAAATTCTTGATTGAAAGATATTATTATAAGAAAACTAAACTATAAGAAGGTTTTTATCAAAACACCCTTGAAAATTCAATGAAAAATATATCAACCTATTCTCTAGGGTTTGAATTCTTCGTTCAGACAGACCATCCATTTGCCGATTATAATAAGGGAAGAAACCCATTTCTATATGAATTTATTACTGAATACTTCATCAAGACAATAAGGTAATCTTCAAATCCTGATCAGATAAAATGTGAAGTTGTACTCCATGTAACCTTACAACTTAATCAATTTATATCCTAGAAAGATAATCTAGAGAGGATTTTTCACTGGTAGCAATTAAGTGCAATGACCTAGTAAGGTGACCGATAACCACCCATATAAAATTAACCCCTCTAGAGGTTTTGGGGATTATGAAGAAAAAATACATGGTGATGTTCTCCGATTTTCATTCTAGTATGGGTAATTAATGAAACATTCCCTTATTCTTTTGTATTTATTTTTTGAACTTGCAGGAATTCCATGCACCGAGATAAATCTCTATGATATCCCTATTAATTTTATCCCACCTAAAGCATTGTTTAAAATCTATATACATTTTCATACTTCCAAGGTGAATAGAGAATAGATAACTATGAGATTCCTCTAATATCTCCTTCTTGAAATCTTGTATGGAAGGGACACATACACGGTTCACTAACATTATAATTTCATCATGATCAAGATTAACTAGAGAACAATTACTAGCCTTCATTCCCAGCACTACATATTCCTGCTACTCCACTTTAATCATCACATGTATATGAGGGTTGAACATTAAATAGAGAATGATAAGATGCATCCCCTTCCTTCAGGTTTTCTCAATCCATCCTTTTCAAATCAAAAAATATCGGATACTTTTTTATCATCATAATGGATAGTCTAGCATGATCCTTTGGACACAAAGCATCACTCACCTTGTTCACTTTACTAGGGTGGTAATTTATTGAGTAGTCATAATCCTTAATCATATCTATCAATCTTCTTTAGATCATGTTTAACTCCTTCCATGTGAATATATATTTTCGAATTTTATAATTAGTTTATATATCACACTTATCTCTATAATGATAATGACTATATATGATTAATGAAAAAATTATTACTACCAACACCAAATCCATAGTTGGGTAATTTTAATCATGGATATTAATCTTCTATAAGTCATAAGTTATAACCATGTAATTCATTATAATAAAAAATAGAAATTCTTTCTTGGATTCATCACCATAGATTAAAAACCCGTATCTACTAAAGGGTAATGTAAACATAGCTATTTAAACTAATATTATCCTTTATTCCATGAAATTTTTTTCACATTCATTTGTATATTGGTACTGAGAACCCTTCCGAGTTTACTAGGATAAAGGATTTAATAGTCATGATAAATTATGCACAAAAAATAAAAAATATCCATCTAATAAAAGAAAAGTATAGATCTCAACCACTAATATTGTTCTAGACCAATAATCAATTTCCTTAATCTTTGATGGATCTACTTTCATAGTATCTATTGAGATTATGTGAACCAAAAATAAATCATTTTACAGAAAAAATTCAAAATTTATAAATTTCTCATAATGATTATCCTTCATTGGGTTAATTAGTAGAAATATCAAGTGGTTTTCTTTCAATTCCTTATACATTGAATAGATAAAAATATCATCTATAAGGACTACCAAAAATAGATCAAGATAATATATAAGGACTTTATACATCAAATCCAATAAGATAGAAGGGGAGTTAGTAAAATCGAAAGGCATCACTAAATATTCATAGTTTCTATACATTGTATGGAATGCCATCATGGGTATATCCTATTTATTTACCCTTAATTGATAATACTCAAAATGAAGATCAATTGTGAAAAAGTATTTAGCTCCATGTGGTTGATCAAATAGGTCATCAATATGGGGAAGATGATTCTTGTTCTTGATCATGATTTTGTTCAACTCTAGATAATAATTGAATAGTCACATTGATACGTGATTCTTTTTCATGAAGAGAATAGGAGAAAACCAAGGTGACTCACATAGAAAAATGAATCCCTTATCATGGTTTTCTTGAAGTTTCTTCTTATATTACTGAAACCCTATTGGGATGATTCTGTATTGATTCATTTGAATTGGTGTGGAACTATATATTAGTTTTATCAAGAACTCAACTTCACGTTTTGGTGGAAGACTAGAAAATTATACTGGGAACATATCTACAAATTCCCAAACAATAGGAATATCATTGATGTCGAGTTTATACCCAACCATTTGAGACAAAAAGACATTATAAATGGGAAATAGGACCCATACAGTAGACGTAATGTCGATAGGACGTTCAGACTTATCGTCACATTGATAAAAGATCATAGGTTGGTTGGAAATATCAAACTCCACTTCCCCTCCTCGACAATTCATATGGGTTTTATACAGAGAAAGATAATACCAACCTACGATGACATAAAATTCATCTAGATGAATAATGAAAAGATTTTTCATGAATTACATTCCAAAAAATCTCATCCACAGAGGAATCATAGACATGAGATACAATCATCATACCCTTAGGGATTTTCACTTCTAATTCCACATATAATTATTTTGGTGGAATCATAATACCCTTAAAAAATTTCTTAGATATTAATGTGTGGGTATATAAAGAATAAAATAAGACAATATAAGTTCTAGAGTAGATGTTAATTTTACCTTTCACCACATAGTTGTCATACCCCACTTCATAAATAGTTATCGTATATGATATCCCCATATTCCTCATTTTAAGTGGTTGTTGACACCAATCAACATCAATAAACCTTGGGTTTGTACACTAGTTAGAATAATTTCCATCCACCTTTCCCTTAATGCACCAGTTTGTGGGAGGTTTATTATGTTTATCATTTCCTCTATTTTCATCATTTGTCAACTTATTCCCCTCAGTGTAGCAATAAATTTCAGAATGTACATCCCTTCCAAATTTAAAACACATATTAAACCCCATAATACAACTCCCACCTAGCTTCTTTCCATACATAGAGTATAAAGTAAATCTCATATTCTAATATTCATGGTTTTTTATTTTTTTTCTTTTGAACTCTATATTCTATTTCATTTTAAAAACATGTGATCGATATTTAACTTCAATTCCCATTTCATCTTTGAATTCACAATAAAAAAAATATCTTCATAGCTACTAAAAAATATAATGGTGAATTCCCTCCTGAGACATTTCTTAATGATATTTAAGAACCTATCAACATTGCATTCAGGTTGGAGGATAATTAAAAAAGTGTGAATTCTATGTCTTGTGAAATTATCTTCATTGTAACACCTTGTCCCTAACTCACTGGGTTGAGGTGGTGGTGAGGGTTACTTGGACTTAAGCGACATTCCCACGGCGGAAAAGGATGGAAATAAATGTCGAGGGCTTCTAGAACAAATTGGGAAACTATTTTCCCTTAAGATAAAACCAACCACTATATGATTCATGTCAATAAAACACCCAAACATGTATTCCCAAAGACAACAAAGTTTATCCACAATAAAACCCAAAACCAATACAACTAGACATGTCTACCAACATCAGAGTACAAAGCTAAAACTAAACAACAAACACCACGAGCCATGACACCACCACAACTCCATACCAAGCTCCAAGCTCCACCAAGAGATCACAATGCTCTACTAAAAGAGGGTGATGCCTTACCTTTGCCCACATCATGGAACACAACATCTGAAAAGACACCAACGTGCCAAAGCAGGGGGTGAGTACTAAAACTCAGTAGGATTTCCCCAAATGACTTCTCTACACACACCACTAGGATAAAACTTTTAGCACATTTATATAAAACAATTTATATAAAATAAATCACATGTGTGACCATTTTCATAAGCCAAACATGCCCTTACCAAGCCATCACTCCCAAACAAAGCAACCAAGGGAAATCCAACCAATCATTCGACAAGCCATCTCATCAATTACACATTAGCACAACAATTCCATCTTGTAAAGAAATGCACAAAAAAACAACCATAAAAACCAAATGGTGTAGCTACCGTCCAACCTGTACACCCATTAACACCAAGCGGCACTTCCCATACACTTATCCTCGATGGTGGCCCTTCCGCCCACTATCCATCCACTTTTTATAGTGGTACTTCTTTCCACTTCCACACAACATGCAAAACAAGCCAATTCCAAGCATACAACCCACAAAGGTCACAACCACATGCAATCAACCAATTCCATTTCATATCAATCCACTCCAATAAATCACTCATTTATTGAAAACAATTTTTCATGCCAAACATCATTTCAAAACAACAACCCTTTTATTGGAAACCATTTCCATCAATAATTTTCGTAAATAAACAATAAAATCCCATTTTTAAAATCACTATTTTAAAATTCACAAGAATAGAATTTCACCATAAAAATCCCTTTTTCCCAAAATATCCCCAAATGGATTTCCAAACAATTTCTCATAACAAATCACAATTAATCTTCAGCACAATAATTAATTGTAATAATAAACCACGAGTTCTAACCAAGTAGAGTTGATAGAGAAGCCACATACCTTTAGGGTTCTCGAGGATTCGACCCACATACAACCACACCTCAACACCAAAAAACGCACCACTGAAACCTCTCTAGATCCCTTTCCCTAGCATCCATAAGCCTCAAAATCATCATCCAAGGAATCCAAAACCCTCGATCTACACACATCATGTTTATATCTTGAAAACCAAGAAATATAGTGATGTAGATCTAGAGGAAAACACAAGGAAACCAAGAGGAGAGACTTACCCAGGAGAAACCACCTTCAATCCACCAAGAAACCTCTCTAAAACACTTCCAAATCGAGTGGTAAAGCTCCTACCCCCCGTGAGAACTGAATAACCTATGTGAGTCACGAGTGGAAGGTAGTTTGAAGTGAAATAGGTTAACCCGAGGGAGACCAGAACTTATAACCCTATTTTTTAAGTGGCCGCATGGTTAGTCCGCATGGTTTGGAAAACTGTGCGCTAACCATGCACAGGATACTGCCTCGGGAGAAAGCGTCAACACAGTTTGGAAAACTGGGTGCAAGCCTTATGAAGCCTACTATATCCCTTTCATAGTTTCCTGGATAATCCGCAGGGTTTCCACTAACCATGCTCAAACCGTGCACCCCTTTAAAAGCCTCCAAATTCATCGAAAACAATTCCAAACTCTCCAAACCTCTTACCAACACATCCCATGCACATTAAACACATAAAAATGCATAAGAAAAGCCACATACCTCAAACCGGGGGTACTATATTCTCCCTACAATTAGACTTTCCATCCTCAGAAAGTAGTGTACCCACCCTTTGCCGAAAGTGGTTGGGCCACTACTCGACCATCTCTTTCTACCACTCCCATGTCTCCTCTTGAATCTGACCATGCTACCACACAACACGAACAAAACCAATGTTTTTACCACGAAAGACATTATCTTTCCTATCCACAACCCGCATTGGCACATTTACCAATGAAGCATCTGGTTCTAGATCAACATGATCCCATCGAATCACATGGTCACGATATGACTGATACTTTTTCAACTGCGACACATGAAACACATTGTGCACCGTACTGAACCTAGGTGGAAAAGCCAACCAATATGCCACCTCACCGAAGAGACAATGACGCCACACTTTCAAATCATGGACCACTAATGCCAACTCCAAATCATGAGTTGGGTAGTTCTTCTCATTCACCATCAACTATCGTGAGACATATGCAACCACATGATTCCCTTGGATGAGAACACACCCCAACCCAGATCCCGATGCATCACAATACACCACGTACCCTTTTCCAGGTTCTGGAAAAACCAAGATTGGTGCTGATGTAACCAACCCTTTAGCTCTTCAAAAAACTACTGACATATTTCATTCCACTAGAATGGAACATTATTCCATGTTAAAGCTATCATCGGTGAATCCAAATTTGAAAAATCATGAACAAAACGCCGATAATTCCCATCAAGACCAATAAAAGTCTGTATCTCAAACACATTCTTTGGCAGTTTCCACGAGATAACATCCTCTATCTTTTCTAGATCCACTAAACACCTCTTTCATAAATCACATGGCCAACAAAACAACATTCTTGTATCCAAAAGTCACACATTGACAATTCGACATACAAATGATGATCCCTCAAGATCCCTAGAACTATCTCCAAGTGCTGCTCATGCTCCACCCTTGTCTTTGAATACACCAGAATATCATCAACAAAGACCACCACAAATGAATTCAGATATCTGTGAAATATCTAATTCATCAATGCCATAAACACCGTTGGAGAATTCGTTAGAACAAAGGGCATAACCACATATTTACAATGTCCATATCTACTTCTGGAAGCTGTTTTAGGAATATCGTCCATCCTCACCCGCAATTGATGATATCCCAACCTCAGGTCGATCTTGGAGAACCACTGGTCTCCCCTCAACTAGTCGAACAAATCATCAATTCGTGGGAGTGAATATCTATTCTTTATCATAACTTGGTTAAGTCTACGATAATCAACATAGAGGCTTAAAGTTCCTTCTGCCTCTTTCACAAACAAAATTGTCGCTTCCCACAGAGATGTGCTAGGCCGGATAATTTTTTTTAAACTCTTACAACTGGACATTCAATTCCCATAATTCAGCTGGTTCCATCTGATAAGACAGAAGTGAGATCGGACTGGTCCCCATAAGGAGATCATTTGTAAACTCCACTTCTCTTACGAGAGGTAACCCAGAGAATTCTTCAAGGAAAACATCCATGAACTGATCCACCACTGGTAGAAGATCATTCGACTCAACACCGTCTACTGATTCCAACAACAACACAACCAACTGATATGATAACGTACCCACTTCAAGTGCCAACAAACCCGTTGCACCCTGCCTTTCATGAATGTCTCTTCTAAAGAGATGTCTAACACCATCGTGTGTTGCAAAAGCCACTGTTCACAAATCACAATCAATGTGATCCTTAAACTCCACTGGACAATCCATTACAAGGATTACATCAATCCCATTCATCTCAAGCACTGAGAAATTCCCTCTAGCTCAACCTCATCCACAACGATACAACATTCTCTACATCGGAAGGCTCTTTACTCTCTTCGGCCAAGAGGAGTTTGATTTTTTAAAATTGAGGACATAATTCCTACCATTCTACCCAGAAAATCAACCACACCTACAGTAACAAAAGAGTGTGAATCACTCGTATCAAAGAGCACTTGCATTAAGGTATAATTTAAAAGAATAGTACCTCGCAACATGGATGGTCCCGACTGATCATACACCACAACCTGCTTTGCTCCAAACAATGCCTTTGTTGCCACACTCTACTCTTTATTACTTTTCTGAGGCGTCATGGTATTCCAAAAAATCACCATAACCCAGTTTACCCTACATCCGAGGGGTATGCTATCATCTCTGTCCCGTCGAAGTATACAACGTATGCGATCCCTGAGGAGTGTCACACCCACCCAACCTTGGACTATTCAAACAATAACGCTGCAGATACCCCATTTTCTTACAATTAAGACATGCTCGAGGTTTTTCCATACAATCCCACTTGATGGGGCTTGCAGAACAACACTGAAAACATCCCGGCATGCTCTGGGGCTTCGAATGAAGATTTACCAATCCTGCCATTGGATTATATTCCATATTCCCACCATGGGAATAATTGTCCCTCCTTCTCTTGAACCTAGTGTTAGAGTTCCCACAATTCCCCATGGGTACCACCGTGCTTCCTCCACCTAAAGCACCCAACAAATCCCAGTCAGCCATCGAGGCTCTATTCAACATCTCTGTGTAACCATCTATACACACCACAGCTATCTGTGAACGGATTTTTTTCCTTAACCCCACTTCAAATATTCTTGCCTTCAACGACGTGCTACCCACCACCTCGGGAGAAAACCGCACTATGTTCATAATCATAGCTGCATACTCTGTCACCGACATAAGCTCTTGCTTCAAACTAAAAAAATAATTCATGCGCTGAATTATGAATGTATTTGGGTAGAATTTTTTGTTAAACAATTCTTCAAAGCCTTCCTACATCATACCCTGGTCCATCCCCACTTGGACTACCAACTCACACCACTGAAGGGCATGATATTCCAATATATACATGGCCAACATCACATTTAACTCTATCGGTGTTCCCAAGAACTCGAATATCTTGTTCATTTTATTCAAGCATTCTTTTTACCTCTCTGGAAATGAATCACCCCTAATGATGGGTGGATTTTTCTTTTGAAACTGAAACGCATGATCCACATGCCTTGGTCTATCCACATTGTTCCCACATCCCACAGCTTTGAAAGCTTGCACTATACTTTTCACCAGCTGCTGGTTCACCTGTGGCTCAGGTGATACCACATTCATGGTAGCCTCCTCCGGTTGGTCTCTATGATGCCTACCCGGTGCCATTTCTATAAACAGAATACAAAAAACCCTGAGTCTCACTTCCATAGGCATCACAAAATCCCATTTCAAATCACATTAAAAGACACTATGACAACAAGGCTTTCCACATTTTCCACATGTGCCATGTTTCACCATTTGAAAACCAAACCATTTTCAAAATACCAATTTATTCACAATACAATTTCACACATTCAGATCACATCATAAATCATTATACCTAAATGAAACATACATCCTAGTGGGACTCCATTTCTACCATGGATATCATGCTCATATCATTGGCTACACCCACGATAATTAGATATCCAATGCCTATAAGTGTCTCCAAAACACTTATGTACCCAACTCCCTGGTAAATTGAATTTTAGCATAAAATGTTTAGATACATCCTTTTATGCTATACATTCCATGTTATGACATTCCTATTCCTTTCTACCATCCCGAATCAATGAATTCACCTCAACGAATGTCAACACAAAATCCGAGAATCAACTCTAAAGGATCGAACAAACTGATACCACTTGTAACACCCCACCTCTGCCTCAATGGCTTGAGGAGGCGGTGAGGGTTACATGGCCTTAAGAGACGTTACCAAGGTTCCAAAGGCTGGCAATAAATGATGATGGATTCTAGAAAAAATTGGGGAATGATTATCCCTTAAGATAAAACCATCCACTATATGATGAATTTCAATAAAACACCCAAACATGTATTACCAAAGGCAACCAAGTTGTTCCACAATACAACCCAAAACCAATACAACTAGACTTTTCCACCAACATCAGAGTACAAAGAAGAAACTAATCAACAAACACTATGAGCCATGACACCACCACAACTCCATACCATGCTCCAAGCTTCAAGCTCCACCAAGAGATCACAATTCTCCACTAATAGAGGGTGATGCCTTACCTTTGCCCACATCACAAAACAAGACATATGCAAAGACACCAATGTTCCAAAGGAGGGGGTGAGTACTAAAACTCAGTAGTATTTCCCCAAATGATTTCTCTACATGTGCCACTAGGATAAAACCGTTTTCACATTTATATAAAACAGTTTATATAAAATAAATCACAAGTGAAACCATTTTCATAAGCCAAACATGACCTTACCAAGCCATCACCCCCAAACCAAGCAACCAAGGGAAAGCCAACCAATACTTCCACAAGCCATCTCATCATTTACACATTATCACAACAATTCCATCTTGCAAAGCAATGCACAACAAAACAACCATAACAACCAAACAGTGGAGCTACCGTCCAACTCGTTCACCCATTCACACCAAGAGGCACTTCCGGTCCACCAATACTCGATAGCGGCCCTTCTGTCCACTATCCATCACCTTTTTATAGTGGTGATTATCACCACTTCCACAGAACATAAAAAACAAGGAAATTCCAAGAATATAACCCACCAAGGTCACAACCACATGCAATCAACCAATTCCATTGCATATCAACCCACATCAATAAATCACCCATTTATTGAAAACCATTTTTCATGCCAAAAAAACGTTTCAATAAAAAAACCTTTCATTGAAATCTTTTTCCATCAATATTTTTTTCAAATCAACCATAGTATCCAATTTTAAAATCACTATTTTAAAACCCACAAGAATAGAATTTCACCACAAAACACCCTTTTTCCCAAAAATTCCCCAAATGGATGTCCAAACAAGTTTGCATAACATATCACAATTTTTTTTCAGCACAACAATTAATTTTAACAAAGAACCACTAGCTCTAACCAAGTGGAGTTGAGAGACATGCCACCTACCATTAGGGTTCTCGAGGAATCGACCCACAAACAGCCTCTCCTCAACACCTGCAAACGCACCACCAAAACCTCTATAGATCCCTTTCCCTAGCATTCATAAGCCTCAAAATCATCATCCAAGTCAACCAAAACCCTATATCTACACAAAAAATGTGTACATCTAGAAAAAAAGGAAATATAGAAAACACAAGGAAACAAAGAGGAGAGACCTACCCGGGAGAAACCAACTTCAATCCGCCAAGAAACCTCTTCAAAATGCTTCCAAATTGAGAGGGAAATCTCCTCCAACCCATGAGAACTGAATATCCTGAGTGATTCACAAGTGGGAGGAAGTTTGGAGTGAAATAGTTTAAGCCCGAGGGAGCCCGGAACTTATAACCCTATTTTTTAAGTGGTCGCACAGTTAGTCCGCGTGGTTTGGAAAACCGTGTGCTAAAAGTGCGCATGCTACTGCCTCTGGAGCAAGCGTCCACATAGTTTCCTCACACGTTTTGGAAAACCATTCACAAGCCATGAAAAGCCTACTGTCTCTCTTGCATGGTTTCCTAGAGAATCTTCATAGTTTACACTAACCGTGCCCAAACTATGCACCCCTTTTAAAGCCTCCAAACTCATCCAAAACCATTCCAAACTCTACCATCATCTTCCCAACTCATCCCATAAACATTAAACACAGAAAAAAGCATAAAAAAGGCAACATACCTCAGATTGGGTGTACTACACTCATAGTTACTAATTAATTCATCATCCTTTTTCTTGAACTCATGGGACTCATTTTACATCTTCATCTGAAAAAAATGAGGAAAGTACATGTTGAAATATAAGTTTTTTAAATCATCCCACTATGTGGATTCAATTTTATATTACTTCCTCGTATTATTTATTATATTCGAACACTTGGCTACTTCACCCTCTAACTAATAAAAATTCATAATGACATTCTTGTGATTTGAACACTACAAAATAGAGAATATCATTTTAGTAGTACTGATCCAGTGTTCAGAAAAAAAATGGATCAAAAGACCCATATAAAGAAGCAAGATATCTTCTCATTAAGGACTCTATATAATTTTGTTCCTTCATTTAATTATTTGGAATCTCATCATTATTCATAGATTGAGAGAGTTTTGTAATAAAAGTAACATGTTTTTGAATTTGATGTCCCATAGCATTTTTATACTCAGGAGAAACATCATTGTACAATCCGTCATTGTCACCATAAATGTGGTTCTTTTTTGTTATAACCATTAACTAAAACCAAAAATCATATAGTAGGAAATAGTTTTCATATTGAGGAACCAAATAATCCTAAAAACACCATTTACGTGATTTAAAAATTATGTTACCACACTTAATATATAAAACCCTAGGTTTATCCTTTTTTATTCGTAGACAATTTATTTTTAAATCATTCATGATGGTTCATGGAGAGTTTGTGAATTCCAAAATCATATCCAAAAAATATGTCAAAACTAAGTGAAATATAAAGCTCATTGTCGTATCGCAGGTTACACTTGGGTCAGGACCAATACAACTTGTAGGATTTTTAATTTAAAAGTACATATATTCTATAACCAGGTCTGCTTTTAGAATCTAGATGGTGATTTATTGATAGGAAACTAACCCCTCTATCCTTAACCAATATTCTATGAAATTTTCCTATAATTTCACATATCACTAAAAAATTTATTAGACCTGTCCTTAATGTTCTCACTAATATTTTTTAATCATAGTTTCGAACGGTTAACTAAAACTATTATTTTATTCCAACTATAGAGACCCTCACATTTTATACATTAACATTACATCATTTTCTTAGATACCTCAAACATTAATCAAACGGACACACAAATACTGTACTATTATAGTGAATATGGAATTATGGAAACATAAAAACAGTACATATGTGATAAGAATTATCTCATACTAAGTACTTTAATATTATAACCCTTCTTATACAAATCATACATAATACATATCTTTGTAACATGGGGAATAGAAAAAAAATAGGTGGGGTAATATTCTTATTAAGGGTAAAAAAACGTATATATGTAATCATAAACATGAGAATAATGGTATGAGAACATTATCATGACATTAGAAGATCATATACCTGAATCTAGACATAAATATTAGATGTTCATTAAACATGAATGATATGTTAATAAAGATCATAATCCATTAAATCATAACATTTTATTTGAATTATTGTAGTGACATAAATATGAAATATCATTATCTATAATTCTAGATGCATTACTAGAACTTATCAGGAAACTTGATGGGGATTACACATATTGGGAAAGACAAACCGCCATCCCCAGTTCTATTCCATTCCTTGTAAGGGATCAAGTTTCCTCATATTTCCATAGTGGATCAAGTTTCCACATCTTCTTATAGTGGATTGGGCTTCCCCATCCTCCCATAGTAGATTAGGTTTTTCAATATTTTCATAGTGGATCGGGTTTCCCTGTCTTCCTATAGTGGATCAATTTCATTGACATGGTTCCCATCCATATCACATGAGATATACATCTTTACCCAATGCATTTGGGAGATATATAGGTCCCCCCATCTCATACTGAAATCAAATATACATGTTACCTAAACTAAAAAAATCATATCATAATCCATTTAATAAATTAGGAGTCATAGAAATGTAATCATACCATAACATGTACAAAAATACAGGTTTCATAATCATTTCATTATAACATAACCATAAAAAATAAGCGAGTTTTATAAGCATATAACCGATGAAATTGAAACCGGTTTCATAAAAATCATTCCATAAAAATATAAACCATTCATTGAATGAATATGAATGGAACCATTGAACTATTTACCCATAAAGGCATGAGAAACATAGATAGGTTTTTTTCTTATTTGGAAAATAATTTAGCAAGAACTATGAAAAACATTTCTTGTGTAAAATAACTTTTCTAATTTGAAATTTTCTTTTTATAATATAAAACCTTTTTGAAAACTGTTTCCATTAAAAATGGATTTGAAAAATTATAATGTATGGAAAACATAAAAAAATTAAATTAATTTTTATGTAAAATTAACTTAAAATATTATTTTTGAAAAAAATTATTTTTTTAATTTTTTTGAAGAATACTTGAAATCGTGGTTTTTTTCTAATTCCATTGCATGTGTATCAAAGGTGGAATATTGAGACAAAACAACTTTACCAATTTGGTAACATTTAAAACATAAAACCCATGAATGTAATATCATAAAATAGATATATAAATACACATAAATTTAAGGATAAAAATCGTAAAATATATTCATGGGTGGTATATAGGCAACATAAATGAAACGAGTGGTGAATAATGTATAAATATCATAGAAATAAAAGTAAGACTAGACATCCCATTACCTTATGTATTGATTCTAATCATACTCATTAAAATTTTATATATAATAAATATAATTTTATTTTAAATATTCCATAGAACCATATTATTATATCTAAAACCATATATGGTGGTATGATACCCACTTATTAACACTTCCACAGTATGGTCATGTTTTAGGTAATATCCACTTTTTTTCTCAAGCATCTAAATTTGTTAAATTTTTGGTCCTCATAATTATATAATTATTTCTAGAATTTATAACATGATATTAATATCATAATTATTCAGTATATATTTATTTAAATGATCTATGAATTTTAGAAATGTGAAATGGAATACACTGTTAAAGGAGATGGTGGGTTATATATATGCAAGAATGATGTTTCAATTTAATAATCATATTAAAAAAAATAACATAAATGAAATAGATATATATATAATAATAAAATATATTTCTTATTTCATATGTATCATAAATTTTTACTGAACTCATCATCAATACATTCCATGTAGAGTGTGAATGGATCACATTGCTTTGAGGAGGCAGTAGTTAGCACATCCCCAAAAGAAATTATCATATTTTCTTAATATGGAAATCATGAAGGTATTTGTCATATAATAATTAAATAATCCTAAATCCATCCTAAATAAAAGATATATAATTTAAAAAAATCCAACATAATCACCATCTATGCAAGGTGGTAAATCAAAAATGAACTACATTGTCTTGTATGGTGATAGTTCGTCATCCAGAAGAATGGTATGTTGGTAAATGATTTTGTGGAAGTGTGTATAAGTGTAGGTAAAACCAATAGATTAAAAACAAATAATTATATTTATTGTTAATATAATATTATATAATCATTGAATAAGAATACATGAGTGGTAGGAGAATGAAAATAAAATGAAAAAAAACCTTGGTTAAGGATGTTACCTATTCATTGGGTAGCCATTTGGTTTGCAAAAAGGAATTCCTTGAATGGATTTAATACCAAAGGGAGCATTATATAATGATGTTAGGTTTTTGAGAGGATATTTAGGTACATATTATTTAGTTAAATGTCTTTACATGTGTCAATATGTAAGAGGTGTGAGTGCCTTTTATAGTGGAGGAGGAGTGGAATTCCGGTAAATTTTTTAAAAGGGAATTCCAAAAATGTTATTATTATGTAAAGTGGAAACTTTTATTATCCTAATAATATAAAATGGAAAATATTCTCTACATATGGCCATATAATTTCATTTTCAACATGTCTTTATGTCATTTTTTTCCTTATGTTTAAGGTTTAGTCCCTTGTTAAGCTAATTTTTCTCGTAATCGCTGTAATTAATTTTAATAAATTCCACTAATATTATTTATCATAAAAATTGTTAGAAATAATATATATTATAATTTATAAATTACTATGATTATAAATATTTAATCCATTCTTCTAAATTCCAATCATATAAGTGGTAGAAAAACATTTAAAATTAATCTAGTAGAGGTGTCAGTAAAATGGATATTTTAAGAAAAAATGTTTAAGAGTTTTAAATGATTTGATATCCAATTCCATTTTGAAATTGGTTTCAATGAAATAAATTAGATTAATTTATGTAAAATTAATTTCAAAATATTTTAAACCCATATTAAAATATAATTTATCTACATAAATAAATTAGATAAAAATGTATTTTTGAATTAAAATTTAGCATTTTTCATTTTTCATCAAAAATTGATGTTTTCAAAAAAATTACCTAAAAAATAGAAAAAGATAATTTTGAAATTATAAATTCATAAATGATTTATATTTTATAAAATTACATTTCTATTAATGTCTATAATTAATTAAAATATAGTTTATAGAATGATATTAAAAGTAGTTATTTTAACAAGATAATATTTTCCAACATATAAAGACTTTCCTTAACAATTTATACCTTATTATCAATACTCTTTTTTCTATATAAAACTATTATAAAAAATATTTAAAAATTCGTTATAAGTATTCATATTGCTAATTTTAATGTCTATGTCATAAAAATCTTTTTTAAATAATTATAATAATAACATTTGGTTTCATTGAAACTATGTGTTGCGTGTAATGCAAGCCAACTCGTTGTTGTTAGAAAAGAAATATTAACATGGTATAGTATATAAATAAAATTTAACATAGTTTAGGATGGAATTCATGATTTCAAATATAAATAATTTATTCTAGAAAAAAATTTCTTAAAATCTAATGGTGCTATAGAGTCATTTCAATGAAAGATAACCTGCCTCTTATACAACTTTTCAGTTCCACATGATAATATGACTACATAGATATGGAAGGGGTGAATCAGTGTAAATGTATCTTTTCTATATTAAATCATATTTATAAAATAATCTACTTTGGATGGTTATATTATGACTCTATAATGGGAATTTTATTCTCTCAATATTACAAGACAGTGAGGAATATAAATATAAAAAAGGGACCCCATAATTTTTACAATGTTTGGTCACATTGTGTGAGTCTACATTTAACGAACAATGTTGTTAAAGGTTGAGAAAATAAAGAGAAATTCTGAATTTATGTTCCCATGTGCATAGTTGGGTAAAATTTCTTATTTATCCAATAATATTATCTAGGAAAATTTTTTTCACCACTATGATGGTTTTGAAATTGGCCCTTACCTGAGGTAATTATTTCGGTGAAATTTAGAGTTGTTTAAATTTTGGAATAATATATATCATTTAATTAATTAAATATTATCTATTTTTGTACAGTTGAATGGTGATATCTTTAGTGGGGATGATTGGATATAGATTTTGACTGCATGGTTAATTTTAAGATGAGGGTTTTTGTCTATTAGGGACATAAATTATTCATGGGTATAGGGGTTGGGGTCGACCTCCATTTTCCCTTTTCATTTTTCTTTTTCCTTCTCCACATTTATTCTTCCACATTACATTTCCCCCTTCTCCTTAGCTTGCTATGTTCACCCCCCTATGATTCATTATCAAAAGGGAGATAATAGTAAAAGATTAAGATAAAGTCAGTGGTAAGGGAGGTACCATCATAGAGTTCATCTAATTCTATATGTACATGCGGCTATTTCAGATTATGGAATCAGGTGAAGTGTATGCATTTTCCATACAGTAGGATGGTTTTTTGAGTTTAATGCCCCAATCCCCCTAAAATAATTATATCTTGTTTTTAAATACATTTTACTGTTTTATAGAACCCATTGTGGGTCAATATATGATTTTTAAGGGGAAATTTGGGTTTCAAGAGCTTCATAGGGGATTTTTTTAGGAACCCTATTTAATCTACATTTACTTCATGGAACACGCATCATCTGTTCTTTTGTAGTGTGGGATAAATATGAAGATTATATAGTGTGTGTGTTTTGGGGAAATGTCGTGTATGGGTGGCTTGGGGTGTAGTTGGGTACTCTTCCATACACCTCATCTTTGGGTGCACACTTGTGTAAGGTATATGGACAGACCTTGAGTGCTACACATAGCCAGAAATCATGGGGGTTATATGTACCACCATAATTTCCAACACATGTCTACATACTATAGATTATATACATCTCATCCATTTTTGGTACACCACATCTATTCCATGTAAGTGTGCCTATAGTGGTTTGTGACCAATATCCTTATAGGCTAGTTTTTGGTACACATCATATATAAGAGGTACATGTTGTGTACTACCTCAATGGAGGTGTATTGCTTATTTTCCTACCCAAGAGTCTGAATTTGACCTTTATGTATTTTATTATGAGTTTGTTTCTATATATATCACATTTTTGAAATTCCATCAATATTTGGGGGTTTTCTATGAAGTTTTTTTTAGAAAGGAGTGTGTTCTTATTGGAGGATTTTGTTGAGGTTTTGATTTAAATCCTCTTAATGGTGGGGTTATAAGATGTGAGGCTAGAGTTAGGGTCATTTTCATTTTTTTAACCCTGTATTGAGTATTAAATGGTCATATATTTTTAGTTATTTTGGATGGTACATGATTATGGGATCTAATGATGTCTTAGATGTGGCCTTTAACCATTTTGTTTGATGTTTATGGTGTTGAGGTTCAAAAACAATTGCTCAAGATTATAGATATGATGTTTGTGGATTTTAATTATTGGGTAATTTTGGAAGGGATGACACTATAGGGTGTCATGTGTATAAAATCCATTAATTAGATGATGATATGGATCTGATGGATCCAATTCTTAATCGGTTATGTGAATAATAATACCCATTTATGGGATGAATTTCAGGTAGGATGGCTGAGGAATTCTTGTGATGCGATTTTCCTGAGGTTTTACTTGTACTATAGGATCCCCATATAGGGTTTTATTCCCTTAAAAAGTTCATTAGGACCATTTACAATTCCCTTTTGTGAATGGTTATACTTTTAGATTCCCCTATAGGGATATATTGATTGAGGATCAAATGTTTGGACATTGAGGGATTCATTGAAATGTTTCTTCTATCATTATTGTGTCATGCTTTGGATGTGATAGAGATACCCCGTCAGAAGTTTTAATGTATGGTATTATCGGATTCCATTTGGGAGAGTTAATGGTCATGGCTGGGATGGGAGTCGATTCTTCTTTTGATCTTTCTTGTATCGGGCATAGATCTTGGTTTGAGATGGATGTGATCAATGAGACTATAGGAGATCCGTTTTTTGGATAAACGAGTGAGGGTCTAAAATTTACTCAGTATTGGAGACATTGGATGAACCCTTATTACCCATAGAGTGAAGCTGAGTCAACGTAGTGGTTTTTATGGTATTTTAGGGGATCCTGAGAGTAAAAATATTCATAGATCATGAGATAATTAGTGGCGAGGATTTAAAAATTGGATAATAGGTTTGATATTTGGTCAACCATATATTTTGTGGCCATTGAATAAGGATTTATATGACATATTCTACTGAAAACATGGATATTGGAGGAGAAATTTGAGATTTCAATAGAGAGGGTACCCACAATTCTTGTGTCCCACATCAAAATATTCAGCGTTATCTGATATGGTTTAACAATCATCGTTTACTGTAACCCATTCAAACTGGATACCAGGGATCCAAAATTGTAACACATGCCACACACAACACATAATATTCATCCCCTTAGAACACCAGGTGTGCACTATGTGTCCATCTGTATAGGAGGGCCTATACATTTCCCAACACACCATTCCCATTTCTATTCACTCTAGGGAATATACAAAACCCTTTCCACAGTACCTACTTCCTCGAGCAGGCCTTCCCATTATCGTTGACCCTTGGTACCCCTGTTTGGATGAGGGATAGCCATTGGTGGCTAGTATATGTTGGACTAATAATTTACATAATACCAAAATTATGTACTTAGATATATTCTATGTAAAAATAAATTCAAATCTTTTCTCAAAAAATCCAACTAGCTCAAACCCTGATCCCTTATTCTCATAATTATCAGAAAAATATAGATTTATATGTTTTTACATTCTTTAATTTAAGTCATTCCAGCCTTCTCAATTATTCCAAATATTTTGGTAAAAAATGTGTTACATATTCAGACATATCTTTGAAATTAATGATCATAGAAATAAATTTTTATATTTTCAAATGACAATCTTCCAAGTGTGACATCCAATTACATTTGAATAATCCATAATAATTCTCCAGGAATCACCAATTCATCCACTTATCACTAAACACATACTGATACACCATTGAAAAAATACAACTCTATTCATAAAAATCTCCACCTACTTATTTTTTTCAATGTTCTTTTAAAAATAAAAAATGTGTGTTGAAAAAATTCTCCCCTTTTAACAATCAAAAGAAGAGGATAAGTGGGTAAATTATCTAATCTCATTTTTTCTCTAATATTACAATCATATCCATGGTGGAAAAATTACATGGTTAATTCTATGATATGAATGATACCACATGGTTCCCTTAGAAATGAGAATCTAGATAATCAAATATAATTTTTTGTGGGATAAACCAGTGTAGAAAACAATAGAGATACAATTAATGATTCATATGAAATACATAATGACCATAAATGTGAAATCAGGCACAAAATATATCACTTCACATTCATGGAACTATAAATAATTAGATTTACCAATTAAATGAAAAATCCTACACATACAACAACAAAAACATCATATAGTTCAGGTGAAAAAGATAATAATCCCTCTCAAGGGATGCATACTTTTCTTCCTTTTCATGGAAGTCTATAGACTCCATGAAGAACAATCTCATCTTGATGCCCAAAAATGATAGTTTCAAACATGTCCTTCAATTACCTAAATTTGTTATTCAAAACACATATATAACCTTGAATAAGGAATGGACTATTCATTTCTCAAAAGTTTCATTTAAATTGAGATATTCCTCGCAATCATGGGTATTATTGTCTACCGATATAATCATAGGATTTTTTTGGACACTTCATTTTGTTTTGAGTCACATTAGTTTGAAAATCATCTTTCTCCCCTTAAAATTAATCATAGTATTAAATGACATTTTCATCCTCAGTTTTACGGATTTTAATGCTTCTAATATTGGAAAACATTCATCCACTTCTAAATCTGTTTTTGAGATAAGATTATTTTTTTTAGATTTAGAATGTTTCTCACCTTCGTCCTATAGTTTATCTAGTTTTAACTGATGTTTCCAAAAATCTAGGAAACAATTTTTCATATTCTCAGTCTTATAAAAATAATTTCATTAAATTTCATTTTTTTATCATCTCCCCTTTCATAGCATAAGGAACTTCTCCTTCCAAACATGTCATGCATACCTAATCCTTGTGACCATCCAAAATGTATCATTCGAAAAATTATTCCAGGAAATTAAATTCGTTTTGTTTTGATATTTATAGTGTAGATATATTCACATGTTATTTTCATTATGATTTTCCCTATAATTCTCATTGAAACCCACCCTTGATTCTTTCTCCATTCCTAGTAATGTCCTGTTGAACCAATAATAGTATGTTTTATGAAAAAATTTACCAAATCACCAATATAATTATTGAAACATTATTTTCATGAATTGGTTCTAGAAGAAACTATATTTGAGTTTGTGTCCTCTTTTATTGGGTGGTTGTGACCTTCCTAGAAAAAACTATCTCTTCCCTAGATGTGGGATATTGACTTTAATTTTACCTGGCCCTTATATTATCATATTTTTCTTTCACACCTTCACTATTAGTTATACGATATCTATAAAAATGATTAATTTAAATTTTTCCTTACATAACAATATATTGAGAAGATTATCCCTTGGCCTCAATAGATTTATTAAAATATTCTCAAGACATATTAAACTCATGTTGAACTATGACGCATATGTCTTATGTCTCAAAAAAACTCTTTTCCTATTGTATTCATCTTTTCTTCAAGATCACACATCTTATTAAATTGTTCTTTAATATTTAATTTTCAAATCTCAAAAACATACAAAAACATACTTCATTATTGATAATCACTTTTTGGTATACATCAACATGAACTATTTCTTCCTTATTCTCTTCCATATTTAATTTATTGTTTTCTTCCTCATGAATCGTTATTTCTTTATTTAGATATTTGATATGTTATTTTAATAATTAAAATTTTTCTTTTAACTTCCACTCAAGTTCTATTCATTTCACTTCATCGTCACTACTAAAATATGTATCAGTTCTTCTCACTTCATTAAAAAAACTAATTTTTTTTATTTGAGTAAATTTATTGTGAAAACTTATTATGTTTTCTTATATAATATATCTACATGATACTGTACATTTTCTTCATATTCATTTCCCATTTTTCTTTATAGGATCATTCATCACCTAATTCATTTTATAATACTTATTTATCAATCTTTTTATTTAGAAACACCATAGAAAAATGATCAGTTCGACCACATATGAAGAATTCAGGTGGTTTCATATTCTTTCCCTTCCATTTTCCCATCTTGAACGCTTTTGATTTAGTGGAAACAATATAATTGAAGTCACATTCATCCTCATCACCATATGAATCTTCAGATTGTATATCCTCTACTTTAATGTGTTTTCCATTACTATGGTTACAATTTCCATTTCAATTTTATCTTTATCCTGTAAATATGGAATTTTATTCATATCATTATCTCAGAGAATGTTTTTTTAATTCATCATCAGATAAATAATATAATTATTCTAGGGATGAGACCATTGAATAAAAATAATCTTCAAAATTCCTAATTAACTTTTTTACAATGATTGAGATATCGATATTCTAACTAAATACTATAATTCTGTTCATCGTATCATTTAATCTGGTGAAACATTCATCAAAACATTCTTCATAATTCATTTTAATGTCTTCAAAAAGGCTCCAAGAAATTTATAGTTTGTCTTCCTTTACTTTTAATTTCCCTTCATAACTTATTTTGTGTTTATCCCAGTCCACCTTAGTAGTATGGAGACACATGACCATTGGGTATACCTTTTCTATTAGAGACATAATAGTCGAATTTTGATCTTTTACATATAACTCAATATTTCTATTATCATATTGTCTCATGGAATCATCATCAACAATGGTTGAAAAACCAGCTATTGCATCATTTCACAATCATAGAATGTGTGATAGGAGATACGATAGAATCTTATTTTTTTCAATTGTGATAATTCATCCCATAAAAGGTAGAATACCTCAACTATTGAAAAAATTACCAATATACACCTATCATAATTCTTCATGAGTATTTAGTGGGAACCTTGCACGGATATCTCTTGTAATTACCAATTCTGTGTTGACCACTGAGAGGGGAGGGGTGATTTAGTTGTTTATCTTTATGAAGTGGTAGAAATAGAGAGAGAAAAAAACAGTATTTACATGGTTTGTAAAAATAAATACTCTTTGTTATGTGGTTATCCTATCATGGATTATTCCCTATCAAATATGTTTTTAAAATGCTCCATCTCCACCCAAGTAACACTGGTTGTTTATATCTCTAACTGAAAGGAATCTTCTCTGGCCCTAACTGAAAGAATCCTTCTGCTCTTAGTTCTAACCTGAAGACATAAACTACTCCTAGAACCCACTAGAAATCACAACCTCTAACAATGTCTTGATCCACTATAAGATGATAATAATTGTCCTCCATTAGCTTATTGGGTCTAAATTTCTATTTTATTCTTTATCTATCTTCAATAGCCTCTGAATATGTTTTTCATTATTTGTCAATTAATCATAATCTCTAATAAAGACCATTTTTATCGGTGAAACAATACCCAATCACTGGTATCTTTTAAATAAAGTCCTATCCTCAATAATTTTTTTTCATTAAGTGCACACAATATTTTTCAATATTTTATACAAAATAGAACATGCACTAACATGACCACTTTCTTTATAAATTATCAACTCACCTTAATGAAGTAAACATCATGCATGGATTTCATGGAGTATAAATTATTATTTTTATCTAAATTATGATTTCATTGATTGAATGGATAAAATTAATCCTTTATTTTTAATTTTTAATTTTATAAATAATATGAATAGAAATATCTAATAAATTTTATGTGATATATTGACTCCTTTATCATAATCCATGTGAGGCCTTCTAAATTTATTTTCATAAAAAAAAAATCATTGAAATATTCCAAGATTTTTCCATAGGTTGAGGTATCAATATCTTCAAAAGTCCTAGATGTTTTGTGGGTTTCATCTCATGTGCTTCACTAGATGACCTTTTCAAGGCATTGGTGGTGTCTATAGATTAATCTCATTTTATCTTGGGAGAAGAGATATTGTCCTAATATTTCATCTCAAATAGTTTAATATGATAGGTTGTCTCTGTTGAAGTCTACTGGTATATTACATTTCATGACCTTGTCTCTCTTGGGTTTTTTTCAATGACTTTGGAAGATTTGTGTGACTCATATGTTTCACCTTAATGAGACTAGATATCACACTGAACTAGCTTAAACTCTTTCATTTAAGAATGTGTTTGTGAGATCCTTCATTAGAAAAAAATTACATCAAAGTGTATATCATAGGACATTATATGTTTTTATAATATCCTATGTGTTTGAAAGATGTTCTTTCACAATATGAATTCACCTAAATGATTCATGCATGTGATTTGTTATAATGAGAGATATCAATAGAAAATTAGCAACTCAACTCTTGAAAGTGTCCTGGTTTATATAGGATGGTTGAAATCACATATCCTTTTGTAATAAGGAATTATTAGTAATTCCAAATGCACTTGAACATATCATGATCGCAATAATGCTGTTATTCATAGCTTCGAAAAGAAATGTCGAGGTGATCGTGTGATCGCATAATCGCTTCACTTGATCATGTGGTGCCGATTTAGTCTTTCTATGAGGCCTTCATATGACCCCTCTTGTGAACATGGTTGACATCCTCTAGATAATCCAAAATGATAACTCATGAAAAAAAATTTCTTTATGTAGTCATAACTATTTTTGTGATGACGTCGGTGGGTGTCTCTACTTGATCACATAATCCAAATATCATCACACGATGTCTTAGTTTTCTACTTCTCTTTCTTAAGACATCCACTTGTTCATATGATGTCATTCATGTGATATATTTAAGAAATTTTTTCACATGAAAGATGAATTTTGATGCATTATTTAGTTTATTCTTCTATGACTTGAGCCTTCGACATTTTGGGCACCATTAATCAATAATATCTATCTTTCAGTGGCCATCATTCTTAAGAGATATGAGAAAAACCTCACCTCAAGGTGGAAGATTATGGAAAATTTGAATAAGTGATTCAATGGATATATAATCATGCAAATAAATTTGACCGTATGACCATCATTTTTTACATCATTTTAATGACATGCGAACTATAACTACAACCCCCATGACCCACATTAAAATCATTAGTATTCTCCATTGGGGATAATCAATCACCATGTGATGTAACCCATTGAGGCTAGCTACTAGGGATTATCTTCAATCCCACATGAATTGTACAACACACAAGCTTCATCCCACTGGCACACCAAGTGTGCACCATGATCCCATATGCATTTGCGGACCTCTACATGTCCTAACGTCCCTTAGACCCAAGCATGCAGTCTGAGGCTTATAAATTGCCACTATCACCTTACCAAATTCCTTGGGAAAAATTTCCCATATAATTTGATCCCTAGGTCCCCCCAAGTGTGGTTGAGGGATATCGTTTTGTGGCTAGTTGGTATTGACCTAATTTTATATGTAAGACCATAATGAATTACATTGAAAGATTATAAATAAAAAATAAATTCTAATCCTCTCTCAAAATTGCCAACCAACTCAAACCCTTTTTTCTACATCGAATATTCATCCTAAAAAATATAGATTTATATTTTTCTAACAGTATTCAATTAAATAATCTTCAGGCTTCATAATTATTCCAAAAATTGATGTAAATATTGTTTTCATTTTTAACACATATCTTGGAAATTTATTATCATCACAATAAATTCCCACATATTCCAAAGATAATTGTCCATGTGTGACATAAAATTCCATTTGAAGAATCTATAAAAATTCTAAAGGAATCACCAATTCATCCACATCCCAAGAACATAGTTATACATCAATGGAAACAAATGAAACTTTAGGCCCAACATAATGTTATTATTGATAAATAATATATTATAATTTTTATATTCAATTATAATTTAAGACTCAGTATATATATTGTCTAATGATACTCATAGACTATTCAATCCATTAGGATGAAATTATTTGTAACTCCTTCCAATGTATTAATGTATGAAATTGCCTCATTACTATTGGATTCAAGGTCACAATAGTTGGAATAAAATTAATTTTAATAGAAAACTAAGAAATTATATTTAAAAAATAATATATTAGGGAACATAACCCTATTACTGAATTTGAGGATATCTATAGAGGAACTTCCTTGTGTTTGAGTAAGGTAGATATTATGTGGTATTTTCATTAAATACATCCCTGAATAGATTCTACATGTGTGTGTTGTTCTAGCATGGATTTACCTAGCAGTAATAACATCAAAATGGGAACATATGTAATTACTCAAAAATTACCTCGTAAATGAAAATGGGATTAAATGAGCATTGGTTTGACACTCCCAGGGGATATGTTTTCGATAATTCACATTTTATTTATATAACATTATGTAGTATTTGAATATATAATGACAATTAATGACCTAGGTTTATCCTTAGACCAAGGAAAGGAACTATGTTGAAATAAAATGGATGGAGTATTTATTTATTTAGATACAAAATATAATATTTTATTAGTATTCTAAAAATTTTATTTTTGTTATAAGAATCATGAAAATTATTGTATTTTGTTAGATTATATTTTTCTTCCTTAAGATAGTAGTTCTTGATAAAATAATGGGTTAATGAGTTTATGATTTATCATATGACAAAATTATTCAACACCACTTTTATGTTTTTATATGATGGGAGTCTACCAAGATAAGGGATTTTTTGGATAAATTATTTGTATGTATATGTTTTAGTGGAAAAAATATTTGAATAATAAAGAACATAAGTTTTAGTGACACATGTTTAATGGAATTGATAACCTTTAGGGATAATATGATCATCACTAATAATTAAATAATAGTAAAATTAGAATGCTATAAGTTTCAAAAAAATTTGTTTTATTAAAAACCATAGTAAAAATATTATTTAAGCAATAATTTTATTTCAAGTAAGTCCATCATATTTTTTTTATAATGTTATCGGAATTATATTAATATCGTTTTTGAAAAATAAAAACCCATATGTTGGGTGAAAACCTCTGGTATCCAGAAAACAGGTGGGTTTTTAACCCAAGATTGGTGGACGATAAGGGTTTCAGGCCTACCACTTGCCTACATGATGTCCTGGTCTGTATGTCATTGTTTTCAGTTAAACAGTTTGAAAAAAAATATTAATGATGAACCTGTAGTGTTACTTTTTATGTTCAGAGATAATTTTACAGGATAAATTGTACAAATCATTTTCATTTTATAAAATATATAGAGAGATATAGAATGACTTGTCACTTTATATGGGTATTTTTAACCACTAAAATTGAGATTGCATTTTTTAGGAAGAAAAATACATTTTTGGATAATCATTTCATGGTGTAAGAGATGAATTGGATTTTGATCAAAGAACAAACAATGGATGAAATTATGATTATGAAATAGAAACATATCCAGTATGTGTAATTACTTATATTCTTAACCCATTAATGAATTCCACGACATTAGGAAGATAATATAGAGAAAAATGATACCCTTTTATATTAATATCCAATGAATTTTATAAGATTTTAAATCATAATATATTTATGGTTTTTAGCCCCTTAACATCCAATTTATTATTACCATATTACGATCAATGACCACTATCACTACCTATAAATATTTCCTCTTTTCCTATACATCCATAAATTCAATTTCAACCAATTTTTTCTTATATATATAACTATATATGTGTTATTCTCTAAGACCTTTGTACATCCCTTTCTCTCTTATTAATGTAATATTTTATCAACTATTTCATGATTTGGGTTTTTAAATGAATTTTTAAATGTCAAAACCTTAATTTATAGATAAATATAAAATTAAAAGGTCTCAATTTATTTTATGTGTAGATAATGTAACACCCCAAAATTCTAAAATAAGACCATTTTATTCAACTGTGAATGTGAAAAAAATACCAACCATAGAAGAATATATAATATATTTAGAGATTACTATATGTTTAATACATTTGAAATGTTAAATACATTTTGTATAATGAAATTAACAAAGGACCATGTTTATCTTACATTACACTCAATAACTAGTTTATTTGAAAGATTTCGTTACATGAATGGTCATGTTTTATGAAACAAAAATATATTATTAATAATATTATTATTCAACAAGATATTTATTTCATATCCATTGGAATTGAAGGTAAGAATCATATTTAATAACGAATTAAAATATATAGTTTACACAAATTTATTGTCTATTAATTGATTAAAAATAAATTAAGAATAATTTAAAATAAAAATAATTATTTCCAAAAAAACTCTCTTTTCCTTCTAAAAGGATGTTTAGTCAATCTTAGCGAAAAGAATTTAAAATTAATTTTTTATCAATTTTAGAAACAATATTTGAAATAAAAAAAATCATTTTTTAAATAAGAATACCAAAATTATCATAAGGAGAATTTTTCTTATTTTTCTATGAATTTTCATTTTATGATGAATTTTGAAAATACTAGATTTTAATTGAGCACTGACTTTTGATATAAATACTATAAATTGTTAATTTATATTTTGAAATGATTTTAATGTGAAAAAATTCATTTTTAAATCTATGAATCTCTTTAAGTCATTTGGATCATTTTTATATTGAATTTTGATAAAAAAACATTCAAAACTTTTTTAACACTTTCAATTTAAAAACTCGCTTTCTCACCATGTCCGTGGGATTAATTTTAAATTAATATTTGTTAATTTTGTGAGTTGAATATAGGAATATTAATTCCATATTTTGAGTCAGAAAAATTTATGTTATTTAATAAGTTTAAATTTATATTTTACTATAAATATTAGAGAAGATTGTTAAAATTGATCACTACAATTAAGGTTAAAATGAATATTTTCACATTACATGTGTCTGTATTAACATCAATCATACAAAGAAATTGGATTTTTATTTAATAAATTGGATTTACTATTTTGAATAAGTATTTATAAATTATCTAATAAATATTATTTTAATTGTTTTCTTAAAGGATAAATTAACATGATAAATAAATAGATACATGTTACAATGGTAAAAACTAAAAGGTTAAAATTGAGTAACCAAAAGGCTATGCAATAAAATGATCAAAAATAATTTTTTTGTTTTGGAGTTGTGTATTGGAAACATAAAACCTACCCTAAATTATTATTCAATTTTTGAGTCACCTGAGGAAAAGGAAACCATCCAATAGTGAATACATTTGAGTATTTACAATAATGGCTCGCCTCCTCATCTATAAAAGGACCCTCTCTCTCTCCCCATCATCACACATTAAATATAAATACCCTGAAATTCCATGGAATTTGTTTTTCTTAAATTAATGGAAATTTTATGAGTCCGTAGTTTCTAACGGTTCTTGATTCTGAGGTCCGTTGTGCCTGGAATAATTTTATGATGTTTTTTTCGGGTACGTTCAGTAAACATACGAGCGGGATTTTATATCTTTAAAAATAGGGCTCCGTACTAAAATCTGAGGGAAGCGTCGAACACACAGCATCGGTGATTACTTAGAGAGACCTTCACCGTAGTTGCGTTCTAAAGAAAATGGGAGTTAGTTTTTAGGGTTTATAATTAAATTGAATAAAAATAAAGTGTTAACATAATTTTTATTTGGGGTGGTTAAAACCTCCAAGAAAAGGTTAGTTGTGGGGTAAACCACACCATAACCTCCCATGATTGGTTATGGTGGTGGGTCCCACCTGCACATAACCTCCCTTTGGAGGATATTATTAGGTGGGGCCAAAACAAGCTTTAAACCTCCTTGAACATCTTACAAGTGGGAGAAGTCTCTTGAATTCCCTTCATTAAAGTGCCAACACCCCTCTATTAATTATTTTAGCTCCTTCAATAAATTATTTAAAACCAATTTGAATTATTTTGATTTCTTTTGGACAACAATGAAACAATGGGTTAGCTTCACTCATTATTTTTGTTGGCACTTTCTTTTTGGTAGAGCTTTGGAGAAGACTTGGAGAACTTCATCCTTCCAATGATGAATGACAAAAATCTTCATCTCTCCCTCTTTAACCAGGGCATGAAGAGGAATAACTGCCACCGACGGTGAACGCCAATGATGTCATGTTCAAATCGTCATCTATGAACTTTTCCTCTTCCGATGTTGACGAAATGATGCCACCTTCCCGTGATATCCTCAAAGATCATCGTCATACGAAGGAAGGCGGATTTGAGTTATTTTATGTATGGTACATACCCTCCATTCCTCATCGTATGTTGTGATCCTTGTTGCCGATTGATATCATCTCAACGAGGAGGGCTCGGACCACACGAACACAGCCCGAACCTCCCCCTTTGTTGTTCTCCTTTGTTGTCGACGGTGGAAGCGCAACACTACCGTGATGGAACTGGCGAAGAAAAGCCGCCAGATCGCCAAGAGGGCACAGTACTGTCGTGATGCGTGGAAGGAGAGTTGCAGAAACAATGGGTTGTGGCCCTGTCGCGCCACGTGGAGGCCAGTAGAGAGCCGTGGTGAGGGCGGGCCGCTGCGAAGGGGCGCGTCACTGTCACGCCACACCAGTAGAGCTGCGAAGCTGAAAATAGGGCGGGCTATGGCCAAGGGGCACAATGTCATTGCATTGTGCCGGTGGTGCAAAACCACGGCCAGGGTGTGCAACGAAGAAGGGGTGTGGCACCGCTGCGCTGCGCCGAAGGGTGGAACCGGCTGGCCGAGCGGCCACCCCAATATGGCGGGACCCATTAGGCCCCCGCGGGTTACCTGAACCTGCGGTTAGCACCAGTTTTGTGTGGAAGGCAGGGGGTGTCCCCCCCCCCCCGACAATGGCAGCCGCCCACTCGGGACCACCAGCCCGCTATGCTGGCTAACCTGTCAGCGTATACCGATCCTCTATGGGTCAGATCCTGGGTGGGTCAGAGCTCAGCGATCCTGTGTGGGTTAGAGCATACCGATCATGTGTGGGTCAGATCCTGTGTGGGTCATTGCGGGGGTTAGTACCTATCGATCCTATGTGGGTCAGACTCTGTATGGTTTGAAGCAGTGCCTCTTGACAGAATAAGATGATCTAGTTTTGTGACTGATCATCTATACTTCTATACATCACCAAAATCATGATTTGAGATAAGTCATTGAATTTTGAGTTATCCTCATGATTGACATGGGTTACTAAATAACTTTGGTATATGTATGGGCATATACCTAAGTAAGGGATTCTATTGATTCCGTACTTTGTGGTTATCCTTGTTGTATTTTGTGAGACCTTGAGGGTATCAGGTTCCCTACTGAGTATCGTTATACTCACCCCTGCATGGGAAATGCCCACACCTCATTGTGTTGGTTGTAGACGAGGGACAATGCTGATCGGGGCAGAGAGTAGCCGAACAAGATGGTACTTGGTGGTGAACCACTCGGTGAGACGTACATGGAGTGGGCAGATGGACTTGGAGTGCGGAGGAGGCCATCTTTACCTTCCCATCAGGTGGGAATTCTGGAGGATGACCTAGTTTCTACTTTACTAATTTTATTCTGTTGTACAAGCTTTTAAGTTGTATTGTACTTTACTATTGGGCTTGTATTTTCGGGCCCCTTTACATTCATAACACTCCTTTGTATTCAGTTTTACTTATTGTTTTACTTCATGTTTCATAATCAATTTTTTTACTGTTATAAAGGATATTCATTCCCAGTATAGGGATTTAGGCCTTTGGTTCTAGTCGTCGGCCCCTGGCCTATGGAAGGCGGGCTTGGGGCAGTCACGGCACGGGCCCCGAGGACTGGTCGTGACAAATTTGTATCAGAGGAGTCTGTTCTACCACAGAACTTTTGACTCTGATCTTTATATTTTTAAATGTAATAATGTTAAGGGTACAGAGTTCAGTTTTTAGTTCAGGGAGTCCAGTGTTGGTGCGGAAGCCGACGTATCCATACACCAGAACCCTGACTACTGATTTCCGACTTAGAGCATGAAAACAGTAATTTTGTGCGTGTCTTTAAAATTTTTCTTAAGTCAGATCAACTAGTTCAACTCACCAAGTATAAGCTTTTGATCGTGTCGCATCTGTTTTTTTTTTCAGGATGCCTCCCCGCGGATCACTAGTTAGAGCCCCAGGAGTCATACGCTCTGATAACCCACTGAGGAATGTGACCTCAGTGCATGGCCATTTACCAACGGAGGCACCAGCGAGACCACATCATGTTGGGCCAGTGATATAACGAGCCCCAGAAGCAGATGATGCACACTGCTTGAGCGCATTTCATGAGTTCCAGTGCCAGAGGCCACCCAGGTTCGGGGGAGAGATGGAACCACAGGTAGCGGAGGATTGACTGGAGGTTGTGGTGAGAGTCTTCAGGCTGGTTGGGACACCAACAGACCTCATGGTGATTCTTTCTGTGAGTCTCTTTTAGTCAGTAGTAGGCAGATGGTGGAGCCTGATCCTTCAGGTCCACGACGAGGCGACATTGCTCTGAAAAGACTTACAGATCTTGTTCTGGGTGGTGTTTGTACTAGAAACCCTTTGTGCGGTGCGGATACAAGAGCTAATTCATCTACAACAGGGTAGCATGATAGTGGCGCCGTACTCAGCGAGGTTAACCGACCTCTCACACTACTCCACATATATGGTGCAGGACCCATTCTTCAGGGCCCATACCTTCGAGGAGGGGGTAAGGAAAGAGATCAGAGCCTCGATGATCTCCCTCAACATCCATATGTAGGTGGGGTGTTAGAGATATACCTCCTAGTAGAGAGTTTTCTTGCTGAGCAGTCACCAGTAGAGAGACCCACTACTCGTCGACATGCAGTAGAGTCTTCTGCAGCTGACAGTAGATAGATGACGCAGAGGTCCAAGAGGAACAGACCCACAAGTTGTTGACCGCAGGACTTAGGATCGGTTGTGAGGGGCACATGAAGTAGATACTTATATGCCAGGAGCAGGCAGTGCTACTCATGTGGCGGGTAGGGTCACATGGCACTTAACTATCTGACCCCCCGTACAGACAATCAGTAGTTAGTTGAGGGAACTCCCAGGATGAGGCAGAGGTTCGATCGATGTGGTCCGTAGGGCACTAGAAGATGTGGAAGATGATATGGTCGAGCAGCTGGTGGTGGACGATGTTTCGAGGTGTTTCCACCACCACCACCATGAGGTCCACCCTGACCGTAGGGAGCTGGCAGACAGGGGAGAGCTCAGCTTCTGGCAGCTGAGGCATTCGACAATGGAACTCTGGTGATTATTCGAGGTACGATATGTGTCTACTCCACCATAGATTTAGTTCTTATAGAAACATTTTCCAGTCTTTATTTCATTTCCACTGCTCTTATCCGGAGATTAGAGATTCCGACGGAGCCGTTGGCTCGATCCATACGGCTAGAGACTCCTAAGGGAGCAGACTCGATGATTACGCACTGGTTCCGGTAGTGTGAGCTTACTCTTGGAGGTGAGAGCTTCGGTTGGGATCTCCTCATAGAAACGTCGAGGCCTTACGATGTCATCTTGGCTATGGACTGTTTATCTAGAGTCCATACTCAGATTGACTGTATTAGGTGCAAAGTGCATTGTGTCCGCACGGATGGGACTAGGTTTACCTTCACCAGTGAAAAGGGAACATTTTCTACATAGGATGGACTTACATGGGGAAGGGTGCATCAGATCAACCATTAATTGACCTGCCTTACCCTTAGAGCAGTTGACATGGAGAGACCGAGTTATCCTATTGTGGTGGATCAGTACGCGAATGCTTTCCCTGATGATGTTTTAGGACTGCCTCCTCACAGAGAGGTGGATTTCTACATTGACCTATACCACAAAACGACACTGATATTTACTCCAGCATATCGGATGGCTCTCTCTGAGCTTCATGAGCTGCGAGTATAGCTGGAGGACTTGTAGGGAAAAGGAATCATCTGTCTTAGTGTTTCTCTCTGGGCAGCCCCGAGTTTGTTCTCCAAGAAGGAGGATGGGAGCTTCTGTCTTTGTGTTGACTACCGTTGCCTAATCCAGGTGACTGTGAAGAACAAGTACCCACTTCCAAGGATTTACGACCTCTTTGATTATCTCAAGGGAGATCGGTGGTTCTCGAAGATAGACCACAGATCAGGCTATCACCAGCTCAAGTTTGAGATGAGGATGTACAGATGACTGCCTTCAGGTGTCAGTACGACCACTTTGAGTTATTGGTTATTCCCTTTGGCATATCCAATGCTCTAGCAGTTTTCATGTGTCAAATGAACAATATCTTCCAGCCATACCTCGATCCCTTTTTTGTAGTCTTCATCCATGACATTATGATATACTCGACTACTAGGGAGTAGCATGCCTACCATTTGCAGGTAGTACTGGACACACTCCAAGATCACCAGCTTTTTGGTAAGCTCTTGAATTTCTAGTTTTGGATTATAGAGGTTAACTTCATGGGAAATGTCATCTCAGATGTTGTAGTTGTAGTAGATATAGCGATGATTGAAGTGGAACTTTCTTGGGAGCCGCCCATGAGTGTGAAGGAGGTACGGAGATTCCTGGGCTTGGCTGGATACTATCGGAGATTCATTCCATATTTCTCCAGAGTTGTAGCACCACTATCAGCCTTGACGAAGAAGGGGTGACCCTTCGTGTGGTCAGAGAGATACCAGCAGAGATTTAAAGAGCCGAGGAAGAGGCTAAGTAGTGCCTCCATCATGGGGCTTCTAGAGGAGGGCATAGGGTACTTAGTTTACTACGATGAATCGAGGACCGGACTCTGGTGTGTCCTGATGCAGGAGAGAGATGTGATCGCATATGGTTCTCGATAGTTGAGACAACATGAGTATAACTACGCTACCCATGACCTAGAGTTAGCAGCAGTGGTCTTCGCCTTGATGATGTGGTGACGTTATTTGATTGGTGAGCATTTCACAGTCTACTCTAATCAAAAGAGTATCAGGTATATTGTCTCCTAGAATGACCTGAACCTGAGACAACGACATTTGCATGAGTTCCTCCAGGACTATATCATCGAGATATTATATACTATTGGTAAGGGGAATGTTGTTGTAGATGCGCTCAGCAAGAGATCTAGTATATAGATTCTAGGATAGGCGATAGAGGAGATGGAAGCATTAGAGATATCTTTTGTGGATAGAGGTGGATCAGCCTATCTATAGTATCTCATAGTCACTCCTCCACTTCTTCAGCGAGTTTGTGAGGTGTAGCATTGGGACGCTAACTGTGAGACGCGATATGCACAGGGCAGGCACCTGATGGATTTTCTAAAGGTGGAGATCACATCATCCTCTTAATGGGACTTACCACAGTACCAGTAACACTAAAGGATGAATTGTTGAGGGAATTACCCACTTCCACTCTAACTATACATCCAGGAGTGTCGATGATAAACCAGGACCTTTGACAACAGCACTGGTGGCCAGGTATGAAGAAGGTAGTTGCATAGTTTGTCTCACAATGCCTCACTTTTCAGCTAGTAAAGGTGGAGCACCAGGTACAAGCATTATTGGTTCAGGCCTTATAGGTCCCATAGTGGAAGTGGGATGGGATATCCATGGACTTCGTGACAGGTCTTCCACGCATATCCAAGAGTCATGATTCAATATGGGTGATCGTTGACCGACTCACCATGACGACCCACTTCCTACCAATCAGATAGAAGGGCTCATTAGAGGGATTGGTACACCTTTATGTGCATGAGATTGTGTGTTTACATGGATTACCTTCTTTTATTGTCTCTGACCGTGACATGCGGCTTACATCCCAGCTATGGAAGGTGTTTTAGGAGGCTTTCGGGACACAGCTTCACTTTAGAGCCACCTTCCATCCTCAGATAGATGGTCTGACTGATCGAACCATTTAGACCCTTGAGGACTTGCTCTATGCATGTTTCCTTGACTTCAGTTTCAACTGGGACGATCACTTACCATTGGTGGAGTTTTCATACAACAACATCTATCACTCCACCATCAGTATTAAACCTTTTGAATCCTTTTGTTGTCAAACTTGTCGATCGTCACTATACTGGATAGACCCAGGGGAGTCAGCACTACTGGGACAGGAGATGGTACGTGCTACCATGGAGAGTTGCAGATCATCTAGTTGTGGATGAAGAGATCACAAAACAGGCAGAAGTCGTATGTTGATTGGAGACAGAGTCCTCTAGAGTTCAAGGATGGAGACCACGTATTTCTATGGGTCTCGCCTCGACATTTCTATGGAGATTTGGATGAGGGGCAAGTTATCTCCGCGATTCATCAGACCTTTCCAGGTCCTCAGTAGAGTAGGTGAGGCGGCTTACCGCCTGTCTCTTCTACCTAAGTTGCACCAGGTGCATCACGTCCTTCACATATCTCAGTTGAGGAGATATGTGCACGAACCATCCCACATCATTGACCATGGAGATCTTGACATCGATGACGGGGAAACATTCACGGAGGTTCTAGTGGAGATTGAGGATCGACAAGAGCTGGTCCTATGTGGATGTTCGATACCTCTGGTTCACGTTTGTTGGTAGCACGAGAACCTCCAGGAGAGCACATGGGAGCAGGAGGCTCAGATGCATGCTCAGTAACCCCATTTGTTCCCTTAGTGTGAGTTGTAGCTTATGGGGAAGTAAATCCCTGAGGTGGGCAGAATATACAGACCTGAAAATTCCAGGGAATTTTTTTCCATTAAATTTATGGGAATTTTACGAGTCCGTAGTTTCTGATGATGCTTGATTCTGAGGCCCTGTGTGCCCGGAATCATTTTATGATGTTTTGTTCAGGTATGTTTAGTAAATGTACGAGCATGATTTTATATCTTTTTAACCGTTTCTCGGAACTAAAATACAAGGGCACATTTGAACTCGTAGCGTCGATTATTTCTTAGTGAGACCTTCACCTTAGTTGTGTTCTAGCGAGAATGGGAGTTAGTTTTTGGGGTTTTTTAATTAAATTTAATAAAAATAAAGTGTTAAAAGTATTTTTATTTTGGGTGGTTAAAACCCCCAAGAGGAGGTTAGTGGTCTGGACCACCACACCATAAATTCCCATGAGAGGTTATGGTGGGGGGGCCCAACAACACATAACCTCTCTTGGGAGGATATTATCAGGTGGGGCCCACAAATTCTTTAATCCTCCTTGACCTCCTCATAAGTGGGGGAAGTATTTTGAATTCCCTTAATTAAAGTTCCAAACACCCTATATTAATTAATTTATCACCTTCAATTAATTATTTAAAACCCATTTCAATTCTTCTGAATTCATTTAGCCAACAATTAAATAATGGGTCAGATTAACCAATTATTTTTGTTGGCACTTTCTTTTTGATAGAGATTTGGAGAACCCTTGGAGAACTTCATCCTTCCAATGAATAATGAAGAACATATTTATCTCTCCCTCTTCTACTGGGGCAAGAAGAGTAATCACCTCCACCCACGGAGAACGCCAAAGACATCTTCTTCGACTCGTCGTCTCTGAACTCTTCCTCTTCCGACGTTGACAAAATGATACCGCCTTCCCGTGACTTCATCAACGATCATAATCATATGAATGTAGAGGGATTTGAGTTATTTTATGTATGAGATATACCCTCTTTTCCTCATTGTATGTTGTGCTCCTTGTTGTCGATTGATATCATCTAAATGAGGAGGGCTTGGACCGCACGAACACGGCCCAACCCTCCTCCTTTGTTGTTCTCCTTTGTTGTCGATAGTGGTAGTGCAATACTACCGCAAAGGAACCAGCGATGCAAGGCCGCCGGGTTTCCAAGAGGGAGTGGCACTACCGTGCCCTACGGATGGAGATTTGTGGCCATGACAGGCCGCGATGGAGGCACGCGGTGCTGTCACACTGCGCGGAAGCCAGCAAAGGGCCGCGGGGCGTGGCGAAGGGGCGAGGCGCTGTCGTGCTGCGCCTGTGGAGTGGGGAAGCCACGGCTATGGAAGGCCAAGGCAGAGGGGCGCGGAATCATCGCGCCATGCCGGTGGTGCAGAAAGACGGCCAAGGTAGGCCATGGTGAAGGGGTGTGGCACCGTCGCGCCGTGCCGGATGGCAGAACCGGCTGGCCGAGTGGCCAGTCGGACATGGTGGGACTCCTTGGGTCCCGCGAGTCACCTGAACTAGCACTTAGCATTGGTTCTTAGTGAAGGGAAGGGGGGATATACCCCCCCCCCCCCACCGCACGAACAACCGACCTCCTAGGATAGCCATCCAGCCGGCCACCCGGGCCGCCAGCTCGCCGGGTCTCCTTTGGATGGGCTGCCCCCTTGGGCCTCGCCACATCATCGGATCAGGTCAGACCCACGGACTAGGTCGGACCCCAGTCTGGACTCCGGTCGGGTAGGGTCAGTTCAACTGAGTCAGACCGAACTCGAACCCGCTATGGCCAGTTTACACCTTTTTCCCTATATCCCAGGCTTCGGGTGTCCGAATGATGAACCGTTTACAGAAATGGAAATATTAGAGTTAGATGGTTCTATTAACATACACCACTTGAGGTTTGGACACAATTGGGGTATGTTCGGGTTGGTTTAACTCTAAAAACCAACTGGGCCCCTAGAACGGAAATACCAATAACACACAGACCGGGCGTCCGATTAACGCATCGTCTATCGCATTGGAATCCATAAGACATGACGGTCTTTTGGTTTGCTCCTTTGTAGAGTTTAGTGGTGGTCGAGGTACGACTGATATCTCGAGGGATGATTCTATAGCACTCGAGCACACCGGGTGTGAGGAATCCAGTGGCCGATAGTGAGGCGGAGGTTAGAGACAGATCATACAGAGGTCTTCAATCAGCGATCCTCTGTTTGTGAGCGTATACTGATCCTGTGTGGGTCATATCCTGTGTGGTTCAATGCTCAGTGATCATATGTGGCTCAGCGCATACCGATCCTATGTGGGTCAGATCCTGTGTGGGTCATTACGGGGGTTAGTACCTATCGATCATGTGTGGGACAGACTCTGTATGGTCTGAAGCAGTGCATCTTGACAGAATAAGATGATCTAGCTTCACGACTAATCATCTGTACTTCTATACATCAAATAAATCCTAGTTTGAGCTGATTCATTGACTTTCGTGTCATCCTCATGATTGAGATGGGTTACTAAATAACATAGGTATATATATGGGCATATACCTAAGTAAGGGATTCTGATGATTCTGTACTTTGTGGTTATAATTGTTGGATTTTGTGAGACCTTGAGGGTATCTGGTTCTCTACTAGGTATCATTATACTCACCCCTACACGGGCTATGCATGCACCTCATTGTAATGGTTGTAGATGACGGACAATGCTGATCAGGGCAGAGAGTAGCATAACAGGACGATACCTGGAGGTGGACCACTCGGCGAGACGTACCCAGAGAGAAAGGACGTACATGGGGTGCTGAGGAGGCCATCTGTACCCACCCATGAGGTGGGAATTCTGGGGGATTACCTAGTAGCTGCTTTACTTCTTTTCTTCAGTTGTACTAGCTTTTCAGCTGTATTGTACTTTACTGTTGGGCTTGTATTTCCAGCCCCCTTTACTCTATCATAGTCCTTTGTATTCAGTATTACATAGTGTTTAACTTCTAGTTGTGTAATCTGTTGTTTTTTTTACTTTTATAAAGGCAATTCTTTACCAGTATAAGGATTTAGTCATTTGTTGCTAGTCGGTAGGCCCTAGCGTATAGAAGGCAGGCTCGGGGTAGTCACGGCACCGGCCCTGAGGAAGGGTTGTGACATTAAAACAATTTTTTTTCAATTAGGTCCAAACCAAATGACTTCCCAAAATCTCATAACTCATCCTAAATGTATTATTTTGGGATTAAATCCAACATCTAGATGATTTATTGCAAACGTAGTGATGATACTCATAGGAGATGTAATGTTATTCTATAAGAATCTTCATTTTATTTCCTTTTACACCTAATTAAATTCATTTTATAGCATGATTATATATCAACTTTTGTATCCTCTATATACATGAATGTTTTTCATAAATATTTTGACCTAGAAACACACACATTTCCACAAAATGGGTTATGAAATCATTTATCATGCCTTCAGCATACTATAACATCGTGAAACATTTTTTTATCATTTATCCTTTACTACCTTTCAAGGTCCTATATGATGATGGATATAAATTAAATATATGATATTTATAACACGATTAAACCTATGGAATACCTAAATTATATATATATATATATTCATATTCCATTCCTTGGAAGATATGACAACATCTCTTGTGTATACTATGGACTACTTCCCTGCGAAGTGATGTGATTCATTTTTCACAAACGATTCTCAAGGGATGTGAAAAATATAAAGTTGATTACTATATGTGATATACAGACATAATTATGATATTCCTGACATATTTATAATTTTTTAAAATAATAATTATATATATATATATATCTTTTTTTCATTTCACTCTATTAATGGTGATAACATCTTTCCTATACATGTGGCCCAATACCTTCACATAGCGATGTGACTCTCTTTTCATCACCACACCAAGTGGGTATTATATGTGTAAAATTATTGAATTGATATTATAATTATTCGATGATTATTACTCCTGATATTATATAACTATATAATATGAACAAGAACTCAAACATTCATCACAAATAATTAATGAAAAAACAAGGAAATTAACATAGAAACAAAGTAAATAGAAAAATATTAATAACAAATAGTTGATTAGACATTATAATATTACAATATATGTTATCATAAATAATATTATGGTCATTTTATAATTTAATAAAATTATTAATACCATTATAGAGGAGGTTAAAAATCATCCAACCAAACAGGAGAATAATGTAGGGGAATTCATCTCAATTTCATTTCATTGGGGCATATTGTACAAATATGCACCTAATTTATTTTATATGTTATATATAATTCCCCTTATATATGTAATATAATTAATAATTTAATATTAATGATATTTTATTTTTAAAATTAAATTATTCCATCTAAGGGTATTTAAATTAAAAGCTTCCAAGTGGTGAGGGGTTTCTCAACCCAAATTTTGTTAAAAAGGTTAAACATTAACATTATGCGTATAATGGATATTGATTATAATATGTTTTATTACCACATTTGTTATATGGATTTATTTTTTATAAACATAATTGTTGTATTCATTAATTTTCACTTCAATTTTTTTATCATTTTAGGGGTTTATTCCCCTATATCATTTCAATCGAGGTTGTTTATTATTGTATTTAATACAATCATTATTATTTATCTATTTTTATTATCATTATTCTGGCCATGTATAGTATTAACATTCACTTCATTTTTTTCATTTTGTATTCATTAACTTATCATTTAAATATTCATTATCTTGTGATCAATAGAAATTAAATTTCCTATTAATATTTATATTATACATCACATATATTTTTATTTCATAATTTTTATCTGATTTATACTCAAGATATTTCAATTTGAATTATATTTTATTAACTTGTAAAATATTGATAAATATTTATCCATTAATCAATATAGATATTTTAGGTCACAAATTATCAATTCATAAACTAAAACAATTATTGGATATATAATGAATGCTTTGGACCTGAAGTGATGGGTGGGGACTGACACTATATATCACCTCAATTCATTGGTATATATCATGAAAAAATTATATTAATCTTGATTTATATAGGATTTTACCTTTATTTAATAAAATCTCTTGAAAGGTACTTATTGTCGAGGTATCATGTTCGTAATAAATGACATCCTATAATTAATAATTTCTTGCATTAAGATTTCAATTATTATCATCTAGCATATTTTAACTACGATATTATCTCTCAGGAACCGAATCTAGTGACCGCCAAAACTGGAACCAAACCCAGCCCGTGACATGACCCGAAGGGCGTTCCCGATCCCCACAGGCTGGCACAAGTGCCCGGGTATGATAAAATGAAAATTGGGAACGATTTACCCGAGTTTATAAACATAAAACAACAAAAGAATCCAATGAAACAAATCTGGATTTTTCAAACCAAACAATCTTTTACAAAAATTCAGAACTTAATTACATAGCTTTAAACAACTAAAAAGGTCTATACCAAAGGTACAAAACCAAATATGGACAGCCCAAGAACCCTCATGGAAAGGGGCACCACCCTCAATCCACCTCCACAAGACTTCACCACCAAGGACCTGCTAGAAACCCGATCCACTGGAACAAAAAATTGTACCCAACCTGCGACAACAAATATAACCAAGTCCACTTAAACAAAAGGGTGTAAGTAGGGTGTGATACAATTTCTAGTAGGATACCACCACTAATAGATTCCATGTGATAATCATTTAAAGACGAAAAACATGCATGTTTTCGAAAACATGAAAAGCTAATTACAATTTCTAAAAGATGCAACTTTGAATAAAAACAGTTTTCAAGTGGGCTATCATTAAGAATAAACACTTTTAAAAATAATGTCAACACTAGTGAATTTTCCAGCCAACTATACCGTATGCCTATGGTAAGTACAAAGTAAATAGTGAGCACAAGAAATAGGAAATAACCCCTAGGCGCTAGCTAGTTGTGGGTCCCAGGTACCTCGTATCTCGGTGAGAGTAACCATCACAAATATCCATTCTCATCCACGAGCCACTAGTTGGGAACATAACCATAACCTAGTGGTCCCCAATCATCATCATCATAGATTATTTTGAGTTGTAAGTGTCAATCTTGCTAAGTGAAACTGAGGCCAAACCCCACGGATTCACTAGCATACTAGTACACGTCCACCAACCTAGATACCCAGGTTTTCCCCTTGTGCTCAAACAAGTTCAACAAGTCAAGAAATATACATTGAACATGAAAATATCATTTCCACATCACAAATTCACCAAACAGCCCATATGTATACCACACAAGTCACAAAAATCCATTTTTCATTCAAAATGATTTTGAAATCCGAATCACACCAAAATAGTGCACAACACATTTCACATTTCTTCAACACTTCCACAAAACCATTAAAAAATTTTATAAAACAATTATAAGATATTTAAACTCATATAAAATCCCACACACATGGAAAATAACACTTCTTTAATAATCAAAAATTCAATTTTTCACATCACACTCACACAAAACACTCCACATCACTTTCACATCACTTTCACTCCTCAATATCTCCTTCAAACAATTTAATAAAATATTTCCAAGATGATACATATCATATAACAGCATTTTCACAAATGAAATGGACCTTTTAAAAATATACTCCTACCAAAACAGTTTACTGATATAGTTTCACCTATTACACAACCCAATAAACCATTCAAAACTTTAATAAAACAATTATAAAGAGTATACCCAAACTTTTCACATAAAATCCATTTCAAAAACCTCTTTTTAAGCCAAAATCACACTAAGACCCTACCAAAATAGAATTTTCAGCCCAATAAACATGTAATAATCCACTTTCAAATGTTATATAATCACCTTGAATAATATCACAAAAGATACCCATGAGAACACACAAATCCATAAAACACTTTCAAGGAGTATAACAAGGTTATCCAAATAAAACCATGCAAATACACCCCCTTTTTAGGCCCACATGGAACTATATCATTACCCAACCATAATTGGCAGCCCCTTTCAACAACTAATAAATCACTTCCACATTTTACAAAACTACCACAAGAGATAACACGTGAAATACATTTGAAAAATACACACTTCAAGAAAAAATGTAACTTTAAAAACAAATGCATTACTATTGCTACAAAAAATGGTCTTCACATAATTCAAATCACATAAGGAACATGTAAAATTATTTAATCAATCAAAATAACTCATCATTAAATGGTTATCCATGAAATCACCTACTGAATGTGTCGAAACCCTCAAATATTGGGGCGAAACATCAACCGCACGACCGCCGCACCTCAAGGAAGTTAAAAGAATCCTAAAAGCTCAATATTTCACCCAAAATACAGTAATTTAGAACCTAGGCTTGAACCCTAACTTTTGGAATTTTTATAATTCATGAATTAGGGAAGAAACCCTAAGCAATTTGAAAGAGGAAAGAAATAGACTCACCTACTTGAAGTATCCTGAATCAATCACTCCAAAAACAATAGTTACTGAAATTTCAAACAGCCAAAATTCAGGAATTGTTCGAAAAAGATTTAGGAGGTAATTTAGGAACTGGAATGGAGGAAAAAGAGTAACAATTGAGAGAGTTAAGAAGGGATGAAGTTACCTCTTCAATTCTGGACGATTTGAGACACCATATGAAGATCTGCCCTAATTCTCGATTTCAAAGAGCTCCAAGGAGGGGGTAAAGGCAATGGAAGCGCGTCTGGGTTTCTTAGGGTCGAGGGGGAGGTGGAATCACCGAAAAAACGCAAATAGTGAAGGATATATAAAAAAAATTAAAAAATATTTTTAATGCAGGAAATTGGCCTTCAGGCAGGCCCAATATCTTAAATAAAAACCCATATCTACCATGATAATGGATTTATAAAGGCCCCAAATGTATATTTTGGTGTTAATAGGTCATATGATACCATTTAGGAATTATAATGAGGGAAAAATATTAAAAAATTAAAATGTTATAAAGGAAACAAAATTTATTCTTAAATCTGGAATTGGGCTCACGGTTTGGCCCAATTCATTAAAACTCATCTTTTTCTCCAAATAACCTTTGGAAACCATCCAAAACAAAGAATGAAAGGAGAATAAATGAAATTTAACTTCAAAATAAGTCATCTATGTGAAATTTTCCCCACCATGAAAACTTTCCGTCCCCGGAAGGCTACAGAAAGGCCAGATACGAAAGCCAAACCGAACTGATAAACCAAGATGTACTCCCTTTCCAGATTTCGTCCCCAAAGGCCAAAACACCTCCATTGATCAATTAAGGAAGGAATACTTCACAAAAAAATCATATACCACTTTCCTGAAACAATCAATCACATTCAGGCTTTATACCAAAGGAAAACTACTCAAACACTATCCAAACAAGACTCAAGCAATTCACTAAAACGAACAACAACATCGAAAAAGGTTACACATACCTTGCTATAGCCAAACCATTGTGCACTATCCAATGTCAATGGTTACCGAAGGAAGATTTAAGTAGATTGATAGATCTGAATGAGACTACCTACCACCAATCCTTGACCATGGATAAGTCTATGTTATTGATACAGGGAAAAAAAGAGGCTCCCCACCATAAGAACCAACAATCTTAATCGACCAGCATGAGCCGGTACATAAAGACCCCAAAATATATAGTGTTGGGACGACCACATGGTTAGTCTGCACGGTTTGGGAAACCATGAACTAACAGTGGAGATTCTTCTATCTACATTGTTTTTTTGGGCATGGTCACTACTAACCAAGTGCAAACCGTGTGGTCAACCTGTCTAGCCAAACTTCATACCTTTCTCTAAAGACTCAATGGAAATCAAAGGGGGGGAAATAACATTGGGCGATGACATGGGTACAAGGCCCTCCCCCTATTTCCACCGAACATGAACAGTAGAAGAAATATTATGATACCATAGGTTTAAACTCTTCTTATCTTTCATATTGAGGATATGACTTTGCATAAGGGTTTAAATGACACTAGGGTTTCCCCTGACTACGGGCAAGCTTTTCTCCGAGACCTATGGCGGGAGCTCAAATTATTGAAGCATCTTCGGCCTCGCAGTTAGGCTTTGGAAACCACCTGAATGAGAATTCTTCTTTTGTTGCAAACAACAACTACATCGCAATCCCCGATAAGTTTTTCCAAGACATAACACATTCTAATCTCACTTTACCCTAACTCGATATTTCACTGAAACAAGGGATTAGAAGATGTACACACATCACACCTTGTATGTTCGGGTGAGAGAAAATAGATGTAAAGAACACTTATACTCACCTTCCTCTAAAATGGAATATTTTTTAATGGTTTTTTCAAGGGAGACATTCTCCCAACATAATAGAGACTCTCAGATGATTGCCCAACATTCACCTTTACAGTCAATCGAGCACATGACATCACAAGGAATCACCAAACATGACCATTGCGACTGGTATAAACAAGGAATAGAGAGGGAACTTGTACAACATCCCTAAACAACACACAATTCTAGAAAGTGGCCATAATATCCTCTCATGACCAGATTTACCACACTAGTAGTTTAACATGAACTCCTTCTTAGAAGAGACTATGAAGGACCGAGAGTTCCTCTTAGACACTATCTAAATACTCATTCATGCTAACAACCCCAGAACACTTCCACCTTCGAAAAATTAGGAAACTTAAGAGGCTAAGGTCACTTTCAACCATCCATAATCAATATCCCACTATAAGAGGATACAGAAAACCAATAAAGGAAAGGGTGTATACTCAATCTAAAAAGCTCAAGAAATAGATTCCTTATATTGATCAACTGGAGGATTTTCCAATGGAGAAACAATCTGGGTTGCACTTCAGTTGTGCATTAACCCTTAATGGGGAGTACCTTATCCAATGAGAGAACCAAAGGACCCAACCAAGCTGGTCCATTGGTCAAAACATGCCACAAAACAGATCCAAACACATCAAGGGAACCACCGTAAAGGCATCCCAAATTTGTTTTCAAAAGAGACCACTAACCGTCCCTACAACACAGCTTACCGACCAAACACAAACCCAAAACACAGTTCAAACAGAAGGGGTTCTTGAACTCAAAACATCCCACAACATCAAAAATTTCAAAAACCCATAATACAAACCATACCAAACTATTCCTAAAGACATCATGTTTTCCTTTAAAACCAATTCTTTGAAAACAAATGGTTTAGCAGTAAGCGTATCCACCAATGGCACCCCATGCGCCTCACACATGCAGGTTTTTGTGCCACAGAAGACACCCTCCTCATATTTGTCCCGGCACTCATCCAGTCATGCCATCAACCATCCATCATCACATATTACCCCATGCATGTGGTCGCTAATTGAAATACCAATGGTTAAAACAAAAATTATTTCCACTTTTCAAAACCAAAAAGGTCAACCAACACATCCTTTTTTCTCATAACTGCTAACCACGAGATCAAAATCCCAACTCACATCTTACAAAAAATTTCAGAAAGTCACAACCATTTAGAACATAACTCACTTTCAAGATATTCACATCAATTTCAAAACATCTCATCCCATTAAAACACACTCTGATTGTTTAGAAAACTCTATTGGAAACACTTTTCAAAACCAACTTCAATATAGTTTCTGCTTTCAAAGAGGTGTAAGCGCACCATTTTACATTTCAAAACAATTCTGAAAATTCAGTTCCGCCATTTCATAAACAAAACCATTCCCTGTTTATTTGAAAATCATTTCACAAAAACTATACACTTCTTAAAACCAAAGTGCCAAGATTTCAAAACCTAAGCACAAAACCGTGGGAGAGGAAACTAGATTCAGTGGGTGACTTGGAAATATGGTTGGCGGCCATATTACAATCACTTCACTGTCATAGAGAGTGTTATAGGGGATATCCTTGGCTCCACATGGCTTTCCATGACCTGCGAGCTCACTAGGACCATTAACCCAACTCTCTTTTCATTTCCCTTAATCATCATCGAACCAAGAAAACTGAAGGAATTAGATAAATCCCGACTTCTCTTGGAAACTTGAATCCCATTATGAGGTGTGGTGATCAATCACACTACCCATAACTAGAATTACATGTCCCAACAATCCTAACTCCAGACTATCCTGACTCTTCCCCAAATAACATGACCCAAGGAGCGAACCTCCTCTGATACCATTTTGTCAGGAACCAAATCTGGTCACTGCAAAAACCGGCACCAAACACAGCCCGTGACATGACCCGAAGGGCGTTCCCGATCCCCATGGGAAGGCACAAGTGCCCGAGTATCATAAAATGAAAATTGGGAATGATTTACCTGAGTTTATAAACATAAAACAACAAAAGAATCAAATGAAACAAATCTGGATTTTTCAAACCAAAAAATCTTTTACAAAAATTCAGAACTGAATTACATAGCTTTATGAAACTCAAAAGGTCTATACCAAAGGTACAAAACCAAATAAGGATAGCCCAAGAACCCTCATGGCAAGGGGCACCGCCCTCAATCCACCTCCACAAGACTTCACCACCAAGGACCTGCTAGAAACCCGAACCACTGGAACAAAAAACTTTACCCAACCTGCAACAAAAAAATAACCAAGTCTAAATACACCCAAGGGTGTAAGTAGGGTGTGATAAAATGGACAGTATGATACCACCACTAAGAGATTCAATGTGATAAACATTTAAAGACGAAAATCATGCATGTTTTCAAAAACACGAAAAGCTAGTTACAATTTCTAAAAGATGCCACTTTGAATAAAAATAGTTTTCAAGTGGGATATCATTAAGAATAAACACTTTTAAAAATAATGTCAACACTAGTGAATTTTCCATCCAACTATACTGTATGCCGACGGTAAGTACAAATTAAATAATGAGCAGAAGAAATATGAAATAACCCCTAGGCACTAGCAAGCTGTGGGTCCCAGGTACCTCGTATCTCGGTGAGAGTAACCATCAAAAATATCCATTCTCGTGCACGATCCACTAGTAGGGAACATACCCATAACCTAGTGGTCCCCAATCATCATCATCATAGTTTAGTTAGAGTTGTATGCGTCAATCTTGCTAAGTGAAACTGAGGCCAAACCCCACAGATTCACTAGCATACTAGTACACGTCCACCCACCTAGATACCCAGGTTTTCCCCTTGTGCTCAAACAAGTTCAACAAGTCAAGAAATATACATTGAACATGAAAATATCATTTCCACATCAAAAATTCACCAAAAAGCCCATATGTATACCACACAAGTCACAAAAATCCATTTTTCATTCAAAATGATTTTTAAATCCGAATCACACCAAAATAGCCCACAACACATTTTACATTTCTTCAACACTTACACAAAACCATTAAACAATTTTACAAAACAATTATAAGATATTTAAACTCATATAAAATCCCACAAACATGGAAAATCACACTTATTTCATAATCAAAAATTCAATTTTTCACATCACACTCACACAAAACACTCCACATCACTTTCACATCACTTTCACTCCTCAATATCTCCTTCAAACAATTTAATAAAATATTTCCAAGATGATACATATCACATAACAGAATTTTCACAAATGAAATGGACCTTTTAAAAATATACTCCTACCAAAACAGTTTACTGATATTGTTTTACCTATTACACAACCCAATAAACCATTCAAAACATTCATAAAACAATTATAAAGAGTATACCCAAACTTTGCACATAAAATCCATTTAAAAAACCTCTTTTTAATCCAAAAGCACACCAATACCCTACCAAAATAGAATTGGCAGCCCAATCAACATGTAATAATCCACTTTCAAATGTTATATAATCACCTTGAATAATATCACAAAAGATACCCATGAGAACACACAAATCCATAAAACACTTTCAAGGAGTATAACAAGGTTATACAAATAAAACCATTCACATACACCCCCTTGTTAGGCCCACATGGAACTATATCCTTAACCAACCATAATTGGCAGCCCCTTTCAACAAATAATAAATCACTTCCACATTTTACAAAACTACCACAAGAGAAAACACATGAAATACATTTGAAAAATATAAACTTCAAGAAAAAATGTAACATTAAAAACAAATGCATTACTATTGCTACCAAAAATGGTTTTCTCATAATTCACATCACATAAGGAACATGTAAAATTATTTAATCAAGCAAACTAACTCATCATTAAATGGTTATCCACGGAATCACCTACCGAATGTGTCGAAACCCTCAAATATTGGGGAGAAACATCAACCGCACGACCGCCGCACCACAAGGAAGTTAAAAGAAACCTAAAACCTCAATATTTCACCCAAAATACAGTAATTTAAAACCTAGGCACGAACCCTAACTTCTGGAATTTTTATAATTCATGAATTAGGGAAGAAACCCTAAGCAATTTGAAAGAGGAAAGAAATAGACTCACCTACTTGAAGTATCCTGAATAAATCACTCCAAAAACAATAGTTTCTGAAATTGAAAACATCCAAAATTCAGGAATTGTTCGAAAAAGATTTAGGAGGTAATTTAGGAACTCGAATGGAGGGAAAAGAGTAAGAATTGAGAGAGTTAAGAAGGGATTAAGTTACCTCTTCAATTCTGGCCGCTTCGAAACACCCTATGATGATTAGCCCTAATTCTCGATTTCAAAGAGCTCCAAGGAGGGGGGAAAAGGCAATGGGAGCGCGCCTTGGATTCTTAGGGTCGAGGGGGAGGTTTAATCACCGAAAAAATTCAAATATTGAATGAGATATAAAAAAATGATAATTTATTTTTAATTCAGGAAATGGGCCTTCGGGCAGGCCCAATATCTTAAATAAAAACTCATATCTACGATGATTATGGATTTATAAAGGCTCCAAATTTATATTTTGGTGTTAATAGGGCAGAGGATACCATTTAGGAATTAGAATGAGGGAAAAATATTAAAAAATTAAAAAATTATAAAGGAAACAAAATTTATTCTTAAATTTGGAATTGGGCTCAGGGTTTGGCCCAATTCATTAAAACTCATCTATTTCTCCAAAAAACCTTTGGAACCCATACAAAACAAAGAATGAAAGGAAAATAAATGAAATTTAACGTCAAAATAAGTCATGTATGGGACATTATCTATGGATGCAGTTCATTTTTATTTTATTTATTAAATGGACTGATTTTTCTGTATTTATATTTCAATATTTACTATCCCATATATAGTTACATAATTGGTTTATATGCTCAATTATTTTTCATTTATATTCATTATTCTATTTCATGTTATTTAAACTATATGTGTGTTTAGTAATTTATATTTTCAAATTAATTATACCTTATTTATATATTGAAACAAAATTTTATCTCATTTATTTACCTTTCCAATGAGATTTTTCATATTTATTCAAGACATTTTCCATTATACAAAACCATTAAAGATTATATGATATCACACTTATTTTTTTTCATTTCCCCAGGATTCCATAATGTGTACTATGTTTTATTTTCCATGATATGTTATAGGGAATAATTTTATTATCAAAAAAATTATCTATCAATTTTTTTATTCAATAGTAAATGAAGAATAATGTATATAACTAGTTTAACAAACCTAAAAAACTATTTCGTCATTCACAATGTAATTCCTTGAATCTCATGAAAATGTATTAATGTAAGACAATTACGCAAAACAACTGGGTTTTCGGTCACAATGGGAAATTTAATTAAGGATAAGGAAAATAGAATTTTCTTGGGATATTAATTATTTCAAAATAAAAAACAATAATTTCTTGGTGATCTGCATATATAATGAAAACAAAAAGATGTTAGAGGAGAACTACTATTCACACAATTAAACTGAGGGCTGGAGGAGGAGGGATATATTGAAAAACTATCTATGAAAAGTAAAAATAAGGATATAATATTATTTAGATTTTACGATCAATGGGTATCGAGGATAAAAGAATAAGTGGATTTACAACCACCAATGTAGTTCATGCTTGAAGAATAAGAATTTATATTGATAGACTGAAACCAAAATTTGATTCGGTGATCAATGTCTTAATACATTAAATATTTTAGGAGATTTTAAACCATTAAAGATCACATGATGTTAGATTTAGTAGTAAAGAACAGTGAGAAATTATTTGTATGATTTGAGTAGTTGAGTGGAATAGATATCAAGGTTAAAGCATTGTTTATAAATACAAGTTTTCATTTAAAGACATAATGTGGAGAAGAAGTAGATTGGTCCTGTTGATACAAAATAATATTAATCCTACATAATAAATATGGATATGAAAAACAAAAATATTGTATCCATGCTGTAAAATCATAAATCCTGTGAGGATCATGGTACAAAAGGTGATAATAGTGTGACTAAGTAAATATATTGTGAAGTTATTATGTAGAAATCAAGTGAGATATTGAAAAGTGTATATGTGAGAAGAAATTAACCCATTTTACACAAAAATTTATTATTTTGGGGAATCCTTAATAAGTTTGAATATCCAATCAAGGTATAGAGTTTTATTTTTGAATAAAACCACATTTTTACCTTATTCCTTTACTTATCGAATTATCTAGGGTGAGTTTGTGAGGCACAATAAATAGTGGATTTGGACTAGATTAATTTTAGGATGTTTAATTGAAAATAATAATTTGAAAATGTTTTATATGACCATTATTTCACCCCTCCCTTCTTAGTGGTGAATTAAACCATGTGGCATTTCAATTGGTATCTGAGAAAACATATGGACCCTTAAAAAAGATCATATTTTGTTTGACCCTTATATATATATGATTAATTGATTCTATTTTTATTTAAAAAGATAAAACATGACTATTTATAATATTTTTCTACTTACTGAACTAATTAACGTTGTAAAAATGCAAAAACCCAACAAAACCTGATTTAATTCACCAAAATACACTAGAAACCAAAAAATGACCTTAATAATTTTAGGTTAATTTTTGTACGTTGATTTGGGTATGATCAAGTGGTAGGATTATTATTTTATAGTTTGATTGACTTGACTCACCCACTCCAAGTATAAAAAAATTTCTTCCCTCATTTTTAATATTTTTTTAAAAACCTAATTAGATATAAGTAATTCTTTACATGGAAAATATTACTCTATTATAAATACCACAATTTTAGTGTGAAAAAAATTATTGTATTTTTTATCGATATAATGAAAATTATATAATTAGTATAGAAAATAGTTACATATGGTAAATATGAATTCTCGTAGAAGCTCATCTTTGTGATTTTTAGAAAGAAAAAATATTTATAGAATGTAAATCATAATTATGTTAGGAAAATAAGTTGAGTTGTCCATAAAACATGTGATTTAGAATATATATGTTCCAAAATATATAATTTCAAATGATAACACTCTAGATAAAAGTTTAGCAAAAAGAATAAAATTGTTTTCGAAGATGAAAATCTACATAAAAGTAGTGTCTAGAACTAATTAAAAAAGTAACACTATTGGTGGTGAGTTTGTTTCTATATGTAATAGAATTTATACTATATTAATTTAAAGATCGGTATCTTAGGGGCTTCCTTGTATATCTGATGATTTTCTAGCTAACATAAGATAAAAATTTCTGAGTGTTGAAGGTGAATAAAGGTTCTTATGCATGAAAAACTACTAATGTTTTGGAACATATATTTTATAATGATGTTGAATGTAATTTTAGAAACAAATAATATTACTTTATGAAGTAAATTTCATCAGAATAAGGGGAAAAGAAAGTAATATATGAATGATAATTAAATTTTGATTTATAGATTAAATTAGAGAAAAAATGGATTCCAAACTTTTCATCTAAATTTCATACTTACAAAAGTTACACACATTGAAGATAAATTTATAGAAGTACTAGGAATACATTCACTTTTGGTGATGAATTATAGAAGAATTGTTTTTCAAATATATTCATATTGATGATAACATAGTTTTTATTTTAAAATATATTATCTATAAGTTATCTCATTAGTATAGAATTTTAAGAAAAAGTGTATAGAGAAAACTAATAATAAATATCAATGTGTGTTTAGATGTTAAATGATTCTGGAATTAATTTTAGATCATGAATAATTGGGAAGGAAATAATGACTAAGAAATAATATAAGTCTACAAGTTTGAATTTGGATGTTACCTAACTATAGAGGAGATGATCAAGATGTTTTATTTCCCCAATGGTTAATAAAACATATTTCAAAGGATAATTAAGTGTTACATTACTATTACATAAATACAAATTTTTTGAGAAGTATAAAAAAATGGGGAATGTGTATGATAATTCATATTATGTTATATGTATATATTTAAATCTTATAAACATCGTAATATATTAAAAACAATTATTCCTGATGATTTTGGAAGATGGAATGTCACTGAGACTAAAGGTGAGGTTTCTAGAAGATAAAATATAATGTATAAGGTTAAAGTATTATCGATAACCCTACGATGAATATAAAAAGAATCATGTTTCAGTATATGATCCCAAATGTAGAAGAATATTTTGAAAAAGAATGATCTTGATGTTGTAGTATGCATTGAAGATAATTAAAGTTAAAATGATTTATCGATTGAAATATTGACTCTAGAATATATAGAGTTATAAAATAATGATATGGATATAGTTTGAAAGGATGTTTGGGAAGATAAAATTTTAAAGTCTATAAGTTTGGAAGATGGGTAAAATAAATGTTGAAATGATCAGAAGTTGGGAAGATTAGTTTTTTATATGTAGATTGTGATTTCATAAGTCAATTCCCGGATGATATGTTGGAGCTATAAAAGAATAATTTTGGATGATCAAGTGATTCATCACACATAGTTAAGAGATCCAAAGGCTGTGTGAGAATGTAATGAATGATTCAGAAGAAGGATGTATAGAAATTTGAGTCAAGATAGAATTTATCATGAAATATAGATAAAATTATGTGCATTCATGGAGATTATGGATGTTATATCTCACAAAACCATTAACATTAATGACCACATGGTGATGTATTTTTTGAATTAATTAAGGGTTTTAGGAAGGGTCAATTTTTCATAAAAATATTTCATAATTATATCATTAAATATATACAATATTTTGTAGGGTAATTAAGTGCTTTATTCTTTTATAAGGATTAAATTAACTTATTCATTATGAGAAAACATTTTAAATAATTATTTTCTGAATATATTTCCATAAATTTATAGTTTCATGAAATTTGATAATCTAGACTAATAGTTATAAATAATTTATGAAACTAGAACCTGATGTTTTAATGTATATAGTTTATAATATTATGATTGTTAGTCCACCAAAATCTAGTTATTCTAGCCTACACGTTCTTGAGGAACTATTGAGTCAATAATTTTAGTAAGGAAGAAAAATTGTATCTTTCGAATATGAAAAGAATTATAAGTGGAGATAACCTAAAAGACAAGGGATTATTATGATAGATAAAAATCATAAATTTATTTGATTCAAAATTCAGATCTCCCAAAAATTCAGAAAGATGGGTAATAAGACCACTTTAACAAACTTACAAAATATTGAGTTAATCATTTAGAGGACAATGAACATGTGGTTAAATTTTTTTATTTAGTGGAATTAAAAGATGTTATATTGATGAAAATGATCTTACATTGTGGTGAATATTTATCAAAAAGAATATTAAAGATACTTTTTATAAATTTAGAAGGAGAAACATTTTAAAATATAGGGGAAATATAAATAACCAGTTGGAAGCTATAACTATTGGTAGATGACACTTGTTATCAATGATTACAAAAATAGAAAATAGATGTATCTAAATTTACCCAAACAAAACAAGGATTATATTTTCACATTGGGATCTAAACTTGTAAAAATAAAATTTATTATGGTCTATTTACTTTTTCGATTTCATATGGTGAGAATATGTTTGTGAATTTATGGGAACCATTCAATCGAATAATTGAAAATTCTTCAATAGAGAAGATGTTTAATATTATGTAAAAATAAATTTATAAAAAAAATTTATAATAATTTACCCCTAGTGTGACTGCATAATCCACTAGCCACTTTAATTTGTTTCAGAGCATAAGGATACACCTCTACTTAGATGTATTTTTTGTTCTAGTTATTTTTCTTTTATAACCATGATGTTTGGTTTCAGATAAGTTAGTGATCTGTTTCTATATGAGAATAATAATGATATTTTCATAAATACCAATATATATATATATATATTGGTTCAACAATAACATTACAGAATATAAATGTGGAGTGGGTAATAAATTATATAATTTTACTCTTATGAAAAAAGAAGAAAAGTGACTCACTACTAGTTAAGAGTAATCAATATAGTGATATTACTATCACGAAAATGGATAATAATTATCTTGGATAATCAATTTTAGATCATGAATAGTATTAGAAAATTGTGTTAATTTGTTATTTTTTTCATTAAAGTTAAGGATTAATAGATAAATATTCATATTAAGGTTAACACATATATACCTATATATGTCAAGGGCCTATGGAATGAAAATTAAATGATTTATATGTATGGAGATAATATGGAATGGAATTATAGAATATGGTGAAAAAGTATAGTAATATCCTCAAGGATATATAATCCAAGGAATTTGTTTTATGTTCATATATAGAACCAACCATTACAAACTAATATTTAAAAAATAGTTGTCGAGGTTTTTGAGGTATGAAAAGAAAGAACCGTGATTTAAAATAAACTAATTATTCTACAATTGGTGTCATAGATGTTCAACTAAAAATAAAATAAAAAAGAATTAATGACCATGATAATTATTCATAATAAAATACCAATATGTCTGAGGATAATATTTAACATATGAAATATAATTGAGAAGAAAATTTTATATTAGTTCAAGATGATAAGATTACCATTAGAATTACGTTTCTTTCAAATAGAAGTTAAAATGAAACTTATTTAAGATATACAAGCTGAGACTTCCTAGGATTCATAGAAAAGAGATTATTTCAGGATTTATTTGTGATAATATTCTTAAATTTAAAAATTATCACATTATTTAAAATATTTTATTAGTACCATTTAATAATTTATCTACACTATGTGTATGGAAAAATGTTACCCTTTCCCTAGAAAAAATCTTTTTTTTTGCAAATGTGGTTTCATCTACTAGTTATATATACAATCAATATTTTGGTAATCATGGATGATAAAATTATAATAAACTCACCATTGCATCAACGGTTAATGTGATAAATATCATTAAAAATGAATCATAGAAAATGTCAAATTAAGGGTGTTTTTGTCTAGACACAGTAAGAATATAATTTTTTCCATACTTACATCTGAGGGAAATGTTCATGTATTATTGTTCATCACGGGTTATAAAGAATATTATTCTATAAAAGCAGTAAATATATTAATAAATAAATAATCACTATAATCTAAAGGAGGACTGTACTAATGTGTAGTATTTCTATAGTGATGATAAATCCAGTTGTGTAGGATAAAATTACAAAAAAAAAGTTGAATCTATACATCAAAAATAGATTTGGAAAGCTGGGAAAGACTTAAAGAATTTTTAAAAAATGTTTTCATTATAGTGATGAGTTATGGGATAAATCTAATAATAATGATTCATATGTTATATAAGAAATAATGAAACAAATCCTAAATACCAATAAAAAATAGTATGTGAGTTTACATTGGGGATTGATCGAAAGAAAACTTTTGAATAGATAATAAACCTGAAGAATTTTATGAATGATTATACACCAATGATGATATGATTATACTATAATAGATAATTCCACATAATTGATATTTGTAAATTTTCCATGTACAAAAAAGTTAAATGAATAATGTTGTCGAAAAATGTATAATCAATCCACAAAATAATGAAAATTATTTTTTTAGGTGAAGGAATCCAATAAAAATGAATTTAGAAGATTCCAAAGAATGTTTATTTAAATGATATTTTTTAGAAGTAGGGTTCCTTGAGAATAAGTGAGAAAATGTGTGTAAGGTGAAAATGTAATATAAAAATTCTTAATAAAATCATGATGGCTACTAGAAAAAAAGGAGTTATTGAGAGAGAAAGTCAAAATATTGGGTATTTCATGTGCAAATAATTTTCCTACGGAGTCTTAACAGAATAAGAATAATGAGCATGTTCTCCATGATTCCATGAAAATATATAATTTATATTTAAATATGGAAAATATTATAAATAAATATAAAAAGAATGAGTGTTTTTCAAAATTATGTGAACAATATAATTTCATATAAGGATAAATATGAAAAGAATAGGAAGACCATTCTATCTATAAATTATCATGTTTGTAAAATTAATGGATGAGATAGCCTGAAGAGTTCTCATATAATTGGGGTATAAAAGAAAAGGGGTTCTAGGTTGACATGAAACTTTTAACCTTGTTGCTCTCATTTGGTAGATATGATGACCCTCCTTATAATCATATATATTATTTCGATTTCTATATGTAGGGAATTGAATAGGATTCATGTGTCCATGGGGATACAATAAATAATTATAGTTGTGAAATTCATAAAACTAATTTTTAGATATCCATTATGAATTAAGACATTTCAATTAATATAACCCAAAAAAGATTAATGTGTTTTTAACCATAATGAAGAAGATGATGGAATTTACCCCTTCATGGCGGTTGTTTTGAATAATGTTTAGATATCTATATATCATGAAACATAAATTCTACTAAGTTTTGAATCTAAAAATTCCTTATATTTAATAAGTTTTGGTAAAATTACCTAAATTTAGGATAACTATAATGTTGGAATTTTGAACCTAATGATTCCATATAATGAGATTATAGGTATTGAAACTCTATAAATTTAATTTTTTTTCATTAATGAGGTATATTGGCCATATTATCAAATCTTATGTGAAAAAAATTTAACTAAAGTGGAGAGATTAGGTATTTGATGACCAAAGAAAAGTATCTTGAAATAGTAAAAACGTGCATTTGTTTAAATTATATTAATATATTATTTATTTTATATATAATATATTTGTTTAAAAACGTTTAATCAACACTTTATAGAAGATTTATTAGTTGATATTAAGAGTTATAAAATTTTATACACACCTTTGATGCATAAGTTGATCTCTCTTTCTTTCATCACTAAGAATTTATCACACTCTCTTAGATTTTATTGTTGTTTGGATAATTACTTAATGAAATGGTTCAACCTTCTAATAAGTAGATCAATATTTAATTTCAATAAAACTATTATATCATTTTTAAATCAAGAAATTTTAAGTCATTATTAGAGTATGAAAGGATTATAATTTTTTCTCACTGAAATATTCTCAAAAGATGTAAATAATAGCGTCTTTGTATTTATTATAAATAAGAGATATAGAAAATATGAAAATAGTATACTGAAAATTAGAATCATATATACATCATAATTGAAAGGCATGTTGACAATAAATCCAAAGGGGGAGATTGAAGAACTCAAATGTATCGTAATAAAGAGTGATGGGTTTTTTGTCAATGTGAAGAAAAGATAATGAGGGGTAAAGTAAATATTTTTTATAGGTAAATATAAATTACAAAAAATCTTCATCCTTTTGACTATTATCATGAAGGAGTATAAATTGAATATAAGTATCACAAAGGTGAAGAAAACAAGTTGATCTATATTTAAAACCAATGATTTTGAAGATAAGTGATATGGAGGATGTTAGTCTGGAAGCTAACACTTAATAAAAGTTAAAATGAAAATGTGATTGGAGATATGGAAGTTAACACTTAAGATACATGTAATGTATGAGTCTAATTATGTAAGGAAACACTATTGGACGATATAGTGTTTCTGGATGTAATGGAATTAATATTTTTTCATTTCATTATATGGATCTTAAGGAGAAGCTAAACATTGTTGATGAATCTCTACTACTGAAAGTGAAGAAAGGTTTTTTAGGAAGCGCCAGCTTCTGTAGTTAGTAATAGATTTCATGTATGTTTCAAATCCATGAGATCTATATAATTATGGAATTCATCAAAATAATGGAAGTATATGTCATGACCCGACCCAACGGGGCTCGAGCCACGACTCCACAAGCCCGCCTCCAATAGGCCAGGGGCTGGTGACCAGCGCCGAGTAGGCTATCACACACATGGGAGACATTAGCCTAAGGTACCTATACACACGCACCCACAGAAATCTCCATGCAATAGTGCAGAGATATAGAAACTGAAAAGTAAATGCATGCATTCAATCTTTCCCAAACCAGAGTGCAAAATCAAAAGTACAAAAGGAAAAAACAGGGCCCACCAAAATAAAACTACAAAGTGTGTCCAACCTGCTCTGAGGAAGGGGAACACTGCCACAAACACCCACAGGAAATCTCCCTTGGCACAGCTCCGATAAACACCCCAGTCAACACGCTCACTAAGCTCTGCCTGCTTCAGGTCCTCCTGGGACTCCGTCAAAAGGTCTGTGGTCTGCACAAGACACAAACATGTGTGGTCAAAGCCCGTGCAGGGGTGAGTATAAACATACTCAGTAGGCACCCCAAAACCCAAAACCAAAGGGAGAAACTGAAAGGCAACAGTCTGATCAGCCCAGCCAAAGGGAACCCAGAAAAGATAGAAACTCCATCTTGTGACCATCCTTGGATAAACACAAAAAGTCAGCTCAGCTCAGGTGTATTCCCACACATACACCTTGAACAATCCATATATACTCATCTCACACCACAAAGCCACAAGAGGTACCGACCTCGTCACCAGCAACTATCCAAAACCAGGATAGTACACCACACGAACATTGTCATCTCAGATGACACTCATATGAGAGATTCACTCCATCGGGTTTCTCATAACCCTCTCAGACGCTCACTCGAGAGATCACGCTCGTCGGATAGCATCACTGAGGAAACCTCGTCGAAACAACATAACCACCAAACTCCTCGGATAGGGGATAGCTCCTAGGGTCTACTAGGGGATACCAAAACCCACTCTGGTAGACTAAGATCTCACAGATAAGGGATCACTCCCAGGATCCGCTGGGGGATACCACAACCCGATCTGGCATTCATAGGTCTAACAGATAGGGGATCACTCCCAGGATCTGCTGGGGATACCACAACCCGGTCTGGCACTTGATAGAAACACTTCACTCAGATAGAGGGTCATCTCCCATATAACGGTGGTCACAACGATACTAGAACCCTATCTGGTATAACTCGCAATGTAGGGAATCGATCCGACGATGCCACAACCCAACTGAAACCATGCGCTGAGTAGGGGATTGCATAACCAACGATACCTCAACCATACTATACTCCTCATGATGAGTAGGGGTTCGTATACCCGACGATGCCACAACCCTACTCAGCACGGCCCACCGCGTAGGGGATCATAGTCCTGATGATGCCACAAACCCTATGGGGTTAACCAGCTAGATAGGGGATCATCGCCCATGGATTAACGGTCACACCAATACCAAGAACCCGATCTAGGGTAGCGATGCTAGAGGATCCCACTCCCGACCACCGGAGGGATACCACAACTCTAACAGATTAAACATCCCATCGAGAGGATCACAAGCATACACTAGGGTTGTGATGCCGCGCAAACTCTCGTAGGAATGAACCAAGGGAGTCTCCTCAACCACTGCTGGTCCAAAACATCACTAACCCAAGCGACCCTCCACAACGCCACACTGCGCATCTCCAAGGCCGATACCGAGGCCACCATCACATTCCACACAGAAAAAACAGGCAGGATAGGCTGTTTACTCGCCTGAAATAGAGGACCGGTGAAAAATGCACTATTCGCTATAGCTAGCTCTTGCAGGGCCCACACAACGATCTCATAACTCAAGAAATGGATCATACCACCACAATCCCCTCGTAAAAGTACACAAGATCCACTACTCGTATGTCCGAAACGGACACCCGGTGAAAAAGGCACTATTCACCGAATGCCAGCTCAGGCAGGGCCCACACCTCGATCCCAAAACTAATCGAACGGATCACACCATTGTGATACTCTCAGTAAAACACATAGGATTGACTAATCATCTGCCAAAATCAGACACCCGGTGCAAAAGTTGCGTTTTTCCACAAATGCCAAAACCCGGTCTCGTGGGGCCCGCACCCCGTTCTCAGTCCCAACACTCGGAAACCATCTCGAAAAGTCCTCCGTACCTTCAGGGTCTCAACGCCACTGGCATCACGTCATTCGGATGCTCCGGGTAGATGTTACAATGGCCCGAAGTCGTAAAATAATAAAATAATATTATTTAACACGACGTTTCTAACTCCTGGGCCATGGTCCTAAACCGTTCTCGAACCAACACCAGAGGGTTCGCCTCGTCGTCAGGGTCGCGTCGCCGCAAATTCCATGCAAATCCGACTCCCTAATTTCAATATGTCAGGGTTTAAAGACCCCCGTATGACAAAAGAGAGGCCGGACCAGCCTCGACCAGCCGCCGGCCCGCCCTGGCCGGCAGCCCTCCGCCGCGCGGCGCCTAGCGCCGCCGCACTGGAGGATCTTCCGATGACCGCTGGGGGCACCCCGGTGGTGCTTTTTGCGATCCGGAGGCGTCTACACGATCCTCAGGACCCGATATACACTGTTACGTCTTCAATTTTCCGGAAAATGCAGTGAAAACGGGATCGGGGGTTAAAAATCAATCCGCCTACCTCGCGGGCGAAGCGCCGACGTTCTGCCTTAGATCCGCGCTCCAGAGCTTCCGCCACACGCTCCAGGAACGTCCGTCGTCGAAATCCAAGCTCGTGGGTGCTTCTTTTTCTCTATTTAGCAGATCATCGACGAAGAACGGTGAATAACGCTGAGAGAAATGAAAAGGAGGGGGGTGCTGATATATATATCAGCCGCCCGCCGGCGCAAAACCCGCCTCAGACTCGACGCCCGATGCGAACAAAAGTAATGTCACCCCTAGGGTAAACGCGTTGTTTTGAATGCAATGGCAGACTCATATTTTCAATCCAAGACTCCGTTCATAAGTTATTCGAGCCGACGCTCGAAAACAAACATTTCCCCTTATTTACGAAAATGCCCCTGGTGGCGCTTTCCACCGCAGGCCCGTGCTTGCAAAGTTACACCTCACCTAAGGTAAACGGAACATTCTGGACACAACCGTTCCCTCGGATTCCCGTTATGAGCTACTATTTATGATAAATCACACCCCCGCCATGTGAGTAGTATAAAAAATACTTAATATTTTTATAAAATTAATTCCGGGAACACCGGGCCTCGGAATCGCACGCCATCTTCGTGACTAGCTCTGGAATTATTAATAGAAATATTCCAAAGTCTGGCAGGGCCAAAAACCCAGGTTGCTGCATCCTCCCCCCAATAGAAATTTTCATCCCCAAAAATCCATAAGCACAAGGAATGTGACTGAACTCTCAACTGGGTCTCCCACACCAGTGAGTTCGCCAAAGAACACCCATGCCCGAACACGTAGGTCAGAGGGACTCATTCACCGAACCTCAACACTATCCGTTTGGACAGAACTGAATCGCCCGCATGGTTTTTATCGCATCACAAAAACATGTCTCAGTGGGCGAAGGATCCCTCTTCCTCCCGCATTAGAAGCACACCGAACAAAAATCACATAGGGCCTTACCAACGCCCTGAAAAAAACTCGAGCAAGCAACAAAAAGGGAAGAGTACCGCTAAACAGTGTCTATCAAACTACTGCATAAAGTAGGAAGGACACAAGGCGTACCTCTATCCATCCGCGGAGCCTCTGGGTCACCAACCTCCAGGGAATGAAGCTGTCCTCACCCTCTTCCACCAGCTCCATGAGCTTGGTGTGGACCACCTGGGGGTGGGGGTGGTGGTAACTGATACCGCCTACCACATCCTACTGCTGCACCAGCTCCGTCACTACGTTCGCCGCCCTACGGACCTCCTTTCTCGATACATTTCCACTGCCAAAGTAGTTCATCGACTGGATCCCTCTCAGAATCACGTCAGGTCAGACAATCCCAAGAAAGATGTCCCCGACCGTCGCAAACATAACACCGCCTCTCCTACGGCTGACCAAAACTGGCCTGCGAGCCTTGAGCCTCAGATCCTCCATCCTGGGGTCGCCTCTTGAAACGTCGGCCACGTGTAGACCCCTGAGTCTGTCATTGGCTACCAGATACTGACGTCTCAGCCCTCACGTGCCCAGCACTAACAGGGGGAATCTGCTCAACCAGAAATCTCTCCACCACCAATGCTCGCTCTAACACTCCAGCATAGATGGGCAGGCACAAGGAAACCACACCTATTTGGATGTCCCTGTGTAATCCCTACTCGAAGGTCTGACCCCTAATGAATGGGTCTCGAACTATATCCAGCGAGTAGCTCGACAGGTCTGTAAACCTCGCTGAGTACTTCGACACAGTCCGACCCTCCTACCGAAGCTATAGAAGCTCATGGATCTGCAATGATCTCAACATCACTGGATAGAACTCCTCCTTGAAGAGCCACTCATACTCTGCACACACGAGCATCTCCGCATCATGGGAATGCATCAATAAACTCCACCATCGCCCGAAAGAACCATGCAGAAGGCTTACTGCTAGGACAACGATCTGATCTGGAGGTGTCCTCACTAGGCAGAAAACTCGGGTGACTGCCTCAAGCCGGTCATTAGCTGCCTGGGGGTCTGGATCACCCCAAAACCTCAGAGGGCGCTGCCTATGGAACTCTCACAATGCACTCAGCCTACACGCAACCTCATCCTGCACTTCCGGCACAACGAGCTGCTCGACAGGTGGTGGCTCAACTGGCGGACCACCTGGAGGCCAAGCCTCAGAACCTGCACCCTAGTCCACAGCCTCTCCACAGGGCGGATCGTCACCACAATCCCTTTGTGGGACCCTCAATGGCTATCGTCGTGGAGGAATCCTGAAATACATTCAAGACGCACCACAGTCAAATAGATTATCTGGAGAGCTGACTCAATAAGGACAAGGAAAACCCAAAACCCAGTCCTATATGATTCATGTACCATTATGTCCCTGTGACCAGTGTACGAATGTCCCGAGTCGAAAGAAAGGTTATCAGAGTCCGGGTGTATGTATACGTCAGCCGCCACACCAACACTGGAGTCTCTCGCCTGATAGTCGATCTCGAAACACACTAACACTGCCGCTATACAACCCAAAGCAAACTCATAGCTAGACCAGTTATGCTCTGAGATCCCAAAGGTGGAACCTACTCTAATACCACTCTGTCACGACCCGACCCATTGGGGCTCGAGCCACGACTCCCCATTCCTGCCTCCAATAGGCCAGGGGTGGGTGTCCGGTGCCGAGAAGGCTATCACACACATGGGAGGCATTGGCCTAAGGTACCTGTACACACGCACCCACAGACATCTCTATGTAACAATGCAGAGATATAGAAACTGAAAAGTAAATGCATGCATATAATCTATCCCAAACTAGATTGCAATAGAAAAATTACAAAAGGGAAAAAAAGGCCCGCCAGAAGAAAACTACAAAGCGTGTCCAACCTGCTCTGAAGAAGGGGAACGCTGCCACAAACACCTGCCAGAAAGCTCCCTCGGCACAGCTCTGGTAAACCCCCCAGTCAACACCCTCACTAAGATTTTCCTGCTCTGGGTCCTCCTGGGACTCCGTCGAAAGGTCTGTGGTCTGTACAAGACACAAACATGTGCAGGCAAAGCCCGTGAAAGGGTGAGTATAAACATACTCAGTAGGCACTCCAAAACCAAAGGGCGCAACTGAAAGGAAACAGTCCGCTCATCCCAGCCTGAGGGAACACAGACGAGAGAGAAATTCCATCTTGTGACCATCCTCGGATAAACTCAACTAGTCATCTCGGCTCAGGTGTATACCCATACATACACATTGAAAAATCAAGATACACTCAGCTCAATCCACAAAGCCACAAGAGGTACCGACCTCGTCACTAGAAACTGTACACAACCAGGAGAGTACACCACACGAACACTGTCATCCCTGATGAAACTCATCCGAGAGATTCACTCCATCGGGTTTCTCACAAACCTCTCAGACTGTCACCCGAGAAATCACGCTCGTTGGATAGCGTCACAGAGGAAACCTCGCTGAAACAACATAACCACCAAACTCCTCGGATATGGGATCGCTCCTAGGGTCCGCTAGGGGATACCAAAACCCACTCCGATAGAAAAATATATCACAGACAGGGGATCACTCCCAGGATCCGCTGGGGGATACCACAACCCTATCTAGCGCTCGATAGAAACAATTCACTCAGATAGAGGATCATCGCCCATATAAAGGTGGTCACGACGATACTAGAATATTATCTGGTATAACTCACGAGGTAGGGAATCGAACTGACGATGCCGCAACCCAACCGAAACCACGCGCTGAGTAGGAGATCACATAACCAACAATATCGCAACCCTACTATACACCTCATGCTGAGTAGGGGATCGTATACCCAACAATGCCACAACCCTATTGAGAACGGCCCACCATGTAGGGGATCATAATCCTAATGATGCCACAAACCCTACGGGGTTAACCAGCTAGATAGGGGATCGCCGCCCGTTGATAAAAGGTTACAGCGATACCAAGAACCCGATCTAGGGTAGCGATGCTAGAGGATCCCACTCCGGACCACAGGAGGGATACCACAACTCTAACAGATTAAACATCCCATCAAGAGGATCAAAAGCCTACACAAGGGATGTGATGCCGTGCAAACCCTCTTAGGAATGAACCAAGGGAGTCTCCTCAACCACTGCTAGTCCAAAACGTCAATATCCAGAGTGACCCTCGACAACGCCACATAGCACATCTCCAAGGCCGATTCCAAGGTCTCCATCGCGTTCCACGCAGAAAAACACATAGGATAGGCTGTTTACTCGCTCGAAACGGAGCACTAGTGAAAAAGGCACTATTCACCATAGCTAGCTCGTGCGGGGCCCACACAACGATCCTAGAACTCAACAAACGGATCATACCACCTAGATCCCCCACAGAAAAAAACACAGGATCCACTACTCGCACGTCCGAAACGGACACCCGGTGTAAAAGACACTATTCACTGAATGCCAGCTCAGGCGGGGCCCACACCTCGATCCCGAAACTCATCGAACGGATCACACCATTGTCATCCTCTTGAAAAAACAAACAGGATTGACTTATCATCGGCCAAAATCGGACTCCTGGTGCGAAAGCTGCGTTTCTCCGCAAACGCCAAAACCCGGCCTCATGGGACCCACACCCCATTCTCAGTCCCAACTCCCGGAAACCATCTAAAAATTTCCTCTATACCATCAGGGTCTCAACGCCACTGACAGCATGTCATTTGGACGCTCCTGGTAGAAGTTACAACGGCCCGAAGTCGTAAAATAATAAAATAATATTATTTTATAGGACGTTTCTAACTCCTGGGCCATGGTCTCGAACCCTTAAACTCTTGAACCCACACTAGAGGGTTCGAATCTTTGTCAGGGTCGCGTCTCCATAAATGGAACATGAATCAGACTCCCGGATTGCAAGATATGGGGGTTTAAAGACCCCCGTATGACAAAAGAGAGGCCGGAACGGCCTCGACCCGCCGCTGGTGCCCCGCAGGCGGATTTTCCGCGGACCGTCGGGGGCACCCCGGAGGTCCGTTTTCAGATATGGAGGCATATACATGACCCTTGGGACCCGACATACACTGCTACGGATTCAATTTGCAGAAAAACACAGCAAAAATTGGGTCGGGGGTTAAAAATCAAACTGCCTACCTCGCGGGCGAAAGACCGACGTTTTGCCTTAGATCCGCGCTCCAGAGCATCAGCCACACGCTCCTAGAATTCCCGCCACCAAAATCCGTGCTCATGGGCACTTCATTTCTTGATTATTCGGATCGGAAGCAAGGAATGGCAAGGAACGCCGAGAAAAATGAAAAGGAGGGGGTGTTGATATTTATATCAGCCGCCGTCCGGCGCCAAACCCGCCTCGGACCCGACGCCCGATGCGAACAAAAGTAAGGGCACCCCTAGGGTAAATGCACAGTTCTTAACGCAACGGCGGACACTTATTTTCAATCCGAGACTCCGTTCAGATGTTATTCGAGCAGACGCTCGAAAACCAACTCTTCCACTTATTTACGAAAATGCCCCTAGTGGCGCTTTCCACCGCAGGCCCGCGCCGGCAATGTTTACACCTCACCTAGGGTAAACGACATGTTCTAGACACAAAAGTGCCCTCAGATTCCCATTCTGAGCTACCTTTTAGGAGATATCACACCCCCGCCACGTGCATAGTATAAAAAATACATAATATTTTTATAAAATTAATTCCGGGCACACCGGGCCTCTGAATCGCACGCCGTCTTCACGCCTAGCTCTGGAATTATTCATAGAAATATTCCAAAGTCTTACAGGGACAAAAACCGGAGTCTCTACAGTATATGTATATATTGAGATAATGATGAAATTTAAAGTTATAGTATTGGTTGGAGGAATAGTTATTTTGGAAGTCTGTTAGAGATACATGATTGTATAACTATACTCAGATGGTAGTGTTTGACCGGTGCTGACTTTTATTTTTTTAACATTTATTCTATTTAATGAAATAAATCACTAAATTTTGTTATTTAATGTCTTTCCTAGAGGAATATTCTGCTCCCAACATTACATAGAAATGCATAAAATAAATATAACAGGGGAAACAAAAATGTCTATATGCTTCAAACAGAGTGTGTGATCCCACTCCATACTACATCCTATTCTATTCTAGCAACATATACTAAAATATAAGTCATTCTCAAACATATAATGTGTGTGAATGAATCATAATTCTCTTATAGTTTTATAGCATCTTTCTGCAACAATTACATAGATTCCACAATGTTATACTCAGCCTCCCAGTAGTTAAAATTAATGGTAACAAATGAGAATGTTCCCTTGATGTTCTAGGTTGACATAGAAAAAAATAAATATATTCACCCTGAGACTTTAAAATATCCAAGACATCATTCAAACATATTTTATTATTTGATAAAGATCTTATTCTCTATTATCAATCTCAAATCTTAGTCTCTATATTTTTGAGCTCCAAAAAATAAGATAATAATATCTTAACATCCTGAAAAACTATATATTTTTATAATTATCTCCCTTTTTCATGAACATCTTATATCTTTTTTTCTATCCGACATCTTATATTTTTATAACATAACCACAATATCTATTTCTCCAAGAATATTTTTACTATCAATAGAAATAAATTCAACTATCTATTTCATATACCCATATTAGTATATCATAATTTGTATTTAGAATAAAAATTAATGTGCCATTCAGATTTCACTATTTTAATCTTCATTCCAAATACTCATTAAAGAATAACACATTGGTCTACTCCCCACAATATAATTCAAATACCAAAACATACATTCTCTTCATTCTTAGAAGCAGAAAATAATCAATATCCATATGATCTCATAAAAATTATTCTATATGCATTATAAATACCCAATAGATACACTTCCGTTATCTATCTTAATACAATTTAAAAATATGTTCATCCTTCATCGATGTGAATAATACAGTTTTAACACAACCATTCTCAGAAAATATCTATTGCATTCAAAGAACTCATATTGGATCAATACATTTTTAAATGATATTTTAGAAATATAAGAGATTAAAATTATTATCAAACTTATATTCTATATTTAATATTTATAACTTCTACACCAAAAAAATCATATTCAACTCAACTTATCTTAATTTGGATGATCTCACAAAATAACATATTCTATATCTTTTGGATAATACTTACTCTTTATATTTCATAAATTATAGTTGAAATTTGATATTTTGACCACTTGTGAATATGTTTATCATCATATAGTTCTATTTATTTAGAATATTTAATTTCTTGAAGCTTGATTTTTCACCCATCAGAGTGTATATAATCTATAAAGTATTGAATCATAAAACTAGCCATTAAAAGTATTACACTATGTGAAGAATTTTGATAAAAGGATTGTGTTTTGTTAGAGAATTATGCTTTTCACTACAAATTCATACTCATAATGTCTTATGTTTGGAACCAAATTCTTATATTCATTTAAAGTCTTATTTTCACTATATAAAATCCACATGCTTAGCTCACAAAGTCTTATGATATATTCCATTTCGATTTTGGTTCCTCATCTCGATGTCTTACATTTTCAGTAGATACATTCATTAGAGACACAAAATAGTTACTCTAGGGATCAATGGAATTAAACATGGGACTTTTTCAAATTTCATAAAAATCACCAGACTATACAGTTTGACATCCAAATTTCTAAAAATATTTTCTAAATTTTATCAAGATCACTCCAACCATTTTCACGAATCATAGAAACATTTCAATAAACCTCAACATCATATCGAGATCATAAAATTATGCAAAAAACTGTTACGAAAAAGAATTAAAGAAACAACAACTTCATCCAAAAATCCAAGGCCACTTTAATATCCCCCTTTTAGATTCATTGGTTTTTATTCAAATCTACTGAATATACTCAAAAGTATTTTATAACTCATGAAATCTCATGAGAATCATACATTCACATTCTTTCTTGAATAAGAAATGTATTAAACCATACTACCTTATAAGGTAAATGTTTAAGGGAATATCATCAATATATGATAATAAAGTGTGGGAGAATGACGTAAAATAGCTCCTCATCAATTCATGGATTCCCCATTAAAATTTATTCCTTTTCTCAATGCCAAAAATATCCCCCATATAACAATATAAATATATATATATAGATGACCAATTAGTGAACAACCACCATTCAAGACTATTGCCACTATTTATTCCACATGGTCAATATAATTAAAACCTAGTGTGATTGGTTTGAGGGTTTATGTGCCTCACACATTTTTAAGTGATATGATATCTTTTAACAAGGTATTTAAGCCTCAACTCAAAGAACATAACCTTTTCTTAATTCTTTGGTAAATAGGTATTCCAGTTGTTCCCCAGTTCTAAAAAACTCATGTATAGTGTCACAGTTTACTAACTATTATTTGAATAAATGATACATAAGATCAATTTATTTAGATACCGAGTGATGATTTTTATTCCTAGAATGATATATAGAACTTTATTTGTCAATTAAAGGAATAGTGGTTGGTCAACATCAAATCTCATACCATCCAACTAAAACTACATAAAAATCATCTCTATTTAGGCCTATGTTATAGAAATATTGTGGAGTTTAATTATATTTAATACCACTTAAATATTTTTCTTACTATGCTAGGAAAAAAAACTATCACCAAGAAAAAATTTTCAACCTGAGGTGGATTTTCATTCAACACAATAACCAGATTAATCTTAAATAGTAATGACTTGCATGATATAGTATGAACTAGATATCTATAGCAAGGTAAAATGAAATAAAATTTTAATGTAACTAATGATTCACTAGGATTATAGTTGTTGGGACTCATTTGTATAACTATTAAATCAATTCTACAATGTTTTAGTGAAAAAAAATTCATTCTTAGACATGGTAAGGTATAGATTTTTTCCAACCAATTTTTAATAGCCTATTTAATTTACATTTTTTCTAGCTTAATCCATTGCTACTTTGGTTATAAAAACCATAAGGGTAGAGAAATATTTTTATTCCTCTATTTAAAACTTATGTAGTATTACCTTTGAGTACATTTCTTGAGATAGACAAACTTTTTCATGACCTTGTATAATTTCTAACCATATAATGTAAGATATCTCACCCAACTTGGAAATTTTGAAATAACTATTCATCTCATCACCAAATTACTCATAGAGAGACTCATTATCATATTTATATATGATATTATTGATATATACGATAGAAATAGGAGAACATGTGGATATATACATTAAATAAAGATCATTATCAATCTTCCCCATTGAAAACTCTATGCTTCTCAAGTATCCAACAAGCATTCTATACTAGGCATAGGGGTTATTTTAACCCATAAAAATTCATCTTGACCATTCATACAATTTTTCATTCTTTATTATGGAAAAATATTTTAGGTTGTTCAATGTTCACCTCCACTTGAAATTAACAATTAAGAAATCAATATTTCATATCCATTTGATAGACCTTGTATGTTTTGTGTGATGTCACTACCAAAAACATCATGGTGGGATCAAGCATTTCAATGGGTGAATTTGTTTTTTCTAAGAAGTATAATTCTATCAGAGAGTAAACATTACTCACCATTCATGGTTTATTTATTATTAATTGAAATTCCTCGTTCAAATTATTTGCGAAAACTAACATGGTTCCCTTTTCATTCTTATTTTTGGATCTTGGTACCATCTCTAAAGTAGAGTTTTTCTCTATTTGATCAATCCCATTATTAATTTCATCAATCCACTCATCATGATCAACTATTTAGATATATTATGATGTAAAATATATGAAATATGTGCAGTTTAATTCTATAACCTCATATTCAACATTTTTCATTAGCCTTTCATTAACTTTCCCATTATTCTCAATCTCTACTTCATCACTGGTGATATCTGTGTTAACATCAATCATAGCCTACTTGTTTAAATGTTTCGCAATAATCTAATTTTTCTGATTATATATATCAGCATACCTAATAGATTAAACTTCAGGGATATTAATCACAAATGTTGTGATATATTTTTAATGTTTTAAATTTTTAAGAATATACTGAATTATGTTGTATTTATTTCCAATATTTGTAACAACATTCATTTAAAAAAACATACAGAATGTTCTTTCCCTGTCTCCTTTCCAAATATCACAAGATTTCTATTTTTGATCTTTATATAACTTAGCTTTCAAAACACATTTAGGTATTTGATAGTTGCTTTCTAGGAATACCACATCTTCTATGTTGTATTGTGTATTTCTGGTCTTAATAAACACCTATTTGTAATGTGTAAAATAGTGAATACAGCCTCTCTCAAAAATAACATTTGGATTTTTTATCAGCTAGCATGGTTCTCCCCATATCCACTATACATATATATTTCTTATAAATTGAACCATTTTTTGGAAGGAAATATAGTATTTTATACTAATTCTTTATTACATTTTTTTCAAAATATCAATCAAAATCATTGCATTTGGATCTTTTTCATTATCTAAACTTCTCTAATTTATATGAACACCAAACACATTTTATCCTATCTCCTAAAGAAACTAAAAATTTGGAGAGATTCATACTTGTGTATTATAAATAAAACATTATACATCTTCATGAAAAAAAATATATCAATGTAATTAAATAAGTATCACTCTTTTCAGAATTATTCCTCAGGAATCTACATATATATGATTGTATTATTTACAACGTGTTAATGGATTGTATTTCCTTATTTTTATGTTATTTTTATGTTGTCATCCACTTATAAAATGTATAATAACATCTTATATTTGTCTAATGAGTTTGGGATGGTCTCTTGCAAAATCATTTTTGGAGGTCCTTCTCATATATACATGGTCATGGTGACCAGTCTCTTATTCCATAATTAATTTTCACCTTTGAAACTAATGTATCATGTGTTGGATGTGTCACCAATTTGAAAAAAAATCCACTTATTCTTTCACTGATTATAAGAATTATAATTTCGTTGTAATTTATAAAAAAAGAGTTATTTTGAAATATAAATTCATTTCCTTCATCACACAGTTGGTTGAAAATAATAAAATTATGTTTCCATAATTTTCAAAATAAGAAATATTTTCACATGATTTCTTTGGACTCACCCTCAATAACATCAATAAAATTTATATTCAGTGAGAATTTTTTTCTAAAATTAACTACCCATCCTTCATGTTTCTTAATGACTTAAAGGAATTTAGTTTATGTAGCCATATGTAAATATTACTGATTTTCATGTATCCATGTTCTTTATTTCTTTCTTTCCATTAAGGCTGCCTCTTAAAAGAATGAATTATCATCCTAATGTTACTTTGGAAATCCTTTTTCCTTTTCTTGATATGATATATTTCCAGGAATATTAGTCATATTTTTTCACATAATTTTTTAGATCCTCACATATACTATAAAGGTATTTAAAATGTTTAAAACGTTTCATAGTATATTGATTTGAATTCCTTATTTTCAATTCATTCTTTAGTGGAGAACCACTTATTTTCATCTTAAAACTATTCACACTTGTTTCATGTATCATTATAAGTGGATAAATGTTATAAACACATATAGATTCTTTGTCACCATAAATCTCATACCCCCAATAGTAGTCATTTAACAAAAATATTCTATTATAATTGTATCTATAATCATAAAAATGTATTCTATAATTATCTCATTGATACCTAGATTTCCTTTTAACATTCTTGTTATAAAATTGGGTTTATTTAGTCTATAAACTCCTTTTTTAATATATTATTAACATAATTTACTATTATATGTTTTTCCAACATTATCTAGATTTGGAATTGAAACCTGTATATATATATATATATATATATATAATAGATGAATCATGTAGAGAAATTTATGGAACAAGTTTATCCTAAAACGATTTACTTTAATTATAAAGTAGTATAGATGTTTTATAATTTAAGTATCAATATTTCATAAAGTCTTTTCTTACTGTTTTTTACTCCATTTTAGTTTCAAGATTTTATGATTGCGGCTATTTTAGTTTTTATTCCCTAGAAGCTAGTTTAACACCAATATATTTTAATATTTTTTTTCAAAAAATATATTAAATTATAAATCATGAGTTATTTTGTGATTTCAACTTATTTATTTAGAAGAAAATTTATTTAATTCAATGATCATCCCATCTTCCATCGTACAATCTTTAACTTCCATCTTTGTCTTTATATTTTCCTCAAGGAAATATTCCAACTCAAATAAAATCTTATATTACATATATTCTTGTTCCCCATAAGACTTTTCACTACAAAAGGAGGTTTATTACTTTTCTAAATGTTACTTAATGTTCATGAACATTCCATGGCCTTCATATTTGGATTTACTATAGGATGGGCTGTCATCAGCTTCTTCTTTTTGTTATTATTCATTTTTAATTTCTTTCAAAGAATCTTCTTAAATGAATTATACTTGTTTTCATTATTGTTTCTCATCCATGACTTATTATTCTTGGGTTTTTCATAATTTTTATCATATGCATATCTAAGATAATTTTATAATGAAAATTTATAAAATAATGTCCAATTCTACCAAAGATGAATCATTTCCAGTGATATTTAACAATATAATTGACTTATACATTTTTTATTTTATTGATATTAGATACATCATTAAATTTACATTTGTATTTGTCTCATCAATATAATTACTTTTCACAAGATTATTTGGAATATTCTTCATTAATAATTAACTTTCTGATTAATTAAAAATACATCCCAAATTTTTCTTTCTTCTTAATAGTATATGTATTTATCATTTCAAAAAGAATTAGGATATGATTAAACTCATTATGAGATTTATTTTCCATATCATCCAATGTAGAAATTCTAGGATCAATATTTTCTAGGAAATCCCTCATTAGTTACTTTACAATGAAATCATCATCCAAATTTTCTTTGAAACCTCTTATATTAATCAATATTTCATTAACACTGGTGAATTTTTCATTAATAGATCCATAATTATCCATATTTATATATTTTATAATTATTCTATTTATTTAATACTTTTCCTTTTTGACTTTTACATTACCTTCGTAGATGATTCCAAACATATCCCACACTTCCTTTCCTGTTTATAGAGTTACTGTCTTACTGAAAAATTTCTCATAAATATACATGAGAAAAATGATTCTTAAATTTCTACTAAAATCATCAATAAAAGGAAAATAATCTATAGTTTTTTCAAAAACTTTAATACCAAGTGACAACAAATAAGGAAGCATCCTATTTTTTCCTCAGTAGAAATATTTGTCACCAAATAGTGTAAATCCTACAATTTTAATAGATTTTATGTTTTATATCCTTCATATCACTGAGTCTATAACACCCCTCAATATTCATATATTAATATTACATCTTCTTGTTTAGAATATGTAAAACATTACACAAATAGACACACAAAGACTATATTTTTCTAATTCCATTGGAACTGTGGAAACAAAAACTTTGGTATATAAGTGAGATACATTTTATCCAACGGGGATATTCTTGATTACAAACCGTCTTATTCATCTCAAAAATAGTACATATCTTCATAACATGGGGAATGAAATCATAAAAAGGGGGTGAGCTATGATACTCATTATGGGCAAACAAGATCGATATATAACCATAAGCCTGAAAATAAGGCATTGAGAATTTGATCATGTAATTATAATCTCATACCATGCATATAAAATATCATAAACATGAATAATGGTATAATTATTGGAAATTCATAATACATGAATCATAATAGAATCAATAAAATAATCCATGAAAGCATAACATAGCTTTTAAATTCTCACAGACACATAAACAAGAAAAATCATTACCTATAAGTCAAGATGCAATGCTAAAACATATTCAGGCACATCATGGGTACTAATCATACTGAGAGAGACACACCACCATCCCCACTCATAGTTATTTCCTTAAAAGGGATCGAGTTTCCCCATATTCCCATAGGGTTTAGAGTTTCCCCGATATCCCTATGTGGATCGGGTTTCCCTATATTCTCATAGTGGATTAAGTTTCCCCATATTCCAATACTGTATCTATCCCACTATCCTTATTCCCATAATTACCTCATGAGATATAAATATTTACCCAATTCATTGGAGGAAGACATAGGGTCCACCCTTCTCGTTATGAAACCGTACAAACATGTGCCAAAAATTCATAAACAATCATAAAATAACCCCTAAAATATAATGGATTTAATAAAATATTTATCATATATTAACCCATGGATAAAATGTTGGTCTCATAATCATTTCATCATTTCATAACCCATGAAAAAAAGCGGGTTTCATAAGCATATAACCCATGAAGGGGAAATAGGTTTTATAAAAATAATTCCATAAAAACATAAACCATTCGGAGAAAGAATAAGAATGGATCCATTGAATCACTTACCTATAAAGGAATGAGTAACACAAATGGATTTTATCATAGATGAAAAATCAATTGGGAATATCTTTGAAAAAAATATATTTCTGAAAATATCAGTTCTCCTTTGAAAAACACTTTTTAAAACATAAAACCTTTTTGAAAACGTTTTTCATTAATTTTTTTAAAAACATATAGACAACATGAAAACCATAGAAGAATTTTAAAATAACTTTTCCTTAAAAATGATCTTAAATGATCATTTATTAAATCTTAATTTAAAAAATTCTTGAATGCATTGGTTTTGAATATTATACCATGTGTCTTGAATAAGGTAAATTGAGACAAAACTACTTTAGTGATTTGGTTATATATCATAAAATGTATATGTAACCATAAACATAAGTATAACAATCATAGATTATATTCAGGGGTATTTTATACACCACACAAAAGAAGCGAGTGGGGAATAATGCATAAGTCTCACAGTTCAAAACAAATGTATAATAAATATAAGTTTATTTTAAATCTACCACAGAACCATATTATAATATTTAGTACCATATATGGATTTATATTACCCACATATTAACACTTCTATTTTAAGGCCATGTTTTATGTAATTTCTTCTTTTCTTCATATATTTCTTAATTTGTTATATTTTTTGTCTTAATAATTATATAATTATTTAAAATATGTAAACCAAGTTATGAAAATCATTTATATTAAGTTTATATGTATTTAAAATAATATATGAATGATATAAATATGAAATAGAATACAACATTCATGGAGACAGTATGTCATATGTACACATTAATGTTGTTTCCGTTTTATTATTGTATTGAAGAAAAGAAAATAAATTAAATATATATCTATATAATAATTAAATTATCATTATAATTTAATATATATCATATATTATTACTGAACTCATCCAAAATAAATTCCATGTAGAGTGTTAACAAGTGACATTGCTTTGAGGAGGAGGTTGTCTACACGTCCCCAAACAAATTTATCGTATTTAAACATAATATAAATCTGGATGGTATGTGTTATATAATAATTCCAAATGAGTAAATAAATCCTAAATATCATTAATATCATATAAAAATATTTTTTCCATAATAATTCCCAACCGTGATTGGTGGCAATGTAAAAACAAACAACATTATTTCATGAGCTGATAGTTCATTATACCCAAGAATGGTAAGATTGTTACCATTAGATAGATGTGAATGTAATTATAGGTATAAAAATTAAAATAACTAAATATAAAAATATTTTTGATATTAATTTTATTTTATAATAATTTAATAATATGATTTTAGGGGTATGGAATTAAAATAAAACAAAAGAGCTTGAGGTAGGTTGTTACCTCTTCTTTGGGTAACTCCTTTTGGATTGCCCCAAAGAGCTTCCTTGGATGGATTTATTCCAAAGAGGAGTCTTATATGATAAATTTATGGATTTTTAGAGTATATTTAGGTATAATATTCCTATGAAAATGTGATTTAGAGTTGTGAATAAGTGAGAGGGGTGAGTTCCTTTTTGAAGTGGTGGAGTGGCATTTTTGTAAATTTTTTAAAAGGGAATTCCACCCACATTTTTTCAATGTCCAATGATACCAATAGTGGATCAAATCAATTAAAAGTGATTATATATTATACATGTGGCTATAAAATGTATTTTGGAATAATTTTATAGTTCCTTTTCGGCCATATGTTTAAGGTTTAGTTATTTGGTAAGCTAATTTTCTTCTTAATCATTGAATTTAATTTTAATCACAACCACTAATATTTATTTTGTAAAAAACTAATATGACCTAATTATAAATTATAAATTTGGATGATTTAAAATATATAATCAATTTTTCTAAATTATAATTACAGGATTGGAGTAAATAAAATTCAAATTCACCTTGTAGATGTGTTGCGACAATAGATTTTTTAGACAAAAATGTTTAAAAGATTTGAATGTTTTGATATCCAATTTCAATGTGAAATTGGTCAAATGGACTAAATTGGATAATTTTATATAGAATTAGTGTAATTAAACTTTATAATCATGTAAAAATATTATTTAACTATAAAAATATATTATATGAAAAAGCAGGTTTGAATTAAAAGTCTGTCCTTTCACTATTCATAAAAAATGTGGTTTTTCAGAAAAATCCCTAAAATTCACCCTAAAATAATATTGAAATTATGAATTAAAAAATTAATTTTATTTTATAAAATTAAATTTGTAATAATGTCTATAATTAATTAAATTGTTGTTCAAATTGGACGTAAAAATATGAAATTTTGAAAAAAATATTATTTTTAATCATATAGAGACTTTAATCAAAATTTTATGTCTTATTATCAATATGATTTATATATATATAATCATTATAAATAATATTTAAAATTTATCATTATACATATTACTATGTCTAATGGCTATGTTATAACTATCAATTTTAAATATTTAAAATAATAAAATGGTGTTTCATAGAAACATAGTTTTGCGTGTAACGCAAGACATGATTATGTTGCATGTATCAAACGATTAACTTAGTATACAATATAAAAAAGTTTTAATTAATCTATTTAGAAATTAAATACATCAATTAGATTTAATTATTCAAGGGAAAAGTATCATAAAAACTAACGGCGTTACATTATCCTCACCCCAAAATGTATTTCTTCCATGAAATTCATCATTATAATATAGAAAATGAGTATAATTATAACTCATCATATCCTCAAGTTCCCAAATGTATTCCTTTAATTTTTTTCCTCCGTAAAAAATTGACCTGGTGAGTGGTTTTGTTTTTTAGAACATTCTCATTACGATCTAGAGTTTGAACTTCTTGTTCACCGTAAGAAAGATCATGCTACAGTGGTATGACTTCTGATTTTAGTACATGTCAAGGATCAAGTATGTACATCCTCAAGAGAGATACATTCAAAATATCATGGACATTAGAGAGATTTTTTCAAGGTTCTAAATGATATGATACCATTATAATATGATCAATAATCTCAAAGAGGCTGATATACCAAGGGAGTAGTTTCCCTTTCTTCTAGAACCTCATAAACGTATTCAAAATAGAAGTTCATTGAAACAAATTCTCACCAAAATTCAAATTCTAGTCACTACTGAAGGTTATCAGTATAAATTTTCAATATAATTTGAGCTACATCGATATTCTACAAATTGGTTCTATCCTTCTCGGATATTATTTTGGGTATTTTAGATCAAAATATATTTCTTTATAAAACATCATCCAATCAAGGTGGAGCTATAAATTTCTTACCATAGAGAACATTACAAGTATCTAGCTAAATTCGTGATTCAATGATATTATTGTAAAAAAACTCAACTATAGGATGTTTTTGATCAAAACCCCCTTCAAAATCCAATTCAAAATATATCAATATATTTTCTAGGGTTTCAATTCTTCTTTCAGACAAACCATCCATATACGGATTATAAAAAGTGAGTAAACCCATTTTTATATGAAGTTATTATTTTATACTTCTCCAATACATTAAGGTAAACTTTGGATCCTGATTAGATAAAAATTAAAGTTGTACTCCATGTTACCTTACCATTTTACCAATTTATATACAAAAAGCTAATCTATAGATAATTATTCAAAGATAGAAATGATGATCAATAACATAGTAAGGTAATCGACAACCACCCATATAAAATTTAGCCATTTAGTGCTTTTTGGGAGTCCAAAGAAAAAACCCAGGGTGATGTTCTCCCATTTTCATTCTGGTAGGGTAATTAATGAAACATTCCTTTATAATTTTGTATTTCTTTTTTTAACTTGCAGGCATACCATACACCAAGATAAATCTCTATGATATCCCTATTAATTTTATCCCATGTAAAGTATTGTTTCAAATCAATATACATTTTCATACATCCAAGGTGAATAGAGAATTTAGAACTGTGAGATTTTTCTAATATATCCTTCTTGAAATCTAGTAAGGAAGGGACACATACACTGTTCTTGAACATTATAATTTCATCTTGATCATGACTAAATAGAGGAAAATTACTAACCATCCTTCCCAACACTACATCATCCTGCTACTCTACTTTACTCATCGCATGTATATCAGGGTTAAACATTTAATAGAGATTGATAAGATTCCTCCCCTTCCATCATGTTTTCTCGATCCATCCATTTCAAATGAAAAAATAACGAATCCTTCTTTATCATCATAATGGATACTCTATCATGATCCTTTGGAAACAAAGCATCATCCACCTTATTCACTTTACTATAATGGTAATTTATTGAGTTCTCATAATCCTTAATTATCTCTATCAATTTTCTCTGGATCATGTTTAACTCCTTTTCCTTGAATATATGTTTTAGAATTTTATGATTAGTTTATATATCAAAATTTTCTCTATAAAGAAAATGCCTCTATATCATTTATGAAAAAATTATTACTGCTAACTCCAAATCCATAGTTGGGTAATATTAATCTTGGATATTAAACTTCTTTAAGTCATAAGTAATAACCATGCTATTCTTTATAATAAAAAATAGAAATCCTTTATTGGATGCATCACCATAGATTAAAACCCCTTCTATACTATATGGTAATGTAAACATATGTGTGTACACTAATCATCACCTTTCTTCCTTCAAATGTTTTTCACATTCATTTGTCTATTAGAACTAAGAACCCTTCTGAGTTAACTATGCCAGAGGATTTAATAGTCATGATAAATTATGCATAAAAAATAAAAAATATCCATCTAATAGATGAAAAGTATAGATCTCAGTCACTGTTGTTGTACTAGGAGGACATTAAATTGCCTTCATCTTTGATGGATCTACTTTCATACAATCTCTTAAGATTATGTGAACCAAAAATGAAACCATTTATATAAATAATTCATAATTTATAAAATTTTTAATAAAGACTCTCCTTCATAGGGTTCATTAGTAGAAATATCATGTGGTTTTATTTAAATTCTATATACATTGAATAGATAAGAATATTATCTATAAGTACTGCCCAAAAATAGATCGAGATAATATATAAAGACTTTATTCATCAATTCCAATAATATTGAAGGGGAGTTATTAAAATCGAAAGGCATCACTAAGTATTCATATTTTCCATACATTGTATGGAATGCCGTCATGGGTATATCCTATTTATTTACCCTCAATTGGTAATACTCAAAATGAAGTTCAATCAAGAAAATTTATTTAGCTACATATGCTTGATCAAACAAGTCATAAATATGGGGAAGATGATGCTAGTTCATGATCATGATTGTGCGAAAACATCGAATAATAATTGATGAGTCACATTGATCCATGTTTCTTTTTCATGAAGAGAATAGGTGGAAAAAGGTGTCTCACATGGACAAATGAATCCCTTATCATGGTTTTCTTGGAGATTCTTCTTATATTACTGAAACGCAATTGGGACGATTCTATATTTATTCTTTGGAATTTGTGTGGAACTATATATTATTTTTACCAAGAAATAAACTTCACGTTTTGGTGGAAGACTAATAAATTCTACTGGTAATGCATCCAAGAATTCTAAAATAATATCAATATCATTGATTTCAAGTTTATCCCAATCCAATTGAGACAAATAGACCTTTTAAATGGAAAATAAGACCCATACACTAGATGTAACGTCAATATGAAATTCATAATTATCGTAACATAGATAGACGATCATAGGTTGGTTTAAAAAATAAAACTCCACTTCCCCTCCTTGACAATTGATATTGATTTTATACAAAGAAAAATAATACCTACCTACGATGACATAAAATTCAACTAGAGGAATAATGAAAAGATTTTTCATGAATTACATTCCAAAAAATGTCAACCACAAAAAAAATCATAGGCATGAGATGCAATCATCACACAATTAGGTATTTTCACTGCTAATTCCACATCTAATTATTTTGGAGGAATCATTATACCCATAGAAATTATTTTAGATATTAATGACTGAGTATATCAAGAATAAAATAAGAAATTAGAAGTTCTGGAGTGGATCGTAATTTTACCTTTCACCACATAGTTGTCATAACCCACTTTGGAAATAGTTATCGTATAAGATATCCCCTTATCCCACATTTTAATAGGTTTTGACACCGATAATCATCCCTAAACCTTGGGTTTTTACACTAGTTAGGTTAATTTTCATCCACCTTACCCTTAATGCACTGATTTGTGGTAGGTTTATTCTATTTATATTTTCCTCTATTTTTATCATTGGTCAACTTATTCCCCTTAGTGTAGTAATAAATTTCACAATGGCCTTCCCTTCCATATTTTAAACTCATATTAGACCCCACAAGAAAATTCCAACCCTTCTTCTTTCCACACATATAGTATAAAGTAAGGATCATATTCTTATCTCCATGGTTTTTTATTTTTTCCATTGAACTCCATCTTCAATTTCTTGTTAAAAAAATGAGATTAATATGTAACTTCAATTCCCATTTCATCTTTGAATGCATAATAATAAATATATTTATAGCTACTAATGAATATTATGACCAAATCACCCTTGATAATTTTCTTTAAGCTACTGAAGAACCTATCAACATTACATTCAGGTAGGATGATAATTATATAAACTTAACTTATATGTCTTGTGAAATTATCCTCACAGTTACTTACTAATTGATCATCCTTTTTAATGAAATCATGAATCTCATTTTCCATCTTCATGTGAAAAACATGAGGAAAGTACATATAGAAGTATATGTTTTTTAAATCATCCCAATCCATGGATTCAATTTCATATTACTTACTCTTATTAGTAATTAGATTCCAACACTAGTATACTTCACACTATAACTGATAAAAATTCATAATGATATTCTTTTGATTTGAAAACTATAGAATAGATAATATCATTTTAGTGTTACTGATCTAGTGTTCAGAAAAAAAATGGATCAAAAGACCCATATAATGAAGGAGGACAACTCCTCATTAAGGACTAAATATAATTTTGTTCTCTTATTTTATTATTTTGAATCTCATCATTATTCATATGTTGAGAATGTTTTATAATAAAAGAAACATGTTTTTGAATTTGAAGTCATATAGCATTTATATACTTAGGAGAAACATCATTGAAATATCTGTTAATGTCACAAAAAATGTGTTTCCTTTGGGTTCGAACCATTGACTAAAACCAAAAAGCATAGAATAGGAAATAGTTTTCATATTGAGGAACTACATAATCTTAAAAAACACATTTACATGAAGTATAAATTATGAAACCATACTTAATATATGATACCCTTGGTTTATCCTTTTTTAGTCATAGATAATTTATTTTTAAATCATTCATGATGGTTCATGAAGAGTTTTTGAATTCCCAAAGAATATTCGAATATAGTGTCAAATTATGAGAAAAATAAAGCTCATTGTCATATACCAGGTTACAATTAAGTCAGGACCAATGCAACTTATAGGATTTTTTACTGCAAGGCACATATATTCTATAACAAGGTCTACTTTTAGTATCTATATGGTGATTTATTGATAGGAAATTGATCTCTCTATCCTTAACCAAAATTATAGGAAATTTTTCTTTACATTAACATATCACTGAAATTTTCCCCAGACATTTCTTTAATGTTTTCACTATGATTTTATAATCTTAGTTTCTAATGGTTAACTAAAAATATTCTTTTATACGAACTATAAAGACCCTCACTTTTTATACATTAACATTACATAATTTTTTATATGTAAAACATTAAAGAAACAGACACCCAAATACTGTATTATTATTATGAATTTGGAATCATGGGAACATAAAAAATAGTATATATGTGATATGCATTATCTCATACTATGTTATTTATTACTATAACCCTTATTATACACATCATACATAATACATATCTTCTTAACACGGGGAATAGAAAAATAAAAATGGGTGAGTTAATATTCTTATTATGGGTAAACAACGTATATATGTAAGCACAAACATGAGAATAAGTGTATGAGAACATTATCATTATATTAGAAGATCATATACATGAATCATGACATAAATATTAGACATTCATAAAACAAGAATCATAAGTTAATAAACAGCATAATCCATTAAATCGTAACATTTGAATTGAATTATTTTAGTGACATAAATATGTAATACATTTCTCTATAACTCTAGATGCATTGCTAGAACTTATCAGGAAAATTAATGGGGATTACATGTATTGGGAATGAAACACCAACATCCCCATTTCTATTCTATTCCTTATAAGGGATTGAGTTTCCCCATATTTACATAGTGGATCAGGTTTCCCCATCTTCTTAGAGTGGATTGGGTTTCCCCATCTTCCAATAGTGGATTAGGTTTTCCAATATTTCGATAGTGTATTTGGTTTCCCTATCTTCTTATAGTGGATCTATTTTATTTAAATGGTTCCCATCAATATCTCATGACATATAAATCATTACCCAATGAATTTTGTGGATATATAGGTCCCCCATATAATAATGATATCATATATTGATGTTCAACAAACTAAAAAAATCATATAATAACCCATTAAATGAATTGGGAGTCATAAAAATGGAATCATACCACAACATGTACAAAAATACAGGTTTTATAATCATTTCATCAAAACATAATAAATGAAAATAAGCGAGTTTTATAAGCATATGACCCATTAAATTGAAACGGGTTTCACAAAAATCATGTCATCAAAATATAAACCATTCATTGAATGAATATGAATGGAACCACTGGATTATTTACACATAAATTCATGAGAAACATAGATAGTTTTTTTTCATATATGGAAAATATTTTAGCAATAACTATGAAAAACATATCTGGAGTGAAATAAATTTTCTAATTTGAAAATATCTTTTTATAATATAAAACCCTTTTGAAAACTGTTTCCTTTAAAAATGGATATGAAAAATTATAATGTATGGAAACTATAAAAAAATTAAATTAATTTTCATGTAGAATTAACTTAAAATATCATTTTTGAAAAAAAGTTGATTTATTTTTAAAATTGTTTTAAAAAATACATGAAATCATGGTTTTTTTAATTCCATGGCATGTGTCTCAAAGGAGGAATATTGAGAAAAAACTACTATACCGATTTGGTTACATTTGAAACCTAAAACCCATGAAAGGAATATCAAAAAATAGATATTTAAATATACATAAATTTAAGATAAAAATCATATAATATATTCATGGGTAGTATATAGAAAACATAAATGAAACCAGTGGTGAATCATGTATAAATCTCATAGAAATAAAAGTGATACTAGACATCTCATTACCTTATGTCTTGATTCTCATCATACTCATTGAAATATCATGTATAATAAATATAATTTCATTATAAATATTCCATTGAACCATATTTTTATATCTAATACAATATATAGTGGTATGTTACCCTCTTATTAATACTTCCATGTTATGGTCATCTTTTAGGTAATATCCACTTTTTTTTCACGGGAATCTAAATTTGTTAAATTTTTTGTTCTCGTTATTATATAATGATTTCTAGAATTTATAACATTGTATTAATATCATATTTATTCAGAATATATGTATTTACAATGATCCTTGAATTTTATAAATGTGAAATTGAATAAACTGTTAAAAGAGATGGTGGGTCATTCATACACAAGAATGATGTTTCAATATAATAATCATATTAAAAGATATAACATAAAAGAAAATATATTTATATATATATATATAATAATTAAAATATATTTATTATTTCATATGTATCATATATTTTTACTGAACCTATCATTAATACATTCCATGTGGAGTTTGAATGGATCACATCGCTTTGAGGAGGTGGTTGTCGGCACTTCCCCAAACAAAATTATCATATTTTCTTAAAATAGAAATCATGAGGGTATTTGTTATATAATTATTAAAGAAGCCTAAATCCATCCTAAAGACCATATATATAATTTAAAAAAGTCCAACATAATCACCAACCAAGTGAGGTGGTAAATAAAAAATAAACAACATTGTCTTTTGAGGCGATTGTTCGTCATCCACAACAATGGTATGTTTGTAAATGATTATATGGAAGTGTGTATAAGTGTAGGTAAAACCAATAGAGTGAAAAAATAACCTTATATTTATTATTCTTATTATATTATATAATTATGAAATAACAAGAAATGAGTGGTAGGATAATGAAAATAAAATGAAAAAATTCTTGGTAATGGATGTTACCTATTCTTTCGGTAACTCCATTTGGTTTGCAAAAAGGAATTCCTTGGATATATTTAATCCCAAGGGAAGAATTATATAATGTTGGTAGTTTTTTTGGGGGGATATTTAGGTTCATATTATTGAGTTTAAATTTATTTATTGGTGTGAATAATTAAGATTCGTGAGTGCCTTTTATAGTGGAGGGGGTGTGGAATTCTAGTAAATTTGTGAAAAGGGAATTCCAAAAACGTTATTCTTATGTAAAGTGGAAAATATTATTATCCAAATAAAATAAAATGGATAATACGGTCTACATATTTCGATATAATATCTTATTTGACAAGTTTTTATGTCATTTTGGTCCTTAAGATTAAGGTTTAGTCCTTTGTGAAGGTAATTTTTCTCATAATATTTGTAATTAATTTTAATAACTTCAACTAATACTTATTGTCAAAAACAATGGTTTCATTATTATAAATTATAATTTATAAATTACTATGATTATAAATATGTAATTCATTCTTATAAATTCCAATCATATAAGTGGTATAAAATAATTTAAAATTAATCTAGTAGAGGTGTCACGAAAATGGATATTTAAGAAAAATTTCTAAGAGTTTTGAATGATTTGATATCCAATTCTACTATAAAATTGGTTTAAATGACCTAAATTAGATTAATTTATGTCAAATTATTTTTAAAATATTTTAAACCCTTATCAAAAAATAATTTAACTACATAAATAAATTAGTTGAAAAAGCATTTTTGAATTAAAATTTAGTATTTTTAATTATTCATAAAAAATTGATTTTTTTTTAAAAAATCCATTTCTATGAATGTCTATAAATAATTTAATTACTGTTTTCATAATGACATTAAAAGTATTTCTTTTAAGAACATAATATTTTATAACATATAAAGCCTTTACTAAAAAAAATTTGCCTTATTATCAATTTGATTTATCTATATAAAACTATTATAAAAAATATTTAAAAATACATTATTACTATTCATATTACTATGTTTAATGCCACTTTCTTAAGTTTCTCATTTAAATAATTATAATGATAAAATTTGGTTTCATTGAAAATCTATGTTGTGTGTAATGCAATCCATGTCGGTGTTGTTAGTAGAGAAATATTTACTTGTTAGAGTGTATAAATAACATTTAACATGGTTTAGGATGGAATTCATGATGTAAAATATAATTAATTTATTCTATAAAAAAATTTCATAAAAGCTCAAGGTGCTACAGAGATAGTTCAATAAAAGGTAACCTCCCTCTTATACCACTTTTCAGTGCCACAAGATAATATGACTACATAGATATGGAAGGGGTGCATCAGTGTAAATGTATCTCTTCAATTTTAATTCATATTCTTAAAATGAACTTCTTTGGATGGTTATATTATTACTCCCTCATCAGAATTTTATTCTCTCAACATTACAAGATAGTGAGGAAAATAAATATTAAAAAGGGACACAATAATTTTTACAATGTTTGGTAACATTGTGTGAGTTTACATGTAATAAACAATGTTTTCACAGGTTAAGAAAATAAAGAAAAATTTTGAATTTATGTTCTCGTGAGAATAGTAGGGTAAAATTACTAATTTATACAATATTATTATCTTGGATAATTGTTTTCACCACTATGTTGGTTCTGAAATTGGCCCTTACCCGAGGAAATGATTTTGGTGGAATTTAGAGTTGTTTTAATTTTGGAATAATATATATCATTTCATTAATTAAATGTTATTTATTTTTTGTTAAGTTTAATGGTTATATGTTTAGTTGGTATTATTAGATTTATATTTTGACTGCATGGTTAATTTTAAGAAGAGGGTTTTTGTCTATGAGAGACATAAATTATTCTTGGGTATAGGGGTTGGGGTCGACCCACATTTTCCTTTTTCGTTTTTATTTTTCATTCTCCACATTTATTTTTCCACTTTACTTTTCCCCCTTATCCTTGGTTTTCTATGTTCACAACCCCCCTATGATTCATTATCAACAGAGAGATAATACTAAAAGATTAAGAGAAAGTATGCGGTAAGGGATGTATCATCATAGAGTTCATCTAATTTTTGATGTACATGCAGCTATTGTAGATTGTGGAATCAGGTGAAGTGTCAGCATTTTATGCCCTACGGTTGGCTTATTTATTGTGTTTAATGACCTAATCCCCATATAATCATTATTTGATGTTTTTAAATCCATTTTATTGTTTTAGGGAACCCCTTGTGGGTCAATCTATGACATTTTTAGGGAAAATGGGGGTTTCAAGAGCTTTATATGGGATGTTTGTTTAGGAACCCCATTTAAACCACATTTACTTCATGGAACATGGTTTATCTATTATTTTTTAGTGTGGGATAAATATGAAGATTATATAGTGTGTCTATTATTGTGAAACATCGTGTATGGGTGGCTTTGGGTGTTGTTGGGTACTCTTCTATACACCTCGTCTTTGGGAACACAGTTGTGTAAGGTATGTGGACAGACCATGAGTGCTATACATATCCAGAAATATTGGGGGTTATATGTACCACCCTCATTTTTGACACATGTCCACATACTATAGATTATATACATCTCATCCATTTTTGGTACACAACATGTATTCCATGTAAGTGTGCCTATAGTGGTTAGTGACAAATATCCTTGGAGGCAAGTTTTAGATAGACATTATATACAATTGGTAAATGTTGTGTACTACCTCCATGGAGGTTTATTGTTTATTTTCTTACAAAAGGGTCTGAATTAGACCTTTAAGTAGTTTATTATTAGTTTTTTTCCATATATATCATAATAGTGAAATTCCACTAATATTTAGTGGCTTTCTATAATGTTTTTTAGGAGTGAGTTCTTATGGGAAGATTTTGTGGAGGTTATTATTTACAATCCTCTTTCTGGTAGGGTTATTAGATTTGAGGCTAGAGTTAGGGTCATTTTCTTATTGGTAACCCAGTATTGAGTATTAAAAGGCCATTTATTTTTGGTTATTTTGGATGGTACCTGAAGATGGGATCTAATGATGTCTTATATGTGGCCTTTATCACTTTTTTTTGAAGTTTATGGTGTTGAGGTTCAAAAACAATTGCTCTAGATTATAGATATGAGGTTTGTGGATCTGAATTATTGGGTAATTTAGGAAGGGATGACACTATATGGTGTCATGTGTATAAAATCCATTAATGAGATGATGATATGTTTATAATGGATCCAATTTTGAATATGTTATGTGAGAAATAATACCCATTGATGGGTTGTATTTCATTTTGGATGGTTGAGGAATTCTTGTTATGGGATTTTCATGAGGTTTCACTGGTATAATAAGATTTCCATATAGGGATTCCTACCCTTGGAATGGTCACTAGGACCATTTATAATTCCCTGGTGTGAATGGTTATACTTTTTGATTCCCCTATAGGGATCTATTGATTGAGGATTGAATGGTTGGCCGTTGGGGGATTCTTTGATATGTTTCTTCTATCATGATTGTCTCATGATTTAAATGCCATAGAGAAATCCCCTCATAATGTGTAATATATTGTTTTCTTGTATTCCATTTTAGGAGGGCTAATGGTCATGGTTGGGTTGGGAGTCGATTCCTCATTTGATCTTTCTTGTATCAACAATAGATCTTGGTTTGAGATGGATGTGATCAGTGAGACTATGGGAGAACAATTTTTTGGATAAACTAGTGAGGGTATAAAATTTACTCAGTATTGGTGACATTGGATGTACCCTTATTACCCATAGAGTGGTGTTGAGTCAATGTAGTGGTTTTCATGGTATTTTATGGGATCCTGGGAGTCCGGATATTTATTGATCATGAGATAATTTGTGGTGAAGATTTAAAAATTGGATAATAGGCTTGAGATTTGGTCAACCCTTTCTTTTGTGTCGATTAACTAAGGATTTATATGACATATTCTACTCAGAACAATGATATTGGAGGAGACATTTGGGATATCATTTTGGAGCTTACTATCGCTAAGATTTATCAGGTTCTCTACACCAATAGATGACTATGGTGAAACATACATTAGAAGATAATAGATTATATGATGGAGTGAACCATACACTAGGATAGTGGATAATTGCCTGGTATGGGGTTAGTAATATATGATCTCATATGTTTTGTTAGAATTAGGTTATAGGTTCTGCCTTCCCTCATATTTATATTTTATGGATATGATTATTTTTTTAGGATAATCAGGTTCTAGAATGTTTCACTCAGTGTTAGTAGAGTTCCTTTTTCCATTTTAGATCATTCCATTGGAGTCCCTGATATTTATATTTTTGTGTGTATTTTTTCATGAATGTCTATTTTTATTCATTATGGTATTAGATTCATTCTAAATTTTTATTAGGTTTCATGAATCTCTAGTGTAGTTTGGGTTAGCCAATCGTGCAAAATTTTGGACGAAATGTCGATAATATCCTACCAAACAAATAAAACTGCATACCTCAGTTATACTCGTCGCTGCAGGCCATTCTTGGATAGCCTTGGTCTTAAAAGGATCAATAGAGATTCCATATTTAGAGACAATATTACCAAGAAAATAAATCTCCTGAAGCAAGAATTCACACTTGCTAAACATCCCATATAATTCATGTCTTCTCAAAGTCTTCAGGATAATGCACAAGTGATTTTCATGATCATCGTAGCATTTGGAGTATACCATGATATCATAAATAAATACCACCACAAATTCATATATATATTCCTTGAAAAATCTATTAATTAGATCCATGAATATAGAGGGTGCATTAGTCAGCCCAAAAGGCATTACCGTAAACTCGTAATGCCCGTACCTTGTTTGAAATGTTGTCTTCGGAATGTCTTCCTTCCTCACACACAACTGATGGTGTCCAGATCAAAAGTCTATATTTGAAAAGTATTGATCTCCATGCAATTGGTCAAATAAATCATCAATGCGAGGTAGGGGATACTTGTTCTTTATTATTATAGCATTGATCTCCCTGTAGTCGATACATAACACCATAGATCCATCTTTCTTTTTAATAAAAAGAACATGGGATCCCCATGAAGAAACACTAGTGCGAATAAATCCCTTATTACTAAATTCTTCTAGTTGTTTCATTAGTTCAACTAATTCCACATCGGAAATTCTATAAGGGGTATTCGATATAGGCCTTGATCTAGGAATTAAATCAATGGAAAACTCAACTTATTGTTCTGGATGATGTCGAGGTAAATCTTTCAGAAACACATCTGCATATTCTTTCACAATAGGTACATCCTTTATTTAAAAAAACATTTCCTCACCCACAATCATTTAATTATCATCCTCCCCAATAATTGAAGTTAGTCGATCTACTGAGGGTGGATCAAGATAAGAATTAGGTGGTGAAAATTCGTCTCTAAAGATAAGGTGTTCCTTATTATCATCATCAAAAATCGTAACCTCCCTCTTCTTACAATAAATCTTCGAATCATGGTCCAAAATCAAATACATACCAAGGATTATATCAAACTCAATCATAGTTATGACGATAAGATCAGTGGATAAAGAACATTTATGTGCTCTAATGGGGACTGATTCACTAAACATTGTTGCAATGATACTTCCCTTAGGAGTTTTAACTAACAACTCCCTTGTTAAATCAAATTGGAAATATCTAATTTTCTTAGAAAACATGGAAGATATGAAACAATGCGATGATCCAGAATCAAATAATGTATTTTCTAAACTTGATGAAACCAATAAATTACCTTCTAACATTTTGTTCGGAGATTCTACCTCAGCAGTAGTGATAGCATAATCTTGGCCTTGATCCCTTGGCCTTCTCTGAGGTAAATTCCCCTGAAGCTTTGGAAATTTATTTTCATAATGTCCCATCTCCCTGAAATTGTAGCATTAGACATCAGTAGATTCCTTCTTCCCCTTGAAATCACGAGCTTGGTGGACTTTTTTACCACACATGTAACAGACTCCCATTCCTTTTAAGCAAGTACTAGGGTGTTTCTTCCCACATTTACTGCAGGATGGATTTTCAAAATTTCCCTTCTTCCATTTATTTCCATTCCCAGATTGATCAACATATCTCTTCTTCTCTTGCTTTGCTTTAATGTCATAAGACTTAGAGAATTCATTCTCTTTCTTGATAGCACATGAGACAATGTCTTCATATGATGAGAAGGATTGTGAGACTAATGCCTGATGGAGAAATGGTTTTAACCCATCAAAAAAACGATCAATCTTACTTCTTTGGTTACATATATAATCTCCAGCATACCTTGATAACCTTGTAAAGTTAGCCTCATACTTTGCGACATTCTCATCCTCCTTTTGTCTCAGACTCAGAAATTGTCTTTCTATATCTGCTTGATGGTCACCAGGAAAGTATTTTTCTAAAAACAGATCTTTTAACTCCCTCCATTCCATATTTGATACTTCATTATCTTCCTTCGTGTTTTGAAACAATGACCACCATTGTCCAACATCTCCAGTGAGGCGGTAAACTGCCATGATAACATTTTCCCTTTCACTACTCCCCAAAGCCTGAAATATTTTCTCTAGGGAATTTATCCATTTCTCAGGTACTAATTGATTTTTACTCCCACTGAATGGTGGTGGTTGTTTCCTCATGAAGTGATCTAAAATTGATCCTCTACGTTGCGGATCAGGGTGCTCCATACAGGTAAGGTTATTATTCATAACCTGAGTGAGTTTTCCCAGTATGGTGATTAGCTGATCAGCACCAATTGCATCACCAGCTCAACTATAATTATCTTGAGCAGGCGGGAAATCCCTAGACGGAGTGCGTGCATTGATACAGTTTCCATTTCTTCCACTGGGCTTCATTTCTAAACAATGGAATAAACTAGATCAGTTTATGAATCAAAATACATAATTCCATACTTATAAAACACTCTACATTAATTGAACTATTTATGGATATAATCCATAATCATAAAAAAAAATTTGTTTGAGGAAGTATATACCCATAAACCCTTCATAATGATTTGTAATGAAAATGAGAGTTATCCTAAGCATATCCCCTGGGAGTGTCGTAACCAAGGGTGCAGCAAGGCCCATTGTCGTGCACCAGTTCCCGTTCGAGTCTAGCTCAATGCGGTGTTTTCAGGTTTTACCCCTAGGTACATCTGTTCCAGATCCGCCTCTACCTACTCGTATCCAGACAGGGATGTATTTCTTGGAAAACTCACAAAATCTCTACAATATCAAAATTCTAGGAAGTTCTTCAATACTAATCCTCAAATTCCATGTTAGGTCTATGTTCTCTAATCAGAGTTTATCTAAATCTAGCTTCCAAGGATTGTACTAAACTTCCTCGGATACCAACTGTAACGCCCCAACCCCAGTTTCCCAGAGTCGGTGCATTAGTACATAACATTGGCATGATCACAAGAAAGATCTAGTCTCGAACGACCTGTTAGTTTAGTAGCCTTGGAAACACTAGATATATTCAAAAAGATTACATTACATCATAAAATGAAAACTACAACAACATAGTATCCATAGTCCACACTCATATCCCCACATACTATCCCAGCAGGTCATTCAAAAATTACTTCTTCACATCCTGGGAAAAATAAAACATTGAAAGGGGTGATCTCAAATGCCCAGAAATGATAACAAGATAGTGGAAACATTAATAAATATGAATAAACATTTAAGGAAATGTATAAATAAAACAAAAGCATTTTAAACTTGAACTTAAACATAATATGGAGGAAATAAAATGAAATAATTCAATTTACTTATTCACATGGATATTCTACTAATCGGATAATCACATGAAATATCAATAACCACATTCATAATGATGGAAAGCATAATGCCAGACTATCATAACCACATAGTCAAGGATTCGTGCCAAGACTAAAAATAAGATTTTTTCAAGGCCTTGGGGCAAGACACTAGATTGTCTCATGAGACCTACCGATTCATCAAGGAGCTATAGCGGGCTCCACCTGTCACATATTAAGTCCAATGCATTCCTCATGTGAACAGGTTTAAACATAAATAAACATTCATATTAAAACTAGCATACGAAATGTGAATAATTCCTCCAAAAACCATGAATGGTATACAAATAACACATCCACAGTCAAACAAATCACAAAACCTTCAATACAATATGGAAGTTTTGTATCATAATAAATCAACTTCAAATAAGCTTAAAATCCATCAAAGGATGTTGACATAGATGAAATCAAAACTATTTGAGAGAAATATCTCTTTTTTTGAAATCATTTAAAATTCACATACTTTTTAACTAAAATAGTTACTTTGAAAATTTTCTTATAATTTGTAAGGGAAGCTACAAAGATTTTATAATGGCAGAATATAGCCACACCTGCCGTATAAGTTAAAAAAACATTCTTTCCATAATTCTGTCGAAAAGGTTAAAAAGGACATTATTTGGAAAACAACGGAAATAATCATTTATAAACCTCTAATAAAAATTCAAAAAAGGGTATAAATGACTTTAACCCATATTCCTGTAAATAGTAAAAATGTTTTGAAATACATTTTTAAGAAACATGGATGCTGATGATAAAGAATTCCTAGTAGATTATTACGTAAAAACAACCTCGGATAATGAAGAGATTGAGAAATAAACCATTACCTCGTAATTTTCTTTGGTTGGGAGTAGGTTATCCTTCTGTATAATGGTGAAATAATTTTTATTAAATTATAAAAGAATCATATACATTAATATGGTATCATATATTATCTTTTAACATTTCATTGTTAATAATATCTTAATATTATTGTCATTTCGGGTGTTAACTTACTCATTTTCTTTTATATGTTTTGTTATATAAGCAATGTTTGTTATGGATAGGTTGTATATTATTCATATACAGAATGATATATTGTCCTTAAACATTATTATTAATCATCAAATGATAATTATACTTGAATGGATACGATTGGGAATGAATCTCATCGCGTTCGTGGAGACGGTAGTCCGTACGTACGCACGAGTGACAAAATCATTCTTTTGATATTAAATTAATATATCATTGGATGGTATATCATATATAAAGAATACTTATCGTGTTATATTTATTATTTACATTAATTAAACATCATTATTATACCCATCCAAATAATAATATATTGAATAACAATTACACCACGACGTGGAGACGATAAGCCGTACGTACGCACGTATGGTGACATGTCACTCAAAGGATGGATAGAATACAGAATATGGATGTACCATATTTATAATAACATCACAGTATATATAAGATACTGGAGTTATTATTTTATAATGGAAATAACAAAGAATGAATATGTTGAAAAAGAAAGTAACTTGAAAAAGGGTGGTGAAAACATTACCTCTTCTTCGGGTTCTTCCATTGGATTTGATCAAAAGGGATCCTTAGGTTGGATTTCTGATCAAACTAAGGCCTCTAGGTTGTATTTAGGCGAGTTTAGAGAGTATTTGGGGAGGGGTAGGCCGATCCAAAGGTATTGAATGTGTGGATTAGTGAGAAGGGGGAGTGCCCTTTTATAAGAGGGGTGAGATGCACCTTTGGAAAAGCTAGAAATATTATTTTATAATAAATTAATATTCAGTTTAAAATAGCTCAAAAGTGGATTATTTAATGGTTAAGGTGGGGATAGGTCTAAAACCACTCAACTAATTGAATTTAGATAGGTTTGGGTCATTATATTAACCATATTTTTTAGTTTTAACTCTTAGTTAATTAGTTTGACACTTACGATGTCACTTTGTATTTTTATATTATATAGTTAATAAACATGCTATACACATCCAAGAGACCCCCCAGTGGTCCATTAATGATACACCTATAATGATATAAGTCTTTTGACCGAACCATAGATTTTTAGGAATTTAATATCAATTTATAATATAATATTTGTTTTAAAAACTCTTTTATGTCAATTTCAACACTATTCAATAATTGATTTTTGTAAAAAACACAATAGAATTATTAATTATAATAAGGTTAATTAAATCAATTATAACATGTCATATAATTCACTAAAATTAGTGTAATTCAAAAAAATTCTCAAATTATATTTATTTGGGTGTTTATAATATTAATTATTTTAATTTTTCACTATTATGGTAATTACTCCATCATCATTGTGTCATAAATAAATCAAATTATTTAATGTCTCAAAATTATAAATAAAATATTATTATGTATGAAATCTTTTTATATTTCTAATTAATATTTATAGTCGATAATCCAACATATATAACCCTATGTAAAAATTGTGTTTCTAAACGATATATGCTTATGTCATTTTTGTATTTATTATAACTTAATTAATATAAAGTGTCATTATCACTTACATGTGGATCCATGGGGTCCCAAAATCGACCCAAATATTCCCATGGTCGGACATGTATCAAAAAAAAATGGTAGGACATGTTTTAGGGTAATTTAGTATTATTATAATATTATTTTTTGAGCATTATTTATCGGATTTACCCTTTAACCATGGTAAATAAAATATTTACCGAAGTAATTATTCAAAATGTCTAAAAATAAAAGTTAAATATTTACACAATTTGTACATCCTGATTCCAAACATGGAATCCATTTTTTCAAATTTAAAACACATAAGTGGCAGAAATTAATTTAAAATTATTTCCCGTTGTTAAAACAAAAAAGAGTGTTTTTAAGAGATAATAACTATCAAAAGATTGACACTTGTTTATGTCCGGTATAATTGTGAAATTATGTCCAATGACCAAAAATTGTATTAAATGGTAAAAATATATTCTAAATATACTTTAAAAACCACTAAAAATCTTAATTTATCACTATTAATTATTTTGATGAAAAAAGTAGTTTTTAATTAAAATTTAGTAATTTTCACTATTCATCAAAATATAAATGTTATCCGAAAAGTTCCAAAATTTTACCCTAGGATATTTTCGATATTAAGAATCCAAAAATGAATTCAATTTTGAGAGATTAAATTTATAAAATTACAAAAATTGGGTATTACTATTCATAATGGCTAGTTTGATTGGTTATGGTGTGTGTTAGAACTCAAAGTTGCGTACAACACACGCTACTATATTATTGAAAGGGAGGCATACCATGGATGCTTGGGGTGTTACAAGATATTTTTATCTAATATCATAAATTATGATCTCATACAAAAAAATAAAATAAAATCATGATTCTTGATACAAAATAATTCTAAAAAAATAAAACCCCATAACAACTCTTAAGTAAAAGCTCCAACGTCAACACTCCACTCAATTTCATTTTCATCTCATTCACCAAATGACCTCCTAATAACCTAAGAAAAATGGATATTTATATATATAGGGTGATAAGGACATGTATAATCAATATAATCCATCTATGTACCTTATGTGAAATTGTGTGAAAAATATACATCTGTTCAGGTAAATAAATAGGAGAACTATTATATAACAATTTGAACAACTGTTAAATCCCTATCTCACCAAATTCCACCCACCAAGTATCATACACAGTGTAATAATATTAAATTATAATAATATAATGAAATATGTCATGTAAGCAGTTCCCTAAAAGTTTTTCTCTCTCACACCCCCAACATCAAACATATTATGATGTTATATATAATATATAGTATGCAGATCAAACAACAACACCACCAACCCCAAAACTATACTGATCTATAAAATTTTGTTTAGGAATTAGTAAATATCCATGAATCATAATCCATAATAGTATGATATGATAATCATTAGGGACATCAAACATGTTCCCTCCTCCCAACAAGCACAAACCCCACTATATACCACATTTTAATATCCACTGTTTCATTATCTAATCCATGTACCAAATTCCACTCACACATTTTATGATCTTTGGGTCATGTTTTCCAATCTCAAAACATTCATGATTTACCACCAAATAATGTTCACAGGAGAGGGAAAATAAATTATTCACCCTTAATAACTTTAATTTTGGGAAAAAAACAAGTGAAACAAAAAAATTTATAACAGTAAAAAGTAATCTAATCTAATTGGGTGTCTTTATAAATCACACACACACACACACAAACATATATATATATATATATATATATATATATATATATATATATATATTCACACATAGATCTCATCCTATGGGTGCCCAAAAACTTCCTTATTTCCCCATTTCATCTCTATCTCTCATTTTTCAATACCACATTAACATAAAAAATATGATTACCAGAAAAAACATCCATATCCAACAATTATTTCAATTTTATTAATTCATTCAATAAATTTAACATTTACAACTCACTAAACAATATTTGATTTATTATTTAATTTAATCCTTTTAAAAGTGGAATCGTTCTAGTCACTGATCACATTTATTTCCATTATCTTAAAACCCCACAATTAGTTTATTTTTTCCACGATCCATGTTTCTGAATTAATTAATTTCAATTCATTTGATGACTCAGAATATCACTAAAATAATTAGTCTTTATCCAACCAAATCGATAATAACCATATAAAAATTATTTATATATCACAACACCAACAATAAAAAAAATAAAAAACAATCATATTTTTAGGCATATGTAATACATCAACCAAAATCAACATCATTCATACCTTAATTAATCAAACAAATAATTTAATTATAAACATTAATTAATATTCAATTATTCATGGTGATTCCATCAATCAAACAGAAGAACAAGAAATCATTCATGGAAACCAATTTCAATAGTGATGTAACTCATATCAACATCAGTTTTCCCTGGAATAAAAAATAGTGTTCACCAAACCTTGTACTTATCATATTATTTAATTTATCATGCCTAATAATCATAAATAAAATAGTACAAGAATAAATGTAATTTCCATTTGATGCACTTCTCCTTCATTGTACTATAACCTAAATTATATATCTTCCATATTATATTTTTATACTTATTATTTTTAATTTGATAAATAAATAGATTTCTTAGCTAGTTTCATGTATAATATTCCATTTAAGTGACCTAAAAACACTTTAAAATAGGAACATAAAAGAATGAGTTAAATTTCAAAAATAAAAAATAAATCTTATGGAATATAAAATTTATTATATAGGTCATAATAGTATGTTAGATCATATTTAATTTTCAAATGACTACAAAAATGATGAATAAAAATTACCATTTAAGATTAATTATTATATATAATGATGAAAATGAAAAATAAGATCAATAATGTGGGGATATAATAAAATATATGGTATTAATTATAAACTATCATTCCATTTTTGAATAAAAATGATTTTTATGTTTTCATAATCATAAAAATGATTATATGTCACAATTTTATGAATTATGGAAAAGGGTAAATATCTTTTTTATTACAAGACAATGAAATAATTTTACTAGATAAAAATGCATGAAATTAATTTAAAAAGGGTGATTAAATTATTTTACACATTCAAATCCATTTCTATAAATACTAGAATGCTTCAATAGGGATAAATTGAAAATATATGGAAATTTTCTCTTTTTTAATGAATTTAAATAGAATATAAATAATGACATGTAAAAAATTATTATTACAAATTTAGTGATCTTTAAAAAATGATTAATTAGAATTAATTAGTGAATATTATATATTTAAATGTCTTTTTAATATTATATTTAGACTAAATATGTAACAATTGTACGTACAAATCAATAATTTGAAGCATTATTGCTTCAAATATGTTATTTTCAATGACGTAAATTGGTCCATCAAAAAACTTCTGAATAGTGTAAATCCTAAATATTGATAAAATCAATTTCTAGGATTATTAAAGAATAAAAAATAATTTTTATTCAAGATTTTATTCTTATAATATGAATACAAGTTCTATAAGTGAGAATAAAAAACAATAACTTAACCATGGTGGGGACTGAAAAATACATCGAAAGAAATCACTAGTTAAAACCAAACAAGAAAAAATAAAAAAATTAGTAGCCCCATGATAAAATATATATCTCTCAAGAAAATATTACTTTTGAGTTTGATATACACTCTCATTCCTTGTGGATTTGAAACAAACAATGAAACTCAAAAAAATAAAGAAAATTTTATGAATGTGGAATAAAGTGAGAGTATGATCCATGAAAATTAACAAAAGATAATATATAATTTTCCTTTCAATTGTTTATTTTATTTTAATAAAAAATCACATAATTAAAAAAATAACATAATAATCATGGTAATTTTTTGGGATGAAATTATTATAATGTTGTCTATGTCCATGAGTGATAATGATGCCCATGATATAAATTTGAGGAAGCAACTAGGGAAAAAATCCTATATTTTTCCCTTTTAGATTCATTCACATGAATTGGTTATTTCTAGGATTACCCCATGTTAACACGGATAACTTCTACCCTACTTAAATTTTCATTATCTATTATTATTCTCATAAATTGATATTGATTGTTCAAAATTATTGGAAAATTTATTTATAATGAATTATATAAAATTTATTATCCAAAATAATATTAAAAATGATAAAAATAATATAAAATAATGTATGTATATGTAAAACGATATAAACATAAAAGTTAAAAAAGTACAAGATAAAAACATTTAATATTAAAATGTGTTTTATTGAATTTTAAACTCATGGTACTAAATAAAATGAAGTGACTGTGATTAAAAAAATTCAAATAGGATAAAACAAGAAAAATCATTCCAAAAAATCATAAAAATTATTAAATTATATGAATAATTTATAATTTTTATATTAAAACATTTCTTTGGATATCCAAAATCACCAACACCAAAGAAACACCGAAATATGCATATACCAACCACGATCCAAACATGGCATGACTTATAAAAAAGGACTCAACTCACTACATGTCCATTCATTTGACATTAAATATATTCATAATGATGTTGTTGGGTTTTATAGGGGATAAAATTTATCTCAACACAATAGGAATCATCAAATAAAAACTCCTGGGATATATTTATTAATTTGTATTGAATAAAATATATGAAGAATGACACACCTTTTATTGGATGATACAGTTATCCAAGATTTTTCACATGATCCAGGTAAAGATAAGAATCAAGAAGCCAGAAAACACATTTCAATTACAACCAAAAGCTATGTGAATCTCCAAATGTTGGGAATTGGTCCTCTTTTCTTCATGGATTTATAGAACCATGGATTTTTGTATAGAGTGTGAGAGAGATAAATAAATTTTAACGAGTATCACAACTTTCGTATCCACACCAAAATCATAGATTAGGAACCACTTCATATATATATATTCATAGCAGGAGTCCTTGTATTACATGAATCCAAATATATTAATAAGACATTACACAAGACATTTTATAACATCTCATCATTTTGATAAATTTTATAGCATTTAAACAATAGATTAAGTTAATAAAACAACTTAAATAACTAGTTTCTAATACTCAAACCATATATAATAGCTTATAATGGGATAAAAAAATGATTTTAATGTATTATTGAATAACCTGTGAATCATTGTGCATGACAGAATAATGAAGTGGAACTCACTATATCGTAGTTTATACAAATACAAACCATAAAGTGGATAAGACAACCATGACATGGTTTTTTCTTAAGGGTATACATAGATAAATAACACATATTATCTAAATAATTATAAACTACTATATATATGACATTTTATAGAATTGGTAATTTCTTTCATCAGTGATAAAAAATCGTCCATATTGTAAGATACTTTAAAAAGAAACATCGTTTATCCATACTAAAAAAAGTGCTAATAAAATTTCCCTTCATCAACCCTAAAAAAGAACTCTTAAATGGAAATATTATCACTGTGTTTTTGGAACTCATAATTTTAATTTTTTCTAGCATATTTATAGTGCTAATAAAATCTAAATTGTAGTATTTTGATGTAGAAATTATAACAAACTATACTAGAAAATATAAATTTGAATTTAAATTGAATTTATATCACCACAAAAACACTATAAAATGATTAAAACATTTCAAGTATTGGTATTTTAAATTACATTGGAACATAAAATTAATGAAAAATAATCAATAAATTCAAAAATAATATTTTTTTAATGACATTTGACCTAGACCCCCTCTCAAATGTCTTTGAAAAAGCTACCAATTTCCGAACAATCCACCATATCTCAAGAAAATGAGTGTACTTGTATAAAAAATAAAATTCTAATATTTTTAATACTATAATTTAAAATATTAAACATAAATATGAATCAATTAATCAATAAATTATCATATTTAAACTAAAAACACACACGTTGATTAATATTAGGTACACCATATATCAGATTAATGTGTGGTTGAATTTTTCACCTTATAAGTGATTTATGGATAATTTCATACAGTATTAAGAAAATATGAAAAATATTTCCCAGTTTTATGAATGTGATATTTATTTTAAAATAAAATGTAAATTTTAAATAAAAACATTCACTTTTAGTCATACAATCCACACAATGTATTGAATTGATGTATACATTATTCTTACCCATAAAAATTAATTTATGTATTTTTTTTCAAAAAAAATATACACAATCCGAGTTGGTTTTTATGATTTCTAGTGACTGACACATGGTTCTAAATAAAATATCATCATCAATATGAAAACATGTACTTTGGGTCATATGGGTCACATCATGTGTCTTATTTATGTGCAGATGATTTATACATACCAAATATTACATATGGATAGTTGTACTAAATAATCAAGACAATATAAGTATGTTTTCCGGGTTTTCATTGAGTGATTCATGTTTTTATCTAAAATTTAATTTTTAAAATTAAAACACAAATTTCATGCATAGTCGGTCACATCATGTATTGGATTGAGTTGAGGATGATCCCACATGTCAAAATAACTTAAGGATATTTTTCCAAAAGTATAAATATATTCTGAATTTGTTTACTCAACTTTGAGAATTTCACAATTTTTTTCAACAGAAAATTTATTTTTAAATAAAAATATACACCTTGAGTCATACTGGTCAGATCACGGGTCAAATTGACATGTGGTTGATTCCAACATGTCACAAATGACTTATGGATAATTTTACTAATGTATCAAGACATTCTATTTAAATTTTATCTATTTTGAGTAAGTGACATTTTTTTAATTAAAATTAAATTTTAATAGAAATTCATGCACTTTGAGTTAAACGAACCACACATTGTGTCATATTGACAAAAAGTTGATTCTTACACATAATAAATAACTTATAGATCATTTTAATGAAATATAAAGACAATATTACAGTGTTTGATAGATTTAAAGTTAGTGATACATGTTTTTAACTAAAAAATTATTTTAAACCTAAAATCAAACATTTGAGCTATATCATTCAAGCCATCTATCAAATTGACATATGGAAGACTCTTACCCATCAATAATTAATTATGAATCATTCACAAAAATTATCATTATAATTCTATTTTTATTTTTCAGTTTGAAGTCAATGACACATTTGTAAAACTACAATGTCATTTTTAAAATGAAAACACATACTTTGATTTGCATTAATCCCATCATATGTCATATTGATGTTTGAATGATTCATGCTCATTAAAAATGACTTGTGGATCATTTTATTAATGTATAAGGACCATAAAATTTTTATTTATCCATTTTTATTGAGTAAGACATTATTTTAACTAAAATGACTTTTTAATATTGAAAACACATATTTTGAGTCATTTCAGCCACACAATGTGTTGGATTGAGGTGTCGCTAATTATTACAAGTTACAAATGACTTATGGATCATTATAATAAATTATCAAAATAATATAACTGAATTTATTTAGTTATAAGTACTTCACCATTGTTATTAAATAAAAAATCAATTTTAAATAATAAATAAATACTATGAGTCATACCAGCCACACCATGTGTCAGATCTATGTGTGGTATATTACTACACATAAAAATGACTTATGGATAATTTTCCTAATTTATCAATCCAATATTAGTGTATTATCGCATTTTTATTTATGTAACACATGTTTTGAACAAAAATGTTGATTTTAAATAAAAACATGGACTTTGATTCATACTGAATATAAAGAAACATAAGTTTAATACATTGAAATTAAATCATATTAGATTAATATTCTGTGAAAATTATAACAATTCACAACAAAATTATATAGGTATATTATATTTTGATAATGGGATAAAAATATAGATACTTCTTAAATGAAATTCATATTCTCCAATTATGTTCTATATAACCATCAACCTTCTTAGACAAATCATACATAATACATTTATTCATAACCTATGGAAATAAAAAAAGAAATGTTAATATCACATTAATATTAATTATAAACAAAGAATACATCAATTCTCACAAAAACGTATCTTGATAATAATGGTATTAGAACATGATATTACCATTTTAAAAACATACCCTTCATATCAAATATCATAATCTTCAGTCATCAAATAAGTATTTGTAGTTCATAAGACATGAATCATAAAGAAATAAAAAAACAATCCATGAGAGAAAAACCGTGGCATAATAAATATTTTTTTTCATACACATATGAATAAAAAATAATTTATTTAATAGTTAAGGATCAATGATAAGGCCATAATATTTGAATGGGTTCACTACCCAAACTATTATAGTATTAAAGGTTCACATTCATTTTATCATAGTGGAGAAAGTACATTGTTGAATAAGGTTCACATACCCATTTCATTCCATTTTGTCTTCTGATATATCAATCAATACTTAATGCATTAGAGGGATATATAATTCCCAGACCACTCATCCTCAGTTATAACCTAACAACCATACTTGGTTTATTACTTAACCACAATAATTAGTTTTAATATAACCACAATAGTGTTTTAAAATGTAACTATCATAACATAAAAAAACGATAAATATGTGTTCCAAAAGATCCTAAAACATTCAATATAAGATATCTTAACAATACTAGATCAGAAACATCATTATTCATAGAGACTATTTGAACAATTGAATCAGCTTTGATTTGTCTATGTATGAACATGACATCACCCTTGATTGATGGTTTATCATTATTGAAAACAGTACTATTTCTGGCTTTCCAGATATATGAGAAAATAGAGATGACAGTAGAAATGACCACTGATTTCAGTTGATCATTGAAATCTGTTTTAAATGCCAAAATGAAGACAGAATAAACAAAAGATAAATCCAAGAAGCAGTTGAAGATGGGCTGAACAAAATGCCATAATTTAACATAGAAATGGTAATTCTTGAACAAATGACTAACAGATTCATCACTGCCCATGCAGAAATAGCATACCGAAGCCATGTAGAAGCCTTTATGCTGCAGATCACTCTGAATTGGGATTATACGTTTCCAAATTCTCCAGATGAGAAGAGCATCATTGGGTGAGATAAAAGGCTGATGCAACCTTGCAAGGCACGATGGGATACCAGAACCTGCAGTGCATTGTTAGTAAGAATTACTGCTGGAAAATACACCATTTAAATCAGGATTCCAGATGAGTATATCAGCATCAACATATTGATAACTTTGAATTTTCCACACAAAGGTGATAAGGAATAAAATCATAATTGTGCAGACTTCCCTGCATGTCTGAAATTATGATCCTCTTTACTGTTGATGGAATTTCAGGGCAGTCTTTAATAGGAGTAGACATCCATGGTATGCTCCAACAGTTTAATTGAGAATCAGTAGAGACCAGCCATTTTGATTGAGAGATAATCTGTAAATATGTACCCTTTATGGAAGACCACACAGTGGATTTCAGGTAGGAACACTTACATTTTTGAAGTCTGCCCACAAACCTTCCAACTAGAAATTCAATAGAAAAATTAGTCTTGGAAATAAGCCTCTAGGTAGAACTCTGAATAAGGGAATTATTAAAAATTTTAATATCTTTAATACCCATGCCCCCATATTAACTGGCTTGATGCATTCTTTCCAGGCCATAGTCACCAATTTCGTCTAATGGGTTGAGCCAGTCTAGATCAAATTACGTATCATAGCACTCAACTCATTTAATAGGATTGTTGGCCATTTGTATACAGAGAATGAGTAGACAAACATAGAGGTAATAACCGAGTTCACTAGACAGATTCTACCTTCCTGGGACATAGTCTTCCCCTTCCAGCTTTCCAATTGATTTGAGATTTTAAGATCAATTCCTTCTAAGTGGGCACGTTTTACACTATATTTTAAAAATATTATTGAAAACAAATCATTAAAAAAATATTATAAACATGTAATATAAAATTCAAAACATTGAGGGGCCATGATATAGGGACATTATGTTCATTTTTTAAATGTTAAATGAAAACTTCCCTTCCACATTATTGGTAAATGTAAAAAAGTGTCGCGTTCGAAAATAGACAAAATGATTTCATTGAAAAAATTTAAAATATTACATAATCAGTGAAAATAACATCAAAAATACGTATATAATAGTAGAAAAAGAAATGATTTTTTTAAATCATGTACTTGTACAAGAAAGGATTAATGACTAAAGTGAGAATTGAATTTGGATTTCCTTTAAACATTCATTTGTTATGTGAGTTCTTAAAGAGAGGAAAATAAGAGAAAAATATTTATTCTAAAGAAATAACTGGATTCGAGAAAATTCAAGAGTTTTTTGGCTGGTAGATCATATGATTTCATCATTATAAACTTAAATATATCAAATCTAGATAAATAATGAGATTTTAATATAGAACCCTTACTAGTTTTCTAACATTTTAATCATAAACTCCACATAATGTCATGGTTCCTCATATGAGTTACATACCCTGTAATTATTAGTTTAAACCATTGATTGTATCCTTATAAATATTACCTAAGGGTAATTTAAGGGTTTAGGTGCATATGGGGATTGTTTAATGACCAGAGCTATAGTTTTCTGAGGAAACTAGAGAGGTGAACAGTAATCACGCTATTAGTGAAAGAATTTCACCTCAAATTGCGCATCCTTATAAGTGTGACACAAGAATTTTCAAAACTATTAATGAGGGGATTTGTTCATGTGGAGTTGATATTGAGGGGTAAAACATGATGCACATTGTTTGTCTAACCCTGCAGTACAAGTTATGCCAGGGCTATTACATGGATAGTAGGATGCACATAGTTGGTGTACAGTTTGGTCAACCATGTGACCTTTAATTTTTCTCTAAAATGAACTTTTCCTGCAACATCAATATGAAGAAACGTCATTATTTTTCATTATCCTCTGATACACAGTACCTCTCCACCCAATATGAGCACCTTATATGGCCTATCCTTTGATTTGAATCCTCTCTATTATCTAATATATATTTTCGATTTCGTCTATCACATTAAATACCAATCAATAAGGTCTTCGATTAGTTTCTTTATTTTCATGATTTATATCACTATCATCGATGAACTTTTTGTGTAAGATAATATTCACTATTTTTATGATATTTGCATATTCTTCTATTTTCTCTTGATTTAGGTCGAATGATACTAGAAGAGTGCCCTAGAAATGGATTAAAGAACGTGGTCTATACCATTTCTCTATAGTTTTTCTGTCTATATATTCATCACCATTGTGCCACATGTTAGACCCTAGCTTCATTTCCCTTAATTTATTTAAATTTATTAATCAATTTTTTGGATCTTTAATGGGTTTCCCTTTTAACAACTAGACTCAGATGGAGGTTGATAACCTTAACCCGATCCACCTATGGGGTGTGTTTTTTTATATTACCTGGGTTAAATCCACACCTTTTTGTGTGTGATATCATCATTGGATAGTGGGATCCAATGTAACTAAAATAATTTAATTGTGTATAGAAATGCCTTATTACACATGTATTAATTACTTTTTAATGTTAATCAATGGTTAGATTTAATTGGAGGTTTTTAACCTTATACCAATCAACTTATTTGGTGTTTTATTATATATTACTTATGATAAAATACACACCATTGGGTGTTTGATATCAACATTAGCTAGTGGGATTATATATTAAATTACATGTGTTAATTTGAGATTGGTGTGCCTCCTTTTCCATGCATTAAATTATTTTTAATATGATTAAATGGTTGGATTTAAATAATAATGTTGAATGAGGTGTATATTCTCTTGGATTGTGAATTTTAAAATTAATAATTGTATTTGGGTATAGAAACTTACATTTCCCTATACATATTTATATTACATTCTTGATATTGTACATCTCGGTGTGGCGCTAACTTCTTATAAAGGTATATAATGGTATGGAACTAACTAGGGAATCATGGTATGTCACCTATGAACACAAGGTATGATCATTTAAGATATGTAATCAATGAGGAAAATTGAGGTATGGTACCGAAAATCTGATGGTCTTGTCATTTACTGTATGGAACTAATGAGTAATATTGAGGTATAGAACTTGTGGCTTTGGTATACCTTTATAACATTGGATATAGGTCATCCTAGTCTTCACCATAGGACCTAAACCATATAGGTCTAATTATATTCCATGCATGCCATTGGATGAGATTCTTGGTCTTGATGAGTTCACCCTAGATATATTCCTTTGGACAGATCTTGTGTTTCTATGATACTCTTATCACATATAGTGTATTCCAAACAAGTAGTTATTTATTTTTGACACTCCATATATAAAAACATTTATGTTCATCTATTATAGGCTATTTATTCTATATATGGATCCACATAATTGTTATATTTTTTATACATTACTAATTAGCTGTTATACCTTCACATGGTTGTATTTTATATTCAAGAAATATATTTTTTATAGACACCATTGGTGATAGACTACTGAGTAAATTATGAACCCTATCTGGGACACTGATTCTTTCCTAGGGAAACATCATTCATTCAAGTTGGGACATGGGAAAGTACCCAGTTTTCAATGATTGATTGATTATATCATTGGAGTGGGGGATCATAGGACCAATCTATAGATTGTGATGCAATCTGGACATATCCTTTTTGTTCTTTTGGTTATTTTGATATACATGTATGTATGTGTGCCTACGATCATGTTTTTATGTTATTTTGTTGTTTAGATACACTCTATGACATCATTTTGTATATGGTAATCGATATTGCTTTTAAAACTATATATTTTAACTAGTTGATTTATCTCTTATTGTTATATTGTATTATGCTTATATTATTTATCCATTTATTACACCATTGTGCTTATTTGATTTTATGGGTACAATTTCCCCACTGTACACCATGGACTCTCATTGCTAGTTAGTAGCAATTGGTGTTTGGGGAGGCATTCTTGAGGACTTATGAAAAAAAGGTTTAGTTAATTATGATTGAATCAGGTTCGTGACATTACAATTTGGTATAAGAAACATTATTTTAGTTTCCATACTCTTTTAAGATAGTATAAAGGAGACTATGATTTGTCAGGATTTTGTAATAATCTTGTTCATAGGTGTATCTAACCAACATATATGTAAAAAATACAAATTAAATGGGATTAGACATTATTTTTTTAGTTTATGTCTAGTACAGTTGTTTTGAATCCATTGTTGGGTGACGCACAAGATATGTGATGCTAGTATTATTATGATGTTTTATTTAATTTCATCCTCGGCGTAGTGTGATAAGGAATAATTGATCATGCATCATTTTTGGTACCTTATTTGATTAATATGTCATGAATTATTCAATGCCATGTAGGGTTCAATGCCTGAATACATGACAATTGTTGTATGTTCATTGATTGGTATGTCTGTTATGCAACTAACATTTCTACATGAAAAAAGGATTAAAATACGTTTTATTAAAGTGTCTGCATCAACAAAAACATTGATTTCTTGAATGGGTAATTATGGAACCTTAACTAATTTATTTTCACATATTTTATTTATGTAACTAATGTTACATATACTAAAATGTTAGTAAATTTTTAATACATTAGTTACATTTTTTAATATAAAAAATACATGTACCTCAATAGATTTTTAATGATGAATCATTTAGTCAAATCATCTTATACAATCTATTATATTCTAATATTGAATCAAAAGGTTTATATAAAGGTAAATGAACTACCAATTGTAATTTATAAAGCTTGTACTTGTATATATTATTAATAGTACACCAGTTAAATATTCTATTATGTGAATGTATTAATTGATCAATATTTAATTTAAATATAGTATTCATTATATAGGGATTCTAATTGAAACTTAAATGGTTCTTTCGTTTATAAATTTTGATTAACAGTCTATATACTAGGACCCTTTTAGTGGAACAAACTGTTTGATCTAGAATCGAGCATAGTATTGGGAACTTTGAAATGTCTCTTGTGTTCTTATGATTGTTCCAATCATTCTAAGATAGATTTAGAAGCAGTAATATGGGTGTGAATCTTATATGTAAAGTATTATAAATATTGTAATATTATTTTTATAATATTATCATTATCAAAAACATATCTGAGGCATGCACTTGAAATTTCTAGATCTATTCCACCACTAATTCCCCAATTCATACACTATGATGGTGGTGAAACCATTCTATAGAGGTGGTAAACCCTATTTCAGTATTGTAACTTCTAGAAATTAAACCTGTGTAACCTCCTACAATCCCTTATTTGGGGAATGATTCATAAATTTGAGGGAAATCTCTACAACTTCTGTAGACTATGTTGGCAACATCATGACCTACCTCTTCCCTGGTAGAGTTGATGAGAGAGAATCAATAGAAACATCCACCTAGGTTTTCTGGGGATGGAGACACTCATGCTACAAAGTGATGGATTGAGGCCATGTTGACTATCCTTGAGAACCTTGATATACCACCTAAAAAGATAGTGAATATCGCTATGTTTTCTCTTTTAGGATCCACTAAATGTTGGTGTGATATTCTAAACTGGGACGGTAACCATCGAGAAATCATATACAAGGATTTTAAATCTTTCTTATATGACTAATGGAATCCTAATACATTGAAGGATGACCAGTCTATGATGTCCATAAACCTATAGTGGGGTTTTATTTATGATATGGATTACATAGTTTATTTTTATATAGATTCAGTTCTTTGTGTCTATATATACAATTGATGAGCTAGTAAATAAAATATATTCGATGTATGGTCATAGTAATCCTATTTAATCTCAAGTGATTTTTTTCTTGATGACTACAATGTTTGATATAGTAAAGCAGTCTCTTATTATTTAAAATAACATGAGGGAAGATCGAGGTATGAATCATAGTGGTCTCATTTCTCGACCCAATAGTGTAGTATATCGTAGTAGGAAGAATATGTTTGACACAAATCATGATTTCATAATTATTTATAGTGCATGTACTAGTGTTTTTTAGTATATCAACAATATTGGTTGAAAGGGAACGTGAAACCTAAATATGAGTGAGACCAAATTGATAGATGATCCCATGATAGGATAGTCCATTTATAGTGGTTTTGTAGTATCTTCCCTAATTTCCAATGAGAGAGTATCACCACTGAATCTGGGTATATGAGTGGGATCAGTAGCTCTGTATTAGGTAGGGATATAGGGTTGTGTTGGTCGATTAGGCAGGGGAGGTGTTCTTGGCTAGCAGAGCCAGACACTAATTACTCCGCATCATCGGAGTTGGTGTCCACAAGGAAGTCCAGTTGTATCTCAAGTACATGGAATGGTATAGGTTTACACATTGCATTATGTGTTGAGGGAAACTATTCTGAGACCTTATAATGTTCAAGTTATTATTTTAGTACATATACCATGGTGTCATTTTTTAAAATAGGGGATTAAAATTATTTTATGTTTGTGGTTATTCTGGAAATTATTCCACTAAATATTCAGTACATATACACAAGTGACCCTTAACACTCATTCATGTATTTGATAAGAGAGTGTTTTTCAATTTTAGTAGATCCCTATTTAGATAAGTAGTAATCATTTTCTATAGAACCTCTTCATCCAGTAGATTTCTGGTTTCAACCTTATTCTATGGATTGGATGTTATGTTCCTTATCATACCTACAAGGATTTTAATCATTGATGGGTGTACTTCACATTTCCATACGGTGGTACTTATATTCACAAGGGTGAGTGGGTTGTCAGGGAAGGTTGAGAAAGAACACATTATTGTGGTTTAAGAATAGTAATAACCCACATTGATAGACATTATACAAATTATTAGGGGGTACATCAATCTGATTTCTCTCCTATAGTAGAAATTTCAGGTTTATATTCCCCAATGAATTTTCTAGTTTATGTAATGAGAAATAGGTGGATTTGTCCATTGAGATAGTTCCTAGAGTTTCACTATGGTCTATTCCTCATTACCAAATAGAAACTACTAAGTTATAGGTTCTCAAAATATTGTTAGAAGAATTATATGTTCATGAATTTATATGGCCCAGTACCTCAAACTAGGGTTCACCAGTCCTTTTTTCTAAAAAACCATATGAAACATTCAGTCTTTATGTGGATTACTATAAGGTTAATGAACTTAATGTGGAGAATTGGTATCCTTTTAATCATAAAGATAACCACTTTAATCATCTCTAAGGAGAACATGTTTTCTTAAAGATTGATTTGAGGCTAGGCTATCATCGAGTAGTTGTTGGACCTTCTAAATCCCCTTGTACAACATTTTGTAGTATGTATAGTCTTTATTAGTATCTGGTTATTTCATTTGATCTCACTAATGACATAATAACTTTCGTGGCACTACAGAACTGGATTTTTCTCATGTACTTGGATTCTTTTATGGTTGTCTTCATAGATTACATATTGGTTTCTTACTGTAATTGAAACGACCATCTCAAACATGATAAGATCATTCTGAAATCACTAATAAAGAACAATATATAATCTAGTCTTGTTAAATTCTACTTTTATATTGATAAATTTCACTTCCCGGGTCACATCATCTCACAAGTAGAAGTATCAGTTGACCTAGAGAAGGTGAGAGTCGTAGTTACATGAGAGGATCCCTAGAAAATTTTGTACATACATAGTTTCTTTAGGATTTCTAGTTATTTCAAGGGATTTATATAGACGTTTTCAAGACAATATGAACCTATTATAGAATTAAAAAAAAGGAAGTGATGGTGAAATTATCAATATCCTACAACACAACCTTTTGGAGATAAAAGGGTGACTAAAATCTACAAATATCATGATTTTTTTCAAATTTAGGAAGAATATATACTACCTATTATGATGCATCATCTACTGTAATAGTATAAGTTATGATTTTGGAATATTGATTCATTGCATATGATTCATGAAAAGTGAGGCCTTGTGAGTGGAACTACCTGAAATATGTTATGTAGTGGAAAGTCATAGTTTACGATTAGGTTTGTTGGAGGCATTATCTACTATGAGATAATTTTGTGGAATATATAGACCAAAAATGTGAGTAGTATATTTTTATGATGCATGACTATAACCTATGATAGATAAAGTGTTTTTAATATCTACAATAATTTTTTTATTTCTTATACCCCTATAAAAAACAATTTTGTAGCATATTCATTGATCCAAATGACTTAGAAACAAACCACTATAGAGTCCATTAGAAAGTGGAAGATTATGATCATATATTTTGAGATTCACCAAGAGTTTTAGGATAATCATGGAAATTCTATACTTACATCAATATCAGTTACCTTTTCACTCCTGTAGAGAGTGAATATGAGGCAGTTATCATATCCCAATGCCTTAGTACTATGGGGTTGTTTTAGTTAAGGACTTGCCACTAGGTTGGATCATTAAGGAATATGAGGTCTTGCACATCCATGGTCATGTCTGGCTTTCTACAAAAATCTAGGAGTAATTTATGAAAGAGAATCAATATTATTCTTGAAAATTACATGCTGGTTTTATGAAGATGTTTCAAGACTTATTTTTCTAGTATTGATGTCCTTGTATGGAAAGAGAGATAGCTGGTTTTCTTACTCGGAGCTCCAACTATCTTCTACTGAAGGAAATTCACTACAGAACAGTGAGGATTCAATAACCTTTTTAGATTATTTATTGTAAATGGGATGATTTCACTATGGATTTCTTTACTAGCTTGCTGAGATCCCCTTTAGATAGTTATGGAGTATGGGTGATCATCAAGAGGCTCATGAAGTTCTCTAACTTCATACCTATCAACGTGACCTTCTCAATGGATTAGATTTGGAGACTTTATTCCCATAAGATTGCAATCTAACATGAGGTACCTCATAATATCATTTTTTATAGGGATTCTCATTTCACATTAAGGTTCCAGTTGGGGTTCCAAAATGCTTTGGGTACGTAGTTGATTTTGAACACATATTTTAACTGACCGACTAACAATCAGTTTTAATTGACAATACATGTGTTATACAACATGATTCAAGAATGAATGCATGATTTTGGTGGATTGTGGGAGAAACATATTCCCTTAGATGAGTTCTCTTACAATAGAAACTGGCAGGATACTGTTCAGATGGATCCTTATGAGGAATTATACAACAAGTTGTTTCATTCACCTATGTGTCGATTAAAGGAGGGTGATGTAGCAATAATTGGGACTAATATGATTTAGGAGACATTAGAGTAGGTTTTGTTGATTTGGATGTTAATGGATATACATCAATATAAAATAATTCATACATTGATGATCGCAATCGACCACAAGATTTCTAAATGGAGAGTCATGTTTTCATATGTGTTTTACCAAGAATGGGGCATAAATGGATATGAAAGCAAAGTTATCACATTTTTATGTCAGGACCCTCATGATTTTGGAGACATTCAGGCCGGTATGCTATTATTTTTAGTAACCTCTGAAGACCAAGCCATCAAAAAATTATTTCAGATATCTCAAATTCAACAATATCATTCAAATCTATATCATGTTATTCCACCAAAGGAGGATAAATTGAAGGGGTTTTCATCCACTGAGGTGAACCTTATTCGTATCATGGATCAGAGCATGATGAATCTCCAAGGAATCTCATTTCCATTGTTATGGTTACTATGGTAGCATAATATTATACAAGTTGATATCTTGGAGAGTGAGGTGGATGGTTGTGCTGAGTGGCTGGAGTTTTTCTCACATGATGGTTTACCACCCTTAGAAGTGAGATTTGGGGATGAGTTGATTAAATATTGAAATAATGTGTGATAAAAGTTTTACATATGCACCTTAGGCCCTTTAATTAATTTATTAAATACATTATTTTATCATCGTAAATCTTCCTTATGGTTTAAGGAATATTTTGAGAGTGTCTGAGGCTTGTTAGGATCGTCTAGTTTCAGTTTTCAGATGAAATGGGAGAGGCAAATGATTACTTCATGGTTATTGATAACTATGCACCTCAAAATGTTCATCCATGTAAGGGTGACACATTATATTTCTAAAAAATTAATGTGTGGATATTTTCATGATAGGTTGCGATAGCGGGATTTCAAGAGATGTTGAAAATTTTTATAACAATGTTTTCATATCCATGCAGGGTGTGTCAACTAGAAAATGGGGTACACACGATTAGAACACAGTTTGGATAGCAGTTAGGCCAAACCATGGTTCATTTATTACTTGGGTAAAAAAAATTCCCTTAATCCATTTTAATGACTATCTTTATTTTTATTTTTCCTCCCATGTATAACACCTCTCCACTATGTAGGATCTCCTCTCATTGAGAAACATAGGCCTTAAATTCTATCCTTTGTTTAACCTTCATTTGACATATTGTGTATCATGTTGGATCCCTCTTGGTAAGATCTTCGATAGGTTCCCTTATTTTATTGATATATCATTACATATTTGGGGTTATTTTGATGAAAGATAATATGAACAATTTTCATAGTATTCTTATATTCTTCATTTTTCCCGATTTAGACCAAAGTAAGGGTCAATACTAATGTATTATTCTACCACAAGATTACGATAGGTTCTCTATACCTTTTCCCTATGGGTTTTTAATCTAAATAATTATCATATTTTATACTTGTTAGACCCTCTGAATGATACACCAAAATTAATTAAATGTATTAATCAAATTGTTGGAACATTAATCGGTTTCCCTTTTTCCCCTAGACTTGGTAGGAGTCCATCAAATTCAACTTGATCCACCAATGTGTTCTATGGTTTTATCTTTCCTTTGTTAAAGCTACCCCTTTGGGTGTGTGAGCTCCCAATTGGATAACATGATCCTATCATAAATCAAATGAGTTAGTTGGAGATAGACATGCCTCCTTCCACATGATTTAAATTTGTTTTAATGTGGATAAATGGTTTGATTTAAATGGAAATGTCGAATGAGATTGATATTATCTTGGTTTTGACTACTTAAATTAATAATTGTATTTTTTATGGACACAAACACAACAGTTTTCATATTTATGTTAATTTACTTGAGTTTGAAATCTTGGAATGGAACCAACATCTTTTGATGTAAAGGAACCTATTAAATAATGTAATGTCACCGACTAGTGAATGGATGTATGGAAACTACCACCCCTATGTATGGTCATTTATAGTATGGAACTATTGATGACGACTGAGTTATAGATCCTAAAAACCATAGTAATGATCATTTATGATATGGAACTAATGATGGAGATCAAAGTGTGTCACCTGAAGCTTCCATGTACATTCATATCTTCTGAAATAGGTCACCCTATTTATCACCATGGGGCCTGACCCATATAGGTCTAATTATATTTTGATCATACCATTAGATGATATGATTGGTATTAATGAGGACAGCCTAGTTATATACCTTGTGACCTAGCCCATTTAGCTTTGATAATCTTATCACATGTGGCATATTTCATGCTAGTAGTTATCTTATATTCAAACTCCATATATATATTAACATTTATTTTTTATAACTATAGTTTCTTATAGATTGTTCCACAAATTTGTTACATTTTTCTTACATTATTGCATACCTAGTATAACTACACATGGTCTTAGTATATAGGCATAGATTGGATTTTTTTACTAACATGGTTGGTGGTGACCTAGATAGTTTATCTCACATGTTGTTTGGTATTATAATTGGTACCAAAGAATGATACATTAATACAAGTTGGATAGGTTAAAGTACATTTTTTCTTATTCTTGATTGATTATAGCATAACAGTGGTGGAGAAAATGAACGAGCTATGGCACATAATGCTATCTTAAGATATTATTTTTAGTATTTTTTTTATTTTGATATACCCGTATGTATGTGTGCCTTATTCCATTTTTCATGATCCCTCTAATTTATATAAAACACAATATATTATTTCTACATGGTACTCAATATTTCTTTTAATGGCGTTCTATTTCATCTATAGGATTTATCTTGTGTTGTGATATGATTTTATTCATATGTTATTTTTTTATTTAATACACTATTTTTCTACTCTAATTATGAGGGTATGGTCTCTCCACTATACCACCATATACCCTCTCATCTAGTAATCAACCTCTGGTATATGAGGACATGAGCTTGAGGCCTTGTGACCAAACATGTTAGGTTAGTTATGAGTGAACGGGGTCTAGGACATTAAACCATATAAAAATAATTAACCTTATATAGATATGTAAATCCAAATAAATTTGGTAATATTCATACTAAAATAAATTCATTGGAATTATATCCACAATAAATTAAACAATTGGTGAATATGGTATGTGTCTCAGAGAAATAAATGTGTGGGGAAAATATATTACCTTAGGTCTTAATTCCTTCATACATGTTGGAAAATCAAATATAATAAATATATATTTATTATAAATATACTTAATAACCAAAATAATATATAGATAATATCATATATTATTTACATATCACCTTTTATCACCCTTTTTAAATAATTTTATATCAAAATCCCTATTCGTTGTGACATCTACATTAATTTTCATGTTTGTTTTGGTTTGGAATTTTTGATACTTGTATATTTATCATAGTTACATAAAATGTCATGACCCATCCTCTGGCCCGTGCCGTGACTACCCCAAGCCCGCCTTCCATAGGCCAGGGGCTGGCGACTAGCACCAAGGCATAAATCACGGTAAAAGGGGAGGGCATTGCCTTTGTAAAGTAAACAATCTCACAGATTAAGAAAGCGGAAAAGGTAAACACTAAGTAAAAATAGGGTACAACTGTAAGTGTGGAAAGTAAGTGGGCCAGTATACAAACCCAAACTGAAAGTAAAGTACAACTCGAAAGGGAAAACATCAATTGTAATGTAAAAGCCACTACACCGAGCTGTCCACTGGAAATCCCACCTGAAGGGTGGGTACAGATAGATCGACTACTCCTCGGGTCCCACCGTCCACTCCAAGTACGTCTCGCCCAGTGGTCCTCCTCCAGGTACCATCCTGCTCTGCAAGCCTCACCCACGATCAACGATGTCCATCGTCTGCAACCAACACAACGTAGTGCAGGCATAGCCCATGCAGGGGTGAGTATAAGCTACTCAGTAGAGACCCCGAGACCCCCGAAGGTCTCCCAAATCCACAAAAGATAAACAAAAAAAGAAATATACAATCACGAAGTAACAATCGACACTGCTTAGGTATATGCCAACACATATACCTAAGTCATCAATTCTAGTACGCTCTGACCTCTGATCCCAAGTTCAACCCAGTCCACATAGGAAAGTATACGTATTCCACACAGGATAACACAACACAATCCACACAGGAAATCAAACAGGATTCAACTCACACATGTATACATCATCGAAAAGGTGAAAGAGATGATCAGACATTGATACTGAATCATCTAAGCTGGGACCCACATAGGATACAAGACCAGCTGTCTTCATTGTTTCATCTATGCTGGGACCCACATAGGATACAAGACCAGCACTGAATCATCAAATCTGGGACCCACAAAGGATACAAGACCACCTGTCTTCATTGATTCATCTATACTGGGACCCACATAGGATAGAAGTCTAGTATTGAATCATCTAAGCTGGGACCCACTTAGGATACAAGACCAGTACAGCTAGGACCCACATAGGATACAAGACCAGCTGTCTTCATTGATTCATATATACTGGGACCCACATAGGATTCAGGACTAGTATTGAATCATCTAAGCTAGGACCCACATAGGATACAAGACCAGCTATCTTCATTGATTCATCTATATTGGGACCCATATAGGATACAAGACCAGTATTGAATCATCTAAGCTGTCAGATCCACAAAGGGTCGATAGATACTAATCCCAGCAAAGGCCCACACAGGATTGGACCCACACATGATTTGTAGCACTGATCCCCGTAGGATCACTGAGTGCTGTAGTCGTCACCGTCGAATCCACTGAGGATCTCTGCACAGTCGTCGTCGAAGTCGCAGTCGCAGCCAGCACTAGGGTTCCCGCACACAGCAAGCTCGTTCGGGAGGGTCCGCCCCACGAGCCGAGAGGCTGATACATCAACTGTCACATAGTCCAAGTTGATGTATCCAAAAGTTCCATATCGACAACAGGAACTCAACGCAATAGACGGCGCGTCAATCGGACGCCCGGTCTGAGAGTTATTGGCTTTTTCGTTACAGGGGCCCGGTTTGGTTTTAAGGCAAAACCAACCCGACTGTACTCCACCTGCGTCCAAACCTCAGGCGGAGTATGCCAAAAGATCTGTCTCACTAAGAGGAAACCAACAAAGTCGACCGCACGTCCATCGGACATCCGCAACTCAAGATATGAGCATTTCCGCTCTAAGGGCCCGGTTTGTTTCGTGTACGAACCAACCTGGCTGAACATAAAGTATTCCGAAACCATGACTGCGATATATTTAAACGACCGTCTCATTCCAAGGATCGTGTCGCCGCTGACGGCGCATCGTTCGGAGGTCCTTTGCCCGAGTTATGGGCAATTCAACCCAAACAGTTCGAAAATGGGGGTTTCAGGTCCGGGCCGACCAGGCCCGTGACCCCCCAGTCGGCCCAAACCGGGTCGACCCGCCCCGGGTCCGGGTCGGCCCGGCCCAACGAGGCCCGGCCCGCGCGGCCCTGTTCGGCGACACGGGCGCTGGGCGCGCGGTCGGTGCTCGGCCAAAACGGCCGAGCCGTTTGTCGGCTCGCACGGGGGGGCGCTGCCCCTCCCGTTTCATGTAACCGCGGCCCCTTAATTGGGGCCGCTTTGATCCGGCCGGGGGAATTTATTTCCCCCGCCTCCTCCCTTTCCGGCCGGCCCGACCTGGCCGGCCGGTTCCTGCTCAACGGGACCGGCGATGGTCGGTCCCCTTCCAACTCCGACACTGGCGGCCCGGCTCGGCCGCCGGTCACCTTGCTCCGCCGCGGCCCGGAACCGGCCGCGGCCCTTGTCGTCCGGCGCAGTGCGACGACACCCCGCCCCTCCACCACAGCCCCGCTCCGGCCGCGGCGTCTTCGGTTTACTTCGACGCGGCGCGACGGCGTCGCGTCCTTGAACTTATTTCCATGGCGCGGCGCGGCGCGACGGCGCCACACATATCCTTCCGCATGAATCCGCGTGGTGCGACGGCACCACGCTTTCCTATACCAACCACATAGAAACCAACACGAAAATAAGGAGGAGGGTCAGCCGTGTTTGTGCGGTCCGACCCCCTCGCGTTATTCGATAACAATTGGTTTTAATCCATGAAGATCATCAAGTTTGTATTCACGAACAATTAAATAAATAAACCCCTACCTCGGTTTCAAGAATGGTGTACGTCAACGAGTCGCGGAAGACGAGCGTCGCGGAGGTCGGGTGTCGTAGAAAACGAACGTCGATTCCGTTGTCGTCGAGGTGCGTTCGAAGAGGAAACGTCGTTGGAAGAAGACGTCGTGTTCTTCGGCGGAGATGTTCCTCGTTGAAGAACGATGTTCTTCGTCAGAGTCCGAGATGTTCTTCACGTTCTTCGTCGAGGTTGAAGAATAAGAAGACTTCACGCTTCCCAATCCTCTCATGGTGGGAAAAACTCTAACAATAATAAAATAAGACTAAGTCTTAATTTATTAACACAACCTATCAATTTGAAATTCAAGAGTTTGAAATTAAGTAACTCACCTTATTAAATATAACAAGTTGTCAAAAATTAATGAAAGTGAGTTAATGGGGAGTTAGGAAGGTGAGGGGTTAAGAGGAGTTAAGGGATTTGAAAAGGTGGGGGGTTCGTGTGGGACCCACCCTTTCAATTATCCACACATGGGATATTGGGTGTATGTGGTCCCCACCACCAACTTCCCATGGGAGAAATTAACCACCTTGATATGAAATAAAATTGATCCAACAATTTTATTTACTTTTTTTAATTAAACCCCATTAATTAACTTCTTCTCCCTCAAAAACGCAACTACAGTAATGGTTCTCTTAAGCGTTTACCGGAGTTTCGAGTTCATCGGTGCCATCGGATTTCAATTCCGAGCACTGGTTCAAAAGATAGGAATTCCCGCTCGTTCGTTCACTAAACGTACCCGAGCCAAACTTCGAAAATTGATTCCGGGCACTCCGGGCCTCAGAATCAGGCGCCATCAAAAACTGCGTTCTTGTAAAATTCCAAAGAAAATTAAGAAAAAAATTTCCTTGAAATTTCAGGGTCTTTACATTACTCCCACCACAGGGCTTTACGTCCCCGTAAAGCTTCAACACAAACTAGGGATACAAAGGCGGTAGAGCTAGGTGGTAAGCCACCTCGCCAATCCTACAGAGGACCTGGAAGGGTCCGATGAAGCATGGAGACAACTTGCCACCTTGGCCAAATATCTATAATCCACGACGAGGTGAGACATGGAAGAGGACATGGTCGCCATCCTCGAACTCTAGTGTCCTCCGCCTCCTGCCAGCATAAGACTTCTACTGGCTCTGAGCTGACCTCATCCGCTACTGGATGATCTGGACCTTCTCTGGTCCTACAAGAGCTGCTGTGATTTCTTATTTTCCGATAAGAGAAATTCAATCTCATCCCCTGGATGAACCATGTTCTTCACCTAATACAGTCAATCTCGACATGGATGGTACTAATCCATACCATGTATGACATCGTAAGGCCTCGACGCTACTACTAAGAGATCCAACCATTACTCTCGCCTCCAAGGGTTGAGTCACACTGTCGTCATCAGTGTGTGGTCACTGGGTCTCCTCCAGTAGGTATCTCAATGTGAGGCTCAAGTCAGAGGTTTTTAAACCAGAACCTCTTAGTAACAACACAAAGAGATGACAGGAATGAAAACATCACAAAGGTATGCGTCTTTTATTATTGCAGATCATAATACAAAAACGCTACACAATAGCAACAAGGAACTAGAAGTACAAAAGTCGTATCCACTAGTTCTGCTCCTGTCCATCTGCTCCCAGAGCTCCATGATCGAAGGCCTCAACTTCCTGAAGGTGAGCTCTCACATGTCCACCAACTCCCTGCGGTCGGGGCGGACCTCCTGGTGGTGGTGGTGGCAACACCTCGAAGTGTCTCCCACCATCTGCTACTCGGCCATCTCCTCTACCTCGTCCGCCTGCACCCTGCGGACCACCGCGACCAAACCTCTGTCTGGGAGGTCCCTCTACCACCTGCTGCTCATCTGTAAGAGGAGTCGGGCAGTCTCGAGCCATGTGACCTTGCCCGCTGCATGCATAGCAAGGCTTGCCCCTCGTGTAGATGGCTCTCCTTCGGGTGCCCCGCACAACCGAATCTTCATCCTGAGACTGCCCAGTTGATGGTCTGGCCCATTTGGACCTCTGCATCACCTGTCTACTGCCAGCTACGAAAGACCCTGCTACGGGCCGTCCTGCAGAGGGCCCTGTCACTAGAGCCTGCTCGGCGAGAAAACTCTCGACTAGAAAGGCTCTCTCCAACACCTCTGCCTGTGTCGGAATGTTGAGGGAGATCATCGAAGCCCTAATCTCGTGCCTCAGTCCCTGCTCGAAGGTACGGGCCCAGAAGAATGTGTCTCGAACCATATCTGTGGAGTAGCGCGAGAGATCAGTTAATCTCGCCGAGTACTGGGCCACTGTCATACTGCCCTGCCATAGCTTTAGCAGCTCTTGGATGCGCACCGCACGGAGGGTGGCTGGGATGAACTCGGAGCGGAAGATGCTCTCCAAGTCCGTCCAGAAGAGAGATGTCTCATCGTGCACCTAGAGCATCAAGCTCCACCATCGTCCCACTGCCGCGTGTAGTAGGCTCGCTGCGAGGATCACCATGAGGTCTGCTAGTGTCCACACTAATAAAAAAACTCTCACTACTACCTCCAGCCAGTCCTCGGCTGCCTAGGGGTCCGTCTCCCCATTGAACCTGGGCGGTCACTGGCGCTGGAACTCATGCAGCGCGCTAAGGCGACGTGCATCGTCAGCGGTTGGGGCTGGTAGCATCGGTGGCTCGGCGGGTAAAGGTACCGCCGGTGACTCTACTAACAAGGAGCCCTGCACCAAGGCCTCGTCGCTCGGTGGGATGTCATCACGCTCCACTCTCGGATCCCTAGCTGGCTGCCATTGTGGGGCCATCCTGAAAAGAAACAGGTGTGCCACGGTCAGAACTGTATACCTAGTGAGCTGACACAAGTAATCACAATGAAAACTTGAACACACATGCAATTAATGTTTTTGTGCATTACGTCAGAAATCCGAAGTCAGGGTCCTGGTGTACGGATACATCGGCCGCTGCACCAACACTGGACTCCCTGGACTGATAAACACACCCAATACGCTGAACACTATTGCTTCATATAGAAGAAAGATCAGATTCTGCGGTAGAACCGAAACCCTTTGATACCAATTTGTCACGACCCGTCCTCGGGGCCCGTGCTGTGACTACCCCAAGCCCGCCTTCCATAGGACAGGGGCTGGCGACTAGCACCAAGGCGTAAATCTCGGTAAAAGGGGAAGGCATTGCCTTTGTAAAGTAAACAAGCACCATAGAGTAAGCAAGCAGAAAAGGTAAACAATAAGTAAAAACAGAGTACAATTGTAAGTGAGGAAAGTAAGTGGGCCAGTATACAAACCCAAACTGAAAGTAAAGTACAACTCGAAAGGGAAAACACCAACTGTAAAGTAAAAGCCACTACACCGAGCTGTCCACTGGAAATCCCACCTGAAGGGTGGGTACAGATAGCTCCACTTCTCCTCGGGTCCCACCATCCACTCCGAGTACGTCTCGCCCAGTGGTCCACCTCCAGGTACCGTCCTTCTCTACAAGCCTCAACCACGATCAATGCTGTCCGTCGTCTGCAACCAACACAACGTAGTGCGAGCATAGCCCGTGCATGGGTGAGTATAAGCTACTCAGTAGGGACCCCGAGACCCCCGAAGGTCTCCCAAATCCACAAAGGATAAACCACAAAAGAAAGATAAAATCACGAAGTAACAATCGACGCTGCTTAGGTATATGCCCATACATATACCTAAGTCATCAATTCCAGTACGCTCCAACCTCCGAGCCCAAGTACAACCCAGTCCACACAGGAAATTATACGTATTCCACACAGTATAACACAACACAATCCACAGACGAAATCAAACAGGATTCAGCTCACACAGGTATACATCATCGAAAAGGTAAAAGAGATTATCCGATATAGATACTGAATCATCTAAGCTGGGACCCACATAGGATACAAGACCAGCACTGAATCATCAAAGCTAGGACCCACAGAGGATACTAGACCAGCTGTCTTCATTGATTCATCTATACTGGGACCCACATAGGATACAAGACCAGTATTGAATCATCTAACCTGTGACCCACATAGGATACAAGACCAGCACAGCTAGGAGCCACATAGGATACAAGACCAGCTGTCTTCATTGATTCATCTATACTAGGACCCACATAGGATACAAGACCAGTATTGAATCATCTAAGCTGGGACCCACATAGGATACAAGACCACAACAGCTAGGACCCACATAGGATACAAGACCAGCTGTCTTCATTGATTCATCTATACTGGGACCCACATAGGATATAAGACCAGTATTGAATCATCTAAGCTGTCAGATCCACAAAGGATCGATAGGTACTAATCCCCGCAAAGGCCCACACAGGATCTGTAGCACTGATCCCCGTAGGATCGCAGAGTGTTGTAGTCGTCGCCGTCGAATCCACTGAGGATCTCTGCACAGTCGTCGTCGAAGTCGCAGTCGCAGCCAGCACTAGGGTTCCCGCACACAGCACGCTCGTTCGGGAGGGTCCGCTCCACGAGCCGAGAGGCTGATACATCAACTGTCACATAGTCCGAAGTTGATGTATCCAAAAGTTCCATATCGACAACAGGAACTCAACGCAACAGACGGCGCGTCAATCGAATGCCCGGTCTTAGAGTTATTGGCTTTTTCGATCCAGGGGCCCGGTTGGTTTTTAAGGAAAAACCAACCCGGTCGTACTCCACCTGCATCCAAACCTCGATCGGAGTATTACAAAAGATCCTTCTCACTAAGAGGAAACCAACAAAGTCGACGGCACATCAATCAGACGTCCGTAGCTCAAGATATGAGAGTTTCTGCTCCGAGGGCATGGTTGGTTCCGTGTATGAACCAACCCGGCCGAACTCAAAGTATTCCGAAACCTTGAGTGTGATATATCGTAACGACCGTCTCGTTCCAAGGATCGTGTCTCCGCTGACGGCGCGTCGTTCGGAGGTCCATAGCCTGAGTTTTGGGCAATTGAACCCAAACGGTCCGAAAACGGGGGGTTTCGGGCCCTGACCGACACGGCCTGAGACCCCCCGGTCGGCCCGGCCCAGCGGCCCGGTTCGGTGACCCGCGCACTGGGCTTGCGGTCGGTGCTAAGCCAAAATGGCTGAGCCATTTCTCGGCTCGCAGGGGGGGGGGGGCTGCCCCTCCCGTTTCATGAAACCGCGGCCCCTTAATTGGGGCCGCTTTGATCCGGCCGAGGGAATTTATTTCCCCCGGCTCCTCCCTTTTCAGCCGGCCCGACCTAGCCGGCCGGTTCCTACTCAACGGGACCAGCGGTGGCCGGTCCCCTTCCAGCTCCGACACCGGTGGCCCGGCTCGGCCGCCGGTCACCTTGCTCCGCCGCGGCCCAGAACCGGTCATGGCCCTTATCGTCCGGCGTGGTGCGACGGCACTGCGCCCATCCGTCGCGGCCCTGCTCCGGTCGTGGCGTATTCGGTTTACTTCGACGCGGCGCGGCGGCATCGCGTCCTTGAACTTATTTCCATGGCACGGCGCGACGGCGCCGCGCATATCCTTCCGCATGAATCCGCGTGGTGCGACGACACCACGCTTTCCCAAACCAACCACAAAAAAACCAACACAAAAATAAGAAGGAGGGTCTGCCATGTTTGTGCGGTCCGACCCCCACGCATTATTCGATAATAATTGGTTTTAATCCACGAAGATCATCAAGTTGGTAATCACGAACAATTAAATAAATAAACCCCTACCTCCGGGTTCAAGAATGGTGTTTGTCAATGAGTCGCGGAAGACGAGCGTCGCGGAGGTCGGGCGTCGTGGTAAACGAACGTCGATTCCGTTGTCGTCGAGGTGCGTTCGAAGAGGAAACGTCGTTGGAAGAAGACGTCACGTTCTTCGGCAGAGATGTTCCTCATTGAAGAACGATGTTCTTCGTCGGAGTCCGAGATGTTCATCATGTTCTTCATCAAGGTTGAAGAAGAAGAAGACTTCACGCTTCCCAATCCTCTCAAGGTGGAAAAAACTCTAACAATAATAAAATAAGACCAAGTCTTAATTTATTAACACAACCTAACCATTTGAAATTCAAGAGTTTTAAATTAATTAACTCACCTTATTAATTATAATAAGTTGTCAAAAATTAATGAAAGTGAGTTAATGGGGAGTTAGGAAGGTGAGCGGTTAAGAGGAGTTAAGGGATTTGAAAAGGTGGGGGTTCGTGTGGGACCCACCCTTTAAATTATCCACGCATGGGAAGTTGGGTGGATGTGAGCCCCACCACCAACTTCCCATGGGAGAAATTAACCACCTTGATATGAAATAAAATTGATCCAACAATTTTATTTACTTTTTTAAATTAAACCCCATTAATTAACTTCTTCTCCCACAAAAATGAAACTATGGTAAAGGTTCTATTAAGCGTTTACTGGCGTTGCGAGTTCATCAGTGCCATGAAATTTCAATTTCGAGCACTGGTTCAAAAGATAGGAATTCCCGCTCATTAGTTCACTAAACGTACCCAAGCCAAACTTCGGAAATTGATTCTGGGCACTCCGGGCCTCGGAATCAGGCGCCGTCAGAAACTGCGTTTTTATAAAATTCCAAAAAAAATTAAGAAAAACATTTCCTTGAAATTTCCAGGCCTTTACATAAAATATATAATTTTAATCATTATATAAATTGAATATATTTCCATTATATACATGTTTATATTAATTTATAAAACTATAGGTAGAAAAAAGAATTACACCATTCATAGAGATGGTTGGTCATAAATACACATGAATATTGTTTTAATTTTTTGATGGATAAAAATAAAGAAAGTTATATAAAATATGTCATTAATAGAGTAATTATTATATCATATAAATCATATTTAGTCAATATATCCATCATTATTACTATCCTTGTAAAATGTAAATGAAGAATGAATCACATCGCTTTGTGGTGGTGGTGGTTCACACGAACTCACGAGAAATGTTATCGTTTTCCCACAATTTGGAATGTAAGAAGGTAAAAATAATATTACCATTATATATTTCTAATTATTCCATAATAATAATATATAAATACTAAACACATCAAACTAGTTATCCCTAAAATATGGTTATTAAAATGAATTGAATGTCCATATGGAGACGGTAAGTAGTATGTTCGTACAAGTAATACAGTCACTTACCATTTGATGGAATGAAGATGAATAAAGGTTGTTTCATAATCATAATAATATTTCAGTGTTTAAATAATTATATAATAACAATTTAAAGAAGTATATTATATATTTAGAGGGGTAAAATAAGAACTAAAATGAAAGTGATCGGTTACATATTTTACTCCTTCTATGAAACAACTCCTTTAGAAATGATCTTTACAATCCAAGGGATTGTCAATTAGGAATACCAGAACCTATAGAATTTGTGTGAGGAATTTGATAAGATACTTTTTTAGGTGATGGTAGACCAAGAATGTAACATCTTGTAACCGTGATCGGCTATGTTTCCCATTTTTCTATGTTTCTTTCTAGTTTTAAAATACTTTTATGTTATTTTTATTTGTTAACTACGGATTGCAGAATAGGTACACACGGTGTACTAGAAGCATAGATCATATACATGGTGTTAGTTTCATGTCATGGAATGATATATCATGTTGTGAATGGGAAAATCTTTTCATGATCTGGTCAACCTTGTGTACATGTGGTACACGTCGTGTAGGGGTTAAATATAGGATTTTTTACCCGAGGTGACGGGTTTTTGGGTGTAACATATCCAGCGTGGACTACAAGTGATGACCAAGGAGTACAGGTTGTGGCCTGGCCCACACCCAAGTTATATTCACTCATTTAAATATATATCTCTTATATTCTATCCATATATCTTGGCTCTCAGGCCTGATCTCTCCCTAGGCGATTTTTAGAGGTTTCTCACCTTATAGATCGATCTGATCGGTGTTAGATCTTCATTGAGTTTTTGGTGCATCTCTCTGGATAAATTTTCACTCTGATTGTTCCTTGAAATTGATAGAGGTAGAACCCTAGGATTGTGTTATAGGATCCAAATATCTAGGTCAGATGGTTCTTGTTGTCCTTATCTGGATCCTTTATGAGATATTGTCTCGAAGGCCATTCCTTAGAAAGTTGGGGTGCATCATATGTTCCTTCTTGAGGTATATGGGCTTTCATCCATCCTCCATTCACTTGTCTTCAACTTTTAATCAACCCTTTGAGGTTTAGGATTGATTCAGAGGCCTTCATCGATGGCGTTGTTGGGTTTTGTGGCATTTGGATTCTTTTGTGGGCATGTACGACCCAAACATTGAGGTAGGTGGTTCTATGTCTAGACTATGATAATGAACCTACATGTTTTTCATTAAAATTTTCATTAAAAATTTATTTATGAAAGTGTAATGATTTATGTATGTTTTGAAAACGAGTTTTGGAAGAAAAAATTTTTCCCCTAGATTTTGATAAATTGTTTATAAATAGTTTTGAATGGTTTTCAAGACATTGAAATGGATTTGTGAAAAAGAGCATATGGGTTACCTTGGGTACATAGGTGGAAGGTTTAGCTTGAGGCCATCATTCATTATTGTTATTATCAAGGAGGTTTTCTTATAGATTTATTTTTTTCCCTAGGCCTATTATTTTAGAATACTGACATAGACATTTTAGGGGGACTACTCAGGGGGGTTTCCTCTACTTCTTAGGCCAGTTTTTCTAGGATCAGATTTGTGCACCTGATTATTTTGGAATGAGTAGGCTGGTGCCTAGAATAGTAATATTCCATGGTAAGTGATACATGTGATTCTGTTTTTTATTTCTTGGCTTTATGTTTATCCTTAATATGCATGTTTATGCTTATGGAAAATGATATGGAAAATGTTCTTTGAAACTATTATATTTTCTTTTATTTTGAACTGTGGAAAATGAAATTTTTATCATGTTTTCTATAAAACTATTTTACTAATTATAATTCCATGTTTTAATTTTTAAATAAGCATACATGAATTGTTATATAGAGACTTAATATGGAACAACAGGGTAGGATCCTACTATGCCTATTAGCACACACTCTGCACACTACTTTTGGGGTGTGTAGACCTTTGTTTGTCTTACAGTGCAAATAAAGGAAAAGGACTGTTGTGAGGCGGTCAGTTTCATGTCAGCTGGTATGGGAAGTTGGTGGTGAGATGGTTGGAACTTTTCCATGCCATCATTGGATTAGTTATTCTATTTTGAGTCCCTTATAGTTGGACTTGTATATTAGAGTTTTTATATACCCTTTCATTTGTTATGTTTCATATGTTTTCCTTACAGTTATGGAACAGTAATTGTTAGTCTTTCGTTGTTCCATTAATTTTCTATATATGTATGTTATTTGGTTGTTTAGTTTGAGAGAAATAAATCCCTACATTTTTTCATTCGATTCTTTAGCGCTTGTCGCCAGCCTGTTGGAATAGGGAATGCCCTTCGGGTATGTGATGGATCAGGTCGGGTGTCGGGTCTTAGGAAACCCCAGTTGGTTCATTATAGCTTTCTATCGGAGGAGGTATATCGTCAAAAATATTTTCTTGGGATATCTATTATACTTGATACAGGATTTTTGGGACTTGAGAGTTATGTTTCAACAAGCTCCTTGCCAAATCATGTCGTCAAAGACTCATGTTACCTTGGGATGTCGAGATACGAGTCTCTAGTGCTTGTTTATGCTTTTAAAAATATTAGTTTTTTGTGGATTTTATATTTTCAACTGATATTTTTTTAGTTTCTAATCATTCTTATATTTCGGTGTGCAGTTTCATACCTACGAGAAGTCTTCCACGGGTTCTCCATGAAGGTACAGCTAATGGTCCTCATGAAAATCCATCTATGGATCAAAATGCAATCTAGACAGTTGTACATACAGTCTGGGTTGTCTATCAGGATGTTCCACGAGTTCAGAACGTAGTAGTTGAAGTACAACTAGAAGGTAGAGGATAATGAGATCGATTGTAAGAGTTCTGCCATGAAAACCACCATCCATTAAAGGGACAACTGAACCTCAAGACAAAGAGGATTGGAAAGATAGGATTGACCAAATCTTTATCTTCTTAGAGATATATGAGAATATCATGGTAATGTGAGTAGAGTATAGACTTGAGGGTTTTGGAAAGCCTAGGTGGGTCTCTATGGTCTAGGGATCCAGATATAATACCTGGAATTGGAAGGGTTTCAAACCCATGTTCTTTTTTATGTTTTTTCTAAAGTATTTGATGATGGAAAATTCATCAATGTTATTATTGTTACAGAATGGAGATCATTAATTATCATCCAAAACTAACCATTTTTCGAGCTAGTCTGATTTTATCCAAATATGGTATGGAATGACCAGATGAAGGCACAGAAGTACCTATAGGGTTGGCGACCATTTATTAGGTCATAGGTGTTCATGTGGAAGCTTTCTACCAATGCGGAGATAGTGGGTAGAGAAATGATGTAAGAGATGGACATGGCAGGAAATGTCATCTTTTCCACATCTTATCTTCCAAATGGTGGTATCTTCAGTGGAGTACATGGGAAGAAGAGGATGTGGTATGACCATCATAGGAGTGGTGGAGGTGGGTCTCAGCAATGACCCTTCTCTACACCGTGTATTTCAGCTTGCATTGTGCCTCTAAATTTCTACTAGTGTGGAAATTGGGGACACACCAGATGTTCTAGTCATATTCCTATAATGATTTGAAATAGTGTTGGACGTGTTGGTCATCTACAACATTTTTCTCAGGATATGAATAGTCCTCATTATGGTCAAGGTTCATCAACTCCGAAGTCTACGGTGGCGCGATCAGAAGATTTAAGGACTATAGGGCTCTATCCAAATGCCCCAGGAGTGAATCATTTACATGTATTAGATGAGTGCCAAATGGAATTTTATATAGCTCCAGTAAGAGTGAGATTTACACTCCTTATAGCGGCCTTAGTAGCTACTGATTTTTTTGATACTGGTGCCTCCCACTCATTTATATCTACATGTTTTGTTGATATTCTTAAACATAAAATGGATCTTATGTCATTTAAAATGGATTTTGTGGTATATCTTGGAAAGATGAAAGATTAGGGGTTACAATGTCCTTGTTTTTCACTATAGTCGAGGTGGAGTTGGTCTAGGATTTTCTCATTCTTGATGTGGATTTGTTTGATGTCATCATCAATACGGATTGGCTTGTCTCCCATTAATGTGAGGTTGATTTTTATCATTGTTGGGTTTTATTTCTTACTGATGATGGGATATCTCATGTGTTTTAGGGAGAGTGTGACCCAAGGTCAGCTCATGCAGGACCATCCCACCCAGAGCTCACGAGTTTTTTGTCTGTTGTTGTGTTTGTGTGTGATGGTTTTTCTTCTGTTGAAGATATTCTTTTTTTGGTCTGAGACATTCCTAAAATTTTCACAAAATTATTCTCTGGTCTTATACTGGAGAGGGAGGTATAGTTTAAAATTTACAAGGTTCTAAGAACACAAAAAATTTTGATGCCTTCTGACCATATGGCACCAGCGGAGTTGAAAGAATGCAAGATTCTATTGGAAACCCTATTAGAGAAGGGTTTTGTTTTCCCTAGTGTTTCTCCTTGGTCATCCCCTATGATCTTTTATAAGAAATTGGATGGTTCAATTAAGTTATGTGTGGACTATCAGAAGCTCAATATGGTAATGATTAAAAATAGATACCCTTTTCCTCATGTGGATAATCGTTTTGATATGTTAAAAGGAGCAAAGTGATTTTTAGAGATCGATATTCGATCGGGTTATCATCATCTCAGAGTTTAGGAGTCTGATATACAAAAGATGGCCTTTAGAATTTCGTATGGCCATTATGAATGTCTTGTGATGTATTTTGGTCAGACTAATGATCCTATAGTTTTTGTGGACTTTAAGAATCAGATATTCCAACAATATCCTGAAACTATTTTGGTAGCTTTTGTGGATGATATTCTGGTTTATTCAAATTCTGATACTGAGTGCAATATCCATCTATTATTGGTTATTGTGATTCTGAGAAATCACCATATATATAGAAATCTTTTAAAATGTAGTTTCTGGATTTGAGAATTGATGTTCTTGGGGCACAAAATTTGGGATCATGGCTTGTGAGTTGATCCAGAGAAGGTAAAAGTAGTTTTTTCTTAGAAGGAACCACAAAATGTCTTTGAGAAATGAAGATTCCTTAGTATTTTTGGATAACACTAATGGTGTGTTACATATTTCATTAAGAAAGAATCACCTTTGAATGAACTTACCATGAATTTAGTGAATTCTCAGGGGATGCGAACTGTGAGTCTTCTTTCGATGAATATAAATGACTTCTGACATCGGCACCTATTCTAGTCTTATATGAGCTCGGTAAGGGTTATATGGTGTTCTGTGAAGCATATGGTGTTGGTTTGGGATGCATGATGATGTAGGATGATCATGTGGTAGGTTATAGCTCTCGTCAGCTCCGAACAGTTGATAAGAACTACAGAAATCAAGATTTATATCTTTTTGCGATGATGCAAGTGCTTAAATGTTGGCGGCAATATCTCTTTGGGGAGAAGTTCACTATTTTCTCTGATCATAAGAGTATGAGTTATATATTTTCTCAAAAGGACTTTAATTTTAGAAATATGTTATGGGTATTATACCATCATAAAATTTACTCCATCATCCCTTACACCATGGGGAAGGAGAATGTTATTTCAAACACCCTAAGCAGGAAGGTACTATCACAGGCTGTTCTGGAATCGAAGGAAGAGTGGAATCTTATGGGTCTTTTTTATCAATTTCACTTGGATGAATATGAGGTTGTTTCATGGATGTTTATGATTAGTGTTTAGTTATCATAATCTCTCTTATAGTCTATCTGGAAATGTTAGCTCCAAGATTATGTGTGTTAGAAGTTTCTAGAAAACTTTTATGGTGGGGAGATAGTTCATGGTTGATCACATTTTTTAGATGGAATACTTCACTTTGGAATTTTTTTTATCATCCCATCATCTGCTAGAAGTTTAGTTTTGTTTGATTTTTATAGATCCTCATAGGTCATTCATCTAGGCTCTACAAAGATGCATTATGACATGAGAATACAGTTCTGGTGGTCGGGTATGAATTGTGACATTTCAGATTATGTGTCCCCTTCTTACACCTGTCAACTGATAAAGGTAGAGCACTTGAAACCTTCTAGTATGCTTAATCCTATTCCATTGTGGGTTATGAATTGGGATGAGGTGTCCATGGATTTTTTTTGTTGTGTTACCAAGACACCTCAAGGAAGAAAGGCTATGGGGGTGGTTGTTGATCGTTTGACGAAGTATCCAAACTTCATTCTATTCAAAGACACCACTAAAGCTGAATATATGGGTAATCTATATGTGAAAGAGATCATGAATTTATAGAGGAGTCTTTATGGTATTGTTTCAAATAGGTATCCTAGGTCTACCTCAAGGTTTGGGAGGAGTCTTCACGAAGAAATGGGGACTCAAGTAAAGTTGATCACAACATACGATCCATAGAGAAATGACCAGACAGAGTGTGAAATTTAGATCCTAAAGGATATTCTTCATGATCTGGTCTTGGATTTCAGTACATCGTGGGATATCAATTTGGGACGGGTTGTGTTTGTTTACAACAACAGTTACAAATCATCGATCGGAATGGATCCTTTTGAAGAGTTGTATGGCCCTCGTGTAGATCACCACTTTGTTGGGTAGATGTAGGAGAACTAGCTTCGGTTGGACCAATTATGGTTCATGTGGCATCTAAAAATATTCAGGAGGTTCAATGATATCAGGTTACATCCAGGAGTTGAAAAAAATCGTATGAAAATTTATAGCAGAGCCTTTTGATGTTTTCTATTCGTGAGGGGTTTTCTTGATATTTTCTCCTCGGTTGGGACACCATCATCTCGGAAAACAGGGAAAGTTGGCTCCTAGATATTTTTAATCATTTGATATCCCTGAACATCTTGGGTAAGTTTCTTATTGATTATCATTTCTGACTCAGTTGAATGTAATTCATGATGTTTTCTACATATCACATCTTAGTAAGTATCACCCTAATACCTCTCATGTTATAAGTTGGGAATAAATTGAAGTGAGGTAGATGCTTCTATTGTTGAGAAACTCATTGATATCATTGACTATCAGAATAATTTATTTCATGGGAAGATGATTCTATTGGTCATAGTTCTATGGAAATAAGGATCAGATTATCATGAGACTTGGGAATGTGAGTCATTGATGAGGGAGGAGTGTACTAATATATTTCTAGAGGTAACATCTCCCATATGACTTCTCAAGGATGGTAAGTCTTTATGGTGGGGAGTTTTTGATATACCATTACCTTGATTAGGTATGTTTCCCCTTTTTCTATGTTCCTTTCTAGTTTTAAAATCCTTTTATGTGATTTTGATGGGTTTAATATAGACTGAAGAATAGGTACATGTTGTGTAGCTGAAGTACACATTCTGTACATGGTGTTGGTTCCATGTCATGGACTGAGATATCATTTCGTGAATGGGGTTATCCTATCATTAGCTAGTACATGTCATATATCTAAGGTACACATCGTGTAGGGGTTAAATAGAGGATTTTTAACCAGAGGTGGTGAGTTATTCAGCGTAACTTATCCAGTGTTGATTAAACATGATGACTAAGGGGTACACGTTATGACCTATCCCACACCAAGGATAAATTCACATGTTTATCAGTTTTAGTCATATATTATTTAAAAATATTTTGGCTTTCAGACCAGAGCCCTCCCTATGATATTTTTAGTGGTTTCTCACCTTCTAGATCAATCTGATCGGCATCAGATCTTCATTGTGTTTGCGGTGCATATCTTCAGTTAAGTGTTCTCTTTGATTATTCCTTGAGATTTATCGTGGTAGCACCCTAGCATTGTGTTATTAGATCCACTGTTCCGTGTTTGATTTTTATTATTGTTATCATCTAGATCCGTTGTGAGATCTTTTCCCAAAGGTTGTTCGTTGACTAGTTGGTGTGTAGCGAATGTTTGTTCTTGTGGTATGTGGGATTTATTATATTCTCAATCCATTTTATTATATTTTTAATCGGTCCATTGAGGTGAGAGTTTGATTCTAGGGCCCTCATTGATTGCATTGTTGGGTTTCGTTGATTTTTGATTTCATTGTGGGTGTGTGAGACCCAAATGTTGAGGTAGGTGGTTCCATTTATAGCCTATGATAATGATCCTTCATGTTTTGATTTTCAAATTTCTTTATAAATTGATTTATAAAATTGGAATGATTGTTTTGTGTGTTGAAAAAGTGTTTTAAAATAAAAAACATTTTCCCTAGATTTTGATAATTGGATTATAAATGGTATTCAATATTTTTCAATACATTGGAATGGGGTAGGGTCAATGAGAACATGGGTTACCTTTGGTACTTAGGTAGAATGTTTATCTCGAAGAAATCATCCATTTTAGTTATTATCAAGGATGTTTGTCTTGGATAATTCCTCTATTACCTAGGAATGTTGTTCTAGGAGACATATATTTACATTTTGGGGGGGGACTACTCTTGGGGTTTTACTCTTTTTCCTAGGCCCATTTTACTTGGATCAGTTTTGTGGACATGTTTATTTTTGTATGAGAAGTCTACTACCTAACCATTAGTATTCCTTATTGCATGATAATTGTGGTTCTTCGTTGTATTTATTTTCTCTATAAGTTAAACTTGATATGTATTTCTATGCTTGTGGATAATGATAAGGAAAATTTTATTTGAAACTATTATACCATCTTTTATTTATAACTATGAAAAAGGGAATGTTTACCATGTTTTCTATAAAAAGGAATTACTGCTAATCATCCCTTGTTTTAAATTTTAAATAATCATAAAGGAATTATTTCACAGAGACTCACTGTGGAACACCGAGGTGGGATCCTACCGAACCAATTAGCTCACACCCTACACACTACATCGGTGGTGTGTAGGCCTTTGTTTGGCTTCCATTGTTCTGAAAGTAAATGCACCATAGTGACGTGGAAAGGTTCAGGTCAGCTGTGATGGGTAGCTAGTGGTGAGATGGTTGGAGATCTGCATGCCATCGTTGGATTATCTTTTTCTTGTCCCTTGTTTTCGGACTTGTCTTTTGGGGTTTTTCTTACTTTTTCCATTGTTATATTTCTATTGTTTTCCTTACTATTATGGCATGTATATTTTTTTAGTCTTATACTATTCCATTATTTCTCAATATATTTATTCTATATGGTTGTTTATGTTTGGAGAAATCATTCCCTATGTTTTTTGATTTGATACCTGAGTGCTTGTTTCCAACCCGTGGGGATCAAGAATGTCGTTCGGGTATATGATGGATCAGGTTGGGTACTGGGTTTTAGGGAATCCCAGGTTTGTTTGTTACATTGAAGGCTCGAAATGTGTGAATAAGTGCATGGGTGATGTTCCCTATTATAACTGAGTTGAGGGGAACTCTTGGAATTTACTAAATTATTAAAATACATTCAAGTCATTCTCAACCAAAATGGTAGAAAATGAACTATAAATGGGAAATATTTTAAATTTCAACAAATATCATATATCTGTTTTTCTATTTTAATATTATTATGAAATTTATGTAATGTAGTAAAATATTATTTTCATGAAATGAAATTATTTCCAATTTAGATATTATCCATTTAATTTGGCTTCAATGACATAATTAAAAGTCATAAATCATGTATAATTATATAAAATAACAATAATATCTCATATTAATCCAAAAAAATCATGTACCACATTAAATAACTCAAATTGTATTACTTTTATTATTTTTAAATTCATTTATTATATTTTTTATTTGTAACGCACCGACCCCAGTTACCCAGAGTCGGTGCATTATTACAAAACATTGGCATGATCACAAGAAAGATGAAATCTCGAAAGACCGATTGGTTTAGTAGCCTTCGAAACACTAGATATATTCATAAGTTTTACATTACATCATAAAATGAAAAACTACTACAACAACATAATGTTTCCACAATCCACACTATTAACCCCTCATAAAATTCCTGCAGGTCATTCATAACTTACTTCTTCACATCCTGGGAAAAATAAAACATAGAAAAGGGGTGAGCTCAAATGCCCAGTAAGGATAACAATATAGCGGAATCTTTCATAAATAAGAATAAACATTTAAGGAAATGTATAACTAAAACAAAAGAATTTTAAATATGAACTTTCAACATGGTATGGCATAAATAAAATGAAATAATGCCATTTACTTATTCACATGGATATTCTACTAATCGAATAATCACATGCAAAAATCAATAACCGCTTTCATAATGTTGGAATGCATAATGCCAGACTATCATAACCACATAGCCAAGGCCTCGTGCCAAGACTACAAATAAGATTTTGTCAAGGCATTGTGCCAAGACACTAGTTTGTCTCATGAGACCTACCGATGCATCGAGGAGCTATAGCGGGCTCCACCCGTCACATATTAAGTCCAATGCATTCCCATATGAAAAGGTTTAAACATAACATAAACATTCATATTAAAACTAGCATATGAAATGTCATTACTTTCACCATAAACTATGAATGGTATAAAAATAGCACATCCACAGTCAAACATATCATAAAACCTTCAATACAATATAGAAGTTTTGTATCATAATAAATCAACTTCAAATAATCATAAAATCCATCAAAGGATGTTGACATAGATGAAATCAAAATTCTTTTTAAAGAAATATCTCCTTTTATTTTGAAATAATTTAAGATCCATATAAAATAAAACAATTTCTTTGAAAATATTCTTATAAGATTGTAAGGGTAGCTTTGAAGATTTTATAACGGCGGAAAATAGCCGCACCCGCCGTATAAGTTAAAAAAACATTCTTACCTTAATTCTGTCGAAAAGGATAAAAAGGACCTTGTTTTGAAAACGACCGAAATATTCCTATATAAACCACTTATAAAAGTCAAAAAGTGTATAAATGACTTTAACTCATATTCTAGTAAATAGTAAAAATGTTTTGAAATGCATTTTTAAGAAACATGGATGTGGATGATAAAGAGATCCCAGTAGATTATTACGTATAAACAACCTTGGATAATGAAGAGGTTGTAAAGTAAACCCTTACCTTGTACTTTTCCTTGGTTGGGGTAGGTTAAAATCCTGTATAATGGTGAAATAGTTGTTATTAAATTATACAAGAATCATATATAATAATATGATATCATATATGATCTTTTAACATTGATTTGTTAATAATATCTTAGAATTATCGTCGTTTCGGGAGTTAACTTACTCATTTTCTTTTATATGTTTTGTTACATAAGCCATGGTTGTTGTATCTTATTCATATCCATAATGATATATAGTCCTTAAACATCATTTTTAAATCATCAAATGATAATTATACTTGAATGGATACGATGGAGAATGAATCTCATCGCGTTCGTGGAGACGGTAGTCCGTACGTACGCACGAGCGACAATATCATTCTTTTGATATTAAAATAATATATAAATGGATGGTATATCATATATACAGAATCATTAACATGTTATATTTATTATTTACATTAGTTACACATCATTATTATACCCATCCAAATAATATTATATTGAATAACAATTACACCACGACGTGGAGACGGTAGTCCATACGTACGGACGTATGGTGACATGTTATTCAAAGGGTGGATAGAATACTGAATATGGTTGTACCATATTTATAATAACATCACAGTATATGTGAGATACTGGAGTTATTATTTTAGAATGGTAAGAACAAATGAAGAAGAAGTGGAAGAAGAAATGAACTTGGAGAAGGGTGGTGAAATCATTACCTCTTCTTCGGGTTCTTCCTTTTGATTTGATCAAAAGGGCTCCTTAGGTTGGCTTTCTGATCAAACTAAGGCCTCTAGGTTGTAGTGAGGGATGTTGGGAGAGTATTTGGGCAGAGTTTGGCCGAACCAAAAGGCTTTTAAGGTGTGAAGAAATGAGAAGGAGGAGTGCCCTTTTATAAGAGGGGTGAGGGGACCTTTGGAAAATCTAGAAATATTAATTTATAATAAATTCATATTCGGTTTCTAATGGCTCCAAAGCTTATTATTAAAAGGTTAAGGTGGGGATAGGTCGAAAACCACTCAACCAATAGAATTTAGACAGGTTTGGGTACTTATATTAACCTTAGCTTTAAGTATTAACTCTAAGTTAATTAGTTTCACTTTTACAATGTCTCTTTGTATTTTTATATAATATGGTCAATAAACTTACTATATACATCCAAGCGACCCCCAAGTGCTACATTAATGATGGACCTATCATGATATAAGTCTCTTGGCCGAACCTTAGATTTTTAAGAATTTAATATCAATTAATAATATAATATTTGTTTTAAGAACTCTTTTATGTCAATTTTGACACTATTCAATAGTTGATTTTTGTGAAACTCATAACAGATTGATTACTTCGAAAAAAGTAAATTAAATCAATCCTAATATATCATATTATCCTATGAAATTAGTTTAATTCATTAAAAGTTTCATATTATATTTATTTGGGTATTTATAATATCAATTATTTTAATTTTTCACTATTATAGTAATTACTGCATCATCATTGTGTCATAAATAAAATAAATTATTTAATGTCTAAAAATTATAAATAAAATACCATTATGTATGAAATTATTTTATCTTTCTAATTAATATTTATAATCTAAAATCCAACATATATAACCCTATGTAACAATTGTTTTTCTAAAAGATATATGCTTGTGTCATTTTTGTATTCATTTTAACTTAATTAAAATAAAGTGTCATTATCACTTACAAGTGGATCCATGGGGTCCCAAAATAGACCCAAAGATTCCCATGGTCGACCATGTATCAACCAATAGGGTTAAGACACGTTTTAGGGTAATTTAGTATTATTATAAAATTATTTTTTTAACCCTTATTTACCGGATTTACCCTTAACCATGGTAAATAAAATATTTACCGCAGTAATTATTCAAAATGTATAAAAATAAAAGTTACCTATTTACACAATTTGAACATCCTGATTCCAAATATGGAATCCATTTTCCTAAATTCAAAACACAGAAGTGGCAGAAATTAATTTAAAATTAATTCCCGCTGTCAAAACAAAAAGCGTGTTTTTAAGAGATAATAACTATCAAAAGATTGACACTCGTTTATGTTCGGTTTAATTGTAAAATTATGTGCAATGACCAACATTATATTAAATGGTAAAAATATATTCTAAATATACTTTAAAACCACTCAAATTCATTATTTATCACTGTTAATTATTTTGATTAAAAAAGTTGTTTTTAATTAAAACTTAGTAATTTTCACTATTCATCAAAATATGAAAGTTATCCGAAATGTACCAAAATTTCACCTTAGGCTAAATTCGATATTCCGAATCCAAAAATGAAGTCCATTTTCAAATATAAAATATATATAATTTCAAAAAGTAGGTATTACTATTCATAACGGCTAGTTTGATTAGTTATGGTGTGTTAGAACTCGGTGTTGCGTACAACACACGCTATCACATTATTCAAAGAGAAGCGTACCGTAGAAGCTTGGGGTGTTACATTCTCCCCTCCTTCAAATAATTGCATCCTCGCAAGTTCTAGGGTATTACTGCATAAAAAGACTCGGGTGGTTCTTCATCATAAGTTCCTCGGGTTCCCACGTTGCCTCTTCCATCTTATGATTTCTCCACAAAACTTTTACCAGACGCGTCGTCCGGTTTCTCAGCACTTGTTCTCTCGTATCGAGAATCTTGACGGGCTCTTCGCAATAAGACAGATCGGGTTCCAGTTCTAATTCCTCATAGGTGAGTACATGCGTCGGATCAGGCATGTATTTCCTCAATAGAGATACGTGGAACACATCGTGAACTTTGGAGAGACTTGGCGGCATTGCCAATCGGTAAGCTACAACCCCAATTCGTTCTAGAATTTCGAAAGGTCTGATGTACCTGGGACTCAATTTACCTTTATTACCAAAACGTATGACTCCCTTCCATGGAGATACCTTTAGAAAAACATGATCACCGACTTGAAATTCCAAATCCTTCCTTCGATTATCGGCATAGCTCTTCTGCCTACTTTGAGATGCTTTGATGTGATTTTGGATTACCTTCACCTTTTCCACCGTTTCCTCCACCAGTTCTGGGCCTACAAGTTTTCTTTCACCAATGTCATCCCAACAGGTTGGTGTATGACATATCTTTCCGTATAACGCTTCATATGGTGCCATCTGAATACTCAAATGGAAGCTATTGTTATAGGAAAATTCTACCAAAGGTAAATATTGATCCCACATACCCTGAAAGTCAAGTGAGCAAGATCTCAACATGTCTTATAATGTTTGAATAGTCCGTTCTGATTGTCCGTCTGTCTGAGGGTGGTAAGCAGTGCTCAAATGAAGTTCAGTATCCAGTGATTTCTGAAGACTTTTCCAAAATCTTGAAGTAAAACGGGGATCACGATCAGAAACAATCGATAGGGGTACTCCATGAAGTCTCACAACTTCATTAATATATAGTCTTGCTAGACATTCCAGGGGTAGGTCTTCTCTTATAGCAAGAAAATGTGCTGTCTTGGTAAGACGATCAACAATAACCCATATTGCATCGTTCCTTCTAGGAGTCTTTAGTAGCCCCATGACAAAGTCCATTGTAACATTGTCCCATTTCCACTCCGGTATGGGAAGAGGTTTCATGACTCCTCCAGGCTGTTGCCTTCCAGCTTTCACTTGTTGACAAACCATACATCTTGACACAAAATCAGAAATCTCCCTCTTCATGTTTTCCCACCAAAAATGTTCCTTCAAATCTCTATACATTTTGGTGCTCCCAGGGTGTATAGAGAAATTGGAACTATGAGCATCATCTAGCAATTCCCTTTTTAGATCAGGTAAATCGGGAACACAAAGTCTCTTCCCGAATTTCAAAATTCCATCTTCATACACAAAGTCTCTCAATCTCCCATCATTCACAGCTTTAATCTTCTTCTGAAATTCTTCATCATCGTTCTGAGAACTCTTAATCCTTTCTAGTAAAGATGGTTTGGCAACCATTTGAAAAAGCATTGATGTTTCACCTTCCCTGGTTATTCCCATGTCCATCTTCACTAGATCCATGAAAATTGGATCCCTTTCAATTCTCATATTGTTCAAAACTCCATGGTCTTTTCTACTCAAAGCATCTGCCACCTTGTTTGCCTTCCCTGGGTGGTAGTGTATCGTACAATCATAATCCTTGAGTAATTCAAGCCATCTCCTTTGCCTCATGTTGAGTTCTTTTTGTGAGAAAATATACTTCAAACTCTTGTGATCAGTATAAATCTCACATTTTTCACCATAGAGGTAGTGCCTCCATATCTTCAAAGCAAAGATCACTGCTGCTAACTCGAGATCATGATTAGGATAGTTTTGTTCATGAATTTTTAACTGTCGTGATGCATAGGCAATAACTCTATCATTCTGCATAAGGACACAGCCAAGTCCTTTCTTCGATGCATCACTATAAAAAACGAACCCATCATTCCACGATGGTAGAGTCAATATAGGAGCATTGACTAATCTTCTCTTCAGTTCTTCGAAACATTATTCACACTCTTTTGTCCAAACAAATTTAACCCCTTTACGTGTGAGCTTCGTTAATGGGTTAGCCAATCGGGCAAAATTCTGGACGAAACGTCGATAATAACCTGTCAAACCAATAAAACTACGTACCTTAGTTATACTCGTAGGTGCTGGCCATTCTTGGATTGCCTTGGTCTTAGAAGGATCAACAGAGATTCCATCTTTAGAGACAATATGGCCTAGAAAAGAAATCTCCTGAAGCCAGAATTCACACTTGCTAAACTTCCCATATAATTCATTCCTCCTCAGAGTCTTCAAGATAATGGACAAGTGATTTTCATGATCCTCATAGGTTTTGGAGTATACCAAGATATCATCAATAAATACCACCACAAATTCATCAAGATACTCCTTGAAAACTCTATTCATTAGATCCATGAATACAGAGGGTGCATTAGTCAATCCAAACGGCATTACAGTAAACTCGTAATGCCCGTACCTGGTTCGAAATGCTGTTTTCGGAATGTCTTCCTTCTTCACACACAACTGATGGTATCCAGATCGAAGGTCAATATTTGAAAATTATTGAGCTCCATGTAGTTGGTCAAATAAATCATCAATACGAGGTAGGGGATACTTGTTCTTTATCGTTATAGCATTGATCTCCCTGTAGTCGATACATAACCTCATAGATCCATCTTTCTTTTTAACAAAAAGAACAGGGGCTCCCCATGGAGAAACACTAGGGAGAATAAATCCCTTATTACTCAATTCTTCTAGTTGTTTCTTTAGTTCGACTAACTCTACAGTGGCCATTCTATAAGGGGTCTTCGATATAGGCCTTGATCCAAGAATCAAATCAATAGAATACTCAACTTCTCGTTCTGGAGGATGTCCAGGTAAATCTTCCGGAAATACATCTACAAATTCTTTCACAACAGGTACATCCTCTATTTGAACATTCCTTTCCTCACCGACAGTTATTTCATTCTCTTCCTCCCCAATAATTGAATTAAGTTGAGCTACTGGGGGTGGATCTAAATAAGAATTAAGTGGTGACGATTCTGCTCTAAAAATAAGGTGCTCCTTATCATTATCATCAAGAATCGTAACCTCTTTCTTCTTACAATAAATCTTGGCATCATAGTCCGAAAGTCAGTCCATACCGAGGATTATATCAAACTCAATCATAGGTATGACGATGAAATCAGCAGATAAAGAAAATTTATGTGCTCTAATGGGGACTGATTCACAAAACTTTGTTGCAACGATACTTCCCTTATGAGTTTTAACTGACAACTCCCTTATTAAATCAAATTGGAAATATCTAATTTTCTTAGCAAACTGGGAAGATATGAAACAATGCGATGATCCAGAATCAAATAATGCATTTTCTAAACTTGAGGAAACCATTAAATTACCTGCCACCACGTCTTTCGGAGCTTCTACCTCAGCAGTAGTGATAACATAAGCCTGGCCTTGATCCCTTGGCCTTTTCTGAGGTAAGATCTCCTGATGCTTAGGACATGCATTTGCATAATGCCCCATCTCCCTGCAATTGTAGCACTGAACGTTGGTAGCTTCCTTCTTCCCCTTGCAATCATGAGCTTGGTGGCCTTTTTCACCACACTTGTAACAGACTCCCATTCCCTTCAAGCAAGTACCAGGATGTTTCTTCCCGCATTTACCACAAGATGGATATTCAACCTTTCCCTTCTTCCCCTTATTTCCATTCCCAGATTGATCAGCAGGTCTCTTCTTCTCTTCCTTTGCTTTAAAGTCATAAGACTTAGAGAATTCCTTTTCGGTCTTGATAGCACATGAGACAATGTCTTCGTACGATGAAAAGGATTGTGAGACTAACGCTCGACGGAGAAATGGTTTTAACCCATCAAAGAAACGATCAATCTTACTTCTTGGGTTACGAATATAATCACCAGCATACCTCGCTAACCTTGTAAAGTTAGCCTCATACTTTGTGACATTCTCATCCTCTTTTTGTCTCAGACTCAGAAATTGCCTTTCCATATCTGCTCGATGGTCGCGAGGGAAGTATTTTTCTAAAAACAGATCTTTGAACTCCCTCCATTCCATATTTGATACTTCATCATCTTCGTTCGTATTTTGAATCAATGAACACCATTGATCAGCATCTCCAGTGAGGCGGTAAACTGCCATGATAACTTTTTCCCTTTCACTGCTCCCCAAAGCCTGAAATATTTTCTCTAGGGAAAATATCCATTGCTCAGCTACTAATGGATTTGTATTCCCATTGAACGTTGGTGGTTGTTGCCTCATGAATCGATCTAACTTTGATCCTCCACGCTGCAGATCAGGGTGCTCCATACGGGTAAGGTTATTATTCATAACCTGAGTAAGTTGTCCCAGTATGGTGATTAGCTGATCAGCACCAGTTGCATCACCAGCCCCACTATAATTATCTTGAGCAGGAGGGCAATCCCTACATGGAGTGCGTGCATTGATACGGTTTCCATTTCTTCCACTAGGCGCCATTTCTAAACAATGGCATAAACTAGATCAGTTTATGAATCAAAATACATAATCCCATACTTATAAAACACTTAACATAAATTGAACTATTTATGGATATAATCCATAATCATAAGAATGTTTTCTTTGAGGAAGTATATACTCATAATCCCTTCAAAATGATTTGTAAAGAAAATGAGAGTTATCCTAAGCATATCCCCCGGGAGTGTCGTAACCAAGAGTGCAGCAAGGCCCGTTGTCGTGCACCAGTTCCCGTTCGAGTCTAGCTCAAAGCGGTGTTTTCGGGTTTTACCCCTAGGTACATCTGTGCCAGAGCCGCCTCTACCTGCGCGTATCCAGACAGGGATGTATTGCTTGGAAAACTCACAAAATCTCTACAATACCAAAATTCTAGGAAGTTCTTCTATACTAATCCTCAAAGTTCATCTTAGGTCTACGTGCTCTAATCAGAGTTTATCTAAATATAGCTTCCAAGGTTTGTACTAAACTTCCTCTGATACCAACTGTAACGCCCCGACCCCAATTACCCAGAGTCGGTGCATTATTACATAACATTGGCATGATCACAAGAAAGATCAAATCTCGAAAGACCGATTGGTTTAGTAGCCTTGTAAACACTAGATATATTCATAAGTTTTACATTACATCATAAAATGAAAAACTACTACAACAACATAATGTTTCCACAATCCACACTATTAACCCCTCATAAAATCCCTGCAGGTCATTCATAACTTACTTCTTCACATCCTGGGAAAAATAAAACATAGAACAGGGGTGAGCTCAAATGCCCAGTAAGGATAAAAATATAGCGGAAACTTTCATAAATAAGAATAAACATTTAAGGCAATGTATAACTAAATCAAAAGCCTTTTAAATATGAACTTTCAACATGGTATGGCATAAATAAAATGAAATAATTCCATTTACTTATTCACATGGATATTCTACTAATTGAATAATCACATGCAAAAATCAATAACCACTTTCATAATGTTGGAATGCATAATGCCAGACTATCATAACCACATAGCCAAGGCCTCGTGCCAAGACTACAAATAAGATTTTGTCAAGGCCCTGTGCCAAGACACTAGTTTGTCTCATGAGACCTACCGATGCATCGAGGAGCTATAGCGCGCTCCACCCGTCACAGATTAAGTCCAATGCATTCCCATATGAAAAGGTTTAAACATAACATAAACATTCATATTAAAACTAGCATATGAAATGTCATTACTTTCACCATAAACTATGAATGGTATAAAAATAGCCCATCCACAGTCAAACATATCAGAAAACCTTCAATACAATATTGAAGTTTTGTATCATAATAAATCAACTTCAAATAATCTTAAAATCCATCAAAGGATGTTGACATAGATGAAATCAAAATTCTTTTTAAATAAATATCTCCTTTTATTTTGAAATAATTTAAGATCCATATAAAATAAAACATTTTCTTTGAAAATATTCTTATAAGCTTGTAAGGGTAGCTTTGAAGATTTTATAACGGCAGAAAATAGCCGCACCCACCGTATAAGTTAAAAAAAACATTCTTACCTTAATTCTGTCGAAAAGGTTAAAAAGGACCTTGTTTTGAAAACGACCGAAAGATTACTTTATAAACCACTTATAAAAGTCAAAAAGGGTATAAATGACTTTAACTCATATTCTAGTAAATAGTAAAAATGTTTTGAAATGCATTTTTAAGAAACATGGATGTGGATGATAAAGAGATCCCAGTAGATTATTACGTATAAACAACCTTGGATAATGAAGAGGTTGTAAAGTAAACCCTTACCTTGTACTTTTCCTTGGTTGGGGTAGGTTAACCTCCTGTATAATGGTGAAATAGTTGTTATTAAATTATACAAGAATCATATATAATAATATGATATCATATATGATCTTTTAACATTGATTTGTTAATAATATCTTAGAATTCTCGTCGTTTCGGGAGTTAACTTACTCATTTTCTTTTATATGTTTTGTTACATAAGCCATGGTTGTTGTATCTTATTCATATCCAGAATGATATCTAGTACTTAAACATCATTTTTAAATCATCAAATGATAATTATACTTGAATGGATACGATGGAGAATGAATCTCATCGCGTTCGTGGAGACGGTAGTCCGTACGTACGCACGGGCGACAATATCATTCTTTTGATTTTAAAATAATATATAAATGGATGGTATATCATATATACAGAATCATTATCATGTTATATTTATTATTTACATGAGTTACACATCATTATTATACCCATCCAAATAATATTATATTGAATAACAATTACACCACGACGTGGAGACGGTAGTCCGTACGTACGCACGTATGGTGACATGTTATTCAAAGGGTGGATAGAATACTGAATATGGTTGTACCATATTTATAATAACATCACATTATATGTGAGATACTGGAGTTATTATTTTAGAATGGTAAGAACAAAGGAAGAAGAAGTGGAAGAAGAAATGAACTTGGAGAAGGGTTGTGAAATCATTACCTCTTCTTCGGGTTCTTCCTTTTGATTTGATCAAAAGGGCTCCATAGATTGGCTTTCTGATCAAACTAAGGCCTCTAGGTTGTAGTGAGGGATGTTTGGAGAGTATTTGGGCAGAGTTTGGCCGAACCAAAAGGCTTTTATGGTGTGAATAAATGAGAAGGATGAGTTCCCTTTTATAAGAGGGGTGAGGGGCACCTTTGGAAAAGCTAGAAATATTAATTTATAATAAATTTATATTCGGTGTCTAATGGCTCCAAAGCTTATTATTCAAAGGTTAAGGTGGGTATAGGTCGAAAACCACTCAACCAATAGAATTTAGACAGGTTTGGGTACTTATATTAACCTTATCTTTAAGTATTAACTCTAAGTTAATTAGTTTCACTTTTACAATGTCTCTTTGTATTTTTATATAATATGGCTAATAAACATACTATATACATCCAAGAGACCCCCAAGTGGTACATTAATGAAGGACCTATCATGATATAAGTCTCTTTTCCGAACCTTAGATTTTTAGGAATTTAATATCAATTAATAATATAATATTTGTTTTAAGAACTCTTTTATGTCAATTTTAACACTATTCAATAGTTGATTTTTGTGAAACTCATAACAGATTGATTACTTCGAACAAAGTCAATTAAATCAATCCTAATATATCATATTATCCTAGAAAATTAGTTTAATTCATTAAAAGTTTCATATTATATTTATTTGGGTATTTGTAATATAAATTATTTTAATTTTTCACTATTATAGTAATTACTGCATCATCATTGTTTCATAAATAAAATAAATTATTTAATGTCTAAAAATTATAAATAAAATATAATTATGTAGGAAATCATTTTATCTTTCTAATGAATATTTATATTCTAAAATACAACATATATAACCCTATGTAACAATTGTTTTTCTAAACGATATATGCTTGTGTCATTTTTGTATTCATTTTAACTTAATTAAAATAAAGTGTCATTATCACTTACAAGTGGATCCATGGGGTCCCAAAATAGACCCAAAGATTCCCATGGTCGACCATGTATCAACCAATAGGGTTAAGACACGTTTTAGGGTAATTTAGTATTATTATAATATTATTTTTTTAACCCTCATTTACCGGATTTACCCTTAACCATGGTAAATAAAATATTTACCGCAGTAATTATTCAAAATGTCTAAAAATAAAAGATACCTATTTACACAATTTGAACATCCTGATTCCAAATATGGAATCCATTTTCCTAAATTCAAAACACAGAAGTGGCAGAAATTAATTTAAAATAAATTCCGCTGTCAAAACAAAAAGCGTGTTTTTAAGAGATAATAACTATCAAAAGATTGACACTCGTTTATGTTCGGTTTAATTGTAAAATTATGTCCAATGACCAACATTATATTAAATGGTAAAAATATATTCTAAATATACTTTAAAACCACTCAAATTCATAATTTATCACTATTAATTATTTTGATTAAAAAAGTTGTTTTTAATTAAAACTTAGTAATTTTCACTATTCATCAAAATATGAAAGTTATCCGAAATGTACCAAAATTTCACCTAAGGCTAAATTCGATATTCCGAATCCAAAAATGAAGTCCATTTTCAAATATAAAATATATATAATTTCAAAAAGTATGTATTACTATTCATAACGACTAGTTTGATTAGTTATGGTGTGTTAGAACTCGATGTTGCGTACAACACACGCTATCACATTATTCAAAGAAAAGCGTACCGTAGAAGCTTGGGGTGTTACATTATTAATTGATGAAATAATGAATAAAAGTTACATAAGCATTTAAGGTCATTATATAACTTAGTTTTGTCCTAGGTTATCACGATTTAACCTTTATTAGGATGATAAATATTACTAGGTTTACCATTCATATTGACCAAAATTAAGGTGGGTTATTTAACAAATTTGTACCCCCTGATTCCGAATATGTAATACATTTTATAAAACTCAATACGTATTACTAGAAGAAATTAATTTTAAAATAAGTTATAAAAACATGATGAAGATCGCTTTCTAGAAAAACCATTTTTTAGCAAAAAAACATATTTCTTGTAATCTCTTTCCATAAAAATATTAAACGAATGTTAAAATATTTGAACGAGTATATATAATATGAAAATTCCATTAAAATCATTCATCAATAGATATAATTTTTATTTATTAATATAATAACACATTGCATGCAAAAAAAACTAATTCTTAGGAAAATGCCTTATTACGTATATATATGATTTTATATGAAAAACGTAGAATTGGTAAAAATTAATTTAATTGTATTTTTTAATGTATAATATAACTAATTTTACTTTTCAACAAATTTAAAATAAAATGAATATTCTTTACATTCCTAAAATAAAAATATAGTATTAAATAAAATTTAGTATTTTTCACTATTCACTGGAAAGTTATTCTTTTCAAAACATTTTCCAAAATTCTTCCTATTATTATTTTAAAATAGTGATATCAAAAAATATGTTCATTTATTAAAATAAAATTTATAAAATATCTAGTAATTAACAATAACATTTTCTCTTTGAAAGAAATAAAATCAATTTTTGCAGAATATATATTTTTGAAAAATAAAATGAATTTACTAAAAATTGTGTGATTATTTACTAAGAACATGTCAATAAATTTATATTAAGTATGTAATTTATATATATTTAATATATTATTTTATCTTATTCATGATCTCATATCCAATGGCTAGTTTATAATAATATTTCCTTGTTTTTTTAGTTTTGATGTTGCGTGTAACGCATACTATCGAGTAAAGAAAATTTAATTAAATAATGTATTTTATAGAATATCGTGATGTTAAATCAGATAAAATATGTGTAATATTGATTTTTGGTTGTTTATTAAATTTCAAATATAACTTATTGACCATTTTCCTAATGTATTATGAAAAATGGAGTGTTTCTTCATGGTTTTTAGGGAGTGACACATGTCTTTAACATAAATGATATTTTTAAATTGAAAACACTCACTTTGAGTCATATTAGAAACACAATGTATCAATTTGTTAGGTGGTTGATCTATTCACATCGAAAATGACTTATGGATCAATTTAAAAATGTATCAATAAAATCCAATATTTTTTTCTCATTTTTTAGTTTTTGACAAACGTTTTTAAATAATATGTAATTTCTAAACTGGAAACACACACTTTGAGCCATGTAAATCACACTATGTGTATAAATCATATCCAGAGGATTCCTATAAATCAAAAAATACCAGAGGATCATTTTAAAAATTATCAATATAATTTGAGTTTATTTTCTCAGATTTTATTGAGCAATATGCATTTTTAACTAAAAATCCATTTTTAAACAGAATACACACACATCGATCCATACCAATCACACTATGAATTATATTGATGTTTGTATTATTCTTACAACTAAAAAATTACTATAGTTCATTTACCTAAAGTATTAATACTATAAAAGGGTGATTTCAATGTTTTAATTGAGTTCCATGAATTTTTAACTAAAATATCATGATTTAACTGAAAACTTTCAATTTGAGTTGTATGGGTCACATTACATATTAGATTGATATTTTTCTAATTCATACATAACCTAAAGGACTTATTGATAATTTTCCTAAATTATCAAAACAATTTGAATGTATTTTCTCATATTTTTAGATTTCATGCACGTTTTGAACAAAAATATCAATTTTAAATATAAATAAACATTGAGTCATATCATCAAAAAAATGTGTTGGATGGATGTTTCGATGATTACTATATATAAAAAATTAATTATGTATCATTATCCTAAATTATCATGTTAATCCAAGTACATTTTATCTACTTTGAGCATGTGATGCATGTTTTGAAATTAAATATCATTTTGAAATAAAAACATGCATTTTAAGTCATACCAGACACACTATGTGTCACACTAACATATGGCTGATTGATAAACATAAAAAACGAAATATATATTGTTTTCCTAATGTACCAATTCAATCATAGTCCTTTTTCGTTTTTTAGGGAGTGACGTGTGTTCTTATCTATAATGTCGATTTAAAATGAAAACACAAAATTTGAGTCATTTTTAAAGTATGAACAAACACTATTGAATAATAAAAGATAAAATGAAGAAAAAATAACTCTATAGAGAGTATAAATAATACCTTATTTAGTCATTCTTAATGGTTAATCTTTCGATACATTATTTTTATCAAAGCACTATATACTCTTTATAGAGTGATAATAGTTGAAGAAAAATAAATTCTCAGTAAATTCTTTTCATTATGATCTATAAAAAAAATTGATCGAATAATTATTAAATAATAATGTTAAATAAATTAAATAAAATATTAGATAAATTAATGATAAATTAAAATAAATAAGTACTAAGAAGACACCTATTTTGGATTTCTTCATACATTCTGACACCATGTGTTTTGTCATTTCATTTCTAAAAAATAAACTTCCTCTTTTGAATGAAACTATTTTCGATAGTCTTTATCCTAAACGAAAAATATAAATAAACAAATGATTAATAATTATTTAAAATTAAATTCTAATTATCATAAAAAATACCTCTTTTGGGATGCTATTTTATTGATAGAATTTGGTATCATTCATAAATTTTCAAGTGTAACAACCATAATAATTATCATTAGTTTGTTTCAAACACTAAAGAAAAACTGATAAAATTTATTTTCATATATGTTTTGATAATGAAATGTTTTTATATATAACATAATTCATATCTAATTATATAATTTTATGGGAATTTTGGGCTCATGGACAATTATCATACCATGATTTTAATAGAATTTAAATATTGATCTATCATAAAAAATTTAATTAAAACATAATATAAAACAAATGACATAAATATTATTTGAAAAATATTAAATTTAGTGTTTGAAAAATATGAAGATGTCATCATGTGTCGTCAATTTATTTGGATTCTAAACATTGTATCTATAAAATAAATCTTTGGAGTATCAAATTTGATTATACAAAAATCCATTGATCCCTAAAAAAGGGAGTAAATAATAAAATAAATAAAAATATATTTAATATGATAATACTATAGAGTTTAACTGATGAATCATGGGTATAAACTATATTTTTTATCTTTATGATTATTATAAAATATTACATCAAGTTATTCATGTAATTTTTAATATTCCAATTCTTTAAATAAACATTTCAATGTAGATGTGGTGTGGGGACTATTGAGTCTAAATTTTTGTTCTCATGACCCCCTCCCCCCAAAGAGTACCCTTCCTCAACCATCAATGAGATGTGGGATTTGGTGACTGCTTGATTCCCTCCTCCAGTATTCCTTTGGTTTAAGACTACCACCGATGGTATATTAAAAATACAATTATAAGGAATCACCCTATAATAGAACTTGTGTAAGAGATAGAGGTAAAATAGATACACCAATAAAAACCTACTCATATATATAAAATAATCCCTAGTGCATACGTGTAATGTAATAGCATACAAAAACAAATGGAAGGGAAAATACATGTACCAAAAAGGTATACTCATCAATGATAACGAATCCCAAACAGCCCCTATAAAACCATAATCTAATAATACGTAGATTGATCACCAAATTCCTAGTATGAAACAATAAATAGATTACATATATGTGGTGTGATCATAATAATGTACCCAATAAGACCATCCCTAGAGCCTCAAATGAAAAATATAAAGAAATTATGATAATGAAAAGTGATCAAATTTGAAACTAACACATCACTTAAATAGGTAAACTAATTATCTGTCCTCTACATGGATATATCTCACCATTAAATGCATAAAAGTGATCATATATTACTGTAATGAAACATCAAGATTACCTTACTACCACTTCCCCATGAGTTTTTTATTTATCCCCAACATCATAAGTCCTAAGATATCTCTCTCCCAAATAAGTTATCTTGAAGAAACCTGAAAAAAGTATCACAAAATATGCCTCATGTAACACATCACCACATATTCCCTTATCCTATATCCATAGATTAATTGAGTAATATTTGAGATTCACTCTATCCTGTATGATGTGCATCATACATCAGGTATTATACCTCATTCCATCGCATCCAGTACACTAAGTAACTACCTCAAGACATCATAAAAAAACCCATCATAACTATAATAACTATTTGGGTACTATATCTATAGATACAAGTGTGTGAAATTAAAAAAAACCCATCAAATACCTCTATAAACATATATGGTAAAACTTTCCACTATGCATACCAAAACATAATTATGTTAAGAAATGAAATTAGGCCATAGTGGGTAGTCCTCTATCCTTCATCTCACCAAGACATATGAGAAACCACCTTCCCAATGTCCAATGGGTTTCTGTATCCCCACTGAAATTGGTGGGGTAGTATATTAAATCATGGAATATATAGGATATAAAATTTCTCACAACCATCCTATATGGAATGACCTAATCTTAGATACATCTACAGAAAATGTATCTCATACACCCACCTAACACTATCTAGAAATAGGAATCCAATAAGAAATGTTTTTTAAAGAGATACTTAAATTACTTCCCTCTTTTTTTATCATTTACTTATTTTAAATATTTATTTAACCAATAATTAACCATCAACAGTATTTCAAAATAAACATTATTATCCATTAAATCCAAGTAAATTCTCTCAAAAAATAATCCAAACTATGTCCACGGTTTCTCAAGATTATCTCAGTTGCATTCCAGTAAGAACCCTTCCATTCAGTTAAATACATATTAAACATTACTAACATCATTTCGTAATCAATTTGCACTAGGAAAACACCATAATCTTCTATAAAAATATAAATCCAAGCACATTTGGGTACCTTAGGTACTGGGAAAATAAATTTCGATTAACAAGAAACCCAGTTATCATCCATTCAATTGATTCATATTAAGAAATAATATATCTTTACCACATCAAGGAGTAAGACCGTATTTAACCCATAACATAATCTTCCGTTTTATCCCTAATACCCACATAAATATATTGATTCATTTCACCATAAAAGGTGTTTACTACTTCAACATCATCTTTTCCACCCCATCCCATTTCACTTCATTCGTCTAAGGATTATCAATCTCATGCTCATATCTCATATAAAGATCAGATCTAAATCCTTTCACAATGAAGAATGAGAAAAAAGATAATAAATAAAGAAAATTGGACCTAAAATAAGACGTTCATCCATAACATGAAAATGTGCTCTCTCAATCCACAAGACAAGGCATAAATCCTTTACAGAGGAATGGGAACTCTCGACCAAAATGATTTATCATTATAAAAAAACTAAATTTATATTACATAAAAAATTAATTGATTTAATATTATCAATTACCAACCATCGGAAACCTAATTTATCAAGAAATAGAATTCTATAAAAAGTTAAACAAGGTCTTAGAATTAATTCTAGTTTCAATGAACATTGGGAAGTACCATTCTCATTTAACATGATTTTTCATTTTATTATCAATAATCATTAACATGATTTCGGTTCTTTGTCAATTATTATAGTATATGGAAGATCATATTCAAATAAACATTCAAATTTAATCAATTTTATCACTATAAAATTACTAGAAACACTGGTTCTATATATCATGAAAATTATTTAATTATTAAGCCAATTAATTTAACTAATTATAACTTTTCATTATTTTCCATTTTCCTTGAACAATATGTTGAACCGTAGCATCAAAAACGTTATCAAGAAGTATAAAATAGATGGAACAATATCTAGAAAATTAAGATGCCGCCCATTATCATGGTAGAAAGAAACATCATGAAATCACTAAAAGAAATTTAATTATTTAATAATTTTCAATATTTATTAGGTTAATTTCAATATCAACTAAAAGGATAAACCCTACTATCTTTATGATGGGATGTAAATAAATAGTGGATGTAATGTATCATCTACCTCAAAGTAGGAAACATTATACACATCATAATAGATCAACATCATATATCTAGATCACCTCTCTAACAAGGAGACTACATCCCTCCATGGATTTCATGACACAACCATTCCAAACAAATCATTATAACAAGGATTGGAAATTATTTTCACATAGAAAAGAAAATGAAGGGGGAACTAGACTAATGTACCATAAAAGAAGTGAGATAAAATAACTTATATCACCATCAATTGAATATAGAGTCTAATAACTAATCCCCTTTGAAGGGCTCCCAAAATACTTGAAGAAACTACATTAGCCGCATTGAGCTTTTGGAGAGAAACACCAGGTTTGGGAAAACATGTGGCACTGAATGTTATAATGTGAACTCAAAAAGAAAAAATTATGGTGTAAAACCATCATTTAAATTTTAAATTAATTGAACATTAAGTTACATCAAATAGCATTTTCACCAAAAACTAAAAGCACTAAATTTAATAATTGTCATAAATTTTAGGTTTACGATATAAATAACAGTAGCCACAGAACACAAGAAAGAAAAAAAATTCAATTCATAAGCCAAACATTCCCCATAAAATACACTTATTCTTGAAACCACTTATTATGTTGTAAATAATCCATGATTCAATATTTTGTCATCCAAACGCCTTTGCAGAACCATAAAGCCTCCATTTAATAATATGGGCTTCAGAAACTTACAAAGGGTTGTACTACTTGTATCTGGTCTCTTAAATTTGTGCATAGGTTTTTCCCTTCAAATAATATTGATATATAACACTAAAATAAATAGTAATGTAAATTAACAATAATTAACATAGAATATCATCTATTGTATGAACAAGTTTTGGAAAAATCTTCTTGTATACATTTACAACTAAGACTCCCAGCCATCCATGCTTGATAATTTCATCTACAATATCTGGACCAATAAATTTTTTAATGTACTATCCATATATTTTTTCTTCCAAATCAATGATGGGATTATCACAATGGTTTGAACATTGTATTCGTATAAACAATTATTATCAGGAAATGCATAAGTTGAACTAGTGAGGTAAAGGTACTCTATAAAGATATTTTGATTACTTTTTGACCCATTATATTTTTAATTCATCCTTGTATTTATCCTTCCTTGTTTCAATTAATATTAAAATTCCTAGATTCAGTCCTTTTTTCAATACATTATATTTATTTTTCATAAAACACTTACCGTAAAGCACATACTTCAATGTTAACATGTATTTTTACGGGATCAAATTGACATTTTTTGAAAGTTCCAATATCAAGTTTGGATATATGTAAACGAACACACTAAAATGTAATTTTCATGTACTTGAGATTATTGTTTGTTTATCCCTTGGTATTTATGTGTACAAGGGTTGAAATATTTAGTTTTTGAGTTTTTCTAGTTGTGTGTGACTAAGTCAAATGATTGTGAAATTTTTTAGTGGAAACCATTAACCATTTGTAGAGGTAGAAAGATGAAAGTGTACAGTCTATGAACGATTTCGAAAATCATGTGAGACAACAGTCCAGCCTCTAGGACATTGAGGTCATTGTAACACCCTATGATTTTTATGAGATATTTTTTGAAAACAAATTATTCATTGTCTTAGGTTGTATGCTACACCAAAATAATCTTGCGCTATACGTAACACCCTTATGGCTTACCGTATAAATAAAAATATGCTCAGATTATTCTACACCCAATTTCAAGTTATTTTTATAGAATTAATTTAATGTAATACTCACTATAAGGGAAAAACTAAATATTATAACATAGTCATTATAATGGTGTGTATTAATAGTTTTAACATTCTCCTAAAAAACTATTTAAATGAAAATAAGTGAGTCTATAAAATAATAAAATCACTCTTTATAAATTTTATTAATGAAAAATATATGTAATATATTAAATATAATTTTTAAAATTCATCTTACATGTTTTCTAGACATGATATAAGAACAAATTCATTTTTTGGATAAAAAATATTTTTCTAAAAAATGCAGTTTTGCCATCTTTTAATGGGGAATCCATTTCAAATCTAGTTTTTGACACTCTTTTATATTAAATTTGACAATATAAACTTCTTATTTTATTAATGAATATAAAAAATTACTTTGGTTGACTTATTGGTATTTTTCTGATCAGTTTCATTTTATGATAAATTGTGAAAATAGTAATTTTTATTAAAAACATTATTTTCTTATAAAGTCATTACAAAATAATGTTATGTTTTGTATCAGTTTTTTATTTCAATTGTTAAATTTTTATCCAATTTGGTTTTTTCAAAATTATTTTATAAATGATTTCATTATAAAAATATTCCATTTAAAAATGGCCATTTTTCCAAAAAAACTATTTTTTGTGACATTTTATATGTTTTATTTTTAATTTAATTATGAAACTTCTTTGTTTTGAATTTGGAAAAATGTATGTCAATTTTTTATTTTTTGGTCAAAATTTTGTATGTAGGTCCCATTTATGTTTTAACAATATGAATGATCACCCTGGTAAATTTCGTTATCATGATAAAGGGTAAATTAAGTAATTTATGTTAAAAATAAAATAGTAATGACTATAAAATGACTAAAAAAATGGAAAAAATAAGTTTTATGAATATAATTCAACCATTGACACATATGTATCTAAATTATGTCATTTAATTGGAACTTGTTAATGAAAATGACTTAAACAATATTTAAATCAAAGAAATACACAAAGTGTCATTTTCTTTGTCTCTAATATCTATTATGTTTCAAAATATGAATAAATGGGTGGTATCAACGAATCTAAATTTTAATTTTTAACTTAATAGACATATTTCACTAATAAAAATTTATTTTCGATGTTTTGGGGCCATTTTGGAGATATTATGATATTTATAATATTTTATTTGATGAAAATTTAAAGATGTCACATTCATGATTGAAATAATATATCAATTTTAAAAAATGGATATGGAGAAGTTATATTCAACAATAAATTCTCATTTGAAATATAATTTATTTTTATTTATCATGGTAATTTATTTTTTGATTTTTTGGAAAGAAATAATTACATTTAATATTTATATATTGATGATGTAGAAATTATTTAATTGATGAAAAATCAATAAAATAATTTTTATTAAAATTTTAATAAATATTAAGAGGAAAAAAACATAATATATATATATATATATTATTTTTAGAGTATATATCGACCATAATAATTCAAGGGACTAGTTATAGACTATTTTTAGCCTTAATGAAGAGGCAATGACACTTATATTATTTTATATAAAGTGATATTAATCTTTTCACATTCATGTTTTAATAAATATAACATTTTTAATGATGGATTTTATATAGTATATATAAAACTAAAAGTATTGTACTAAAATATAGTATATTTATTTTCATCATTTTATTTTATTTTTAATTTTTACCCAATAAAAAATGTATATTAAATGAATACACAAAATGGATGTAGTAATTATTTTATTAATAGAAATATCAAATTAATTTATTTTAAAAAAATTAAATAAATATATTTTTATATAATTAATATTTACAAATAATTTTATATATTAAATATACCCCATAATGATATAATAAAAAAATTCAAGGATAACATCTTATCTTTATATTTTTAAAAATACAAAAATAGCATTTTCTCAAAATTAACATCATTTTTGTTTTATCAAAATAACGTTTTATTAATTAACTTATAAATAATAAAAAAAATTCAAAAAATATATAATAATTATTATATGGTCTAAAATGATATAAATAATATATTTATGATTTAATTTACATTAAATAATTAAATATTTCACACATTTTATATTGAAATATTATTTACCCTAGTAAAAATACAATAGAATAAAATTGGTGTTAAATTAAACTGATAAGGTTTAAATTGATGTAAAAAATTTTCAAAAATTTATTTTTTATGATATTAAAACCATATATCATCGAATGTTCGAAAATATAAATTTTTTTAGGTTTTTAGATGTGGTTTTATTTTATTTTAAATATATATTCTTGGAGATTCCAAATGTGCCTCTCACCTAAATTATAAATGGGAACATCCTCCCTCACCATTTCAATTCACATTGAGACTTAAATATCTACCATCCCCAGAACAGTTCCCTTATAAACATCCTTATTCACATTTTAGAGGTATTTTCTTCTCAAAAGACCAACTCTAGTGCCTTTAAGAGGAGATCTAGAGGGATCTCGTCGAATAAGAGGTAATCTTCTCTACCAATCCTTTCAAATTATGTTTTCATTTACTTCGTCTTAATGAGTATGTTAAATTATAAAATAATTAATTCAGTATCACTAATATAATGAGATATAATTAAGATTATTTAACATCCACATTCCACATTCTATCCATCCTATGAAAAATGAAATCACCACATGTGTGTACATATGACTTACCATCTCCACGTCGTAGTGTAATATGTTTCTACTACTACATGACATGTATGGGTATAATGATGGAAATAATAACTATATATGATTATTATAACAAGGTATTTATTTTTATACAATATATATATCATCCACTTTAATACCATTTCATATTTAAAGTAATGATATCGTCACTCGTGCGTACGTACGGCCTACCATCTGCCCGATGGGATGTTAATCATTGTTCATGACTTCGATTAAATAATGATTATATAAATAAAAATAACATATATATATGATATATATTATGTTAATATCATTTTTTAATGATATATCTATGACCTAATAAGGATAATTGGATCTTATTCGAGAAAACATTCAAACGAAAATGAAGCATTTAATACCCGAATAGCGAGTAATAATGAAATATTATTAGCAAACAAATGATAATATGATCATATAAGATATCATAAAAAGGAAAATGACTATTTAAAAATTAAAAGAAATAATTTAAATCTTTTTATAATAATGTGTGGATACATACTATGTATAGAGGACATACGTTAAGAGATAATTTTTGCAATCTCATTATTATCTGAGTTTCTTTATTCGTAAGTATTTACTGGGGTATATATATCATCCGTGTACATGTTTACTAAATAAGTATTCCAAAATATTATTTTTATCCTTCTAAAATTTTTTAATAACAATTTTACCCACTTTTGAATTTTCATTAAATGGTATGAAAGGAATATTTTGTGTTTTTCTATATAAGTTTCTTTTTTACTTTTTCGACAAAAGTACGAGAAGAGTATTTTTCAACATATACAACATGAATAAATTTGTATGATTCAATAAAGAATTATTTACATGTATAATAACTTAAATGTTTTCATGGATATATTAAAATAAATTCTTTTCTTTTAAAATTGATTGTTGTTTTAGGAAAAGAAAACATTTTTTAAGAAGAAAGGACATTTTCCCTCAACATTTAATTTTATGTATTTTTTCCAAATTATTTTCTATCAAATATTAAAGATACTTTTCCAGTATATTATCCCTATTATTATTATTATTAATTATTTTTATGATGGAATTCTATTTAGTAAATCCATTTGTTTTACATGGATTATGTAATGAGGGAATGATGTTTAAGAAACCCATTTTATGCCATGGGTTATGCTATGATGAATGATTTACATTTTGTGGAATACATAGGTACGGTATACATTATGTGATAGGTGAGAACTGTATCTCCCTAAAATTAATTGGGAAAATATTTTTATCTCATGATATAGACATGACTGGAATGGAAGGTAAATCCAGTCAGTAATAAAGGGTCAGAACCATAACTAAACTCGTTACAGTAATGGACATTTTTGGCTATGATGGAATTGTAAATGAGACTTGGCTATTATAGAAATGATTTTATATGCTTATGAGTTTTCTACAATTCTATTTTTTTCCATTGCAATCTTATCATGGTTCATGTTTTTTTTTGATTTATTTAATGACTCGTGATTTTGAAGATAAAAATTTATGTTCATGTTATTACATTTATATGTATATTTTATGTTTGATATTCACCATGTTTACACTTACTAAGAATATTAGATCAACTTTTTTATGTGTTAGTTTTCCCAGGATATAAATATAGTTTTTAGGTAGGAAAACTAAAGGGTATGATCTTTATTGGATATGTTGAAGATCATTAACCATGTTAGAAGAAGGTGTTCAATGTTTCAAAAGACACTAAAATAATATGGTATTTAGGAGTCTATTTGTTTAATGTTTTAAGTATTCCAAAAAGAAAATTACTTTCCATATATATCATGCATGGGTTGTTAGAGTATTGGTAGCTACATGATCTACATGTGGTTGGGAAATAATGTAATACAACCATGTGACCTGCCCAGGTTGTGGTATTTTTTTATTTCAAATTCTTTTTATGTGGTTATTCCACCCATATATCCCCAATCATTTTTCCCCGACCATGGAATCTATCATGGAGTATTTTTTCACTCCCAAACTCCTCCAAACATATTTGGAGTGATTTCCTAGTGGTTCTTCATCTAGTTCGAATAGTTGGAGCTCTCCTATTATTTTCCGCTCTACTTCTCTATGTTTTTTCATCTTCCCTAATATATTCTATCCCTAGTGGCCACCATAAGCTTATTTTCATGGTTATGGTTTTTTAAGAATTGAGACTTTTTGTTTTTTAATGTTTTGGTACATCCCTTAAGACATAAACTGGTGGAGTTTGTTAAAGGTGGAATGGTTACACCGATTGAGGTTGGTGTTTCAATTATAGTGTAATTTTTTAAAGAATACCTTTATTATTTAATGTTTTAAATGTTTTTTTGAACATAATAAATGATTTATGTGAATAAAAATTATCAATTTTTACCAATTTTCTATTTTTTCTATGGATAAAATTGTTAAATTCTTGGTTTAGTGGAATTTTGATTTTAAATGGTGTTTTACAAATTCTTGGTGAATGATAAAATAACATTGATGGGTTTTCCAGAGAAAAAAAATTGGTTAATAGTTTTTATAACCAATTAGGTTTTAAAAATTAAAGTATTATTTGAGTAAAAATTGTAATTTTTATTTTGAGAGATTCTCATGTTTTAAAAAGAAACCTCCTTGTTTGTGAATAATTTTTTATTGACTGAAAAATGAGGTCTGTTAGTAATGAAAAGGTATTTTTATTTTTTAAAATGGTGGTGTGGTTACTTTTTAGGCTTCTATCTTGGACAAATCATTTAATGGTTATGGGAAAGCTTATTCATTTTTTTAATTTTTGATTTATTTAAATTCCCCATTTTGGTTAATGGTGATTTTGAAATAGTATTCCAAAATAAAAATATTGGGTGTGATTTGGTGTCGATTCCTTTCCCTTTGGTTGAATTTGGCTTCTAAGTGATTTAACAATGGGATTTAAAAAGAATGTTAAATTTATGTATTAAGAGAGTTCTTGGCTGGAACTTTATGTCATTCTATTTTCCTGACTACATTTAATCCCTGTTTGATCCCATTGTCACACATTGTTTTTTCTTATCAATATTTTCTTGATTATATGAATTTTGATTCATTTTTTGGGTTGGGGATAATTTTTAATGTGGTTTTTTATAGGTGATATTTTTATTTGAATTCTATATCTCATTTATTAGGTTTTTGTTATAGTCACTTGAGGACATTATCATGAAGGTAACAACATTTTTTATTCATGACATGATGATATTTTGTTACTATGTTGGAAGTTTATGGATTTTTCCTTACTAGTTAAGTGTGATACCATAGTTATTTCCCTTATATGTATGTATCACATAATTTTCTGATGTGTCACCTATGAGGTTATGTGAAAATAATTTGGGAGATGATTTGTGTGATAGTTAACCTTATAGAAACTGTTTCAACATTTTTGCATCTACAGACATGTTCTATTAGTATCTACGGTGTTTCCTCATTTTTTTACTTTATATTATACTTGTTTTTTGTGGTTAGAATATTAGTTGTTTCTATTATTTATGTTCTTAAATCAGTGATTTCATAGAAAACATCAAGGTGGTGGGCCATTCTTTATGTTGATATTGTCTTATATTTCTAACTTGTTTTGTCTTTTAATTTTATTATATAGTCCCTATTTTATAATCATGTTTGTGGAGTATGTTTGATAAAATTTTAAAAAAAGGAAGATAAATGATTGTTTTAAATGAAATCATTGGTTTTTGTTTCCTTTGGAAATGTATTTTAAAATGTGTGTAAATTTTATTTCAATGGATTGTTTTTTCAAAAGAAAAGGGCATGTCCTGTTATTTTTTTAAACTCAACTGGAATTATTGTAAAGTTATGTGGTTGTTTTTTGAGATGAAATTACCTTGATAAGTCCTCCTTGAGGTATGTTTTTATAAAAATAATGTTTTTAGAAAGTATATTTTGAATATATTTATTGATTTCAATTTTCTATAATTGAAATTAGGACCTATTTTATTATGCTATATATTTAATACTATAATTATTGGTTTATTTATAAATGGAATGTTAATGAAATCATGGTGTTATTACATTGAACATTATCTCACACATTTAATACCCATTTTTTTTGGGTATGACGTCTTCATGTTTTATACAGGTTCTAGTTTATGAATAATAGGATATTTTTTAATACTCTCCATTAGTATTCTGGTTTTTGGTCATCATAGTGGTGAAATGTGAGCCATGGGGAGATTTTGGGGTTTGTCACCGATTTTTGTTTAGCTGGTTTTAGTTTGGGTGTTTTATGGTCCTCTTAGTCCACCTATTTAATTTCATTTTAGATTATTTCCTTATTTTGGAAATATGTAAATATTTATATAAAAATGGTCTCATTTGTGCAAAATTTTTTGTAATTTTTTGAAATTTTAGTTTTATTCCTTATATAGTTATTTGAATTTTTTCCCACTTAATTACTTTATTATGGTTCTCCAGAGTAAGGAAACTATATGTTAGGTTACCGGTTGGAACCATTATCATTCATGGTCTATATAAAGATGAAATAATTCTAAAGTGTTAAATTTTTTTCACTCATGATTGTCTATGTCTTGGGTAGATCAAGAATTCTCCTCATGCCTTGGGGCATAATACTCTTGGGATATATATCTGGTAAAATCTCATCATTTATCTATAAAATGGTATCACTGCCCAATTTTTATTTGCAGATAAGAAAAACATGATCTACTACTACCATAACATGGGTGGTAGGTCTGTAGATGTTCTTTCCTTGCCCTTCTATATGTCGGATCTCAAGTTTCCATAGGTTCTGGAGATTTTCCATTAATTTTTGAATTTATGGAGGTCTGTTTTTAAGATTTCTTAATGTGTTATGATTATACTATAAATTATTCGATGATCCATGGAGTTAGTTTAAGAGATTCTTCATTTAATATTAAAACTATATGTGGTATATGTATTTAATGGAAAAATTAAACATTCATTCATATAATAGACACCCCATGTAAAAATATTTTTATAATTACATTGGTACTCTCACAATTGGAACACGATTTGAAGAACCATGCATCCAAAATGTGTGAAGTGGAGAATGGTGAAAAAAATTATTTTCCCTCCGTTCTTGGTTTTATTAAGTCTTGTTTCTAAGGTGTCTTGGTTATGACTATTTAATTGAATGTTTTTCATATAATTTGATTAAAAGAATTATTTTATACTTTCATTTTTGGTTTACCCTTGAAAACATTTTTTGGTTGTTAATGTATCTTGGTTGAAAAAAATTGGACTATAACTAATGTTTATTAGTCATAATGGTTTTAAAGAAATCCATTATATCATTCAATGGGTTTGAATAATTTTATGGTTTAGAACTCATTTTTTGTTTTGAAAAATTAAATAAGGTGATGTTAATAATTTTTTAAATGTGGTTTCAAAAGGTGTTTGTAATCGTATCCCATTCGAATGGTGATTTTATCCCTTGTGTTTGGATTTGTGGTGATTAGATTATATGTTGTTTATTTATTGATTTTTTTTAGTAATACCACAAAAATGATTCAGATTGTCTAGTAGGTAATATATTTGGTAGTTATTCATGTTATCTAAAAGTATTCATTACATCTTTAAGAATTGTCCATACTCTTGATGGAGTGGTAGGAGCTTGTTCTTTTGATCTTGTGGATAATGTGTGAGGGTCTTTAAATTAGAATCCATGTGTGTTTTTCCATGATCAAGGATCCCCCGAGGACATTAAAGTACTATATAGGGTTAAATAGATGTCTTTTTTTCTATGAACACTAGGTTCATATAGGGTAACATCCACCACCCCATTGTTCAATGTATTGGGATTATATTGGTTGAGGAACACTATCCATGACCAACAATTAGATGTTTTTTTCATTGGTTGTTTCAAGGAAACCTTGATCCAGTAGTTTAATCCTGAGAATGTGAGATTTTTAAAGATTATGGAGTTATTAAGCATCTATCAGGGAGATCATTTAGTGAAAACTATTGTGGTTCATTTCATTTCATTATACCCCTTATCTTATGAGTTGGTTGTCAATGATTCTAATATTTCTTGGTTATTTTCTAGAATCCATAGTTCTATTCTCAGTTGTCTATTTCTTCAGTCTATCTTGACTACTATTAAGGATGATATGTTAAATGAAATAGTTATTGGGGAGTTTTCAGTATGGAATCATATAAAAAGTTAGCATATAACCCCATTGAGTACCAAAATGATTTTTTCATCTAGAATGGCATGAAATAACCTAATGTTCTATCAATGTGGATGTATGATAATATTTGACCTTCATGTATGATAGTTCTATGGACCTGTAATTAGTCTGGATATCTAAATAAACTTAAGAGGCTTGGAATTATAATTGAATTTTATAATAAGAACTCTTCGATGCAGCGTTGGAATGGGTATTGATTTTTGGTGTTACTTCAACTAAGAGAGTTAGAAGTCATTTTGTGGTTTGGTGGAAGTTATATTTTATTACCAATATTTTTCACTAATTTTGTTGGTCTCTATTGTACATCATGTTTTGTTGGTTGTAATGGGTGATCAATATTTTAGATTTTTTTCTAATCTTTTGGATTTTGATGCCTCATTTTTTCATACTTGTTGTTTTTTCTATACTGTTGGCCAGGGTTGTGCATTGTTGATCAAAGACATGGGAATGACTAGGGTTTAGACTAGAGAATCAAGAATTTTCATCTAGTTTCTAGTTAGATTGTGATAGATATTGAGATGATATTTTCTTTTGAAATTTATGAGCATAATAATTCATCAAGTTTACCAAAAAATGTCTTTCATGCAGTCCTATGACCCAAAGTCAGTTCCATACCATTATTTCTTTTGGGAAATTTCATGTTTGGGGTTTTTTTGATTTATTGGGGTGTTTTGATATTGTAATATTTTCATGTTCTTGATGATATACTTTATTGTGGTTTTTTGAGCTAGTTCTCCATGGTTGTAAAGGATTGTTCTCCGAGTTCTAATGTTAATGCTTCACCATTTTATTTTAATTTTAAATAGTACAGATTATTTTAGCTATTTTTTGTTTTATCTATCTCATAAAATTTAATATGAGATGTTTTGTTTTGGATGTTAAATCATTTCATTTTATACATTAGTCAATTTTGAAACTCATAAATCACATTCATGTTATGATATGTGGGTTTAATTGTGTTTAAGAATTCACTATAGTTTAGAGAAGTGGTAAACCCAATTTTTATTTTTGTTAAGGATCTATTATTAGGATTCATAGTGCTTTGGTCATAGGTATATCTCCTGTTGTGTTTTCCCAACTGTTGATCTATTCAAGTCTCATGTTTCATTTTTTTTATTCTGAAGATGGATTTCGGTTTGGTCATTCTCCTTGGTGAGAGAATATTTCTTTTCAAAAGACTTGATTCATCAAATAATTTCTTGTATTAGATATTATGGTGGCATAAAGTATCATGGTGGGGAGAGAGACGACTCACTTAATTATCATGTTCATTCCCTGAAAATGTTTTTGGACTCTCTCTTGAGATCAGGGATTCCGTGGGTAGATGTTTTGAGATTTTTTGATATGTTTATGGGTTGAAATTTTAAGAACATGGTTTAGAAAATCATACTTAAGAGATTTTTCATGTGTTTTAGTGGTAGATAAAGGAGAACAGATAGTATTCACATTTTATAGGATACCGTGTGAGACAATTATCATAGATATAGGATATTGGTGTAGTGGTAGATACATGGTCTACACATGGTTCATGAAACTGTGTGTGAAAACCGTGAAACCTAATCAGAATGAGGTATTATTTTTTTCATTTATGATTATTTTGAAGAGGTTGTTCCTCCCATAGTAACACATATACTATTATTTTGATAGTAGTTCCTATAAAATATATATTTCCCTCTCACAATCACATTATTCTTAATTTTTAGTGATTTATTAGTGTTTCTTCATCTGGATTAAAGGTAAGATCTCCTCTTTGCTTCACTGATCTCCCTCTCTTGGTTTCTTCTACTTCTAATATTTCATTTGACCCTAGTGGCCATGTTGGGTGTATTTTCAGGGTTTTAATTGTATTAAATTTAGTATTTTGGATTATAATGGTATTGATACATCTCTTAAGGTGACTTATAGTGTCTTTATTTAGTGGTTACATGATCAAACCAATTAAGGTAGTTTCTTCCATTCCATGGACATTTATTAAAAAGTGTCATGGTTCCATGATTTTATAAAAGGGTTTGGAAAACTAATTAATGATATATTTTATACCTAGTATATGTATTATGTTTTTTTCATGTTCATGGTTATTTCGATTATAATAGTTTAGTTAAATACTTTGTTAAATGTAACATTTATTTTAAATATTGTTTTATGCATTCTAGAAGTTTGGTAAAATTTAATTTATTGTTATACATGAGAAAAAATTTGGTTCATGGTTTTCATAACCAATTGGGTTTTATAAATTTATTATTTATTTGAGTTAAAATCGGGTTTTCTAACATTAATTGGTTCCCAGGTTTTAGAATTAACATTAATTGTTTATAAATATTCTCCACTTGAGTAAAAATATGGGATATTATTTTACAAAAGGTTTTTCCATGTTTTAAAAAGGCAGTGTGACTGTTTTTTGTCTTTTTTTTCTTTAATGATTCCTTTTTTGGGCATGATAATACCTTTTTTTGATCTATTAATTTCTATAATTTACATTGGGGTGAAAGGTAATTTTCATATAGAATTCCCAAAGATAAATTTTGTGTCTGCTTTTGTGTGTGTAAGATTTTACATTTGAGTTCACTTGGTTTACAAATGGTTTTTAAATGGGATTTCTATAGCATGTGATATTTATGTATAAATAGATATAATTTTTGTAAATTTATGTGATTACCTTTTCTTGGTATCATGTACAGCCGATATGAGCCCGTTATCACCCATTGTTTATGTTTTTGATCATGTGTTTTATTAAATAAATTGTGATACAAGTTTTTGTGATTTAGTTTGGGATCAATATCAAATAGAGTGTTTTAGAGGTGTTATGTTTATTTGATTGTTGTATCTCATGCATTAGGGTGGTGTTCTATTTTCATAATGATGTTATCATGGAAGTAACCATATATTTTTATCCATGACATGAGGAACCTATCAGATTAAAAAGGAATTTTAGGGAAATTTCATCACTATTTGAGTGTGATACCCTAGATAGTAACCCCTAATTAGTATCCCCTAGTTGTATGTAACACTTTACTCGAGGGGGAGTCACTGTTGAGGATATGCAAGAATGATTTGTGTGACATGTTGTGTGACTATTAACCTACAGTTAGTTGGTTCCACCTTTTTACATTGAGAAATAATGTCCATTAATTTCAAGGATGTTTCCTAATAGTTTTTACATTATATTATGATTCTTTATTGGGGTTGTAATATGAGTCCCCACTTTTTTATGTTCACACTCTAGTTATTTATGATTAAGAATAATGGGGTGAGACATGATCTGTTGGATTATTTTAATCTATTTATGACTTTTTACGGCATAAACATTATTACTAATCACCTTTATTATACCTTTTTGTGAGGGGTGTGTGTGTAAATGTTTTTACTAATTTAACTGTGACATTTGTTTAAATGAAAACATTGGATTGTGTTTAATTTGATTTTATATGTTAAACTATGGAAAATTCGATTTAAAAGGTGAGTATTTTCAATGTAAAAGGGTTTATCTTGTTCCTTTTTGAAATGTAATTTGATTTATTTTAAAAGTTAAGTGGTTGGGTTTTAATTGGAAATTTCCATGATGAGTCATTTTTTAGGATTATTTTTGTATATAGAATGTTTTGAGAATATATATGTGGTATATATTACATTATTTAAATTTTATATAATGGAATTGAAAAAAAATTATTTTCAAATATATTTGAAACTATAATAATTGGTTTAATTAAAAATGGTAATAAAATGGACTCATGGTGGAATCTGACACACCTTTGGATCATACCTTTCATACTCATTTTATTAGTTATTCACTCTTCATGTTCTTTACAAGTTCCCAATTATCACCAATGGGATGTCCTATTACCACTCTATATTGAGTTGGGGTGTTTTATGGATATTATGGTGTTATGTGAGTTTCACAGAGATTTTGAGGCTTTTCACCCATTTTAGTTTGGCCAGTTCCAGGTTTCATGGTGTATCGACATCTTATTCCACCTGTTTCTTTTTAGTTTATTTTATTTACCTATTTTGAAAATGTGTATATATATTTATAAAAATGGTTTTTTGTATAGATTTTTTTTTTAAAACATTTTTTATTTCATAATTATTCATTATTTGGTTTCATTTATTTCAAATATGATTATTTATTTTTGGTATGATTATACATTCTAAGGAGACATTGTGTGAGATTCTCAGTAGGAACCATTATTTATTTTGATATATATGAGGTTGAAACCATTCCCAAGAACTCATTTTTGATATCGTGGTGCTTGTTGCTAGCCTAGGGTGATTTGAAACACAAATATGGCCTTTTGGAAGAATGGACATAGGGGATTTGTTAGGTCAGTAAGGGCCAGTTTATTATATAAAAAACTATATCATCAAGGGTAACGTATTGATTGGATATCGGTAAATGAGCTATGTGAGTCCCCACTCTCAGATGAATTTTTGGGTGTTTTATTGGGTGTAGAATTTCCCCTGGGATTTTCTATGATACCCCGAACCTCTTCCTCTAGATTTAGTACAAAAAATTCAGTGTAATATTTTTATATTAAAAAGTAATTGATAAATTATCAATAAATTATATACCCATGGATCATTCCATGTCTAGATTTTGGTGAATTATAAAAAATAATAAAATTCATCAGAGTTGTAAAAATTATACAATTAACTAATTATCCTCACATTTGATACCTCCATTTAGGAAATAACAACCTTTGTACTATTTACAAAACCAGTGGAAAGTATTTTATAACATGGTATGAGCATAAAATTACCCAGTGATGGGTTTTAAAATGATTGAATTTTTTTTGAAATTTTCTATTAAAAAATTTTATATAAAATAAAAACAATTGATATTATAAAAATCAATTGAAGATAATAATCTTGGGTTTTTATGAATAATAATTTTCACATGGTTTTAAAATGATTTTTAATTTTTAAAAAAAAAATCAAAAATAACTTTTGAAAAATAATTTTATTTATTATTAAATATTTTCTTTTAATAAATAATTTTATAGATTATAATGATACATAAAGAATAATAATAAATCCTTTATTCCACTAGAAGTGGTTATTCTAGTAACAATTCTCTTTTAGGTCATGTTTTCACTCCCCATTACTCATCATCTCATTGATACCCAAGTGCCTTTGTCTAAGAAAATATTTTTAGAAGAGATTATTCTCTCATTATTAACACATTAGAAACATTTTTAAATATTAGAAATATTATTTTAAAATACTAAAATCATTTAATAACCTATAATAATGGATAGAAAACATTTTTAGGAGAAATCCATTTTTTGATAAGAGAATTACTCATATTTAAAATATGTGAACATATACTCTTTGAAATTTAAACAAAAACTTCTTTTACAATGAAAAAATTGTGAATTAAAATTATAATTTATTTTATTATTAACTATCCTAAATTTAAATAAAATATTTTCTATGATATTAAAAAACATTTATATGAATAATACATTTAAATTAATCGTCTTACCTTGGATTTGACTGATTAGGAATCTTTCGTTATCATCCTCTTCTTTGAACAATCCCTTTTCTTAACACAATAAGACTATAAAGGATGTTATTATATCTTAATTAATATACCGTGATTTTGGGTAGGTATTCTAGGAAATTATTTTTTGCGAGTTTTTATGAACCAAAATGGTTTTTAATTTTTATTAATTGAGAAGAATAAACTCCCTTTTATAAGAGTAGGGAGAGTATCTCTTGTAATTTCTCAAAATAATAATTTCTAATAAATTAAATATCAATCCAAATACCTCAACATGGAAATGGGTGTGAAGATAGGATAGTATAGTGTTTTAATACAACCATAAAATACATTTTTGACATGTTTTGTTGTAATTTTAAATCTTATTATTTTTCCTGAAACATTAGTTAACCTATTTTAATTTTAACTTTGGTAAAATAATTCTATGTTAATAGGATGTAATTTTTACTTAAAAATGTAAAATTAACAATAAATGGATAAAATATAATATGTTAGACCATAAATTCTATCCCTTATCCTTATTTATGAATTTTTAAATTTTTAAATAATTTAATAAAATATTATTTTTATAAAATATCATTAGTGTCGATCTTGACACTATTCATTACTTTGACTATAAGAAAATGACTAAAATAAGATAAAATCAAAAAAAAATATTTTAATACACCTATAATATGTCATAACCATCTATAAAATTCATTGATTTTATTAATTAATAAAAATATTTTTTATTTTAATATTTTTAATATCATTTATTTTATTTTTTTATTAATTGAATAATTATTGCAACCTTAGTGTGTAATTTTTTAATGTAATTATTTCATTACCAAATATAAAAAATTAAATACCATGATTTATAAAATTATATTATATTTCTGAATAATATTAATTGTTCAAAAAATCTTCTAGATAACACTATATTAGAAAAAATTATAGTTATTAAAAATAATATTATTCCATCTTTTCTTTTTCTTTAAATAATATATTATAAAGGTCATAATCTCATCCAAATGGCCCTGGAAGTCATAATTAAATTTATATAATAAAATTAATTATATTAAGTTAATATTGGATACTTTTACTCATCTATTAACTATTTTCCCCCATGTGGACACATAAGAGATATTTAAGATAATGAATGTTACATTTTTTGAATTTATTTGATTTAACTAATATATAATTTATTTTCATGGAAAAGTGTACATTAAAAAATTCAAATTATAACAATAGGTGTTAAGAGTAAAATTAAATTTTTCCAACATGAAATAGGATTTAAATGTATATCCTTATAATTTATTTTTAATCCATTTTCACCGGTTTTATCTTTTATAGAGGAAATAGTTTCTACCACAGTTAATATTCTATATTAACGAAATTTAAAAGGTAAATATTTAAAAAAAATCCAAAAACAAAACTTTACCATAAAAATAATTTAAAATAAACTAGAGTTTTCATGAAAAATAATTTTTTTTCTCTATTCATTGAAAAGTCAATATTTTTTATGAATTCTCATAAATTAATGATAACATATTATCATCATTATGAATTGAAAAATTATGTTAATTTTTTAAAATAAAATTTATTAAAAATCTATAAATTAATTGTATTATTCACACATAAAAAGATTAAAAAAATTTTGTAAAGAATTTTTTTTAAATTAAATGACTTTACAAAAGATTGTGTGCTTATTTTTCAAGAATATAAAAATACATTTATATTTTTTTAACCTTGAATATACTTCCTAAATCAGTTATTTATATTCATACCCTCTAATTTAACAACAATGTTATAATGGTAACATTTAAATAATAATACTCGGTTGCTTGTTTAAGCATGATGTGGCGTATCTTATATGCTATAGAATATAGTGTTTCATTTTTAAATATAGAGATGTAATATTCACCATACCCCCCAACATAAATTAATGTTTACCGCACTATTCATTCATCGAACATGATAAAATTACGAGTTTCAATCCTAAGAATTTGGGGAAAAATTATTCTTTGGGGTACTTAATTAACTACATGATCAATGTAAAATTATATTAATTAAATTATTCCTCGAATAGAAACTCCTAGTATTTAAAGATTTCTAGACTAGTCCTCTAATACCACCATGAATACCTAAATTTTAACTTCAAAATTCATTACTAAAAAAATTTGGGTATTTTTTTTATTAAAAAGTAATTGAAAAATAAAAAACATGGTTTACAACCATGGATATTTTCTTATCTAGGTTATAAGGAATTTGGAAATATTTTACAAGTCGTCATATTTTGTTTCAAAAATCATAAAATTTATTAATTATAATCATATTTTCTAGCTCTTTATATGAATTATTATACTTTAGAAGTTGTACAAAACATATGAGATATATATTAAAACATGAATGACCATAAAATTACCCAATATGGTGTTTTAAAACTACTAATAAATAAATTCAAAAATAAATTGAAAACTTTTTATAGAGAATAAAATGTATTTGATATTATATATATTTTTAAAATAAAAATATAGGTTTTTTAAAAAATAAAAACCTATTAAAAATACTTATCATTTCCAAACCCATTAAAAAATAACTTTTGAAAATACTTGGAATTATGATTAAAAGCATTTTGAAAATAAATAAAATATTTTTTATTAAAATAATTCATTTCTAATAATAAGAAATATTTTTCCCTGTACAAATATCAATTGTTGAAAAATTTCTGATTAGGGTCATCGGTTGAGTCCCTATTCCCCGTCATCTCATTTATAACCAAGTGATGAATTTTAAGAGAACATTTTTAAAGATATTTATTTCTCATTCATAACTCATTGAAAACAAATAGAAATCATACATATATTATTTTCCTAGAATAATGTTATTTAATAACTTATACTCTTGAAAAAAATTCATTTTTAGTAGAAATCCATTTCTCCAAAATAATATTACATGCATTTAAAAAGCATGAACATAAATTCATTGAAATTAAAACAAAATTATGTATTAAAATACAAAAAACAATCAGTTTTACACATAATGTTTACATTTACGATCATGAATCAAAATAATATTTTATATTTGAGAATATAAAACTATATTATAAAAATAATACTTTCAAATTAATCACCTTACCTTGAGTCTGACACATCACATACGTTTCATTATCTTCCTCCTCTTCAAACAACCCCTTTTCATTATACCTTGGGACTAAAAAGGATGGTGTTATGGATAAACTAAGACCTATATAATGTATAGAGGGATTATAAGAATATATTTTTTCATAGATTGGTCAAATAAAAAGTGTCATGATATGTGAATAAATGATAATAAGAGGTTATCTTTTATAAGAGCGGGGATGGAAACTCATGAAATATCTCAAAATAATAATTTTAAAAAAATTACTGTCAATAAAAATAAATCTAAATGGGAAGTGATTTGAAGATAAGATGGTATAGGTTTGTGATCCCATCAACCAATATATTCTTTTACATATTTTTGTGTAATTTTAATCCTTGCTATTGTAAGTCACAATTAGTTAACCTATTTTAATTTTAACTTCAGTGACAATGTTTCAATATTAATATGTTTTAATTTTTACTTATAATGTTTCAAATGGACAATAAATTTAAAATATAAGATTTTTATATCATAACTTATTACCATATTCCATATTTAGAATTTTTATGATTTTCAAATTATTTAATAAAATATAATCTTCATAAAATTTCATTAGTTTCAATTTTGATGGAATTCATTATTTTGACATTAAGAAAATAAATTAAACATAAAATTAATAAATCATTTAATACACCCTTAATATGTCATACTCATCAAGAAAATTCTTTGAGATCCATAATCAATTCATGTTATATTTATTTTAATATTTTTAATTTCATTTTTTAATTTTTTTATTAATTGAATAATTGTTGAATCCTGATTGTGTCATTATTTAATGTAATTTTTTCCTTAAAAATTTAAAATAAATCCCCACGATGTATATAAATAATTTATATTTTATATTAATATTTATATTCCAATGTATCCTATAAATACCCCACCCCAATTATCCAAGATTCAATTCCTTATATTAATACATTGGCATAGATATAAAACACAAATCCAAAAGGACCAATCATATTAAGAGTTTGGAAAGCCATATTATATACATGAACTTTAAATTGAAACTTGAAAGCAAACAAACAACATTTAAAGTCAATTTGAAACACCAAAAACCTCTTATATTATTCTTGCATGTCATTCATAATATACTTCTTGGTATCCTAGGGAATGATAAAACATATGAAAGTTGTTAGCTCAGATGCTCAGTAATGGTAAGTAAAATAGCATAAGCATAAATAATTATTCATGTTTAATAACTAAATGTACACATGACATTTAAACATAATCTTAAGAATAAAGTTATATGAATAAAATTTGATTAAATTATCCCATAATAACACATAACCATGGATATTCTTCTAACCAAATGATCACATGGACAATAAATTACTAGTTTTATAACTAGGGAATTCATAATGACACCCATCATATACATACCATCAATACCTCTAACAAGACATCATATATAATTTAAAAAAACCCCAATATAGTTTGTCTCATAAGACCTATCATTTCATAGAGGAGATATAGAAGGCCTTGACCATCACTTACTATGTCTAATAAATTCCTCATATGAAAATTTTGAAACATAAACATTCGTATTCAAAAAATGCCATAAATTTTTTGAACATATTAACCATAAACCACGAATGGTAAGAAATAGAAAATCTAAATTCAATGTGATTATAAAACCTTAAAGAAACTATAATATAATATATAATATAATATAATCCTCAATGAAGTAAATATTTCAATAAGTAATGTTACATAGATGAAGATATCATTTAAATTTTCTTGTGGAAAATAATCTTTAAACATTCAAATGTGTCTCGTTCCACTTTGAATCATTTAAATCATAATCTCTATGAAAGAGTAATTAAATAAAAATTATAATTTCATGATAATAAGAATACTCTTGATATTATATATTAAATACAAGTACATAAACCATACAAAAGAAGGATTAAGTGGTGGCCAAGGAATATATCTTACAAAAGTAAAAGTGATATGAGAAAAACACTTTTTTACTTAAGAAAGAAAATTTCATTTGAAAATATCATTTATACTTGTCGTAAAATAATATTTTAAACATGTATATCCACGAAAAAAAATTAAGGACATTGAAATTATATTATATGCATAAATCAAATCCCACGATGTTGAAATCAAGTAAAAATCATTTTTAGGAAACATTAGACATAAAACATTTTTATGCAGTTTGAGAAATATATTAAAAATATTTTAAACACGAAATGAATGTTTTATTTAATAAATAAAGACATTAAAAAAATAAATATTCATGAAAAATTCTCTATTCTTGTAAAATTAATTATAGCTTAAAATATACTATATAGTTCACTTGAAAATGGGTGAGAATTTATGATGTTCCCTTTAATTGGGATCACATATCGTGAAGAATTGAGAAGGGAATCATATAAAAAACATTTACATCCCAATAAAAGAAGGATGTAATGATCTTGAAACATCATTTTGTCAAATATAAACATAATTTTGAATAATTAAATAGAAATGGATAATAATTACATTGTTTTTAGAGATAAAAAGCGTAACCCGAAGGAAAAATAGATCTTTGTGAAGAAACCCTTACCTAATCTCTGAATCTGTTCTACACTTTATCTTAATGTTCTGGATAATATAATTAAATCCATTATTTAACTAATTCAGAAAATAAATTACATTTATTTTATTTATTATAGATTTATTAAGTTCATTTATGGCCTAATCAATGAGTCATAGAGTTAAATTTCATCATTAGAGAGAATTCCTTTTTTTGGTTTTCATAATTGGTTTTCTTGTTTATAAGTAATGAAGTTCACATAAAATCTATAAAATTCTCCAAAATTTGAATTATATGAAATTATATAGCATTAAAAATTTTAATAGTTTTTATATATTTTTTTATTCCTATATATGAGGGTGGATCATGTGATAACTTGTCAATAATAATCATTTAGATTAATTTTAGATGGTTTAGATCACAACAAACTCATTTTGTTTTATCATTCAGTATTATGTAAATATGTTACATAAAAACCATAAAAAGGGTTTTAATGTACATTATAAAATCTATTTCATAAATTAAAATGTTTATATGAATTTCCTTGATTATGGTTAAGGAAAATTAAACCTTATCATCTCTGAAGGTGAAATAACAACACCTCACAAATGATATTTACATTTTTAGATTAAAAGAGAGGGGAAGGAGTTTGATGATGGATTATTCCATTTTCCTAATAAAATTATTTTATATGTATTTAATTCTATTTTCAAGGCATTTGGATGAGGATAGGTGAGGATATAATAATAAAATAAAATAACATTGAAAGGAAATAAAAGGAAAACGAAGAGGATTTTTACCTCTTCAATTCTCTTCCTTGAGAACCTTATTAAGGGGATTGGTTTGTTCCATTAATGAGACCAAGATCTCCCAGACATGAGGGAGGGGATTTAGAATATTATTTGTAAGAATTTATAAAACATTAAAATATTTTACGTAGTGATGGGAATGGTTGGTGAGGGGTGGTATTTATATTAGAGGAGAGGGTGTTTTTTGATTATTATAGTCATTAGTAAATTATTTTGGATCAAGACTATGAATAGTTTTATAATTATCACTATATATATTAAAATAATGAAGGCAAGTTCGTGATTATTTTTCTTCCATAATTAATGACTCAATTAATAGTTCATTTATATTATAATTTACATATACCGTAAATTGTTGTATTTTGCTATTAACAAAAAATTCATGTTTTTTTAAAAATCCCTAAAATTAAAACTTACAATTTTTTTATGTTTAGAAATAAAAATTAAACCCAGTTTTATTGAAATAATTTTCTAAATATGCAATATTTAATTTTTTAATTAAACTCATCATTTACTCAAAAATTATTGATTTTAAAATTATAACTGATTTTATAACACTTTGAGAAATTAACTATAGTCTCATTAAATTTTATTAAAATCATAAAAAAAATATTATTTTGTGAATGCATTTATGAAAATAAATTTTCTTTTAAGACATTTTATTAGTTATAAACTTGAAATTAAATATATATGACTTTCCAAAAATTCCATCATTTAATTATTAATTTTTAAAATATTAACTTACTTATACTGTGATATTATTATATCATACCTTCAATTATTAGATGCCCAAATCTTATTTATTTATTACTGAGTTAGTTTACTATTCATTTGGATGATTTTCTAATCATAAGCGTCATATAACTATTCATAAAGGTAACATTAATATTTCAAAGGGTCATGTTTTTATTCACTAAAAAATTATGTTGATCCTATATGAATCTAAATATCTTTCTAATACCAACCTTTTATCCATATTTTCCAAACTCAATTCATAAAAGGGGGAAAATTATGTTTATTTCTAATCCCGTAGGTATGGAGGGAAGTCATGTAAAAATGATCAAAAGTTCAATAAATATTTATATCTAATTATAATATAAAAATGATTCCAATAATCGACATCGGATTAATATATGTATAATTGATCTTTTGTGAGTTTAAAAATGAATTTAATGTATAATAACTATTTAAATAAAACACATTTTTTAACTAAAATTGAGGATTTTTCACTATAAAAAAATTGAAACTTCTCAGAAATATATTAAAATTCACCTGCTGTTAATTTAGAATTTTTTTTTTATTTTACCAAAAAAAATATATATTTCATTAAAAATATTAATTATTTATGTGAAACTATTATAAATAATATTTAATAGTAGTTATTATTGTTAATATTTTCATGCTTAACATCATGGTTATAACTATATTTTTTAAATAATTATAATAACAATGTGTTGTCTCATACAGACTCAGTGTTTCATGCATTATATTATATATTAAATTTATTTATAAATCATCGGGATGTTACATTATTCACTATTTCAATAAATGTTATCCTTTAATTTTTAAATATCACTTTTAATGATGATGGTTAACACTTGAAAATTATTTTACGAGAATCCCACATTGAAAATAGGGTTAAAAAACATCTTCTTAATAAGATTGAAAGAGGAAATAAGAAGGTCACCAAAATATTAGTCTTTCTAATAGGATAATATTATTGGGAACTGAAAAAATGTCATGAAAAAGAAATATAACCATCATGTTGTGATGGATAATGATAGATGATATTGTCACTATAATGTTAATCAATATAAAACCATAAATCTTGTGATCGATTACAAGACCATCGATCTCTTAGTAAAGAATGTTAATGGATAATGTTTTGGTTTCAAAATCCTTTTCCTAGAGTTAAGGGATTCCTTTAATATCTAGACATGATTTGTAGAAATTACACATACTTTATTTCTTTCCATGTCATAAGAATAATTTCGTCCTTTGGTTGTGATTCAATCTATTTTCACTTCATTTCTCATACCTAGAAATGAACGTTCAAGATGAATTTTTTACACCTGATGAATTTGAATCAACTTCTATAGATCATAGATCCCAGTTAAGTATAATTATTTATTCCTCTCATCTTTATACATTAACCAAATCCAATACATGTAAGATAATATAAGATAATTCCTCAAAAATAGCAATCCATTATATGATGAAAAACAACTTTAATATCCAAATGACAAATTTCAAATTTAAAATTCAATGTTCAATGTAGATCGTTTTTCAAATTACAAATATTCCCCAAAAACAATATTCTTGACTATGAGGCCAAATTCAGAAATATTTTTTTTATATTCTTCCAAATGACATTGATTAATCTTAATGACTTATATAAGAAAATTAATTACTGATATCACATAATCTCTATGATATACTGTCTATTTCTATAAATATCATGGATCGCTATTTGTCCATAATAAAATCCAACTTTACTCTAAAATATAATTCAACATTTATTCCTTGAAATGATCTATTTACCAAAATCTTATGGGATTTCCAAAATGGTGAAAACCTTCTAAAATAAAATTAATTACTTAATTACCAAATTATTTTACAATCCCAAGTTAATATTTTGGATAAATAAATGTCCCTAAAATCAAAATAACATTTATACTATAGATTTTTTAACTACAAAAGTAATGATAATGAGGATATCATGTATACTATTGGAAGGTGATTTACCCATGTCACCTTTTTTGTGTGGGTTCAAACCCCACGACCTTACCGGATGCGACGAGTTATCACCCAACATGAGGGTTATATTTTTTCTAAAACCATATAACTTCTAAAATTAATATGATGGATTTCATTTTATTAATTTCATTCTATACAAATTCTATTAACATATATTTTCAATACAATCTCAAATAGGACCTTCCATGAAATACATCATACATTCATTTTTATATAGGACCTTCCTTAGTCTAGAGGTTATCCAATATAATAGTGCAATGACTCGGGTAATGCCCAGGTCCGCTATATTTATTGAAAGTAATTACAAATAGATTCTTAGGATCAGTTTAATTTTCATTCATTTTACTCTACATTTTTCTTCACACTTCCTTGATTCATATCTATCTTTCCCACACATGAAGCATTTCTCTATTTCTTTGAGACACATTACCGGGTGTCTCCTTCCACATTTCATGTGTGATAGGAATCAATCCTCTTTTTTTCCATAATCTCCACCACTAGATCTATTAGAAAAATACATTCTTCCCTTCTTTCGGGGGGGGGGGGGGTCAATAGTTGGTTAAGGTAGATGTTGCTAACAATATTTTCAATTTTTTGATTAGTCATGAACACAATGTATTTCACCGTTACCATCATCCCATTTTTTTCTCACCACCACCACCTTTTGCATCATGTTATATGTTAACATGACTTCTAATGGTTCCATCCATTAACTAATTCTAGGAATAATAGTGTGAGTAACAATAATCATAGTGAAAGAAACATATAATCATGTATAGAATATCATGACACCTTATTTTCAATCTAAGACACCCAAGGTTATTCATTTTCATCATATAATAAATTCATTCATAATGGTTTTAAAAAAATGTGAATTATCTTAATCATATACTTTAGAAGTGTCAAACTAGGTGTTTAGCAAGGTACGTTGTCATGTACCATGTTATCCCGAGTCAGGCTTGGGAAACCCTTTCAGTTTTGTTACTCCTAGGTATATCTATTTCAGAACCACGTCCAATTGTATTATCTAGATATGAATGTATTACTAGGAATACAGACCTAATTTATTAATTAAAAAATTATGTTATTTTTTCTATTCTTATCCTCAATGTCTATCTTATGGTTATGTTTAATAATCCATGTTCTCTAAATCTAGTTTCAATGGTTTCTACTAAACATCATCTGATACAAACTGTAAAGACCTCAACCCAAGTATCCCAATATCAGTTACTTATATTAATTCATTAACATTGATACAGGACATTAATCCAAACGGATATATCTGTTTAGCAGTATTGGAATCCATGTTACATACATGAACATTACATTGTAACATGAAATAAAAAACAACATTTCATCTATATAGGAAACCCCTATAAACTCCTAGATTATTCTTACAAGTATTTCATAGTATACATATTTTCATCCTAGGGATAATTAAATCATAATAAATGGGTGAGCATATATGATCAATAATAGGAAGTGATATAGCGGGAGAATAAATAATAAGGCTTGGTGAATAAATATATGTAAACATGCCATAATGACATTATCTTTCGCACAAAATGGTATGAATAAAAGATGAGTAGATAATGTGATAATAAAACCTAATCATGGATATTATACTAGTTAGATAATCACATGGACTATAAATTAATAGTTTTATATTGAGATATTCTATAATTTCATACATTATAATCATACCATCAAGGCCTCTACAAAGACACAATACGTTATGGGTAAAAACTCAATTTAGTTTGTCTCATGAGACCTACTGATGTATCTAGGGGCTATAGTAGGCCCTGAAAATCTTTTACTAAGTTCAATACATTAATCACATGAAATTGGTGAAACATAAACCACATAAACATTCATATTGAAAAACTATTATAAGAAATATGAGTACTTTATCCATAAACCATGAATGGTATCAAATAGAACATCCACAATCCTAAACCCCTAAGAAATATGTTATATGATATCATAAGATAAAAACCTCAATGAAGTACAATATTAAATAATTTAATTTTAAATAGATTAATATACAATTTAAAAACTCTTAAGTAAGATAATATTTACACATTTTAGTGTGTCATATTCTACTTTGAAACATTTGAATCATAATCCTTATGAAGGAATCAATAAATGAAACTTATTATTAAATGACAATAAGAATACTCATGATATGGAATATCAAAGGTAAGTAAATACACCACACACAAAAAAAAAGAATAAGTGGTGAACAATGCATATAACACTGATAAGTAAAAGTGAAACAAGAAAACCCATTTTACTTAGAAAAAAGAGTTATTTTGGAAAGTAAATTATATTCGTCATCAATTAGGATTGTAAAAATGTATATACTCGATAATAAAATGGAAGTAAATTTAAATTATATTTGAGTCATAAATGTTGTCATACTGAATTGAAATCATGTAAAAAGAATTTTAAGGAAACAATAGAAATAAAACATTTTAGTTTGGTTTAAGGAAAATATTAAATAGATCTCAAAGCGGAAATGAATGTTTGTTTCAATAAAACTAGAAATTAACCATGATATTTTTTCATGAATTTTGTTTTCATTTTATAAAAAAAATTATATCTTAATATTGACTATATAGTTCACTTAAAATATGTAAGAATTCATGAATTTTCCTTTAATCAGGATTTCTTATTGTGAAGAATTGAGAAGGGAACCATATTAAAACATATTATTAGCCATAGAAAAAGGATGAATTGATATGGATACATGTGTTTAGAACATATACACATAATTACGAATAATTATATAAAAATTAAAAATAATTGCATTGGGGTGTAGAGAGAGAAAGTGTAACCTGAATGAAAATGCAGGTTTGGGAAGAATCCCTTACCTTATGTCTGAATGTTTTCTGCACTTGACCTTATTGTCTAGGAGAATCAAATTAAATACATGAATTAATTAATTTAGAACCTTTTATATATTTATTTGATTAATTTTAGTTTTATTAAGTTCATTTATGGCCTTATTAATGAGTTATGGAGTTTAATTTCATCATTCCGGAGCATTCGTTTTCTTGGTTTTGATGATCAATTTTCTTGTTTATAATTAATGAAGTTCATATAAAATGGGTATAATTCACAAGAATTGGATTTATATGAAATTAATGAACTTCCAAAACGTTAATTGGTTTTATATATATTTTTATTCTTAAATATTAGAATGAATCCTTTGATAACATGATAATGATAATCATTTGGATTAATTTTAGTGGTATTAGATCCCAACGATCTCGTTTTGTTTTATCATATAGTATTATGTAAATATGATAATTACATAACATAAAAAGGGTTTTAATATAATTTTTAAAATATATTTCTAACATTTTTTTATGAATATCTTTAATATGATGAAGTAATTTAAAAACTTTTCATCCTGGAAGGCGATGAAACAACACGTCATGAATGACATTTTCATTTTTAGAGTAAAATAGAGGGAAGGGGATTGATGATGGATTACCCCATCAGCATAATAAAATTAAAGTATATGTAAGGTAATGGAGTTTTCAGTATATTTTAATGAAGGTACATGAGGAGAGAATAATAACATAAAAAACATTAAAAGAAAATAAATGGAAGAGGAAGAGGATTTTTACATCTCGAATTCTCCTCCTTGAGAACCTCCTTAAGGGGATTCCTTTTGATCCTTTGATGAGACCAAGAGAACATTGGATTGGGGTAGGGTCTTGGAAAGAGTAAGGGTTATAATTTATAAAAGGATGAAATATTGGATGTTTTAATGAGAAAGGGTGGTATTTATAGTGGAGAAAATGGGTGTTTATTGAATTTTATAGTCAGTGGTTTATTTTTATAGCTCAAGATTAAGAATAGTTTGGGAATAGGTGGTAAATGTATTAAAATAGTGTAGGTAATATCTTGATTATGTTTTTTACATAATTAATGACTCATGTAAAAGTGTATTTATCTTATAATGTATATATACTGTAAATTATCATATTTCACTATTCACCAAAAAATGAAGTATTTTAGAAAAATCAAAAAAATTATCTCTAAGAATTTTTTGATGTTAATAATTAAAAAATGATCTTAATTTTTTGGAATCAATTTTCTAAATATGATAAATTTAATTTTCAATTAAAATATTCATTTACCAGGAAGAAAATATATATTTCAAAATTATAACTAATTTTATTAAATATACCAAAATTAAATAAGGTAAAACAAAATTTTCATAAAAAAATAAGACAACAAAATATTAATTTATGAATACATTTTATGAAAATAATTTTTCTTTTAAATCTTTTTATTTATAATAAACCTGAAATTAAATAATTATGACTTTCAAAAATAGCGACCCTTAATTATTGATTTTTAAAATATTCATTTACTTATGATATGATATAATTATATCATACCTTCATATATAAGAATCCTAGATTTCATCTAAAAATTAATTTGTTATGTTACTGTTCATTTGGTTGATTTTCTATTCATAAGGGTTATATTGATATTTATATGGGTATCATTACTATTTTAAAGGGTAAAGTTACTATTCACAAGAACCTTAAGTTGATCCTATCAAACTCTGAATATCTTTCAGATTGAAACCATTTATATATGATTTTTGATATCCAACTCATAGAGGTGAGAAAATTACATTTAATGCTAATCCCACCGGTGTGGCGAGAAGGTGGGTTAAAAATGTTAAAAATGTCAATAATTATTTACCTTTAATTTCAATATAAAAATGATTCCAATGATCTACATTGGATTAATATTTTTTTAATCAATCATTTGTGACATAAAAAATAAATTTAATTTATAATAACTAATTATAGGAAAATTCCATTTTTGACTAAAATGTAGTATTTTTCATTATTCAAAATATGAAACATCTCAGAAAAATACTAAAAACAAAAATAAATTAATTTTGAATGAATGATTTTTATTTTTCAAAAAAATATATATTTCATTATAAATATGTTTTATTTATCTGAAACCATTATAAATATCAGTTAATAGTAGTTATTACTATTCATATTACTATGTTTTTCTCCTGGGTTATAACTATCTTGTTTAAATAATTATAATTAAAAAGTGTGGTTTCATAGAGACTTAGTATTGAATTCTTTATATTCTTTGATAATTTTTTTGTAAATACTTGGGGTGTTACATTTCATCTAGATAATATCATATTTATAATGTCATAGTAATTAAGAACATGAATGTGATATCATTGATTTTTCTTTAAATAGAATTTTATAAAGTTCATATTCTCATCCAAATAGTCCCAAAAGTAAAAAATGAATTTATCACATCAAAATAAATTTATTAATATCAAAATGGATACTTATATTATATCATAACCAACTTTCTTTCTCATGTGGACACATAAGAGATATTTAAAACCAAGAAAGTGACATATTGTGACTTTCTTAAAATTAAACAATATATAAGTCGTTTTCACAGACAAGTGTCCATTAAATAACACAATATATGACATTATGTGTTATGGGTCTAATTTAATACATTAAATATGAAATTGGAAGAAAACTAATGACCTTATTATTTATTTCTAGTCCATATTAACTTGTTTTAACCTTTACCAAGGTAACAATTTTTTCCACAGTTACTATTTATATTAATTAAAAATAAAAGAAAACTATTTACTAAATTTGTAACTCCTGATACACAATATGAAATCAATTTTTCAAAATTAAAATATCCTAATTTGAATAATTTTATTTTAAATTAAACTTGTAAAACACAACAATTAATGTTTTCTAAGAAAAAATCCATTTAAAATATAAATAAACATTATAAAAAATTCAAGTATAAAAGCATATTCAAAAACATAATTGGATTATTTAAAATAAAATTAAACTAAAGAATATTTAAAAATAATCCAAAAAATAATTTAACACTGAAAATATGTTAAAATAAGATTCAGTTTTGAAAAAGAAAATCAGTATTTTTCATTATTTCTTGAAAAATCAATATTTTCCTAAAATTCTCAAAAATTATTTCTAAGATATTTGTTCATGATGAAGTAAAAAATGAAGATAATTTTTCCAATAAATTTTCTAAAACTTTAAAAAAGTAATTATATTATTCACTCATAAAACGAATAAAAACTCACTTTTGAAAATAATATATTTTTTCAAGAAGAAAATGACTTTACCAAAAGTTATATGATTATTTTAAAACAACATACCAATAAATTCCTATTGAGTTGTACCTTTATATTTATTTCATAAGTAATTTTTTTTAATTCATACACACCAATTTAATGGCTTGGATATAATGGTACCATTTAAATAAATATATTTAGTTGTTCATATAAGCTCAATGTGGTGTATATTATTTGCTTTTGAATATAGTGATACCATTTAAAAACAATAGATGTCAGATATTGTAAATCGTACCCCTCATAATAAGGTGATGTGTAATATCACATTATCGCTTTGATAGGTATGCCTTAAACCATGCCTTAGTTATTAATTTATGTTGATGGGTTAAGATTGTTGTTTGGATATAGAGGATTCCTATAATGGTGAAGTCATATATTTGTCAGAGTGTCGCCTTTAATTTGACTTTTCAAGTGGGCTTCCAAATAGGTACATGTCTTGTAAAAATCTTACACGCCTTGTAATGGTTCTAAAAACAATTTTTGAATAGATTCAGGTTCTCATGGGTAAAATTCATGAGTCACCATTTCACATTGGGATGGTGTTAGTGATAAAGTTTTAATTCAGAGAATCATAATTTAAGCCAAGGTGACTTGTTTTATAGTGGTTATGAAAATTGAAGGGCTCATTGTGTGTATTAGGGTATCACGTCATATAATACACCGACTATAATTTTTTAAAAGGTAGTTTGGCTTGTTATTTCTTTTCCCTCCACTCTAAACTCAACATCCTCGACCTATGTGATTCCCCAGGCGATCGTGGTCATATCCAGTCCTTCTAAACCCATTTTTTGGCTTCGGATCATTGTTATGCTTGCGGTGTGAATTCTGAGTAAATGTAAATACCCACATCATTTGTTTAGGTACGTTCAGTGAACAAATGATCAGGTTTTTTTATCTTTTGAACCAGTGCTCGGAATTGAAATTCCAGGACACCGATGAACTCGCAGTGCTGGTATTCTCTTAAGGGGACCTTTACCGCAATTGTATTTTATGCGGGTTGAGAGTTAATTTTTAGGGATTTAGAATAAAATAAATAAAATTGTGGAACAAAATTCTATTTATATCTGGTAGTTATATCCGACAAGGGGAAGATATTATTGGGCCCACAACCACAAAACCTATCATGAGAGGATATTTGTGAGGTGGGGCCCACACAAGCCCCGAACTTATCACCTCCCCTCAACTCCCCATTAACACCTCTTTAATTAATTTGAAAACTCCCCCTTAATGAAGGTGATCTCTTCACCTCCCTCTCTCCCTTTAATATTTTCCACATCTTTTAATTAATGAATTGAACTCTAATTATTTAATTAAAGTGTTTGAATTTTTAATTGCATGTGTGAATAAAATAATAGCTTTAGCTATTATTTTAGTATGTCACTCGTTGTATTGGGAGGATTTTCGTTGAGCTCAAGAGAAGAATAGTTTTCTTCTTCCGATGAAGAACAACGTTCTTCAACAATGAAAAACTCCGATGAAGAATGTGCGGGACACAATCACCTTCCTACACTACTTCAACTGGGGAAAGGAAGGAGGCGACGCCACAATAATGCTACCAACCTCCCTCTTCCTCCAAAGGTGATGGAACGACACCGTCAACCGTGACGCCCGACCACCACGACGCTCGTCTTCCGCCGCTCATCGACGAACAAACCTTAATCAAGGTAGAGGTTTTCTTCAATTTTATTTGAATAAAATTGTTCTTCGTCCCACGTTGAAACCATTTTTTATCTTTCGCCTTTTTATACCTCCTAACGCGGAGTGCACGGGCCGAACGAACACAGTCTGACTACCCTCCATTAATCCTTGTTTTATTTTTATAGAGATGGTGATGAAAGAGGTGGCGGCGACCGAAGAGGATTGCGACACTGGATGCCACGCGAAGAGGGGAAGACCGCGACCCGCTACCGTGGGCCGCTCGGCTGACGAAGAACCGGCCAGCTAAAGTCGAATGGAACGAAGAGACCGCAGCGCCACAAGGGGCGCCGCGCTGCGGAGGTCTGCGGCCCGCACTCCACGGGCCTCTTCGGTAGCTGAACTGGTCGGCTCGTCCACCGGCAGGGTTGGAGGTGGTCACGGCGCCACCTGGCATCGCGTGCTGTGGACAGTGGCCCGCCCAAGCGGGCTGCTCGCGCTGGAGAAGTCAGATGGCTTCGGCCGGCCAGGCAGGATGGCGGTGCTGCTCGGCGCCGCCGATTTGGGAAAGCGGGGTCCCCCCCCCCCCCCGCATCGCTCGGCCACCCGGGCTGACCCGCTCGGCTAGCCTGGCCGAGCCGCGGCGGACCAGGCCGCGCCGTGCCGTGCACTTCACTAGTCTGGTCCGACGCCATCAGGGTCGGACTTACCAAAAACCGGGTCGACCCGACCTGCCATCCCACTGGGCTTAACAGGTCAGGCCGGTTGTGCTTAAATGCGAATAACTTCACGACCGTGAGTCCGATCTGTGTGTTGTCTACGGAAATGGGATCCTTGTGATGAAGAGGTCCCTTTTCGATACTCTAAGTGAGTTATGGAGGTCTTTGGAGAATGGATGGGTTTTGGAACGAGCGTATTTCCAACCGGGCCTTTGGAACAGAATAGCCAATATCTCTCAGACCGGGCGTCTGATTGACGAGTTGTCTGTCTCATTTGGTTCCTTTTGACAAGACATAACTTCAGGATACATCAAATCTGATCTTCATGATATTTTATGTATCGACTTGTTTGCTTGAGGAGCATACCCTCCCGGAATCGAGCGTGCTGTGTGCGGAAACCGTAGAGTTGGCTGCGACTGCGACATCTACCGTACTGGAATCTTCCGTGGGTTAGGCAATGATGACTACCATACTGGAATCCTCCATGGGTTCGGAGATGATAACTACCATACTGGAATCCTCTGTGGGTTCGACGGAGATGACTACTTTTCTTGTATCCTATGTGGGTCCAACAGTTTGACTTCTGTTCTAGTATCCTACGTGGGTCCGACAGAGCACCAGATCTAGTATCCTACTTGGGTCGGACAGGTTTTCTGGTCTAATATCCTACGTGGGTCCGATAGCTTAGATGAATCAGGGACTTCATGTAATCATCTTTATCACTATATAAAATATGTATACCTATGTGAGCTGAGTCTTGACTTTCAATCATTATCATCAATGTGATTGACTTTACTACCTGTGTGGACTGGGTTGTTCTTGGGCTCAAGATTTGGACCTGAACTGTGATTGATAGCTTAGGTATATGTATGGGAATATACCTATTATAGTTGGTTGATACTTCATGATTTTATCTTTCTCCTATGGAGAATGACGGTATACGGAGGTGGAACACTTGGTGAGACGTACACGGAGCGGACGGTCGAACCCGAGGTGCTGAGAAGGCCATTTGTACCCACCCTTCAGGTGGGATTCCAAGAGGATGACTCATTAGTTGCTATTAAACTTTACTATAGTTGTACTAGCTTGTCAGTTGTACTGTACTTTACAGTTCGGTTTGTATACTAGCCCATTTAATTTTCAGAACATACTTTTGTACTCAGTTTTACATAGTGCTTTCTATTGTTGCATACTCTGTTGTGTTTGACTACTTTTATAAAGTACATGCCTTCACTTTTTATATGGATTTATGCCTTTGGTGCGAGTCTCCAGCCCCTGGCCTATGGAAGGCGGGCTTGGGGTAGTCACGACATGGGCCCCGAGGACTGGTCATGACAAATTGGTATCAGAGCAGTCGGTTCTACCATAGAACTCAGGACTCTGATTATTTCTTTTATATCAAGCAATAGTGTTAATTGTTTTCGGTGTGATTATTAGTTTATGGAAACCGGTGTTGGTGCGGCGACCGACGTATCAATACACCCGGACCCCAACCTCTTATTTCCAACTCAGTGCACGAAAACACTGATTGCATGTGTGTTTCAAAAGTTTTCTTTGTGATTACTTTGAGTCAGCTCACCAAGAATAATTTTTTGACCGTGGCACACCTTTTTCTTTTCAGGATGGCCCTATGAAGGCACCCAGCTAGGGTTCTGAGTTACGTACATGATGGCATCCCACCGAGCGATGAGGTCTCGGTGCAGGGCCCTGTCCCAGCGGAGGCACCAGCGGTACCACTACCCGCAGGGCAACAGATACCACCAGCTCCAGCAGTAGAGAGTGCACGCCGCTTAAGTGCGTTGCATGAGTTTCAGCAATAGAGGCCTCTTAGGTTCAGTAGAGAGACGGACCCAAAGGAAGGCAAGGATTGGATGGAGGCTGTTGTCAGGGTTTTCAGATTAGTAGGGACACCAGCTGACCTTATGGCGATCCTTGCCGCGAGACTCCCACATGTAGCATCAGGTAGATGGTGGAGCTTGATGCTCCAGGTGCATGATGAGGCATATTTACTCTGGACAGACTTCAAGAGTCTCTTTCACTTAGAGTTTCTTCTAGCCACCCATCGTGCAGTGCAGATTCAAGAGTTACTTCATCTACGGCAGGGCAGTATGACAGTAGCATAGTACTCAACATGGTTTACAGACCTCTCACGCTAATCCACAGACATGGTACGAGACCCATTCTTCAAGGCCCAGACCTTTTATCATGGAATCAAACATGAGATCAGGGCTTTGATGATCTCCCTCATCATTTTGAAGTAGGCAAGAGTGCTGGAGCGAGCCCTTCTTGTAGAGAGATTTCTCGCTGAGACGACACCAGCAGCGAGACCCACCACAGTGCGACATGTAGTGGATTCTTCTGCATCCGGTAGTAGATAGTTGATGTAGAGGTCTAATAGGACCCGTACATCAGTAGATGGAACTCCCTGGTATAAGGAGAGGTTTGAACTGGGTGGTCCGTCAGGAGCAGGAGGACGTGCCAGAGGAGTTGATCGAGTAGCGGGAGGTGGGCAATGTTTCAAGGATCTATCACCCCCACCACCAAGAGGTCCACCCCGACCAGAGGGAGCTGGCGGGAAGTGGAAGGATCAGCTTCAGGTAGTCAAGGCCTATGAACACGGCGCACCTGAGATAATTTGTGGTACTATCTATGTCTACTCCACCCTTGCGGCAGTACTTATTGAGACAGGTGCGAGTCATTCTTTTATTGTCGCTACCCTTGTACGGAGCTCGGAGATTCCGACGGAGCCGCTAGATCGATCCTTACAGCTAGAGACTCTTACGGGAGAAGACTCGATGACTATGCACTAGTGATGGTAGTATGAGATTACTCTAAGTGGCGAGAGCTTCTGCTGGGATCTTCTTGTAGCAGTGTTGAGGCCTTAAGACGCCATCTTGGGTATGGACAAGTTGTCTACAGTCCATGCTCATATCGACTTCATTAGGCCCAATGTGCGGTTTGTCCACACAGATGGGACCAGGTTCACCTTCACCATTGATAAGGGAGCCTTAGAAGAAGATGATGGACTTACGCAGAGGAGAGGGCAACCGATCACACATCAGTTAGCTAGTATCATCCTCAGAGCAGTTGATGTGTGGAGTCTGAGTTTTCTTGTTATGGTGGATCCGTATGTGGACGTTTTTTCTAATGACATTCAAAGACTACCTCCTTGCAGAGAGGTAGACTTCTACATAGACCTGTACCACAAGACAACACAGATATCTACACCAGCATATCGGATGGCTCCCACCGAGCTTCGTGAGCTGCGGGTACAACTAGAGAACTTGTATGGGAAGGTATTTATCTGACCTAGTGTTTCACCCTCGGCATCTCTGATGTTGTTCTCCAAGAAGGCGGATGGGAGCTTGCAACTGTGTGTCGACTATCGTCGCCTGAATTTGGTGACCGTGATGAACAAGTACCCACTCCCAAGGATTGATGACCTCTTTGATCTGCTCAAGTGAGAACGATGGTTCTTGAAGATATAACTCAGGTCAGGCTATCAGTAGCTCAGAGTTCGAGATGAGGATGTGCAGAAGACAGCCTTCAAGTGTCGGAATGGCCACTATGAGTTCTTGGTTATGCCGTTCAGCATAACCAACGCTCCAGCAGTGTTCATGTGTCTCATGAACAGGATCATCCAACCATACCTCGATCGATTTGTTTTAGTTTTCATCAACGACATACTGCTTTACTCGACTACTGAGGAGGAGCACGCCGACCACTTTCAGGTTGTACTAGATACACTCCAAGATCACCAGCTTTATGTTAATCTCTCAATGTTCTAGTTCGGGATTCTAGAGGTTCATTTCTTGGGTCACATCATCTCAGAGGCCGGATTTGCAGTAGATCCAGTGAAGACCAAGGCAGTACTTACGCTGGAGCCACCCAGGAGCGTGACGGAGGTGTGGAGATTCCTAGGTCTGTCTTGGTACTATCAAAGTTTTTTTCCAGACTTCTCTAGTGTAGAAGCACTACTTTCTGCCTTGAAGAAGAAGAAGGTAAAACCCTTCATGTGGTTAGATAGATGTTATTAGAGCTTTCAGAAGCTGAGGCAGAGGTTGACCGGTGCGCCCATCTTGAGGCTACCAGAGGAGGGCGTTGGGTACGTAGTGTACTGTGACGCATCAGCGACCGGACTCAGGTGTGTCCTGATACATGAGTAAAAACGATCACATATGGTTCATGGCAGTTGAGACAACATGAGAAGAACTATGCTACCCATGACCCAGATTTAGCCGTAGTGGTCTTCGCCTTGATGATTTGGCGAAACCATCTTATCGGTGAGCACTTTAGAGTCTACTCTGACCAGCAAAGTCTCAAGTACATCTTCTCACAGAAGGACTTGAACCTAAGACATCAGCAATGGATCGAGTTCCTCCAGGACTATGACTTTGAGATTGTCTATACTATTGTTAAAGGGAACGTTGTAGCTGATGCTCTCAGCATGAGATCAGGCATTCAGCTGCTAGGAGAGGCGATAGAGCATCTAACCGCGTTGCAGATATCCTTTTTGGATGGAGATGGAGTAGCCTTTCTTCAGTCTCTCATAGTCACTCCTCCACTTCATCTGCGAGTCAGAGTGTCACAACATGGGGATGTTTACTGTGAGATGTGATGTCCTCATATATCCATAGGGCAGGCACCTGATAGATTTTCGGAAAGAGGGGGGAACGTCATCTTCTTCAGGGGACGTACCATGGTACAAGTTTCACTACAGGAGGTGGTGCTAAGGGAGTTCCACAATTCCACTATAGAGGTACATCTAGAAGTGAAAATATGTATAAGGACCTCAGACGATAGTACTTGTGGCTGGGTATGAAGAAGGTTGTAGCATAGTTCGTCTCACGATGCCTCACCTCTCAATAGGTGATGGCAGTGCACCAGGTTCTGACAGGCCTGGTACAACCCTTAGAGGCCCTAGAGTGGAAATGGGAATGAATATCCATGGATTTAATGACGGGGCTTCCACGTACATCCATAGAACATGACTATATCTGGGTGATCTTAGACCGAATCACAAAGTCAGCCCACTTCCTACCGATTAAAGAGTAGGGCTAAGAAGAGATCTTGGGATGCCTCTACATTCAGGAGATCATATGGCTTCATGGTGTGCCATCGACTATCCTCTCTAATAGATATGCTCGTTTCACTTCTCGGATTTGGAAGGGGTTACAGGAGGCTTTTGGGATGCAGCTATGTCTGAGAATAGCCTTCCATCCTCAAATGGATGGTCAGACTGAGAGGACCATTCAGACTCTCGAGGACATTCTCTATGCATGGCTCCTTGACTTTGGTCAAATCTGGGAGGATTACCTACCCCTGGTGGATTTTGCGTACAACAACAGCTACCACTCAACCATTGGGATGGAACCTTACGAGGCACTGTACAGCTGACCTTACAGATCAACTCTGTGCTGGACTGACCCAGGGGAGTCAGCACTTGTAGGACTAGAGATGGTTCAGACTACGACGGAGAAGGTGTAAATCATCCAAGAGCAGATGAAGACTGCACAGAGCAGACAAAAGACCTATGCTGATAAAGGATGGATACCACTAGAGTTCGAGGGTGGAGACCACATCTTTCAACGGGTTATCACCTCGATGAGTTCTACGGAGCTTTGGCTAGAGAGGAAAGTTATCTCAATGCTTCTTCGTACCATTAAAGGTCCTCAGTTGAGTAGGTGAGGTGGCTTACCGCCTGACCCTTCCATATCAGTTGCATCGGGTGCATGACGTCTTCCACGTATCTCAACTGAGGAGATTCCTGCATGACTCTTCCCACATCATCGACCAAGGGGAGATGGACATAGATGATGGGGAGACATTCACGGAGCTCTCGGTAGAGATCAAGGATCGACAGGAGAAGGTCCTACATGGATGGTTGATTCTTATGGTGCGCATTCACTGGCAGCAGAGGAATCTCTAGGAGAGAACATGGGATAGGGAGGCTCAAAAGCATGCTCAGTACCCATATTTATTTCCCTAGTGTTGTTTTAGCTTTACGTGGATGTAAATCCCTAAGGTCGGAGTAATATAAAGACCCAAAATTTTCAATGAAATTTTTTTCATAAATTCATTGGGATTTTATGAGTATGCAGTTTCTGACGGCACCTAATTCTGAGTCCCGGTTCGCTCAGAATAATTTTTTTGATGTTTTTTCAGCTACGTTCAATGATCATAGGAGCGGGTTTTTCTATCTTTTGAGCCGGTGCTCGGAATTGAAATCCAAGGACACCGATGAACTCACAGTTCTGGTGTTAGCTTATGGGGACCTTTACCGCAATTGTGTTTTATGCGGGTTGAGAGTTAATTTTGGGGGATTTAGAATAAATTAAATACAATTGTGGAACACAATTTTATTTATATCTGGTAGTTATATCCAACAAGGAGAAGTTATTGGTGGGTCTCACACCCACATAACCTTTCATGAGAAGATATTTTCATGGTGGGGTCCGCATGAGCCCCTAACTTATCACCTCATTTCAACTCCCCATTAACACCTCTTTAATTAATTTGGCAACTCTCCCTTAATGAATGTGATCTCTTCACCTCCCTCTCTCCCTTTAATCTTTGCCAAATATTTTAATTAATGAATTGAAATCCAACTAATTAATTAAAGTGTTGGAATTTTTAATTGCATGTGTGAATAAAATAATAGCCTTATATATTATTTTAGTTCGGCACTCGTTGTTTTGGGAGTATTTTGGGAGAGCTAAAGATGAGAATAGTGTTCATCTTCCGACGAAGAACACCATTCTTCAATGACGAACAACTCCGACGAAGAACACGAGGGACACAATCACCTTCCTCCACTACTTCAACTGGGGCAAGGAAGGAGGCGATTCCACAAGAATGCTACCTACATCTCTCTTCCTCCAACGTTGACGGAGCGACACTTTCTACCATGAAGCCCGAACACCACGACGCTCATCTTCTGTGGCTCATCATCGAATGAACATTAATAAAGGCAGGGGGTTTGTTTCAATTTTAATTGAATAATATTGTTCTTCATCCCTCATTGAAACCATGTTTTATCTTTGGCCTTTTGATAATGCCTAACGCAGAGGGTGCTGGCCGAACGAACACAGCCCGATGACCCTCCGTTGAACCTCATTTTATTTCGTTGGAGACGGTGACAGAAGAGGTGGTGGCAACTGAAGAGGACTACGACACCGAATGCAATGTGAAGAGGGAAATACCACTACCCGCAACAGCGGGCCGCTCGACCGAAGAAGAACCGGCCAACTAAAGCTCTCCATAACGAAGATATCGCGACGCCACAAGGGGGGCCGTGCTACGGAGGACCGCGGCCCGCACCCCACGGGCCGCTTCGACATGTGAACCAGCCTACTCATCGGATGGCCGGGTTGGAGGAGGCTACGGTGCCACCGGGCACTGTGTGCGGTGGACACTGGCCCGCTCGCGTTGGAGAAGCGGGACGGCTTCAGCTGGTCAGGCAGGAGGGCAGTGCCGCTAAGTGTCGCCGATTTAGGAAAGCCCCCCCACCCCCGAATTGCTCGGCCTCCCGGTCCGAGCCGCGGCCAACAAGGCCGGACCGCGCCGTGTCGGGCTAGGTCGTGCCCTGCTGAGACGGGTCGTGCCGCGTCAGGCCAGGTCGTGCCCTGTCGGGCCTGGCCACGCCCCTCAGGTTGGGCCGCGCCCCACCAGGCTAGTCCGTGTGCTTCACCGGGCCTATCTGAAACCAGCCAGTTTGGACCCGCCAAAATCGGGTCGACCCGACCCACTAGCCCACTAGGCTTAACGGGCCGGGGCCATTGAGCTTAAATGTGAATAACTTCACGACCCTGCGTCCGGTCGACGCGCAGTCTGCGGCACTGGGATCCTCGTGATGAAATGGTCCTTTTACGATACTCTAAGTTGGTTTTTGACGACTTTGGAAAATGGACAGGTTTTGGAATTAGCATATTTCCAACCGTGCCCCTAGAACAGAAAAGCCAATATCTCTCAGACTAAGCATCTAATTAACGCATCGTCTGTCGCGTTGGGTTCTTTTTGACAAGACGGAACATTGGGATACATCAACTCTGAACTTTGTGATATTTGATGTATCGACTTTTTTTCTCGAGGAGCGGACCCTCCTAGTATCGAGCGTGCTGTGTGTGAAAACCCTAGGGCTGGCTGTGACTGTCAAGTCTTCCGTACTGGAATCCTGCATGGGTTTGGCGATGACGACTACCGTACTAGAATACTATGTGGGTTCGGTAAAGAAAAATATTGTACTGGAATCCTCCATGGGTTTAACGATGATGAATATTGTTCTTGTATCCTATGTGGGTCCGAAAGTTTGACTTCTGTTCTAGTATGCTACGTGGGTCTGACCGAGTAGCTGGTCTAGTATCCTACGTGGGTCCAAGAGCCTAGCTAGTCTAGTATTATACGTGGGTCCGATAGCTTAGATGAATCAGTGACTTCATCTGATCATCTTTATCACTTTATGAAAGATGTACACATGTGTGAGCTAAGTCTTGACTTTCAATCGTTATCATTGATGTGATTGACGTTACTTCATATGTGGACTAGGTTGTTCTTGGGATCGAGAGTTGGAGCCGAACTATGGTTGATAACATAGGTATATGTATGGGCATATACCTATGTAGTGTTGGTTGATACTTCTTGATTGTATCTTTCTTCAATGGTTTATCATTCGTGGAATTTGGGAAACCATCGGGGGTCTCAGGGTCCCAAATGAGTATCGTATACTCACCCCTGCATGAGCTTTGCCCGCACTACATTGTGTTCGATGCAGATGAAGGAAAACACCGATCGAGGTGGAGGCTTGTGGAGCAGGATGGTACCTAGAGGTGGAACACATGGAGAGACGTACACGAAGTGGAAGGCCATACCAGAGGTTCTGAGGAGGCCATCTGTACCCACCCTTCAGGTGGGATTCCTAGAGGATGACTCAGTGGTTTCTGTTCTAATTAACTGCAGTTGTACTAGCTTTTTAGTTGGACTGTACATTATAGTTGGGTTTGTATACTAGCCCATTTCCTTTTCATCACATACTTTTCTACATTGTTTTACTTAGTTCTCTCTACTGTTGCATACTCTGTTTTGTTTTTTTACTTTTATAAAGATAATGACTTCCCTTTTTATCGGTATTTACGCCTTTGGTGCTATTCTCCAGTCCCTGGCCTATGGAAGGAGGGCTTGAGGTAGTCACGGTAAGGGCCCTGAGGACGGGTCATGACAGTAAGTGTTCTACCTTGTTCCTTATGTTCCTCTATTTATCCTCTATTATATTATCAATGGATAATCATGGAATTTAAAGATAAATAACATTTGTTGTTGGATCTTCCTTCTAGGTTAGGTTTCAAGATCTACGCCACCTTCGTTCTCGTTGATGGGTGTTGTTGTGAGTGTCATGTTTTGGTAAGGCTGTAGGATGTTCTATCTCGATCATCTGAATTGATTATTTCTAAATTACATTATTTATTTGAATATCAAATTTAAATTAAATTTTTCACATTTTCTTTCAATGATATTGATAAATCCTAATTCTAGTGAAATGGGAGATTTGAAATTATTTTGGCATGGAAATTTTGAAAACCCCCAATTCCATTGAATTGGAGTGTGTTTGTTTAAATTGGGTAATTTAAATTGTTGACTTTAAATTATGTATTTAATAAAATTTTATCAATTAAATTGCTTAACTTAATTATGAAAATTAATTGTGAAATGGGTGGAATTGGTTTTGAATAGATTTCAAACTTGGGAAAATCGATTAAAATGATTTGATAGAAACCCAATGGTTTTGTCTTGTGAAAGAGGGATGTTTTTTAATAAAACCTATTTTGTTTTTAAATGGAAAATTGGCATTGAATAGGAATAATGGGATTTAATTTTATTTTAAGCAGTCTTATTATAAATATTTCATCATTGATTGTGTAAGAGCACAGGAAAGCCTTAACTGGTTGGTGAGTTATTTAGACACACTCATTGCAATTACAACATTTTGAGACATACATGTTGCGGGTCACATCCCCGACAACAGGGTGATGAGTAATCTCTATTCAGCATTAGGGGGACGTGCGTGCACACATATTGATGAGATCACTTAGAGATTGTGGTGTCTTATAACTGTAAATACTATCATACCTTTTGGAAGATGACCATGTTGATTGCTTGTTATTTATATTTGAGATATAAATCTATGACAATGTTTTTGAACTTCTTTACATGTCTTCTGAATTTACATGAACGTTTTTATGTAGCTATTCAATTTAAGCCATTGTTTTAGAAATATTTCATACCTTTTAAATTAAATCCTATTCGTTTAGAGTATTTTCCATCATTTTGAATCAATATAGTATGTTTTCATTAAATATGACTTTAAATTGCTATACATATTTATTTTTAAAATTGAAATCCTTTCTTTGGGATAGTCTATATTTCAAATTTGTTATGGAATATTTTGTGGTATCCTATTATGTTTAGACTCACACCCTAATTTTTATTTTGTGTGATTGTAGACATTCTTCTTCTAGGTTTGAGTAATGGGAAAGGATCTCTTAGAGGTGGATCCAGCTGTTGAACCTTGGTTGTGGATAGATGTGTCCTTAGGGACTTGGGTTGTTTTCCTAGGTTTTGTTACATATTTTTTTAGTACATTGGGATTTTTATTCGTTGTTGTATTCTTGTACTTTACTCCTAGTATAGTTTCTTTTATATACATACTGACTTTATTGTCTTTCTTCTACTATGTTTTATGGAAAATTCATTCCCAATTTCCTTTTTTATGATGTCTGGTGTGAGTCACCATCTAGTGGGGATTGCGAAATCTCTTCGAGTTAAGTATGTTTTGGCTTGGTTATCGGGATAATAGTGTACTCAGGATGGTATCATGGGGAAGTGGTATCATGGGAGGTTGTTCAGATTTTGTCTTGAAGTCAATATGCCTTTTGTAGATCTTTTCGAGACATTGAAGGTAGTATCTATAGAGTGTCTAGTTAGATCTCACCACAATTAACCTTATGTTTCCATGGGGGTTAGGGATATAATTCTTGTGGATTAGTTCTAGTATGTTCCTATTTTGATTTGGGTAAACTAAAATCCAAATCCTCTTGATTTTTTATATTTGGAATAAGATTCATTGTTTATCTATTTGAGTATTAATATATGTCATGATTTTATCTACTCGTGTTGTATAGCATCATTCCATCAAGAAGTCATGAGAATTAGATACATGAAGAGGCAACTGTTGAACCTTAGAATGAAAATCCTGTTGTAGATCTGAATTTGGTTGGGGTGATATTGTGCACTAACCATGCTCTAGGACTAGTACCACCTCTTGTTTCCTCTTAGGATCTAGTAACCGGTCCTTGGGGGGATGTTCTTTAAAATCCCTCTCAAGAGTTCCTTTGAAAGAATCAACCAATTTTAAAAGTCTCCACTGATCCTACACAAGATGAGTAATGGTTTGGTAAGATATAATGTCTATTTGATTTTTTCTAGACACCAGATGTTATCAAAGTTAAGTATGCCACCTTCATGCTGGTGGCACCAAGCAGGAAATAGTGGGATACAATGGTGATCGTGGGGAAGCATGAGGGCTTAATGTGGAAAGACATCAATGTTCTTTTCACCAACTAATTCTATAAAGATTCAATGGTTTTTGATATATATATGTGGAGTTCTTCCAGATTGATCTGTCCAAAAAAACCATGACTGAGTATTCAAATCGCTTTGCTGAGCTTGTGTAGATTTCTCCTAAGATAGTATCTAAGTAAAGGAAGAAGGATCAACGGTTCAAGTTTAGAATTAAATTATATATCTATTCTTAGGTATTATTTCTAAAGCTACCCACTTATGTTTATGTTCTTGAGTGAGCGATGATGGTCGAGATAGACTTGGCTGGCGAGTTTGGGTTGACTAGAGTTACTTTTTTCCCAACAACAATGTTGGTTCCCTCAAGGGAAAATAGAAGCATGATTCTTTTCATGGTAGTTATCAATGGTAGAGTCTTTACACACTTCTTAATACTCCAGTAGTATGTCCTTTTATTTTATATCAGTGTTGAAATCCCGGAAATTCTAATAGGTTTTACACTAAGGAACCCAAGAACTATGGATCCTGAAGATGTTCCGTGCACTTATAGAGATTCATCCATAATGTTTGTACTCCGTGTAGTGGAATGGGATCTTCAGATAATCCTAAAACTGTGGGAAAGTCTTATGCTTCAGGTATAAATGGGTTCCTGCCACAGGAATCCAGAACTAAGATACTTTAATCAGTGGAAGAGTCGCCAAAGAATGATGAAACGAGTCTAGTGACTGTGAGAGGTACCATTACTATAGCATCGTCATTAGTGACTACTCTTTTTGACACTAGTGCATCTCACTCCATTATTTCAACCTGTATTGTTAATATACTAAATCATCCTAAGGAGATTTTATCCTATGAAATGGATATTTCTAAACACCTTATTATAAAAAGAGTTCAGGGTCTCCATAGTCCTGCATGTTTCCATTCTCTATCATATATCGAGCTAGCTTGGAGTTTTCTATACCTCTACATGAAATATGTTGATGTCATTTTTGGTATGTAAGGGAATATTACCAATAAATACTATATTGACGGTTATTGTCTATGGGTCTATTTTACTTCATTGAGTGGTGCATCCCTTGTCTTTTAGCGATATTAGGACTCGAGGTCAAGAAGAGGTGGAACTTCTTATCTAGAGTTGGGGAAAGTGATATATGTTTTTACCTTTGAACTAGAGTACGAATAAATGAGTGGTGATCTTCTTTTTTTCATTTTTGAGTTTCTAAATGAGTTTCCTTCAGATTTTTATGGTCTACCACCGATGTAAGATTTTGAATTTTCTATTGACATATTGCATGGTGCTCAACTAGTCTATATTCCCTCTTACCCAATGGATCCATATGAACTAAAAGAGATGTATTCCTAGATGGATGTTCTTCTAGATAAAGGATTTATACACCCTAGCATGTCATCATGGAAATCACCGGTTCTCTTCACCAATAGGGTATATGGTTCTCTTCGCCTATGCGTTTTATATTAAAATCTCCATCGAGTTATAGTAAAGATATAGTATCTATTTCCTTGGAATAATGATTTTTTTGATCAGTTAAAAGGTTTGAAGTGGTTTTCCAAGATCTACATTCAGTCTGGTTACAATCAGCTGAGTTAAAAGAATTCGGCATTCAGAAAACTGCCTTTTTTAAAAGGTATGACCATTATGAGTACCTTTTTATGCCCTCTGGTCAGAAAAATGATCCTACAATTTTCATGGCTTTGATGGATAAGAATATCCCTGAATATCTTGTTACCTTTTTGGTATTATTTGTGGATAGATCCTTATTTACTCTATGTCCCAGGAGGATTATTTAAATTATTGGAGAATAGTTATGAGTTTAATGAGAAATCACAGAATTTATGACAAGATATTGAAGTATGGTTTTTGGATTCAGGAAGTGGAATTATTGGGCCATGTGGTGTCTGAACATGGTATAAAAGCATACCCTAAGAAGGTGAAGGATGTTATGACTAGGGAGAAACCAAAAACTGTCTTCGAGATCTAGATCTTCTTGGGCTTATTTGGATTTTATCTTCAATTCCTAATGGAATTCTCAAAGTTATATTCTCCGATGAGTGCTCTAACAGAGAAGGGGGTGAAATTTGTGTGGAATGATAAATGTCGAAATTATTTTTTGGAATTGAAACATATTTTCACTAATGTGTAGTGTAAAATCTCCCATAAGCCAGGAAGGGAAATGTGGTATTTTGTGATGCACTGGGTTCGGGTTTGGGTTGTGTTCTTGTATAGGGTGATCATGTGGTAGCTTATGGATCTCGTTAGTTTAGGCCACATGAGGAGAGTTTTCCTACCCATTCCCAAGAACATGAAATTGTGATCCACTCACGTAAGAGTTAGTGGAATTGCTTCTATTGATAAAGGATTACTATGTATTATGAATACAAAATCATGAGTTATATCATCTCCCAAAAAGATTAGAATCTTTTCTAGAGGTTTTGGGTGGGGTAGCTATTATCTTTCAACATTAACATCACAAATACCCTGTGAAAACATAATTTTATTGAAGATACATTTAATGGTAATCTTCCAACCTAGTAAGTGAATGAATCATCAGAAGTGTGTAATTTTTTAGATTTATTTTCACAGTTCCATATTGAAGTTTAGGAGAAAGGGGTTATGGTTTCTTTATCTGGCATTCATTTGAAACCTAATCTTCATGGGATGATACTTCTGTATCAAGGTCTTGATGATGAATTCTACAACATTAGAGACACTATTTATAGTGGGGAGATAGTTTCCCAATGGTTATTCTTCAAAGAGGGTTTTCTATGTTATCTGAACTACTTTGTTGTGTCTTTAGTAGCAGGGAAGGAAGTTATGGGGGATTTACGTAGTTCTCAGTGGGCTACAAACCCAGGAACCACTAATATTTTTTATGATATGTGGTGGTAGTTATAGTGGACCAATATGAGGTTGGAATTTTCTGAGTTTGTCTTTCACTAATATACATTCCAAAAGGTGAAATCTGAGCACCAGAAACATTCAGGTTTGCTTTATCCACTTCCATTCCCTACATGAAAATGGGATGAGATCTCCATAGACATTATGGTTGGGTTTCCTCATACCTAGATATATGAAAATTTTATATGGGTTTTGATCGAGAGGCCAACCAAGTTAGTTCACTTTATACCCATTTTAGATATATACAAAGTTGAAGAGTTGGGGAATATCTATGTAAAAGTTATTGTTTTTTTGCACATATTTATATCTACTATAGTCTTTGATAGGGATCCTTGGTTTACTTATCACTTTTGGTGAGGCATTCGGGAGGCCATGTGATCTTAAGATCATTTGAGAATGGCCTACCTTCCTCATTCAAATGGATAGAAAGAGAGAACTATACAGATTCTAGAAGATATGCTTCATGCCTATGTTCTGAACATCAGTAGGGAATGTGATGATCACATGGTACCAGTTGAGTTTTCCATTAACAATAGTTACAAGTCCGCAATCATAATGGCACCTTTTTTGGCCTTTTATGGATAGAATTGTAAATCTTCATTGTATTGGTTGGAGGTTGGGGAATGATCCTTAGTTGGACAAAGCTTGGTGCAAGAGATGACAAAAAATATTTAGTTTATTTTTTAGAGAATGTTGATAGAACATAGCTATTATAGGACATATTTTAATCGTTATTAAAGACATTTGGAATTTTCAATGGTAACCAAGTGTTCTGTAATGTTTCACCCCATTTGGTTCATTGATAGTTGGTGAGGTAAGGGTATATTACTCCTCATTTTGTGGGACCTTTTGAGGTTGTATAGTAGGTGGGAAAAGTTTCTTAACATTTAGAACTACCACCATAGATAACGTCAATACATAATGTGTTCCATGTATCATAGCCGAGGAAGTATCTCTTGGATCCATCTCACATTTTGAGATAGGGATATTTTGAGATTGAACCTAATTTATCTTTGACTGAGAAACTAGTGAGGATAGTTGATTCTAATACCGAGGTACTTCATAGGAGGGTGATACCTTTTTTGTGTGTGTTATGGATACATGGTTATGATAATCATGAGTTGTAAGAATGTGAGGAATAGTTGAGAGAGTAGTGGACTCATCTTTTTAGCAGAGAAGCTTCTTTTATAGGATTTCTGGGGTCAAAATGTTTTTATGTAGGGGAGGTTGTATCATCTTGTTATCGCTTTGATAGTTATGCCTGAAACCATTCCTTGGATTTTCATTTTCATTAATGTGGTAAGGGTTGAGTTTGGATTGGTAGGACTCCAATAATGGTCAAGATAAATATTTGTTGGATTCTCACCCTTGAATAGACTTTTTCATGCATGCTTGTAGAGTATTAAATGTCATGTAACAGGATTACATGTCATGTAATGGTTATTCATACAAGTCTTGAATGGTTTCACAATGTGATGGGTACCCATCATGAGTGTTCATTTCACATCGTAAATGATTTAATGAGTGTTTTTTAATTCGGAATGTTAGAATTTATGTAGAGGTTACATGTTTTTTAATGGTTACAAAAATTAAAGGATTCATGATGTGTTTTGGGGTAACACATCATTTAATACCCCAACTACATTTTTTTAACAGGTAGTGTGCTAGGATATTTATTTTCCCTCTACTAGAAACTCAACTTCCTCAACCTAAGTCATTACCTATGTAATATCAGACCCATATAGCCCTTCTGAATCCATTCATTTGGATTTGGATAGTTCTTAGACTTGTAGTGTAATTTTCAGGAAGGAGTTCTCCCTCATTATTCATGTTCCACTCTTTCTCCTCTCATAGATTTTCAATGGATCATATTTTAATTGATGGATATATGACATGTGGTATTTGATCTTGATTCTATATTTGGTTTTGAGATCTACCCTTCCTTTGTTCTCAGTGATGGGTGTCGTTGCGAGTGTTGAGTTTCACGAAAGAGGTAAGTGGTTCTGTCTCGATTAGAAAAATTCATAATTCCTAAATTGTGTGATTTATTTCAATTTACTATTTAAATTCATATTCTAACAATTTATTTCAATTAAATTGATGTAACCCGATTCTCGTGAATTGAGATATTTGAAATGGTTTTGGCATGGATATTTGGAAATCCCCCAATTCAAGTAAATTTCGGGGTGTTTATGGAGATTGGAATTTTTAAATAGTTTAATTTAAATTTTGGATTTGATGTAAATTTTTTTAATTGAATTGTCGAATCTTATTATTTAAATGAATTGTGAAAAGGGTGAAATTGGTTTTGAATGGAATTAAAACTTTTGAAAATGGATTAAAATGATTCGATAGAATCCTAGTAGTTTTATCTGATGAAAGATGCATGTTTTTTAATAAATAATTGTTTTTGTTTTAAATGAAAAATTATAATTTAAATGGATGAATAAGATTTAATTGTATTTTATGTAGTCTTAAAATAAATTTCTCATAATTGATTGTGTAATATCACATGAAATAATTAGGTAGTTGGTGAGTTATTTGGACACACTCTACTCTATTCCAACGTACTAAAATATACATGCAGAGGGTCACTTCCCTGATGGGAGGGTGACGATTCATCTTTGGCCAGTGTTAGTGGTACGTGTGTGAACACATATTACTGAGATCACTTAGAGAGTGAGGAGTCCAATAGCCGAAAAGACTATTATAACATTTGGATGATGACCATTTTTCTTGCTTGTTATTTATATTTTAGATATAAATGTATTCAGATTCGTTCAAATTGATTTACATTCCTGCTGAATTTACATGAACTGTTTTATGTAACTATTTTTTTAAGACAGTGTTTTTGAAATATTCCATCCCTTTTAATGTAAATAATGTGCATTAAGAATATTTTCCATCATTTTAAAATTTAATAGAATGATTTTTAAATACGATTTCAAAGTAAAATACCTGTTTATTTTCAAAATTGAAAGCCTCTATTTGAGATAATGTATATTTGGAATAGATTATGTAATATATTTTGGTATACTGAGAGGATTAGGCACAGACAATACTTTTTTCCTTTAGGTGTTTTTATATATTCTTCCTTGGGGTTCGAGTAAGGGGAAAGGATCTCTTAGAGGTGGATCCAGATGCTTAACCTTGGTTGTATTGCGTTGTATCCTTAAGGACATGGGTTTTTTTCCTCTATTTTTTTACTTATGTTGTATTACATAGGGATTTTTATTCCTTGATTTATTATGGTACTTCACTCCAAATTTTGTTTCTTTTATATTCATATTGTCATTCTTGTCTTGCTTTCGCTATGTTTTGTAGAAAATTTGTTCCCACATACAGGTTGAATGATTCTTGGTTCTAATCTCCAACCCATGGGGATGAAGAACTCCATTCAGGATATGTTAGGGATTGATCGATTATCGGGTTACTAGGGTAACCGGTTTGGTTCGTGACATGATGTGTGGGAGTTGATAGATATAAATAACAATTAATTTCACCCTATATAATATTCATATAGGAAAGGTATAAATATCTACATGATTTAAATTTCATAGAAATATTTTTGAAAAAATATACTCCCATAGGTATGTCAAAGCATTTAGGGGAATGGTTCGCCTCAATTTTGGGGGGTAGATATTCATATAGTGGTTGTTGTTTTGTTGTTTTTTTTTCTTTAATCCCATCCCAAAAAATTATCTATCAACCGATACTACCAATTAATATTTTCTTCTAGAGAAATTATTTTTGTATTAATATAATATATTTTCATATCATTATCCCCTTGTGCATTTTTTTTTCTAAAAATATGATTGACATGACACTCCAAAACCCACACCTCTTATGTGACCATATTGTGATGGCCACATCAAGGCCACTAAAATTATTCATTCATCACGTACATCCGATAATAATTCTCATATATAAATTGAATAAACAATATATGAAAAAGAATTATTCATTGTTTTGTAATATCACTTTCAATTCGCTCGAACATATTTTTATTATGTCATACTTACACATAATTCTCATACATTTTGTGTATTTTCTTCTACTATTATTTAATCTTTATTTACATAGTACTCCTTCTATAGCACATAATGTGAGATAGAGGTGGATTTTGATTTTGATTCATAAATATACACACAAGAAAATAAATACAATTATGTTATTATTTAATGTGTAAATAATTTATTACTGTAGATTTAAAATACATTCAATTTTTTCAAGTTAAACATACCTCATCCATTAATTATGGTAGTGCTACATTTGTTTTTATGAAATAAAATTATTTAAAACACTCCATTGTTTAGTCATCAATTAAAATTTATTAGTTAAATTGATTAATAATTATATTTCCATGTGAAGTGTTGCTAATCACAATGTACATAAAATGGTGCCTCCTAATGAATTCAAATAAACACATTCCTTGTTTTTTTGTTTATGATGTGTACATATATTTGTGGTGGGTGTGGGTTTAATTTACCTTTATCATCCTTGAGATGTTGTTTTATTAGAATTTTATGAAATTCAATATGAGAATTTCTAACGACCATTAATGGAAATTTCATTTTCCAGAAATATTGAATAAATAAACACTACAATGTATAATGAAGAGTAAATGAATGTTTCTTTATTTAATTTTTTTAGTAAAATAGTGTGTGTATATCATAATGTTACCCTAGAATCTTCCCAAATCAATTCCTTAGTCACATGAACAACGTTATACAATTTTTCTAAATCAATTGTCACATAAATTCGAGTTTTTACTCTAATTTAACTAATGAAAATGGACTATTAGGGTTAATAGGTTGGTTTTTAAAATTCCATACAATATCAAATTTGATGCCTCTACTTCATTAATTAGTAAATTTTATTAACACTTCCATGCAACAATGTTCATATTTTTTCAATGAATAGGTTGTTCACTTTACACTATTTACATGGTTTCAACACCATAAATATATCCTTCCTTATATATGGTAATATCGTTATGTGGATAAAACCATTGTTCATATACATTGGGAGCATCAGTATTTTGAGAAACCTATTAATCCTTAGGATTGGTAGCATCAAAATATATAGAAACAATTATCTATAAAATTGTTTAAATATTTAATTTAGAAAACTTGAATGTAGTAGTGAAAGAATAGTACTATGAGGTTACATAATGTGTTTAAAAAATATATACCCTTATTATTAAAATCACTTTTTTATTTAATGGCTTTTAGGATTTAACCTCTCTATAGAGTATATAAATTATCTCATTATGGTTTCCTTTGATAAACAAAACCTTGCCTATATTGTGATCACTATGAGATGGTTGTGATATCCCAATGAAAGGGTCATCCTCAGTTGAATTGACATCTAAACCTACAATGTTCATGGTCGATAATATAATAATTGAACACATTTTGTTTTTGGATTGAGGGCACTAAATACTTGAATTGCATTTAAAACCACTATGAATAGTTTTTACTTGTACCCTTATTGAAATACACTTTCACAAAACCCAATTAATCAACTTCACTCATGTTTTATCCCCACTTTAATTGAAAAATTGGTACTTGGAATTTTGTAAATCCAACTCCTATATTTTTTCATGATTAAAAGGATTCACGTAATCATATAAATTGTCTTATTTTCCTTGGTACCATATACATGCATCGCTTCAGCTATAAGAGTAACTCCATAATTTTTCATGGTATGACATTAATTATATTCCTTTTTATATATTGGATAATGATTAATTAAATTTTCATTATAATATAATACTTGAACATTTTATCCTACGGATTGCTATCGTATTTATTCAAAAATCGAATTTGGATTTTTAGTTGATTATTTAAAATTATGGTCTAGAAACCGTACTATAAACTATCTATTATGTGTAATTGATATCTATTTTTTATCCCTTTATAGATTTAAACTCCTAATAATTAATTTTCTGGTTTCAAAATATCAATTTAAAAAAAACATTTTTGAATTACTATGACTTTTCACATACCCTTTCAGAATCATTATATATCCTTCAATGGGGTACAACCATCTATAATTTATAAGACCACATAACTAGATCTTGCAAACCAAGTGAACCATCAAGTAAAACATCATATAAAATAGTAATGTTGGGAAGAAAATATTTAATTCATATAATATAATATAAATTTTCTTTTCCATATTTGTAAATATATTTAGGGATATAACCTTACTACATATATCATTGAAAAGGAAAAAAAATTTGGTCAATGTATATACTATTTGTTTACAAAAAACTAAATGTAAACCTATAAGAATTATATCTTTAATCAAAACATGAAACTCTTGTGATTTCATACCCTTTAAATTTAGATTTTTCAATGAAATGATATTCTTTATATTTGATGAAAACCCCTTTAAAACAATAAAATAATTTAGGCATTTGAAAAACATATATCTCACTTTCATGGATATCGTTTAAGTTGCTAGAGGAAGAAAATTCCATCCTTTACCCTTAAATGGAGCCAACTCTCCATATATCACCATATCAATCATGTCCAATGTAGACTTAATGCAATCCTTTTTTAAGGTGAATTTCATAATTTTCCAATGACACTGTCACGTGAATTTTTTCCACATGTATAATATAAGGAAAATGTCTGACAAATAAACAATTATATTATAGTAATTATAAAAAAATAAATGATGTTTTTTTCAATCAGTTTTCATAAGGTTTTTTAAATATGTTTTACCAAATTTAGTGGCAATATCCTTTACATTATGAAACAGCACTTCCCTTATTAGTAGAGACAGTGTTATACCTTCTTTTATTCCCATAGAATGATGTTGTCCAAGATTGCTATTTATGACGTCGGGGGTAGAAATCAAGGATGTCCTAGAAAAACAATCTTTGAGGAATGATTTAACATAACTAGATATATAACTTGTTCACAAATGGGACACCCTTGAGTTCCTTTAATGATGTATCCTAGAAAATATTAAAAAGTAGGAAGACCATTTATCATCTTATAAAACATGGATGTCAACATGAAATATTCATTTCTATAGTCATTATATAGGATAACACTTTAGTTCCTCTCTTGCACACAAAGGCGACCCTCACCTCTCCCCTCCCCACTCATGCACTGCCGGTGATACTGCCTCCTCATTCCCAGCTAATGCAGAAACCCTGCCTCCCCCTTCCCCCTTGTATTGCACATAGATACCCCTTCCCTCCCCTTCCCTACTCACGTTTCACCCACCCGGTGAGCTGGTATACCCCTTCCCCATTCGCTCATCAGTGACCCCTTCCCCCCCCCCTTCACTAATATTGTACCACCCAAATACCCCCACCTCCCCTTCCCTACCCAGACAATGCCTAGCGACCCCGCATCCCCATTCCCAATTCATCCCCACAAAATCCCCTCCATGTTTCCAACCTCCCTGCCCAACAAATGTTATATAAATCCATACACACTTTTTATTTTTTATGAGTGAATTACCCATATCCATTTTCCATTTGGGACCAGTTGACATCACATGTATATATATATTATTCATATATTGTTTATATTTATAATTATAACATACATACAAATATATATATATATTAAGTAAATATGAATATAATAAAAAATATTATTAATAAATTTTATACTTATTATATAAAAATGTGTTATTATTAATATAATATATTGCAATATATATATAGTAAATAATAATAAATAAAAATATATTGTTGTACCCCCAAATATCTATTATATATTAATGTATATATATAAATCTTGTTAATAAAAATATATTATCAGTATATTAACAAAATATATTTATATATTTATACTATTTATATATTATAAACCTATTAAATTGATAATAGAAATATATTATTAATAATAAATTATATAAATAAATATCTATTTTTTCATATTTATAATAGGAAATTAATAAATAAATATATAGTTAATAATAGTAAATAAAAATATTTTAAAAAAATATTATAAACACATATTCTTTGGTGTGTGTATATATATATATATATTGTTAATATATTATAAAAACACACACATATTATTTTATATATTTCAAATAAAATTTAGTTATTATTAATATGTTATAAGAATATATATATTTATAAATATATTGTTAATAAAAATATATTATTACTATTTTATTGTATAAAAAATATATATTTGTGTTGGGTTGTATAAAAAAAATTCAAACATACATATATATATTTTTAATAATAAATAAAAATATTTTTCTAATATATTATAAACAAATATATTTTGGTATATATATATATATTTATAATATATTATAAGAACACACATTTAAATATGTAGTTAATAAAAATATATTATTATTAATATTTCATATAACATAAAATATATATTTATGTTATATATTACATAATAATATATATATATATATATATCTCTCTCTATGTGTGTGTGTGTGTACATATATTTATATTGTTAATAATAATAAATAAAGATATATTATTAATATGTTACAAATAAAATTGTATTTATGTATATATATTGTAAATAAAAAAATATTTTTATTAGTATATTATATTAAAAAATATATAATTTTTTTTATAGAAAAAAATATACTTCTATTTATATATTAATAAAAAATATTTAATACTAATAATGTTTCTCATGCTTTCGTCGGGGAGCGTGTTTCTGTTTGTGGAGGGTGCGCAGCTGTTGACCCACATTCCCGCATTCCAATGGGGAGCGATATCTGTTCCTGGTTCAAGGATGTTTTCTCCTTGATCAATATGGGATGATGGGATGTTGATTCCTCTTTCTGTGAATTGCTCCTCGGAACTCGTCACATGGTCCAGGTCTCCCTTATAGACTAAGATGTTATTCGTGAAACTCTTTCCAGTTCCATTTCTTCATGGACGCTGGTTAATTACAATGCTTCTGTCGGGACATTCTTAGGGGTTCGGTCAGGGTAGAAACCTTCGGTCGGGGGGGTAGTCACGTTGGGCATCACGAGCATGTCTGAATGCATGAACACTAGTGCATCTGGGTTAGTTACCATTATTATATGGCTTTATGAGGGTGAGGAAGGCCGAGGCATCCCACGTCAAATGCAAGGAATTATATTCCATAGGCTTGTATCTGAGATTTCCTCAGCTTCCCATGTTTAACACAGGGTATTCTATGTGTTTAACGTCTAGCAGAGACAGATCAGACTGATCGGAACACTAACTAGAGTGGATCAGATGGGTACAACCCCTGGATGGAACATTGATGTTTGGGATAATGCATGGTTAGCTACTCGATTTTTGTTGAAGGGAATGAGGAATGAGGTGGCATGATCCCACTGGGATGTGACAGCCTGGGTAAGAATCAAGATGGATATTGGATGGTTCAGTAAAGTGGATGGAGAATGAGATGAAGTCGACTCGATGATGATGGTGATGTTGGGATTGATCCTCGAAGAGACCTCCAACATATCCCTTCGGCATGGAATCATATTCCACATAGTTTGGTGGGACAATATGACACTTGAGGAGTTGAACCTTGAGAATGAATGCATGGATGTGATCTGGAGGAAATATGACATCTAGGTAGAGTCATGACCTTCCTGAAACACACGGGCACGAGGGAGAGATCAGGATGAGACATGAGTAGTGGGCTTGATCCTTGGGGTGGCTTCCAACATATCCATGTGATAGGGAATCAAATTCCTCATAGTTTGGTGGGATGATGGGATACCTGAGGAGGTGACCCGTGAGAATGGATGCATGGATGGTATCTAGAGGAAATAGAACCTTCAGGTTGAGGAATAATCTTATCGAAACACAAAGGATTGAGGGATAGGCCATGATGGGACATGAGTGATGGGATTGATCCTTGGAGAGGCTTCCTACGTATCCCCATGGAAGGGAATAAAACTCCACATAGTTCATCTGAAGACGAATTACGGTTGATTGGGGACTTCAACGGCTTACCACCGAATGGGGCTGACAATGTCTTACCGTTGAATTGGGGTCGCAAAGGCTTACCGTTGGATGAGGGTCACAACCTTTTACCACTATATGGGGGTCGCAACGGCTTACCGCTTGATGAGGATTTCAACACCTTAACGATGGATGAGGGTCGCAATAGCTTTCTGCTAAATGGGGGTGGCAATATCTTACCACTGGATGGGGGTCAAAATGACTTACCGCTATATGCGGTTGAACCATAGGGCGGAAACCTATGTACCTTTTCCCGAGTACAAGGATCAAATCCCATATAGTTCAAACATGTTTTTTGTGAACTGATGTGAAGGGGGTCGGAACCGGTGGATGGTGGACATGATCCTCACGAAGTCTTCCTACGTACCTGGCCTTGGGAAGGATCAAATACCACATTGTTCAGGTTGATTTGGAACCGACGTGAAGGGGGGTCGGAATGAATGGAAGGTGGGATTGAACCTCTGGGAGGCTTTCTACATACCTGGCCTTGGCAAGGACTAAAGACCATGTTGTTCAGGTAGAGTGGGAACTGATGTGAATGGGGGTCAGGACCAATGGATGGTTGTCTTGAACCTCAGAAAGACATCATATGTACCTGGCCTTGGAAAGGATTAAAGACCACATAGTTCAGGTAGAGTGGTAACGGATGTGAAGGGGGGTTAGAACCAATGGATAGTGGGATTTTACCACAGGGAGGCTTCCTATGTACCTTGTCTTGGAAAGTATCAAAGACCACGTAGTTAAAGTATAGCAGGAATTGATTTGAAGAGGGTTTGGAACCAATGGATGGTGGGATTGAACCCCAGTGAGGCTTACTACGTACCTTGCATTGTCGATGATCAAAGTCCCCATAGTTCAGGATGGTGGGAACCGACGTGAAGATGGTCGGAACAAATGGTTATTGGGCTTGAACCTCAGGGAGGCTTCCTAAATACCTTACCGGGTCAAGGATCAAAGATCTCATAGTTCGAGAGTGGTGTGGGGCCCACACTCTAGGCTACCCAGACAGGATGTCATAGACAATGCTTACTCTAAGCCCATGTGATTCATGCTTGGTGTGAGAAACAAGAGGTGGAAAAGGCATGATGATCATGTCACAAAAGGTGTGTCCATGGGGATTGGAATGGGGGCTTACACATGTTTAATAGCCCAAAGAGGAAACAGGGGCTTATGCATGGCCTGCAACCTAAAGAGGAAGTAGGGGCTTTCGCATGGTTATCAACTCTGGGTGATGGAGATTGGGACTTACTCCAGGATGGAGGCCCGGGTGGTGACAAATCCCAATGGGATTTGTCACCATGGAAGAGAGGAGGAGTAGTTATTCTACCTCCCACAAAGAAAGATAGGGGCTTAAACCAAGGTGGATGCCATTTCTCCGAGGACAGACGTTGCTCCGATAAAGAGGATCTCATTCCATGTGAGGAATGGTCTCACTTTCATGGATACCATTGGGCGTAGATATTTTCTGTGATGGAGCACACTGCGTGTAATGCACCGTGAAAGGCCACAGTTTAACGTCATGTGCTGAGGATGATGGTGCTACAGCTCGGACAGGGTGGGTTTCTCCACACCCCTACGGCTTACATAAAATATATATCCCACCCCTTCAGGAAGGGAAGGCATCGGAAATGTTGTGGCAAGGGGGTGTTATGGAGTGACCCATTGAGGGGTCCACACTCACGTGGCTATGCATATAATCAATTGTTGTTAGCGTGCCTGTACGATGAAGAATGATGTAAAGAAATGCAATATGAGGAAACACCCAAGGGACTTTGAAATTACTTCATGAAAACCTAGAAGATCACACGGGAAAAGGAGTTGCTGATTAAAGGAGTTCATTGGTAGAATCCTCAGGATGATCTGGTGCTCCATTTAGTGGAGGGGTTTTTTGAAGTGTTATTCTTGGCAAAGTTACATGGCCTAGCCTAGGCATAAGGAAATAGTGTACATGGAAGTTACTTTTCAATTTGGGAAGGCACTCATGGAGCAGTGCTTCACGAAGAAGGGGTTCCTCTTGATGCCTAGTATTGTGAAGCAATGTGCTTTGTGAAGCACAATGACCTGCCTTAGCATGTGGGTCATGTGTTCATGGAGGGTGCTTTGTGAAGCATAATTTCTTCACGAAGACCCTAGTTCCCTTGGGGATCCCCTTCCTTAATGAAGGCCCATGGTATCCGTGAAGGGAGTCCCTCCTTGAAGAGTGGACAAATTCATGCAAAGGGGGAGGTACATCACAATGTGAATGTACCTTGTGGAGCTCATGGTTCATAGAGCAGAGATTTCATCACAATTTGAGTGCTAAATAGGATAATTTTAGGATGATCAATCCATTGGGCTCAAGGGGATCCTGGTATTTATAGGCAAGAGGTGTTGTGATGCATATCTCTGTCAGTGTGATGCCAATGCTCTCTCCACGGAGGGTTCACAAAAGTCAAGGGGGTTCACGGAGCATCCCGCCTCCTTGCTCTGTGGAATCTTTGCAAAGGGGGTGATTTGTACTAGAGTGGGACCCTTGAGGGATTTAGGAGATGGATTTGCAAGGCACCACCTAATGCTTCCAGTTTGTTCTTGTTCGTCACAAATTTTGGCGTCAACAAATGCCTCCCCCCCCCCCTCAGACATAGAGCAGAGGAGAAATTCAGGGTCAATGTCTGAGGGTCAGTCGCCAAAATCCCTCGTCCAATCTCGATGCTGACTCACAATGGAGGCTCTCAAAGAGGATAGGTGATAGGTAGGCTGAGCCTGCCGCGATGCTCACTGAAAATAGATGTGCCCTGGAGCACCAAGGGTCCTCGCCTATAAATAGAGGAGCTGACATCTATTTTGTTTTTTACCTTCACCATGTTTTTTGAAATTTAGTGCTCTCGATTCGCAATGCCCCGCATACTCTGCAATTTCTCTCCGCGAATCAGGCCTTCTGCTTCGCGGCGCATGGAGAGTATTTGACTCCACGATGGATCGCTCTGTGGCTTGCATCTGAAGGTCGGTGAAAGGCTTTGTGATTCTGTTGCTAGGGTTGAGCTCTGCAAACTGTCTTAGTGAACAAGATCTGCGAAAGGGCATTGCGAACCAGAACGTAAATCTTTCCAGATCATAAAATGGAATGGATCACCAAGAGGATACCATGGGGTCCTTTCGGACGCTACCCAAAGGGAGTATATTGTGAATAGCTTGGGTCTAGGGGAGTTGGTACAGATCCACTCTGACCATGATTCTTTGGTGAAGCTATAGTCAGAAATCCATAGGAATTATCTGCCGTGTAAGAGGCTGCCTCTATATGGATTTGCGCTGAGGGATGATATATTCATCCCTAAAAAAGTAGGGACAAGCCAGCATACTAATTTAGGATCACGTCGTGCCAACGCCAATGGTTCAAGGCTACTGACGGTCATTCCTAGGAGGACATCACACCTGTTAATGCTGACTGCCTATACAATCTACTAAACAAAATTGATGGGAAAGAGTAGAAGCCTAAGACATCCCCCCCTATGTACCACACTATATTGTAGGTAGCTTTGAGGAACCAGGGAATGTGGTGGTCCAATGAGTGGAATTTGCACCAGGGTGGAAACGTCACATACGACTAGGTCGGGTCCTATTGGGTAGGTGCCTCGTGTGAAATCTTTTAGGAAGAGATGAGGCAAGTGGGCCTGTATGAGGTGTCTTGGGACCAACAATTCCATATTGGTCATCCAAAGCATCTGATGTGTGAGTTGTTGAGAAGGTGTTCATCAAGAACCAATACCTTCCACATACACCATGTGGAGGTTGGAATCAGTTTATGGGATGTGCATTAGATCTTGGGGGTCTTGATACTAGGGGTGATGTATGTTGAATTCCTCCTCGTTATGGGTATGTGGGATGATTCGAAGCAAAAGCTTCAACTGTAGATGGTGTTGATGGAGCTGGTTCCAAGAGAGTATAGGGAAGCAGTGAGGATGTCCATTTCAGGAGACGGTTCAAGCAGTTCCTGAACTTCTTGAAAAATAAACAGCTTCTAGTGAGGTCTCGAACATTCTCAAAGGGGGCTCAACGAGACAAGGAGAAATCATACTGGCGGCTCTTGGAATATAGCCAGTGGAAGATGTGGGGATTTAGAATCAATACTGACTAGCAACTGGTAGTTAGGTTGGCCGCATTGATTTCATCTATCATCTGCGGTTGGATATTACAGGTGAGTGATATGAACATGGGCATGTGACCAAGAACATTTTTCATGGTGTCCATGTTGGAGAAAGGAAGGCGGGTCAACCTCAGGATCCCCAAGATTGCCAAGCTGTACAAGATGTTGTGGTATGTCAGCGAGGGGAAGATGCCACAGAGGATATGTGGGCCATTACACCTCCTCTATGGGTGGTTAAAGGCACACTTTAGTGGGGTATATGAATATCTATACCCGATCTCCCCTCCAGAATAAAACTTCTACCCATCCATCTTGAACGCCGCAAGGAGCTTTCCATTCAAGATGACCATGCAGTTAGTACCGATTAGGGCCTGGAAGGTGGAGTAGTTCAACATTCATCTGTTCTCGTTTCCAACAGGGAAATTCACCGATGATGGTCGGGGAAGGTAATAGCATATGTCCCACTTCCTATCCTTTTGAGGTGGAGACATAGTGGCAAGAGTGGATCATGAGCCCCTCTGTGAGTCATACACCACACACCAATTCGCTAGGGAATTTCGGTGCATGTAGTGACTGACCCTGTGTGTGTATTTGGGTGTGAGCCACAAGGAACATCCATGTGTGATGAGTCAGATATGGCTCATGCTCACACGGGATGATGGGAAGATGTGGAATAAGATGCTTGCACCCACTACCGTCCTCGGTTTGGTGAAGGAGTATGCAAAATGATGGGAGGTAGCCTACTTGGGGGAGATGTTCTAGTAGCCAACAGTTCTGGTCGGTGATGTTGTGCCTCCCCAATCTTGAGGCTGGGACCAAAAGGCAGGAAGGGCATCCCACTATGGCGGGGATTCCATGGAAGAGATTCTCGTAATGGTTGAGGTAGAAGCAGGGGCAGCAGATCGAGAAACGGCGGCAGACCCAATGGTCCCAGAAGAACAGAGTTATCTAGAGGGGAGGCCACCAAGAGGATTCCGTAGAATATCCACTCAGGCTTCGGGGAAGCAGATGCGCCACATAGACATGCTGGAGAATGTTGTCTTCCTAGAGGCCTATGACATCTGAGAAGTCAATATGAAATTCATCGGCTTGTATAAGATGTGACATCACTTGAACTATCTCGGGAAGGATTATCCCAGGATATTCCATATCAGGGATGGATTTTCAGTGTCCCATGCGGAGGAGGAACAATACATGGCCGAGTTAGAGGAATTTGTGCACTCCCAGGGTGTTCTATATCCAATGACAGATCGGGGGAAGGTATTGTTGGATTGAACGGCTCCCTCACAGTTTTCGGCTGCTGATTTGAGGGAATAGTTCCCTCTACCGTAAGAATCAGACGAATCCTCCTGGGGGGAGGAGGTCTGTAGAGGGAGCCCTCTGGAAGAGGGATAAGTTGGTGTTCAAGGCTTAGATTTTGAAGAATTATCAGAGGCCCTTGTGGTAAAATCCTGAGCCCCTTCATTGAGATTTTCTTCTAGGATACTCTGGACCCATCACCAATGTCTAAAATATATAGGAGAACTTCATTCACATAACCTGTTCTCATCCCTCAGTGGATGTAGATGCGGGGCCTTCGGGATCCACGCCTGTGGCTATAGTGATTACTGCATCTAGTGGGGCTAGGACACCTGAGGTGGCTCCTCCGAAGTTTTTAGACCTTCCGACTATATACAGTGGTCGATGCCTCGGGGTCCCCACAACAATAACCCATTAATGAGATTTATAATTCAATATCTTTATGTATACATTACAAAACTCATGACTTCTACCCATTGACCAGGCTAACTGATATATGTGTGCTTCTATGCATAGTTCTTCAAATGGAATGGGATTACCTGGAAATGAAGGTTTGTATTCCTGGTGGCGCTTTTCCCTAGGGGATGCCAGTGGTCGTGGAGGCAGATATCTAGCCTGACCAAGCAACGGTATTCTAGATCACTGGTAGGGGTGTTAGTAGGGCTGGACCTGAAATTATTGATGTTGGATTCAACAACAAAGACTGATCAGACAGCATGGGTCCCACCATACTAGATAAGACACATGATGTGGACCCTGCATACGAGTTCTTGAGGGCATTACCTGCGTACGAGCCTACCAACCCCACAGACTTGGACGAAACATCCTCCGATGAAGTGGATAATAAGATACTCTATATCCAATCATGGAAGTTGTTTAGGTGCCTCATCAATGACAATGCTCAAGCACAATGGATATACCGGATAGAGAGGCACCGTTCACAATGGTGCGAACTTTGCACTGGGAGAGTAGATTCCTAGCATCCTCACGTGCTCATCTGAGATCTCATAGTAAATAAGATTCGGGTGTATGACCGTGGCCTTGGTGTGGGTTGGCAGTATAGAAAATAGGTGAACATCAAGAGGTTCCAAGAAGCTGAAAATGAGATTCAAAGGCTATAGGTCTTGGTAGATGAACACTCTTTTATCCTCAATGTGCAGTCAGAGATTATATTGGGGCTGAAGGCCTAGTTTGAAGAGGTCGAAGAGCAGATAATACAAGCCTCTGTGGAGATGGATATTGTCTGGAGTGATAAGGATTGAGCCTGGGTTTCGGCTGATGAACTACGCCCCATTGTTTCCAAGGAGGAGAAGGAACTGAATAGGCAACAACAGATCCTGTATTCCACAAGCCTGAGGGTGGCGGAGATGCAACGTTCTTTTTACGGGGTCAACCCATCCATGGGAGGGGTCAATCGTTGGGTACTATGGTGCATGAAACTTTCGAAATCAATTTCATGCATTGACTATTTATGTCATATGCATGCATGATTTATGTTATTTGTTTGGTTTATTGTACTTTCGTTATATTCATGGAACATATAGTGATCAGTCCCTAAGCTCATGTGGGTCGGACCTGATGCGAGAAACAAGGGATGGCCACCATATCATTCCACCCAAATAGAAGAGTGCAAAAAAAACTCCAGGAATCTGGGGTTTGAACAACAAACCATATTTTCGAGAATAAAGGGAGAGGCCCGACTAGAGGATAAAGCTCTCAAAAAAGTTTAATCATTGCTTTCCTAGTGTGAGCTAGTGAATAAGTGGGGTAACGCCAGGGGAATTACAATTAATCTGAACATAGGGGAGAAGAAGGTGTGAATCACGATACCCAAAATTTGGAACATTATAGGGATGGTGTGATAATGAAGAATAACTTTTGACCATGTTTGAAACACTTTATATTTATTATGTTAGTCTGAAATGGGGATTACAAATGAGGGCTGACCGCTGAACATGTTTGAAATAAGTGTATTGACATGAAATTCCATCCACTAGTCTTCCAGAACATTATCCCAAGATAGTAGCGATCCATATGCTGAGCATCCGTTCTATTAGGGGGTTCCTATAGATGTGAAAGAGGACAATGGTCCAAATAAAGGGCACACAAAGTGTGGAGTGTGGCGTGATGGGTTGTTTGAATGAATTTCAACACACTTGAAATTACGACACCATAGTGAAGGCACATTTGGTGGGCGCATCGGTTTGATCAGGGATCATACCTACATCCGAATAGAACCTCCCTAGTAAGGTCCTAAAATGACACATAGGTTTACGTCAAACAATGAAGACGGTGAACATAGTTAAAATTTCATACTTCCGGGACCAAGGATAATAGTTTAATGTCATGGTACATGGATTGTAGGCCACTAGTTTAAGGTCATAGATACTGGACTGTGATCGGGACCAAGGGGCCAAGAGGGTTAATGACCTAGGGCTGGGCCCAAGGCAGAATTCCTGGGTAGTGCTACATATCCCATACGGATGAGAATCAAGAAAAACATAGTTCATAAGAACAGTGTGGCCAAAGGCCAACACAGATAGGGGAAATCCTCTATGAAAATGGATCTGGTGCATCCCATGACTAACATGGGGCATCCTAAACATGTTCAAGGTAGAACTGCAGTTTAGTGTCATACTTCTAGGACATGTGGGCTCGTGCAGTTTAACATCATATGATAGGATGAAGGGTGAAAGGGGAGATCCTAGGATGGGAGTATGTGGTGTGGTAGCTATAAACCCGATGTGAATTCAGACATAAAGAGTCTGCACCACATCACGTATCCTCAAAGGAAGTTCATTAGGTCAAAGGACTAAAGGTGAATGTTAGGCTTGGCCTGAGGCAACATTCCAAGGTGTTCCTATGTACAACATGGGGATTGGAACCAAGCCATATGTTGTTCTAAGATGGTAGTTTAATGTCATGTGGGATGATGAAAGGCATGTGTGGCATTGATGCGCCAGTACACCTCCAACCCAAGCAACTAAGCCCACGTGAGTCTTTCTCGATGTGGTAAACACCGAGTAGTGATGGGACTTTCCTAGCATAAAAAGGCACATGTTAGGGCCGATGGCACGCTAGGTGTATGGCGTACCTAGGATGATGATCCGCCTATATAATGCACCTAGATGCGCGGAGGAGTAATGTTGATTATGTTGGATTTCCACTAGAACATAAGGAAGTGGAAATTTGTGAATCATGATGCTCTAGATCTGGACCAAAATGAAGGTGGAGTGAATATAGGGGATAACTGTTGGCCATGTTCAATACATAGTATCTGTTTCATGTTATCCTAGAATGGGGACAGACAAATGGGGGTCCGCCACTGACCATGTTCGAAAGACAGGACCTGTCACAAATTTCATCCGAGGTCCATAGGAATGTTGCCCCGTGTTGTTAGGTAAGCCAATGTGGCTTGAGACCAGGCCATAAATGCGGTACCTTTATAGGTGGAAGAGGTTGAATATCCCAATAATGGGCTCACCAAGCTTGGATATGGATGGAGGGAATGTCCCTGTGAAAATTCCACACTTCGTGCACTATTATAACGCATCTGAGTACGACGACAAGACATATCAAATAGAGGGAGTCGAGTCCCCCTTCAAGGACAATGGTCTTGAGGTGGTATGCTCCAAAAATAATGGTCATTGGATGGGCCATTAAGTGGGGCTTGATTTATTTTACTGTGTGCAGGGTGATGAAGTGTCCAAATATGACTCGCAGTTCCAAGATGGAGATCATAGTTTAGGGTCATAAAACATGGACCAGGTTGGGAGAAGACATTGGGGGCATATGGTATGGCTATTGAAAAACCTGTCATGAATGAGAACCCATGAGGTACTTGCCACACCACATATTCCCAAAAATAAGACATGCCTAGGTGCCGAAAGAGAGAGGATATGATTTTGGATTCTTGGGGCTAGACCCGAGGGCAATATGTCTGAGCGTTCCTACGAATCCCTTGAGGATGGGAACCAAGCCATATGTAGTTATGGAAGATTTAGTCCAGTTTAACATCTTGTGGCAAGGACATTGAGTGATTTTATATTATGGTCATAGAACATAGACCAGAGATGGTTGGGAATGAAGAAGATATGTTGTGAGGCAATTATGAACCCTGTTGTGAATGAGGACATGGATTCCAGATCACCATGTGTTCCTTGGGGAAGTTTTAGGTCAAGGGACAGAAATTGAATGTTAGGCTACGCCCGAGGGAAAGTGCATGGGCATTCTTATGTATTCTGTGAGAATGAGAATCAAGCCAGACATAGTACTAGGGATGGCACAGTAAGATACTAGTGCCAGAGAGAATAAGGTTGTGTGGGTCTGACCATTGCATGAAAATAATCAGCATTTGATAGATTTTGTCTATCCTTTAGGATGAATGTATGTGTTTTTTTAAGAGACAGACCTTGGATAGAAGGTCTAGGTGTCACCAAAAGAATCAATCCATGTGCATGCGTTTACAATTGGTATGGTGTGTGACCAATACCAAACATGATGTCCCCTAGAATGAAGACACCATGATGCAGTGCTATTTTTTCTTCGTGCATCCAGGGTGATAATGTCATAGTTTAGGGTCATGTGATGGGACCAACCATGCATTTTAACGTTGTTTAGAATAGAAACAATCGTTTAAAGTCAAGTAGGACTATGCAACATAGTTTATAGTCATATGGATAATACATATACATGAATGATGAGGTTCAAAAGGCAATGTGCATGGTGTGATAAAGCATACCAAACCTAAATGAGGATAAGGTCTACATCCCTCCATCTATGATTCCAAGAATGGAACCTCAGGCCGAGGGAACAGATAATGTTAAAGAATATGGCACAGGAGATAGGAGGGATTAGCTCTACGAAGGGGGAGTATGTGATGCAGAAATTGTAAACGAGATGTTAATGAAGGCATAAGACAAAACACGCCACATCACATGGTCCTATATGATTTGGGTCATAGAAGGCAGAACAGAAGTGGTAAATTAGTGAAACTTGATCTGGACCCAAAGACGAGATGTCTGTGAATTCCTACGAATCCCATTGGAAAGGGAATCAAGTCGTATGTAGTTCTAAAAGAGATCATATTTTAAGTTCATAGAGCCAAGACAATAGAGAAGTTGAAGTCTTCCATGTAGTCACAGACCTCAATCCAATTCATATTCCCATGTGAGTCAGACTCGGTGTGGGAAATAAGGGTAGAAGACGTTTTCGCAGTACCTAGAATGCACGCCAAAGGGAATTTGGTGGGGAGCATCGAATTATTCCTTACTACGGCTTTGTCCTCCTATCATGAAAATGCGCATTGAGGGATAGTGCCACGAGTGTCTAAATTCCACTTGAACTTTATGTGGTTTAAAATAATGTGAATTGTGTAACCAAAATTATAGGCATGAAGGTTTTGGCGTGACGATGGTAGATAACTATTAACCATCTTTGAAACATAGTATCTATATCGTGTGACCTGAAATGGGAATAAAAAATGAGCATCGACCACTGACCATATTCACAACTTGGGACGTGTATCGATTTGTTGTCTAAAACCCCTTGAGGAAATTGTCTTTTAATGGTAGAATATCCCTTAGGCTTTGCATCCATGCCATTTGGGGGTCCCTTCAGATGTGAAAGATAATGGAAGCCCAAATGAAGGGGAACACGAATCTTGAAAAATGGGTATAAGAATGTCCAGGCAGAAGCCGACACTGTAAGCTCTAAACTAGAGTACTCCTGGGAACATTGGTGAATCACCAAAGGGGGTCGAGGGACCAAACTTAAGGGTGTCTGACTCAAAGAGATGAGTGATGTCCATGTTAGAGTTACTGGCCTAGAACCAACTACTTTTCACTTTATTCATTAATAAAAGCCTTATCACATCATGATTTTTCTTCTGTGTGAAAATTCATGTGATAATGTCCTAAGGATAGCTGTTGAAATAAAGGTTCATAGCAGATCCCTACTATGATGGGAACCCGGATGTGCCATAACACTATTCTTGAATATATGTTCTATGGCTGGGTGATATTATTTAAGAGTAAAAAATAATACAGGTCATTAGGGGTGAGGACTCATAAAACATTGAGGCACCTTCTCATGGTGTGCGCCCTTGGTAATATCCAAGAGGATGTTATATGAACGAGACACGCCAGTAGGAAATCTACATTTCATAGTGTCATTGGATGTTCCTATCTGTAGACGTGTGTATTGGTCCTTAGACTTTAAGAGTATTATTAATGGGTATTACAACTTGCACACATAGATGTATTGACGAGAAATACTGTATTAATAGATAATGCGAGAGAGGATTTGTCCCTTCTGATCCATAACGGAAGTAGATATCTCAGGCCCTTTGATGGAATTGATATAGCCTAAATAAATCCATGGCCATGGTAAAGTATGGGCGATTTCAAATTCCAGAAAGTCAAAGAAATAATAATCGATCACAAGGGTTGATGGAACTAGCATGAAACCTGCTTGATTAGAGATATCGAGGCAAAGGGATTATATGACACGGTAAGCGTTCATATGAGGTGACACGTCAATGCAGTGTCAACTTCTTTTTCTTTGGTGCCTTGACTCGTTGCTAGACAGTAATCTTGGACTTTAGGCAAGCCCACCTAATGCCAACAATAAAGAGGCCTAGAGGGTCACAAACTATGTGTGTCCATGTATCTCAGTTAACTATTAATTTAACAAGATAAATAATGATTATTACCGAATTTTGTTTAATAATTATTTAAGGATGTCTGATCGCATTTATTTCGACACTAGTTATTCGAGAGAATATATTGTGGGTGAAATAATATATTTATTAGCGAGTAATGCATTTACATTTATTGAATAAATAAATAGCCATTACTCAGGGTCTAATAAATTTGGAGGAGGAGATAAAGAAAAGTGGAAAATAAAAGTACACACCGTGTATATTTAATAAACATGCCATGTAGTTTTATGGAAAACAATTACACGTCGTGTGTTAATGATTACACGACGTGTAGTTTTTCTTGTCGGGATTTTGAGGAAATAATATCATTGTTGTGATATTAATTAAAATCAGTGTGGGTGCATGTCAAGGAATTAATAATTCTACATGGTGGTTTTCAATAAGATTTAATGAAATAAATGAAACATGTAACACGTTTTTTTATTGTCATAACACTATAACCTCAATCACGATTATAAATATCCACACAACCCCAACAGTTTTCAAGGAATCGTTGTGCACGGTAATTTTGGAGAATTCTTTCAAGCCGAAATTACTCCTTACTCCAAGAACACTTTCAAGACAGAAAGACCAAGGCGATTTAAGGCGAACATCGCAAGCGAAGGTTCTTCCACGCTAGAACCTGGAGATCCCTTCGGCGACGTCTGGAGATACATGGAACATGTGTGGATCACCGCTAGAGAATCCTACACTTGGATTCTACGACCCAACGATGGATCACAAGATCGTGACCGGATATATCAATGAAGAAAGAATTCCACCAAGGTAATTATTTTGAATTAATTAAATTAATTATAACCAACATATGATGATCCTATCTCTATGTTTCTGGGATTCCCTATTAAGTTTTTCGTTCTTCGTTCTATTCCTAAGATTCGGCGTTTTAAATCGTGACGGATCTCAGATTGAACGTTGCTTAACGTTAAAATTAAAGTTCGGAAAACTCCCACCAACGTGCTTCCGCTGCACCCGGAACCTAAAAGTGGTATCAGATCGGTCATATTGTTGATTATAATTATTTAGTTTTTCATTGATGTTTTATGAATTTAATAATATAGTTGTTTCAATTCAAGTTTAATCATTCTGGAAATATGAATCTCGAGATCTGTTCATGCTCCCTCGTTTCTCATTCACCTCATAGAAATGAATTTTTCTTTTAATTTTGATTAAAATGAAATAGATGAACTCATTTGAAGGAGCCAAAGGTTTCTACCCGTACAACACCATAATACATGGCGTGTATTCGGAAGTACAGTCTGTGTAGTCTAGGTTCATGCATTGGACTGGTCTGCCAAATCAGACCATTTATTGATCAAATCTAAGTCATTTATGACACCGTGTGTTGACCATGAATAGGTGGCATGCAGTTTCCGGATTACACGCCATGTGGTCCAACAGAACACGGTGTGTAGTCCCTTCGGGTTAGGGCTGGACCGTATACCCCGTACATGGCCTGCCCAGCTGGAATCCATGTAACGCGGAAACTACATAGCATGTGTTCCACTGGACACACCGTGTACTCCAAAAATTTCCGAACTAAATTAACACACCATGTCCCCGGGCGTGTACTTCGGATGGACGGTGAAGAAAATTACACGCCGTGTAGTCAGAACAACCCGTTGTGTACTCGCCCAAATTACGTAGATTTATTAAAATTTATTATTATATTATATAAACCCTTGAGAAATGTACCATAGTGTAGGCGTAAAGCCTAGGCACAACTCGTGATAGGTGTTTTATATATATGTGTTTAATTTAATATCTGTGTAATATATTGGAATTCACTGGGTTGCATCCAAGGTTAAAGTTATGTAAATGGATAATTTTAAATGAATTTATTTGTTTAAAATTATGATGGATGAGAATCTCAAGGATGTTCAGAAAAGGGTTTAATATAAAAGGATTGATTAACTAAAGATAATTAATGGATTCGAGTGTGATTTATCTTAAACAAGAACGATTAAAGAATTGAATGCTAGTTTTATTTAGGCGTAAATATCGTTGCATGTATGGATGATCATGAGATAGACCGAGAACATTGTATGTTAATGGTTTCTTTTAATTTATTTATTTTTGTTGGCCTGCGAGCCATCTCCTCATTAATATGTAGGGCCTACGTGCCCAAAAAATATTTTATGTAAAAACACCTTTTTACACCTCACCTACGTGTGAGATAAATACATATGTAATGGATGGAGCTCCAAAGCTAGTGGAGGACGCTCAAGTCAGGAGCCAAGGTAAAACCAATCAAAGGAGATACAAAGGTGTATAGGTGGAAAGATGTAAACACAAACATGAAAGGTTCAAGGTGTTTCTCCCCTAGGTCATGGGTCATTTTATCAACCGCTAGATAAACTAACCAATAGAAAAATCTAATGATCATACCATTTATTTTATTTCTATCAGTTGCATGTTTTATTTATTTTGTGTGTGTTGTCACGATCACACAATTAATGAATTAAACGAGCATGCAAGATGGAACTAAAATAAAAACAGACTGTACATGAATATTATCTTTGACATGGTTAATCACTTAAGTAAATACAAATTAATATTGAAAATCATGTAATAAAAGATAATAAATTGGAAATTTACATATAAGGATAAAATCCCTCAAAGAAATATTATGTCGGTATAGCCTTCCATAATCTTGGTTAGAATCTAACCATAGTTCAAAGTGCTTTACCAACCCTGGTTGGGGTGCTTTCAATTATTGGGGAATTCTAATTCAAGGTTTTGGGTTGACTTGACTTGGTTCGCATCAAGTTTTGACTGCCAAAACAGGACATGGTGTGACCAAGAGGCAAAGGTTGAGGAAATCCAAAATAAAAGGTTTGCAAGATTGGGGAGTCCACCTAGTGGATCAAGGAGCTGCAAGTTAATGCAGTTGGCATTTGGAATGCCTGCCTAAAACCCTTCAAGTTTCATGACCACCCCTAGTTGGGGTAATTCAAAGGGAAATATGGATCCTTGGCACTAGAATATTCAGGCAACAGAATATTCTGATGTCAATAGTGAGGGCTATTGGATTTCGATAAAATAGTGGGAGACTAATAAGTATTAATTTTTCTCAGTTTTTGTAACAAAGTACTAAAACTTTGATCATCTTAATTTTTAGAAACGGAAAGAAAATGACTTCAAACATATCATTTTGCACCATACTCGAGAAGGAAAACCTTCTCACCGGTACCAATTTCCATGAGTGGTAGAGGCATTTATGCGTCATCCTTCGCCATGAAAGGAAATTGTATGTGCTGGAAGAGCCTATTCCAGTTGTGCCGGGGAAAGAGGCCAATGATGAGGGATTATATCTCTATATAAAAGACATGGATGATGCCACAGATGTCTAGTGTTTGATTCTATCGGCCATGTCTAATGAGCTCTTGAAGCAACATGAAATCGTGGACGCGTTTAGCATGATGTCTCACCTTAAGGATATCTACCAAGGGAAGGCGAGACAGGAGAGGTATGAGATCTCAAATTCTTTGTTTACAAATAATCATGGAGAGTTTGCGCCAGCTGGCCTTCATGTAGTCAAGCTTATTTGCTTCATTGAACGCCTGGACATCTTAGGGATTAAATTCCCAGATGTGTTGCGTACAGATCTCATCCTATCATCAACGGCCAAGACCTTTTCTAGCTTAATTGTCAATTATAACGTGAGCGGCAATGAGAATAGTCTATTGGAGCTTCTGACCTTGATTCGACAGGTATACAAGGATATGTGGCGTGACAAACCCGCAGTCCTTATGGTGAACAAGAAAAGGAAGGACATGGAAAAGGGGCCAATGATTTATAAGCGGTCTGAATCCCCCGAGCATCGTCCCTCCAAAAAGGGGAAGATCCAGAGGTAGGGAAAGGAATAGCAGGCGGTGTTTTTTTCATGTGGCAAGCAAGGCAACTGGAAGAGGAACTACACCCATAATCATAGGGATAGTAAAGGTGCATTCATTATCGAGTGTAATATTTCTATTTCTACACATTGGGTATTAGATATAGCTTGGGGGGAACACATCTGTATTCAAATTTAGGAACCAAGTATATTTAGAAATATTACCAGAGGAGAGGTGGATCTTCGAGCTGCCAATGACGCAAGGCTGGCTGCATTGGCTATTGGAAATTACCACCTCTCATTGCCGACTGGAATGATTTTGGTTTTACATAATTGTTATTATGTTCCTAGTGTTACCAAGAACATAATTTCTGTATCATGTTTGGATATGGATGGATTTATTTTCATGGATGGAAATAAGGGCTGTCTCTTTTATAAGAACAATGTATGTTATGGTATGGAACATTTAAATAATGGTTTGTATGTATTAAATTTCTAAAACCAAGTGTCGGAAATCGATAACAAAACAAACTCACATGACTCATATATCACCCAGTTGTGGAATCACCATCTCGGTCATGTGAATGAGAAGCGTTTGACAAAGCTCTTCCAAGATGGCTATTTAGACTCTACTGAGCTAAAACCAGTTAATAGATGTCACAATTTTTTACAAGGGAAAATGACCAATCTACCTTTTGGTGGACAGGGTGATAGGGCCACAGATTTTCTAGTATTGGTACACACGGATGTGTGGGACCATTGCCAGTAGAAGATAGAGGTGGATATTCTTACTTCGTTACTTTTACTGATGATTTGAGTAGATATGGTATGTCTACTTAATGAGGTATAAGTCAGAGGCCTTAGAGAAATTTAAGGAATTAAATAATGAAGTATAAAATCAGCTTGGTAAGAAGATAAAGAAACTTCAATCGAATCGAGGTGGAGAATATATGAACCAAGAGTTCATCGATCTTCTACGGGAGTCTGGGATTCTATCTTAGATCACTCCTCCTTATACACCACAGTGGAATAAATTTTGTGAAAGGAGGAACTACACCTTGTTGGACATGGTGTGGTCGATGATGAGTCATGCAGATCTTCCATTATCCTTTTGGGTATATGCATTACAAACTACAGCATACACATTAAACAGAGTACCAACTGAGGTGGAAAATAGAATTCCATCCGAGTTATGGAATGGAAGGAAACCCACTTTGTCACACACATGTGTATGGGGATGCGAGGCATTTGTTAAGTCCTTCTTAGGAAACAAACTAGCACCTTGAGGCACGAGGTGTATCTTTAAAGGATATCCCAAGGAGACGAAAGGATATTATCTATATAACCCCTCAGACAAGATAGTGACTATTGCCAGACAAGCAGATTATCTTGAGAGGGAGCACATCCTCAAGAAGGATAGTGGGAGCAAGATTGACTTCGATGAAGTTGATATTCAAGATACACAGGAGTTGGTATAGGAACAAGTTCCACAGGTCCCCGTGGAAGAGGTTCCAAAAACACAAATACTACGTAGGAGCTCAAGAGAGGTAAGGGAACCAGAGAGATTTGGTTTCCTAGTCACCGAGGATGATGAATCATTATTGTTGGACAATAATGAACCTATCTCCTACAACGAAGCAATAGAATGCTCAGAAACAACAAAATGGATAGAAGCTATGCATTTTGAGATGGATTCCATGTATCAGAACCAAGTCTGGGTTCTGGTTGATGAGCCAGTTGATGTAAAGCCTGTTGGATGCAAATGGGTATTCCAGAGAAAGTTGGACATGGAAGGTCGAGTTAGCACCTATAAAGCAAGGCTAGTGGCTAAAGGATACAAACAGTATCAAGGAATTGACTATGACGAAACATTTTTCCTAGTTTCCAGGTTTAAATCCATATGAATCATACTTGCCATAGCAGCTTACCAGGAATACGTGATTTGGAAGATGGATGTCAAAACAACATTCCTTAATGGGGACCTTCAGGAAGATTTCTACATAACAAAACCTGAAGGTATTGTGACACCAAGTGAAGCCAAATGGGTTTTCAAGTTGCAGAAATCCATTTATGGATTAAATAAGGAATCCAGGTCATGGAACATTCGATTTGATGAAGCCATTAAGGAATTTGGGTTCATTAGGAATGAATGTGAGCCATGTGTTTATAAACAGTTTAATTGGAATGAGATCGTTATCCTAGTAGTATATGTTGATGACATATTGCTTATTGGAGACGATGTACCAGTCTTACAGTTAGTTAATGGATGGGTTGAACAAGTGTTTCTCCATGAAGTACTTGGGTGAAGCATCCTACATTCAAGGGATCAAGATCATTCGTGATAGATCCAAGAGGCTTCTTGGACTACGTCAGAGTACATACATTGACCAGATACAAAAGGGAGTTAGTATGGAACAATCCCAAAGGGGATTGGTTTCAGTGTCACATGGCCTACATCTTTCTAATAAAATGTTTCCTCAAACATAACAAGAGAATGATAGAATGGGTAAGATCCCATATGCTTCGGCTATAAGATCCATCATGTATACCATGTTATGTACGTGGTTTGATGTTGCCTTTGCACTGAGCATGGTATGCAGATATCAAGAAGATCCAAGAGAACAACATTGGACTACTGTTAAGACTATCCTTAAGTATCTAAGAAGAACTAAGGATATGTTCCTAGTGTTTGGAGGAGACGAGTAGCTTGTCATTAGAGGGTATGCTGATGCTAGTTTTCAGACAGATCAGAATGATCTGAAGTCACAATCTGGATATGTTTTCTGTCTCAATGGAGGAGCTATGAGCTGTAAGAGTTCAAAAAAGCTGGTTGTCGCCAATTCTACAGTGGAGTTTGAATATGTAGCAGCTTCTAATGAAACCAAGGAAGCCGTCTGGATTCGGAACTTTTTCCAAGAGCTTGATGTGGTGCCTAGCAGTAAAGATCCCATTACATTGTATTTTGATAATAATGCAGTGGTGGCTCTTGTAAAAGAACCAAGGTCACATCAACGGACAAAGAACATAGTCTAAAAGTATCACCTCTTGAGGGATTTATATCAAAGGGGTGAAGTTTCATTGAGAAGGGTGTCCACGGAAGAGAACGTGGTGGACCCCATGACTAAAGGCCTATCTTAGCAGAAGAATGAATATCATGTGAGAGATAGAGGGTTAAAGGTTGTTAGTAGTTGGCTCTAGTCCAATTGGGAGTCTCTCAGAGTTGGTGGCCTTAACACATATTGATTGTTCTTCTATGTGACATTTCATTTGATAATGTCATAAGGATAGCTATTGAATTAAAGGGTCATAGTGGATCCCTGCTATGATGAGAACCCGGTAGTGCCATAACACTATTCTTGAATATATGTTCTATGGCTGGATGATATTATTTCAGGGACACAAATAATACAGGTCATTTGGGGCAAAGACTCATAAAACATTGAGGCACTTTCTCATGGTGTGCGCCCTTGGTAATATCCAAGAGGATATTATGAGAACGGGACCCGCCAGTAGGAAATCCAGATTTCATAGTGTCATTAGATTTTCCTATCCGTGGATGTGTGTACTGGTCCTTAGAATTTAAGATTATTATTAATGGGTATTACAACTCGTGCACTTAGATGTATTGATGAAAACTTTGACAACACATTTTTCGCAGCGAGGTAGGATACATTGGGTGCATCACAAGTAATACTACATTAATAGATAATGTGAGAAAGGACTTTTTCCTTCTGTTACATAATGGAAGTAAATATCTCAGGCCCTTTGATGGAATTGATATAGCCTAAATAAATCCATGGCCATGGTAAAGTATGGGCGATTTCAAATACCATAAAGTCAACGAAAAATAATCGAACACATGGGTTGATGGAACTATAATGCAAACCGCTTTTTTAGAGATATCGAGGAAAAGGGATTATATTACATGGTAAGTGTTCATATGAGGTGACACGTCAATGAGGCATCAACTTCTTTCTCTTGGGTGACTTTACACGTTTCTAGACAGTAATCTTTAACTTTAGGCAAGCCCGCCTAATGCCAACGATAAAGATTCCTATAGGGTCACACACTAATTGTGTCCATGTATCTCAGTTAAATATTAATTTAACAAGTTAAATAAATATTATTCATGAATATGGTTTAATAATTATTTTTGGTTGCCTGATCGCATTTATTTCGACACTGGTTATTCGAGTGAATATATTGTGGGTTAAATAATATATTTATTAGCGAGTAATGCAGTTACATTTATTTATGAAATAAATATACATTAATCGAGGTCTAATAAATGTGGAGGAGGAGATAAAGAAGAGTGGAAAATAAAATTACATGTCGTGTTTATTTAATATACATGCCGTGTAGTTTTATGGAAAACAAGTACATGCCATGTATTAATGATTACACGGTGTGTAGTTTTTCTAGTCATGATTTTGTGGAAATAATATCATTATTGTGATATTAATTATAATCAGCGTGGGTGCATGTCAAAGAATTAATAATTCGACATGGGGGTTTTCAATAAGAGTTAATGAAATAAATAAAACACGTAATGCGGTTTTTTTATTTTCATAACTCTGTAACCTCAAACATGAATATAAATATCCTCACAACCCCAACACTTTTCAAGGAGTCATTGTGCACAATAATTTTGGAGAATTCCTTCAAGGCCAAAAGAACTCCTTCCTCCAATAACACTCTCAAGACCGAGAGACCAAGGCGATCGAAGGTGGACATCGCAAGTGAAGGTTCTTCTGCGCTAGCACCCGGAGATCCCATCGGCGACTTCCTGAGATACGTGGCACATATGTGGATCACTACTAGAGGAATCCAACACTTGTATTCTATGATGCAACAACGAATCATAAGATCGTGACCAGATACATCAACAATGAAATAATTCCACCAAGGTAATTCTTGTGAATTAATTAAATTAATTATATCCAACATATGATGATCCTATCTATATGGTTCCGGGATTCCCTCTTATGTTTTTCGTTCTTCGTTTTATTCCAAAGATTTGGTGTTTTAAATCGTGATGGATCTCGGATTGAACATTGCTTAACGTTAAAATTAATGTTGGGAAAACTACCACCAATGCGCTTACGCTGTGCCCGAAACCTACAGTCCATTCATGAGAGAGAGGAATGTGGTGTGGTTGTTATAAACCATGCATGAATGAGGACATAATCCCATACGACACCATATACCCCTCTCTTGGAAAAAATCTGGACAAGGGGCCAAGACAATAGGGAGGTTTCTAAGAGATGGGGCTAGACCTGAGGACTAGACATTCAGGCGGTCCGACATATCCCATGAGGATAGGAATGAAGGCACATGTAGTTCTAGAGACGAATGACACAAATAAGGGAAAGTTACCCCAATGAGGGACTTGTACGACATGGAGATTAACCTGAAGTGAATGAGGACATAATCCCACACAACACCGTACAATCCTAAATGAGGACTTGTGCTAGGGGACCTATGGCTGGGCTACCGACAGAATTTCATAGCCAGATTGATATTTAACGTCTTTCTGTAAGGAAGATGGTGATCTTAGTTTATGGTCATAGATCTCGAACCATAGATTCCTAGTTTAATGTTATATGCATGGGGAAGAGGGGGAGAATAATTTTTCCTATAGAGAACACCAAGTGACAACGATTATAGAGGAGAACTGTTGACCTGGTTCGCAACACAGTATCCACCATTGTGTGACTGGTGTTTGGGGAAAACAATTGTGAATTGACCATTGACCATATTCGAAACACGAGACTTATATCAATTTGATGCCCGCAATCCTCGAGGACGTTGGCCCGCAATGGTAGGATAGCCCTTGGGCCGATCATCCATGCCATCCGGGGGTCCTTTTGGATATAGGAACTGATGGAAACCCAAATTATGGGGCTCATGAACCATGGCATGGCATGCAATCACGAAAATGGTTATAAACAATGGGATGTATCAAGGGGATATGTGTCGCATGATTGAATAACATGATGTGAATGAGGACGTGAGACCATACCACAACACACAATCCTAAATGAGAACATGGAAAAAAGGGGCTGAAAAGGCCAAGGGACCTGAGGTTGGGCATCCCAGCCAGCTGTAGCCATATGACTAATCATGCGGGTATTACCTTATCATAGCTCTTAATCTTATAGGAGAAATGCTTAGTACGAGAAACAAGGAGTGTGATTAGGATCTCCCCATAACATAAGGGACCACTAGCTGGAATCACACTCCTTCCCGAGAAAGATTATGGTTTGGAGAGATGACAGAGAAGAATAAACCACTACACTCAATTTTTAGTACATATGGGGGTGGTGACAATGAAAAAGGACAACTTTTGACCATATTAGAGACACAAAATCCACATTGTGTATCCTGAAATGCAATCAAAAAATGAGTGTCGACCGCTGACCTTATTCGCAACGCGGGACTTATATCAATTTGTCGTTTGGAATCTTCAAGGGGGTTGGCTCGAATCGAAAGGATATTCCTTAGGCTAAGTATCTTTATTGTTCGAGGCCCTTTTTCATGTGAAAGATATTGGAAACCCAAAATTTCTGGGATGGATAGAGCATTAATATGCATGTGTGGGATGAGACTCAAGGGGAGATCACAGAGTTTGGGGGTGGGCCTATGGAAAAAATGTTCGGGCGGTCCTAGGTATCCCATGAGGATGGGAATCAAGCCATTAATAGTTATAAAAAGTCATTTTGTTTAACGTCATGCAGTAAGTATGTGGGAGGAGAGAATAACAAGGGAGGAAAAATGGTGTATTAATCATAACCCTAAAATGAGTGGGGCCAAAGAAGCCTATATGAAGCCACGTGGGATCCTCCAAAAGAACTATGCCGAGGAGGGGATAGTCAAAGAGAAAACTAGGACTGGACTTAAGACGAAGTGTGTAAGAATTCCTACATATCCCATGATTATGGGAATCAAGCCATGCATAGTAATTGAGATAAAGTTTAACTTTTTTCATGACAATGACGGTTTGAAGTCATGTAGGACTGGGTAGTTTATGGTCATGGAGGACCCTAATGCAATTTAGGGTTGTGTTAGACCAGACAGTTTAAGGTCAGGTATGACCATACAGTTTATGGTCATGTGGGACCACATAGTTTAAGGTCATGTAGGACCATACAGTTTAAGGTCATGTAGGACCAGACAGTTTGAGGTCATTTAGGACAAGACATTTTAAGGTCATGTAGGACCATACAGTTTATGTTCATGTGGGACTGTACAGTGTATGGTCATGTGGGACCAGACCATTTAAGGTCATGTAGTACAATACATTTTATTGTCATGTGGGACCGGATGACTCAAGAAAAGTATTCCTTGGAGAACGTGGCATTGGTGAGAGGCTTTATACACTCAAAATCCTTGGTTACTAGTGAGTATGTGACATTGGAGTAAACCTTGTGAATCATGTAAGGTTCTTCCCATTTTTGCTCCAACTTGGGTTGTTTCTTTACAGGTATCATTGGTGCCCTTAGGGCCAACAACAAGTCGCCTTGCAAGAGATAGTGGAGGAAAACATTCTTATTGGAATCTCTAGCTATCTTGTTCTGATGCCTTTCTAGATTGTGTGGGGCACGAACCTATTCTCGTTGAGTGCTTCCAACTCAGCTAGACGGATTTCAGCTAATTTATCTGGCACTTTCTAATCATAGATAGCTGTGCGAAATGAAGGGAATTGAATCTCGATGGGCAGGACATCCTCTATTCTGTACACTAAGAAATATGGGGTCACCTGGGTGGAGTTACGAGTCATCATATGATAGGCCTAGAGGGCATTGGGGATATTTTCTGGCCAACTCTTCTCATTTTGACCAACCATTTTTTGCAGAATGTTGGAGATGGTTTTTTTGAACACCTTGATCTTTCCATTTTCATGTGTATGATAGCCAGATGTATGGAGAGAATAGAATTTGTACTTAGTGTATAGTTTCTTCAGCTCAGATGCCCAGAAGTTTGTGCTATTATCGGTGATGATGGTGTGAGGGACTCCAAATCATTATACAATATTGGTTCTCACAAATTAAATGCCGGAATGTGCCTTGACCTCCTTGAGTAGAACTGCATCAACCCACATGGAGAAGAAATCAGTAGGAGTCAGGATGAATTTTCATTGACGAGCTGTCACCGGTTGATATGGTCCCATGACATCGAGTCCCCATACCTCTAATGGCCAAGAGTATTTGGTCGAGTGAAGAGGCTCTGGGGGTCGATGTATGAAGTTATCATGAATTTGGAACACATATCACCTCTTTGAGAACTCGATGCATTCATGGATCATATTGGGCCAAAAGTACCTCATTGTTTGGATCTGGTGAGATAGTTCTGACCCGGTCTGATGAGCCTCGAAGGAATTGGCATGAACCTCCGGCCTGACTTGGGAAATCTCGACTCCTTGAATGAAATGAAGGAGAACCCCATCAAACATGTGCTTGTAGAAAATATAATCATGACTTGAACCATCATGGATGTTATAATGTAACACGCGACATCGAATCTTCCCGCGCTCAGTCCAATCTGCTAGAAGATTACCATTCTGGAGATACTCAACAAATGAGGCACTCCATTCAAGAGTCACTTAGATCACTGCATCCAAGGGGCCTGAGGGTCCTGATGTGGAGACTCTGCTAGTAAGGTGGCCCCCCTATAGGCTATCATCATCATCTAGAGTGACATGAGAAATGAATCTCTGGTGTTCCACATGCATAATCAAATCATTTGTCTTTGGCACCGCATGTGATGCAGCTAGGCCAGCTAGGGCGTCAGCTCATCCATTCTGATATCGGGGGACATGAGTAACTCCTGGAAGAGATGGGAACTAAGACATTAGCTAGATATTATTCTCCAATAATGGTACGAGCTCTGTATTTCTAATGACATAGTCACTATTTATCTACTTGATGACTAGTTCAGAGTCCCCTTTCTCATGAAAATGGGGCACATCAATCTCAGGGGCCAGCCCGAGGCTAGTGATGAGAGAATGATACTCTGTCTCACTTTTGGTGTAGCCCTCTGAGAAAATAAATGAATGTGGAAGAATTCCTTGTGCCAACATAATGAAGACAACACCTAGGCCTATTCTGTTGAGTTTGGGGTCACTGAGCCTCCTGCCGGTGGGGCTCTGAGAAGAACCATCGATGTTCATTTGCAAGCATGACATGGCTTGGTCCACCAAGATAATTTCATCACCAAGGAAATAGAGGTCTAGAGACGGGTCTGTAGGAGATAGATGGGTATCAAGGAAGACTGCCAATGCTTTCTCTTTGATAGACTCTTGAGGGATGTACTTGATATAGAACTGCTGGCGGATTACTGCCCACTAAGCTAGTTGGCCTATCAACATCGGGCGGTTCAGGATGTACATCAAGGGATCTACCCAGGACACCTGTTATACCTCATGATGCTATAGGTAATTATGCAATTTCTATACTGTGAGTAATAGTTCTAGGCAACACTTCTCGATAGGGGAATATCATGTCTCTGTATCGAGGAGCATGCGGCTTAGGTATTAGTGGTTGTTGTATGTCCCCTCATTGTTCTTCAGGGAGAGAAGGGCGCTGAGAGATTGCTCCAGGGCGGTCACATAAAGGACCGACAACATTTCAGATATAGCTAGAATTAAGAATGGTGTTTGGAGAATATGCTATTTTATTTCTTCAAATGTAGTCTGGAATTCTTTGTCCCACTCGTAAAATGATCCTTCCTTCATGAGCTGAGAAAAGGGATTACACATGCCGGCCAAATTCGCGATGAATTGGTGTATGTAGGCTAAGTGGATATGGAAACATTAATGATCCTAGATATTGCTCGAGGGAGACATTTGGATGATGGATTTGATTTTATCGAGGTCAATCTTAGTGCCTCTGTATCTGACAATGAAGCTTAGGAACTAGGAAAAGTTTACCCAGAAGTAACACTTGAATGGTTCATCATCAGGCGACTAAAATGGAGGAATCCAAAAACATTATCTAGGTCTACGAGATAGTCCTGACGCTGGTGATATTTTAGCACCTGGTCATCCACATAACATTCCACCAATGTTCCGGGGTTCGGGTTAAATATGCGATACATCGCCCGCTGATTGGGGTAACCTAAATTATTTAAAATGAATGGCATGACATGGTAACATAAAGTTACTTGTGGTGGCCTAAAGGTTGTAGAATCCTCATCATTAGGGTCCATTCAGATCAGGTTATACCTAGATTACCCATCCATGAATGAATGGGTTTGGAACCCAGCTGTAGTGTCAATCAACAATTCTGTCACAGGAAGGGTAAAATCATCCTTCGGACAGTGACAGTTGTGTTCCTGGTAGTCGATGCAAACTCTAATCTGTCTGTTCATCTTCCTTACTGGCACAATGTTTTCTAGCCACTTGTTGTATTGGAAATCCATAAAGAAATTTTATTTGAGGAGATTATCAACTTCTTCCACAACCATGGAACTGCGACAAAGGTGCATCCTCTTATGAGGCTACCTGAACCTGCAATGATTTGTCAGGAGACCGAGGTGGTGGAATACTACATGAGGATTTAGTCTTGAAATATTATAATAACTCCTGGATAATACCACACTGTGTTGTTTTAGGATGTCTTTGTAATTCTATTGTTCCATGAGGAGCATGGTGGCACTGATCAATGTGGGTTTCGGGTCTGCCGCTCTACCAAGTTTCACCCATACCGATTCATCAACTGTGGCGTAGATGCCCTCTACAAAGGCGGGTGGATCATCCTCTAAATCCACTTATTCAATTATGTATGGAGGATCCTTGGCAGGAGGATCTTCTTCTGAGTTGGAAGCTCATGATTGGAGGATGGTATTTTCTTGAGTGGTAGTGGACACTGCTTTGGGGAACTCATGTGCTACCGCAACCATATTGATGAAGGTTGTTGATCCAATCCCATATGGCCTTCGACCCAAGGGTCCATGCTTTATGATATCAAAGAAATTGTGTTGAATCATCTTGAGATAATTAATTCCAGCCTGGAGAAACAAGCTAGTATGATGTATTTTCATTTCCATGGGGCAGACGTCCCAATAACTTATGATAGTAGGAGGCTTCGGGATCACCTGAAACAGGTTTGTATAGGAGTATGAGGTGATCTTCCACCTTCTCTTAGACATGGGAATGTACTCCCCCTTATTCCAAAAACAACAAAGCATTGCCCCTTGTATAGTGTTGTAGCCTCAAATCGATGGACTGGAATTACATATGCATCATCCAAATCTTCCCACCGGTTGATCATAACCGTAGCATGCTCAACCTCATTATTCTGAATCTTCATGTCTTTGATCTTGTAGTATTCGACATCCAAATAGCAGAATCAAAAGAGGCAATGTGGGATGTGTCACCTTGAAGCACACCCAACCAACCATTGAGGTATTACTTATAGAACATGTGATATGAAGAAAGAACCACCACATGCAGGTGGAGCCCTGACCTGCCCATCAATGCATTGTAGGCGGTGTCCTGGGTGAAAACCATAAACTCAGAGCTGGCAATCAGACAACCAAACGGAGTCTTCAAATGGATCTTTCCAACTGGTCTCTTCTTTTTCCTTCCATAACCATGTATTAATAGGTTAGAGGGACTTAGATCATCCTCAAGAAAATCCCAGTTTTTGCTGTGTCTGAGTTGGTATTATGTTGTTTCATGTGTCTATGTAGACATGAAATTGACTATCCTCCCCACCATTGAACTGTATGGTGATGTAAAGTGGCTGAATGTGTCCTTATATGGGAGATAATTCATCTTCTCTAGAGAATGAGATGATGGACTGGCATTCAGCAATCTCAACCGCCTCAGTGTGAAAGGCTTCTGCGGCTACTACCTCCGTCTCAAACTGGAGGGGGCTTCTTAAAGCCTCAGCGAGGGCCTCACATATATCTGATGACAGTAAAAGGGCCTCCAGGATGGATAGATTTTCTAGAATGCTGGAATGATGTTTAACAACTTCATACATCCATTCCAGGCATGAATTAATTCTTACTGGAGTTCTCTCTATGATAAGAGGTACGGTGGGCCCTGCCGGCTGGTCCAGCTATTGAATCATGCAAGGAATATCCTACTGCTCAGTAGTTAAAGACTGTGGAGTGACTAACAGATGAGGTCAACATGACTGAGACTGGCCTTTGGAAAATCATGTCTGGTCATGATGCAGTCGGGGATTCGATGCCTGATCCAACAACACTAATGGCGGTGAAGGTGAGCCTGATGTCACTAGATGAGAAGGTTGCGTATATTGAGCTCTATGCTAGGCTTGTTTCCTGGTTTCAGTCACTTTCACAACATGGCTGAAAATACTAATGAAGGTACTCTAATAGCCCATATTTTCGTGGCTCCATCGACGCTGACGATGGATGGGGACATTGGGAGGATCCGCCTGGTGCTCTCCATCATCAAGAATCATGTAGGGATTTACCAGCTCTACGGTATTAACCAAGGTGTACCCATGACTGCCACTCGAAGATTGGTACACTACTATATGGATACTGGGATTGAATTCCACCTCTAGGGGCATGATTTCACTGAGAGTATGGGATGATGATGGAATCATCGGTGGACTTATCTTTATATTATGCTTCCGGTGGTTGCTCTTTTGGGAGGATGGTTGAGACGATGATGCAGAAGTAGTTATTATGGCTTCTAAAGGCTATTGTCAATTCATGTGTGCAAGGATAAATCCATGGGCGTTGGAAACTATTTTACAAGCCATCCAGTCATAAAACACCTAGGACCCGCGACTAGAAACCTTATGCCACTCACCTTCACAGTCATTGTCGCTGCCATTGTTTGACCTCCCAAATATGCATGCCACATGTGTCAAGGGTGGTCCAAACAAAACTATGTTATTATCCACCTAGTCCTGAAGCTACGCTTTGAACACATAGTGCTATTTGAGGGTGTTTTCTAGGATCTGGTGGTTGGGGAAGTAATTAGGGAGATCAGTGAGGTTTTCCTCCTCTAGCCTCCTGCACTAAGGCAAACGCACAATCCCTTGCTCTAGGGAACTTCACAAATAACCAAATACTTGTGCCTCAATGAATGATTAGGTCTTTTTCCTCCTGTCATGGAATGGGGGACCTAGTGCCTAACTCTGATGAGTTGATGAAGGAGCCTTCTGAGGCAGTGGAGCTTGGTTATCTCGCCTAGGTGGGGGAAGTGCATTGCGTAGGGGGACTGACCGAATCTGAGGTGGGCACTGCTGGGCCGGAGGCTGAACCTGGGGTGGAGGGCCTCTATGATACTGTGGAGGTGGATCCACTGGTAACAAGTCTTGTTGCTTTGGGGCCTCTATTTTAGCCACTTTGGTGAGTTCGGCCATGGAGGATCTTTTCGCAGGGATTGCAAGAGGCAATGGACGTGCCTGCTTAGCCTATTGCAAGGATTCCTCTAGGCACTGAGCCTTATAAAAGAAGACTCAGAATCCCCTAGGGTCATTCTGGGTGATCATAGAGGGGAAAACTTCCATATTTCTGTTCCCTACACACACTTTCAGTACTTTATCCTTAGTCAGTAGCTTGTCAAGAGAGTATGTGAGTACTTTCCACCGAGTGACAAATTCAGCAATGCGCTAATCGGGCCTCTTCTTGCACTTGAAGAGGTTTGTGATATTCTTATTCTGAGTGGATGAACTCAATCAGTAGAGTAATTTCCTACAGAGGTCCTCCCAACTGGCCATATACCAAATGGGATGCTGGTTATACCATACAAACATTGGACCTTCCAATGTTTGTATGAAACAACGGAGTTTGGAAGCTTCATGTTGCGCTAGAGTTCCCAACATGGGGCCACACCTTGAGATAAAATGGGTTAGGTGTGGTGGAGGGTCCCCAATACCATTAATGGAGGAAAAGTAGGGATTCCCATAACCCGGAGGTACTGACATATCATCCACCCATGCTAGGTATGGCTAGCCATCAGGTGGGATTGCCACCTGTGGAGTCTCTGCGGCTTCGAGGTGGGCGATGAGTGCCGCCATTGGATCATCCAGGCAGGGATTCATATATTGACGGGGATCCTTGGCCACCAGTGCATTGGCGGGTTCTTCAACATTATAAATAGCCCCAGCAGCACATGGCATTGCTGGTGGAATGACATGTGGAGCATCTGGGGGAATTTGAGCTGGGTCCCTAGAATTGTCACGCCGTTTATGAGGATTTGGTGACACGTATGGAGCCCTCATTCCATAAGTTCCAGCCTTAACTCTATCTACATGCGCAAGATGGTCAGGGTATCCTAGGGGAAATTATCCAAGGGGATGTTCTACCTTCCCCTGCATCGCAAGACGAGGATCACAGTAGTCTTGCTATCGCTCCGCAGTGTGTTTGGAAAGGAGGTTGTCGACCACCATCTTCTACTTGGTGATTTTTTGATACAACATGTCTTTTTCGGTGTCTTATTCCCCCTTTATCACTGATCCAGACGGGTCGGAGGGTTTGACGGCTCCGAGGAGTTCCTTGCCCTTGTTGGAATTCCAGCTGAGGACTAGGGCCTCGTTGGGCACGAGAAGACCCAGCTGATTTCTCTGCTGGTGAGTGACCCTTCTTGATGGATCAAGTAGTTGTGGCACCCCATCTGGGGGTAAGTCCCCATCATGAATATCCACCTTGTTTTCTTCCTCTGATTGGTTATCCATGTTAATTGTGACTCTTCCTAGAGTTAAATCCTCTATATCACCTGGAAAATCGGGCCAGTGCTGAATGGAACTAAAATGGAGGGCCACGTGCTACCCCCAACCGTTAATTTTAACATGGGGTGAAGCCTCCTTGATTATCATGTTGATAACATTAAATCTATGAACGCATCATTGTTGGAGGGTCTTAAGGAGCCCTGGTGCCTCAGGGTGCTGGGCTATGGAGAGTGCGGCCAAATCGACTAAACTGCATTGTTGGAAAATATCCTCAAAGTGTACCTGACTCTTGGGGTAGGTCACTCATCAATGCCAAAGGTGGAAATGTTTCACCGAGATGGTCTGGTTAAAACAACCAACCTCCTCTTGGGTGAGCACTTCTGGTTCCGTAAAATTTGGTGCAACAACTTGCTAGAACATCTCGGGGAAATGGTCCACTTCGAGGATATCCCACAAGCTCCAAGGTCTAGATTCAGAGTCTATCCATTCATTTCCCCACTCATCTACTAGAGGTGGTGGGGGAAATGGTAGTGGTACCAATGCAGACCGCTGAGATGGAAGACTGGTCAGTGGATATTACGGCGAGCAAGCTGATAAGCCGCCGCATCTTGGGCTATCCTCTAAAGAGTGTAGTGGCTTGGCCACCACATCCCGGTAAGATGGGTTGCTGACCGCAGTTTCTGGAGGAAGGGATATGGCTACTGACAATGGGTAACTCTACTGCTCGTCCACCATTGGTCCCTAGAATAGCTCTTTGTGATCTCTAGTCGAGGTAGAGAGTGCTTCTGGTTATGATGGTGGTTATTGCATGGACGTAACCTATGGGGTTGAAAAATTTTCATCCACCTAGATATAACTACACGGGAAGGTGGGAAATAAATAGACCTCACATTCTTGGAGTATGAGGGTAACGCGCTTTGTTCCTTCCTTGGCCCTAACACGGAGGATCTCCTCAAGGGTTCCATCACTGAATAATATTCTGCCTCAGAATCTGAAAAGCAGGCGGGTTTGATCTCGGTTTGAATCATCTCGGCATTATTTTTATTTTAGAGAAGACACGCCCTCCTACCCCGGGATGGTTTTTCAGGACATGGTAGATTTTTTAAAGGAGGAGGACCTTCAGTCATAATGGTGCTGGGTGGAGAAGATTCCCGCCTGAGTAAGCCAGGGTGCAAGGAGCACTGGGACTGGTATCAAAGGGGACATGGGGAGGACCACCATGGGAAGTTCTGCAACGAGTAGGACCTCCACTGAAGCCAATAGGATCACAGGTAGGACTGCCATTCATGGTTACCCTGGAGACATTAGTGTAAGGAGGGTCCTTGTACTGGTCGAGCCGAACATCGTTAGGACCTCCATGTTGGGCGCTGGTAACGCAAAGCTTTCCTTCACTCCTCTGATTACTAGGGCAAGGAGGACCTTTTACAGATGTTTTAAGAACATGGGGAAGCCCCCATACTATAGATTTATTAGATAAGTATCATCTCCATATTAGTGTTCCATGGTTGGAGGAATGACCCCATACCCCATGTAATGAGCATGGGAGAGGCTTCTGTAATAAGTGTCACTAATATGAGGAGGACCCTCGTTTAGATTGAAGGTTTCAAGGGGTGGACCTCCATTCCAAGCTTGTAAGAGGGGAGGATCCGCATTCTCCGTGGTGGTGGTACGGGGATGACCTCTGTACTGGGTGTCGCTTCTGTGGGTTGGTCTACGGAGTGTGTCCCTACACTGATAACCGATAGAGTCGACCCAACTTTCCCATGGAGCAGTTGGGGAATCGATCCATGCCTGGTATATAGGTGCCCCTACTCAGTGTGCATAGGGGGCTGATGATGCACGTCAGCAGTGGCTCGGGCCAGAGTAGTTTCTGAAGTCGATGACCCTTGGTGGCCGTCCTCCTTGGCCTACACCTGATGATGGCATCAGGTCATCCAAACTAGGGTCATTAGTGCAGGTTCATAGTTTACCTACGTTTTTGCCTATTAGATTAGGTGGTGGCACTGGCGTGGCCTAGTGGGGGCCCTCCTTGGGGGCCCTTAGAACGTGATCCCAACCGGGTTGGCCCAGACATCCCCTACCTCATTGGAATAGGGGAGGGAGTCATCAAGACGTTCTGGGGAGAGTCTCATGAAGCAATTAGATGTCAGGGTGGGGAGTAGTGGCTCCCTACACAGCCCTTAATGGAGGTAGTGTAAATGAGGCGCAAACACCTATAAATCATAGTGGGCCATATATCATGTTGGGATAACCCCCTCCTCCTCGTATCGGCATATGAGGTGGCTTATCACACATCGTTGTACGAATTCACATGGGGAGATAGGGTGTGAATTCCCAACAGCTGTCAGTTTGCGGGTCGTCACAGAAGCAGTTGATCCATGCAGGATTGCAACGTTGGCATTGTCCCCACCCCTGCATCGGTGGGAGGGTGGCGATCAGGTTCCTAGTGCAACAGTTTTGTTCTTTAAAAGCAGGGAGATTAAAACATTTGTGCTGAAACAAAGAAATCAACGTCTAGTGCCCCAGCACCATTCCATCTCCCATGGCTGGTTAGAAGGATCCACACTTACAACATCACAGATCGGGATGTCCAATGTTTTGACTAACCCAACATTTGGTGAATTTCATGCCAGGCCCGCTATTTGCCTGGCAGGACGCAGTACCGGATAACTGGATCTGGTGACACACAAATCCACTGATGTCTCGAACTCTACCAATCTCCACATTTAACTGAAAAACATAACATAGTGTTAACCATTTCTGTTACCGATGCTTTCACCGGGGCACACACATCTGTCAATGGAGGGCGTGCAGCTATTTCCTCGCATTCCCGCTATCCCAAGGCGGGTTCCATCTGTTCCTTGTTTAGGGACGTGTGCTCCATAATCGAAACGGGATGATGGGATGTTGGTTCCACATTCCGTGGATTCCTCCTTGGAACTCGTCACCTGGTCCAGGTCTCCCTTATAGACTAAGAGGTTTTTCATGAAACTCTTCTTAGTTCCAGTTCTTTATGGAAGTCGGTTAATTACACAGCTTCTGTCGGGACATTCCAAGGGGTCTGTTCAAGGAATCAACCTTCGGTCGGGGGAGTAGTCATGTTGGACATCACTGGTGTGTCTGTACACTAGAACACTGGCGCATATGGGTTTCTTCCCCTTATTTTAGGGATTCTCGAGGGCGTGGAATCCTGAGGCATCCCATGTCAAATGCGGTAATTATATGACATAGGCATGTATTTGTGGTTTTCCTCAGCTTCCCATGTTTAAAACATGGTATATCGTATGTTTGTCATCTACTGGAGACAAATCGGACTGATCATAACACATACAAGAGTGGATTAGATGGATGAAACCCTGGGAGGGAACACTAATGTTGAGGCTAACTCTTGGTTAGCTACTCGATTGTTGTTAAATGGAAAGGGGAATGGTGGGGAATGATCCCACCAGGATGTGGCAGCCCGGGTAAGAATCGAGATGGATAATGGATGGTTCAGTGATGTGGATGGATAATGAGATGGATTCGACTCGAGGATGATGGTGATGTTGGGATTGATCCTTGAAGAGACCACCTACATATACCCTTGGTAGGGAATCAAAATCGGTGTAGTTCGGTGGAACGATGGGACACCTGAGGTGGCGACCTGTGAGAATAGACGCATGGATGGGATATGGAAGAAATAGAAATTCCAGGTTGGTTCATGACCTTCCTGGAACACATGGGCTCGAGCGAGAGATCAGGGGTGAGAAATGAGGGATGGGTTTGAACCTAAGGGAGGCTTCCTACGTATCCCCGTGATAGGGAATCAATGTTTCTTTAGTTCAGTGGGACGATGGGACACAAGAGGAGGTGACCCATGATAATGGATGCACGGAAGGGATCTGGAAGAAATAGAACCACCAGGTTGGGGATTGATCTTCCCAGAACACATGGGATCAGGGGATAGACTAGGATGAGACATGAGTGATGGGCATGGACCTTGAGGAGGATTCCTACATATACCCATGGTAGGGAATCAAAGTCTACGTAGTTCATCTAAAGAAGGATTATCGTCGATTGAGGACTTCAACGGATTACTGATGAATGTGGCTGAAAACATATTACCACTGAATGGGGGTGGCAACGGATCACTGATGGATGCAGGTCTCAAAGACATACCATTGTATGGGGGTTGCAACGACTTACTGGTGGATAAGGGTCGTAATGAATTGCCACTAAATGGGGTCACAACGGCTTATCTCTTGATGGGGGTCGCAACGGCTTACTACTGGATGGGGGTTGCAACGGATTACCACTGGATGGTGTTGAACCTCAAAGAGTTTTCCTACATACCTCATATAGAAGACAAGGATAAAATTCCACATAGTTTGATCTGGTTTTTGGTGAACTGACATGAATGGGGTCGGAACCAATGGATAGTGGACTTGAACCTTTGAGAGGCTTCCTATGTACCTAGCCTTGGAAAGGATCAATGACCACATAGTTTAGGTAGAGTAGGAACAGACGTTAAGGGGGTAGGAACAAATGGATGGTGGGCTTGAACCTCAGGGAGGCTTCCTATGTACCTAGCCATGGCAAGGATCAAAGACCATGTAGTTCAGGTAGAGTGCGTACCGACGTGATAGGGGGTCAAGACTAATGGATGGGGGGCGTGAACCTTAGGGAGGCTTCCTATGTACCTGTCCTTGGAACGGATTAAAGACCACATAGTTTTTCTAGAGTAGGAACTGGCATGAAGGGGGGGCGGTAACAATGGATTATGGGCTTGGACCTTAGGGAGGATTCCTACGTACAGTGCCTTGGAAAGGATCAAAGACCACGAAATTCAGGTATTGTGGGAACCGACATGAATATGGGGTCGAAACCAATGGATGGTGGGATTGAACCTTAGGGAGGATTCCTACATAACTTTCCTGGGAAAGGATCAATATCTGCATAGTTCGAGATGGTGGGAACTGACGTGATGATGGTCAGAACCAATGGTTGTTGGGCTTGAACCTCAGGGAGGCTTCCTACAAACCTTTCCATGGAAAGGATCAAAGTCCACGTAGTTTGAGAGGGGTGTGGGGATTACACTATAGGCTTCCCATAGAGTATGTCATATTCAATTCATACTCTAAGAGCATGTGAGTCATTCTTGGTGTGAAAAACAAGAAGCAGAAAATGTCTGACGATCAAGTCACAGAAGGTGCATCTATGGGGAGTGGAATGGGGGATTGCACATGGTTAGTATCCCAAAGAGGAAACAAGGGCTTACGCGTGTTCCGTAGCTTGAAGAGGAAGTAGAGACTTACGCATGGTTAGAAGCCCTGGGTGATGGAGATTGGGACTTAATCCAGGATGGAGGCCCAAGTGGTGACAAATCCCAATGGGATTTGGCACTGAGGAAGAGAGGAGTAGGGATGAAACCCCCTGAAAAGAAAGCTAGGGGCTTATACCACGGTGGTTTCCCTTTCCCTGCGGACAGACTACATTCCAATAATGAGTATCTCATTCCATTTGAGGAATGATCTCCCTCGTAGGGAGTCTATAGGGGCGTAAATAATGTCTGAGATGGAGCACCCCATGTGTAATGCCTGGGGAAGGCCACAATTTGATGTCATGTGCTATGGATGACGGTGTTTGGCAGTTTATCATCATACAGATATGATGAGTTGGGTTCACTATGCACCCATAAAAAATACATAAATGATATCTCCCGGCCCTTGGGGAATAAAATGCATCAGAAATTCCATGGTGAGGGGTTTTTATGGAGTGATCCATTGAGGGTTCCATGTTAGTGTGGCTATGCAATGAAGTAATTGCTATTAGAGTGCTTATGAAAAGATGCATGAGGTGAGGAAATATAATGTGAGGAACATCCCAAGGAACATTGAAGTTACTTCATGAAAACCATGAAGGTTTCATCGGAAAAAGGAGTTACGGAGTAAAGTATTTTATAGGGAGAGGCCTAGTGAAGCTCCGGTGCTCTATATAGTGGAAGGCCTTTGTGAAGGGGTACACTTTGCGATGTGACATGGTCTATCCGAGGCATTGGGCATTGTTTTACATGGATGTTTCTTCGAAAAGTGGAAAGGCACTCATGAATTAGTGCTTCACAACGAAAGGGGTCCTCGTAAAGCCTAGCATTGTGAAGCAATGTGCTTTGTGATGCACATTAAACCTGCCGTAGCATGTGGGTCACTTGTGCATGGAGGGTGCTCTGCGAAGCATAAGTGATTCGCGAAGACCCGAGTCCCGTTAGGGATCCCCTTCCATTGTGAAGGCCCGTGGCCTCTGTGAACTTCAACCCTCCTTGAATAGGGGATGAATTAATGCGAAGAGGGATGCACTTCGCAATGAAAAAGCACCTTGTGGAGCTCTTGGTTCGCAAAGGAGATATTTCTTCATGATTTGAGATCTAAGAAGGCGATATGTCGGATGATCCTTCCTTTGGGACTATGAGGAGACTAGTATTTATAGGCAAGAGGTACCGTGAATAACTGCTCGCTCGGTGCAGAGCCAAAGATTGCTCCGCGGTGGGTTCATGAATTCCAAGGGGTTTCGCGGAGCATCTAGCCTCCTTGCTTCACGGCGGCTTCGCGAAGAGGGTGCTTTGCATCGGCATGGGGACCATGGGGCTCTCCGAACTGGCTTTACGAGGCAGCCCCTAATTCTTTCCATTTGTTCTTGTTCATCCCAAATTTTGGGGTCAACAAATATATTATAAACAACTGTGTGTGTGTTGTTAATAAATTATAAACACACACACACATATTTATATTTGTATATATTTTTAATAAAAATATATTATTATAATTATTTTGTTTAACAAAGAATATATATTTATCTCATATATTTTAGGAAGATATATATGTATATTTTTAATAAAAATATATAAAAATATATTATTAATATTATATAAACATACATATATTTATTTATATATACTATTAAATAAATAAATAATTTTATTATATTATATAACAAAAAATATTTTTTATACTTTATATAAAAAATGAATATATACATTTGTTTATAATTACTGTTAATTAGTCATTTACTAAAATTACTAGAAAATTTCATAAGTATAGTATATTTCCCACTGTTGGAAGAAATATTGGGTTTAAAATATTTTAATCTTAAATTTTATTGCACGTATTTTTTCCCACCTGATTTTATAGTCTCTCTCCCCCAATTTTTTGGGGGCACCTCCTAGTTTTTTTGTTCTATTATGTTTTCTTTTTGGTCTCTCGCACCCAAACCACCACTCTCCCACTGATACATGCCATCGATCCTAGCACACCTTCTCCCCTCACTCTCCATATGACCCCTATATATTACCCCTCACCATTGACCCCCACCTATACCATCCCCTTTCCCTCTTAATGACCCTCTCCATCCCATTTCCCCTCACTGATGACCCTCACATGCCAACCATTACCCTCATGTGAAACCCAACGTCCAGACCATGTGATATTTCTCTCTCCCCTTAGTTTCCTTAATAACTACCGGCTTCTCCCATATTAGTTTCAATGTGGGAATACCATAATATAACTATTAATATATTTTATTATAAGTATATATTATTAATAATATAGAATATAAATTATATTATTGTATATTATTGTGTGTGTGTGTGGGTGTGTATATAATATATTATTGTTATATACAAAATATTTATTATTATTATATTATTATAACATTTAATATATATATATATATATTTTTAATAATAATAAATAAAAATATATTATCTATATATTATAAAAATATATAAATTCACAAACATAATTATTATTAGGGATATTTTTATAAAAAGGTTTCTAAATTATCCACACTTTTAAGAAAATGTTTCTAAAATAACGTTTAGCAATGTTTTAAAATGTTTATTAAAAACATCGCTAATTTAGCCATGTCAAACAAAAACGTTGATACATGTATGTTTTCGGGTGAATAAACATCAATATCATTTCCTGTTTGTTTTGGTCCTAATATAAGAAGATATAGTGGAATATATATTTTTCTCCTTGCATAACAACGGTGATAAGTTATAGGTTACCAACAAAACTATACATGTATTATGGGTGCTACTTTATAAACCAAAAGGATTCAGTCCATATAGATAGCACAAGATGAAGGTTTCTTACCTTGTTTCTAAATTCACAAAAATTGTGAGCAATTTTCTTCCCCTAAGGTGATCATGTACTTGTCTGACTCATCAATTACCCTACAGTCTCCTTATAAAGACCCAAATTTTTTAATACTAGATATTTGAGAAGCAATATGAATTTTTTTGGTTTTGTTTCTTGTAAGGTTTAAAATGATAATATTACCCTATCATATGACGTTGGATAGTTATTTTTACCACTCTTTTTATTCAAGAATAGGGTGTTTACTCTTTGATAGGATTTTGGTGGCATTACACGCAACATTAATTTTAGAAGAATAATTAATATAAATTTTTTCACATGGGTTCATTCAGATATATATTATGAATGGTGTGATTGATTGAAATTATTCCTCTTCCATTGAGTCTTGAATGGATGGTTTTTCATATTCAGGTAATAAACTCATATAGAGAACCAAGGCTAGGGTTTATCCCCTTTTCTATATCATTTCTTTTTCTTCCATTTCTTTTTCTTCTTTTATTTAGTCTCCTCCGCCTAGATTATTGTGTATACCCCCATGGCCCTTCTATTTCAAATTAATAGGAGAGAAAATAAGGAGATACTTGGATAGAGATATAAAAATACAGGGAAGAAGATAGGGGCATCAATGGATCTCGAGCGAAATCAGATCGTTGTGCAGCTACTATAGACCATGGATTCGAGTAAGGATTCAGTAGATTCCACCCAAAGGTATACCATTTCTGTTGTTTTTGTTGTATATTACACTATATTTACTAATCTATAATATAAGACCTCATTATGACTTCTTAATACCCCTTGAGGTTTGATCTATAGCTTTTTGGGAGAAAGTGTTATTTTGTACCGGATAGAGGGGTTTCCCGTGTCGAAATTTTTATCACAAGTGTGTAGTTCATGAACACAAGTCATGTGTTCTTCTTGTTTGGTGCAGATTTTATCATTATACGTATATATAATATTCTTTTACTTGGCTATATAACCATGTACCTTGCAAGGAAACCCATGTAGGGCACTTGATCGTGTAAAGTATACGACCAGACCTCGGGTAGGCTACACACCCTATTAAGGTACACAGTAAGACAAAATACATAGACAATCAATATGAGGTACCTAGATAGGTGCCCCATGTAGGGTACATGCCATGTACAGGACATTCATGTCATGTACTATGAGTCTTCTGTGTGGTTGAGTACTTAGATAGGCAGCCCATGTAAGGGAACTTCGTCGTGTAGACTACACAACTAAAGCCTGGGTCGGGTGCCTACCATGTAGTGGTACACAACCAAGAAGGATACATTTATAATCCATGATAGGTACACATAATAGTTCCCCATGTAGTGTACACACCATGTACATGTTATACATTCCATGTATAGGGGCCTTGAATGCAATTTTCATATGGAATACATGCCCAAGGAGGATTTGAGGGTACACATTGTGCAGTAGGGTATACTCATCATGTACTCCTCCCTTGCTACCCTTTTGATGTTTTCTCATAACTTTACACCCTAGAGTCAGAATTTGACACATTAATAGTCTATTTTGATGATTTTTCTACATAGATCATGATGGTACTACCCTTGAGGTGATTTAAGGACTCCTATGATACGTTTTAGATGTTTGTCTACATAGGGATTTTCTTCCTCTAATAATCAAATCCAGATATCACCTAAGAGTGATACCCTTGATTTGAAATATTATATCAACCATATATCTTTATTTATTCCCTATTAGATAATACATTGATGATGTCTCCTTTGTGAGATGTTCCCCTCTGACCTAGGAGTCCATGAGATTAATCGATTCCAAGTATCCCCTATTGGATGAATTTTCTAATATTTCAACATTAAGGATACCATGTAGGATGCCTCTTCCTTTTTTATATTATAGAGGGTCCCATGTGGGATGCCTTTACTTACATGATGACTAAGGGAATCCCTTGTCGGAAACCTCTACTTTTTATCTATTTCTAAGGATCCCATGTGGAATGCCTCTGCCTTAGTATAAGGTTACGAGAATCCCACATAGGATTCCTCTTCATATGTTTGACCTATAGGATCTCAGGAAGGAAACCCCTATCTACATAATACTTCTAAGGGTCACATGTTGGATTCCACTAGTATATTTTCATTTTTTAGGATCCCATGTAAGATGCCACTCTGATTTTATGAACTTAGGGACCCAATGTGTGCCTTAGTGGTTGAATGACCTTGATCTACTGAATTGGGGGTTTGGGTAGTGATGATAGTTGTTGTCACCTTAGAACCCATGATGAATGTGTAATCCTATGAGGATGTGGTAATAGTGGTGGGTTTAGGTGTTTTCCACCCTCAATATTTCTTTAAACATTCACATTGTTACTTTTTATACTGATATACTAATGAGAGTTTCCTCCTAGTTTGTGTATTATTTACCTGATTCTATGTGAGATATTATTTTAGTGATTCCCAAATATACCTCCTATGGTCTAAATCTAAGAATTATATTCAAAATTTATTATTTGGGTTCTCAAATGTGCTTTCTGGGACTCTGCTGATGATCCCTTCTTATGGACTATCATTTGATCATAATACTCAGACGTACTTTCTGGGATCTGGCCATTAAACCGTATTGTTTAAGGATTTCCATACATAAATCTTATAATCTAGTTTCTATGCCTTATTCTATTGGGATTTATAAATGTACTACTTGGAATCTGGCTTCTTCTCTTTGTTCTATTTGGATTTCTATATGTACTTCCAACGGTATGGCTTGTGAGCCTATTTGATTGTAGAATACTCTTACAATTAATCAATGTCCCATTTGACATCAGGATTCCTACCTGTTCCGTGATAAAAAGGTAGGTTTATAAGAGTGTCTTCGAACCCCTCTTATACTGGGTCTCTCCATTAATTGCTAGTCCAGCCATATACAAGGGGATTCCAATGGATATCGGGTGGGAACATCTACTCCAATCAATGTGATTCTTATGATCTCCCTAATGATAGACTACATCTCCTTATTTTATGTTTAAGATACTCTATAGTATTAGTGGAAAAAACAATGGAGCATCACTGATACTTGTTTGGGGATAAATCTATTGAACCAGTTATTGAATAATGTAGTGTTGTTATATCATATCAGTAGAGTAATACTTACATATCTCCTAAAGGTTACCCCCCTTAGTGTTATCCAAGTTGCAATGTTGGGATTTCCTATGATACATGAACTAGGAATATGATGTCAAACTGGTTTACACATGGATTGAGTAGTACAACTTATAACTCAATGCTACATTTGTAAAATGTCATGTTGATACCTGGAATCCATAATCATTGTTATTGGAGGCGAGTGCAGGTAAACCCCAAGCTATGATATGTATCCCCCGATGTTAACGTAGCTTTCATGGAGACATTCTAGTTCTTGCCAAGTCATGTATTTTCAATCAGATTTATGAACCCTTGGATTCAATTAATTATACATGATTTCAGTGGTATGATATCTATCTTCGATCCCTAGTGATATGGCACCCATTCGACTGAATCTAGGATCCTAGGATCGATAGTGGACTGATCTTTTTTATGATATTGTTCATGGACACCTTAGTCTAATGTATCATTTCAATTTTTTTTCATTTATATACCTACAACGTTATATGTATGGTCATATATATATTTTATGGAATTATCCTAAAGATATTATGGCTTATGTAAAAGAAGATATGATTGATAGCGATTACAAACTTAAGGATCGACTATGTCCCTATTTTATGTTATTGATGTATTCATTATTCCTGTTATCTCTCATTTAGGATGACCAAATTGAATGAGAATGAACATATAATAGAATATTTATATGTTTATTATTGTATTTTCCTATTGTTATTATTTTTCACCAAAGCATGTGCATGTCGGTGTGCATGAAGAAACTATGTTGAATTTTCATCTTGCACACCTATTGCTTGATGGATAGGGATGAGGCCCATGGTTGCATGATCGAGTCCATCAACACATGTGAATTTATTTTTATTAGTTTGGAGTAGCTTTGAAGAGTCTTTTATTATAGTGACCCAGGCATAACATACATGGATACACCAACATTTTAGGTGAATACTCAATATATTACAAAAAATACATTCCTGAGAACCGTAATAGTTTAGTGTCATTGGAATCATGGAAACAAAATATTCTATCTGGTTGAAAGGTCTATATAATCTCCCATAAAGTAATACACCTTTAGTATTTTTACCTAAAACCATTATTTATAACCCAATTAAAAGAAAAAAGAAGAAATGGGTGAGCTCAAACGTTCAGTAAGGTAAATAAAAGGAAACGTGTAAGCATAATACTAACAAAAGGGTATAGAACATGAGAATAGAATTTAAAAATAACACCTTGAATATTAGAGATCATAATAAACATTGGAATTTAATATGACTTGAATCATAAATAAATATATAACATAATCCATGAAATCATAACATTTGAATAAAACATGGAATTGGGGAAGACACGTAAGCATATAACATGATTTCTATAGAATCCAAGTCATCACTAGAAAGACCATCTTAGTAGTATGGGTTTACACCCCATACCATATTGGTTGTCATGTTTTACTCCCATGGTCATCTTAGTAGCTTGATTTCACTCCTCATTCCATCTTGGTAGTCATGGATCAATCCCATAACCATCTTAGTATTCTTTTTTCATTCCCAAGACTATCATGGCATATCTCATGAGATATAAATCTTTACCCAATGCATTGGTCGGAGATATTGGTCTCACCTATCTCATAATGGAATCATACATACATGTGAAACAATATCATAAATAACTATATCAAACTCCAGGAAATGAAATATTATAAATGTGTAACCATATCAGAACCTGTGTAAAAATAATGTTTTCATAATCACTTCATCAAAATCATAACCCATAAAAGAGAAATGGATTTCATAAACATATAACCGATGAAAGAGAAATGTGCATCATAATGACCATGACATTTAGAATAACCCATTAATATGAATAATATCAATGGATCATTTATATCATTTCATATAAGTTCATGAATAAAATCAACGTATGTCATCTTAGATGGAAAATAATTTTGAAATATCATTTAAAACGTTTTCTTGAGGAAAAAATATCTTATTCTTTGAAAATTTGTTTTTAATACATAAAACCATTAAAAATAATTGTCTTAGAAAATATCGTGGAAATTTATAGAGAAAACTTGAGAAATTTTGAAAATATTTTACCTTGAAAAATTATAAAATAAGTTTCAAAACATTTTAAAAACCTTTTACTTATAAATTTTTTTCAAAACATAGAAACAATTCTGGAAAACATTTTTAAAAGAATTTTTTTAAAAATATTATAAAAAAATTATAAATAAGATTGAAAATAATTTGAAAACGATTTTCCTTGAAAACATATAAATTACTCTTAAGAAAATTTTGAAAATAATTTTCCTCGAAAAATTATAAAAGGATCTTTAAAATATTTTTACAACCATTTTCATTGAAAACTTATAAAAGGTGCTTTTAAATGTTTTGAAAATAATTATCATGAAAAACATCATTCAAAAAATATTTTCTTTAATATTAAACTTTAATTATGAAATGAAATATTCAAAGGATTAGTGGCGTAAAATTTTTACATGTCATTTGATGTAAAAACAAGATTTATTTTGCATCATAAAAAGGATAGAAAAATACCTCATATGGAAATTGAGAAGAATATTATTTTTAAATAATTAGAAAAAATGAAATAATGTGTAAAAATGTCGTATAATGATCATATTTTAATTGTAGAATATTCATTGAATCCATTTTTGGAATGCATGATTTTAAATGAATGCATATTTCTGACCAAAGAGAGGGTAAAGTCGGGCTTTCATAGAAACACATTATTAACTATATTATGTAACAAAAAGTGGAATAAATGGCACCACTATATTAATAAATCATTAATTAACACAGGATAATAAAATTTATTAATATTCTTGAGGTATAGATCATAATATTTCATCAATGGAAGCATAAAGATAAACAATCTTGAAAAGTGATGAGACTGTCTGAATAAACTTTTATAACTTGGAAACATAAGAGCATACTATAAATGTTATAAAGGTAAATTAAATTAGTCTTAAAATGTAATTAAAATAATTAAATTCATGTTATAACATATAAATATATGTATGTACTCCTCGAATGAGAATATAGGTGCATAACAAATCATGAATCTCAATGAAGGAAAATTAAGACAAATTTTTTTCACCGATTTGGTAACTTTTGAAACCTAAATCCCAAAAATGATATATCAGAAAATGGATATGTGAATGCCCATAAACATAATTATTAGATACATATAATATAATCATTGTAATTATATGCACCATAAAAAAGTAATGAGTGGAAAACATAGCATTAATCTCACAGAAATAAAAAGTGAGATGAAATCCCCTTACCTTGTGTCTTGACTCTCACCGTACACATTAAAAACAACTATATAGTAAATATAAAATTTAATAAACAGATTTTATATACAAAATTATTATATCTAATACCATATATGGTTTTATTATGACCTTATATTACCTTCTTGTTGACCATCTTATGTTAATGTTTCGCTTCGGGTAATATTTGCTTTGTTTTTTGTATATGTCTTAGTTTTTTATATTATTGGTCTTCATACATACATAATTATTCCAGAATGTAAACCTTGATATAAATATAATATATATATATTATATATATATTATAATTATATATTGAATATATAATTATAAAATGGACTACACCATTCTTGGAGATGGTAAGCCGCACGTACACATGAACGATGTTTCTGTTTTTATTTTCTTATTGAAAAAAGAAATAAAATTACATATATGTATATATGTATATCATTATTAATATAGATTTGTGATATCATATATGTTATATATAATCACTAAAACCAACTTTAACACATTCCATTTACTGTATTAATGAATCCTATCGCATTGAGGGGCGGTAGTCCACACTTCCTAAAACAAAATTATCATACTAACACACAATGGAATGTTAAAAAATATGTTTTGTAAAAGGAATAAAGAAGATTAAATAAATAATAAATATAATATATAAAATATATAAACAAATTTCCCATTATAATTTCCACAAGGGTAGGCAGTAAGGAAAATTGAACAATCATTATTTATTGAGGTCGTAGTACGTCGTACACATAAAAAGTATGTTAATTATAAAATATATGTAGGTGTGTGTAAGTGGAGGTTGAAACCATAGAATAAAAAAAATCATATTATATTGATTATAATATTTTTTTTATATAATAATCCAAAAAATTAATTCTAGGTGGTGGTGAATGAAAATAAAAGAATGTTCTTGAGAAATGATGTTACCTCTTTCTTGGGTAACTCCTTTTGGTTCGTGCCAATAGGCTTCCTTGGATTTCCTTCTTCAAAAGGGAAGGCTTCTAGGATGACTATAGGATTCTTTAGAAGTGTATTGGTCATTTAATATTGAACATAATATTATAGAGAGGTGTGAAGAAGTGGGATAGGTGGTGGCCTTTTATAGGGATTGAAAAATACTCACTTGGAATTTTTGAAAACAAATTTGGTGTACACATGTTCCTACCTAACCAAAGATGTACACAACCAGTATATATAAATAATATATGGTTTATGGACTATTAATGTCCATGAAATGGATATTTTAAAACTCTATTGGCCATTTTTACCCCTAAGATTAATGTTTAGTCCCAAATTAAGCTTTTGACCTTAATCATTATTTTTAATTTTAATCACTTTGACTAGTAATTTTGGTCAAAAATCATGTTGATATTCTTGTAATATATATATTATAATGATTAAAATTTTTCATGTTATTTAAAAAAAATTAAATTCAAAAAATAAAAGTAATTAAGATTAATACCAATTTCATACACATTATAAAATTACGGTTATTTAAAGTAGAAATAAGTTCAAAAGTTTATTACATTTTTATATTCAGTTTGAAATTGAATTGGATTCTAATGAACTATAATATATTAATAGATGTATAATTAATCTAATTTAACCTTTAAAAAATTAAAATATAATTTATCATTAAATATAATTTAAACAAAAAATCAATTTTTAACTAAAAAGTAGTATTTCTAATTATTAATTAAAAATGAAGTTTCCTAGAAAAATACCAAATATTCACCCTAATATAATTTCAAAATTCAAAATTAAAATTGAATTTTATTTTATCAAATTAAATTTATAATTGTGTCTAGAAATCATATAATTAATAAAATAAGTTCATTCTAGAATATGGATTTTTTTAAACATAAAAGAACTTTACCAACAGTCATATAATCTATTATCAATATTTATTATTTATATAAAAAATTATAAAAAATATTTGAGAAGTTTTTATTAATATTCGTATTAATAAGTTTAATGGATAAATTATAATTATCTCATTTAAATAATTATAACATCAAAATATTGTTTGGTAGAAACATTGGTGTTGAATGCAACAAATTCAAAGTCGGTGTTTCATGTAACGTACGCCGAGTTGGTGTCATGTGAAATATACTGAGTTGATGTTTTGTGTAACGTATTACAAAAAGATTCCATTTGAACTGATTTTTTTACTTAGATCCTTGCAATACATAAATTAAATTTTAATTTATTCGAAAAAAGGTCTATAAAAACATGGGGTGTTATATTCTACCCCCCTTCAAATGAATTTCTCCCTCAAAATTCATCTGGGTTATTAAAGGTTTAATACTTGAAAGTTTCATTCATAGAAACCCACATCATAAAAATGAATAGAAAAAATTACCTTAAAAGGAAATGTTGGTTCCAAAAAGGTTACCCAATGTAACAAATAACTGGGATTCCACATAAGAGAACATAGGTTGAATGTGAAGATTTTACATTGAGGAAAGGCATAAATATATATAGGGACTGATTGAGGTCATCAATACAAAACAAGTGAAATGTCAAAGAAAAAATAAGGGCCTCAAATTCATAAATCATTAATGATTTATAAGGCCATCAGTTCAATAGAAATTATGTTATTAGGACAACAAATTTTATTTTGATCAGTATGTTAATGTAGAGTAATTTTCTATTGACTGAGAATATAAGGAAATATAATTACTTCATATATTTCTATAAAGAAAATTTTATTATTTGTTTGTGTTTTTATAATTTTCTAATCAATCCTTTACTTCATGTAATGTAATTATATAAATTAACATTTATTCAAAATGTTCTAAAATATAATTTTAGTAGATATTAAGGCTCGTAAAAGAATGAAAATCATAACTATTTATCTATAAATATTTCTAAAAATCAACATCGTTAATACATTAATAACTAAACAATATAAGTAAAACTATTGTTTCATCATAAATATTTATTCATCAAAAACAATTAGGCATTAACAATGGAATCAAATATGTCGGTGGTAAGTGTGAAACCCTTATCGTCCTTTGGTCATGGGTTCAAGACCTATGGCTCTGCCGAACCTAATTGTTTGTCACTTGACAAAATTGATTTTCTTTTCTAAAACCACACTAATATAATTACCAAAATATGATGGAAATTCCTAAAATAAGGTTAATCACTAAATATCCTTCTAACTGTGGATTTCAATATTACCTTAGTGCATAAATAATTCCTTCAAAGGAATGCTTAATATTTTCATGAGGGGTTATCCTTATAACCCTTCTGGAAGATGAAAATATAGAAACCTTAGAAATAAAGTCATGAAATCAACATAAATATGATCCCCAATATATCACAAAGTATCTCTTGGTTGTCACATTCCAAACTTGTGAATACCCTCATGGTAAATTCTCTTAGAACATAGTGACAACCTGAATTACAATTAATCATTTCAAAAAACAAGAATTCTTCCTTATTCTATAGATTAATAGATATCTTCCATAAATCCACGAACTGTTAAACTCCATCTATTATAGAATTAACTAATTTTCATCAGGCCCTTAATTAGTTCCAAGGTAATTAGTACCACCCAATTTACATATTCATGACAAGGATACCTCATCCTATTTTACAAACTGCTTTCCTTTCACATTTCATATGTTTTCTCTTCATCATCAATAATATAAGCATTACTCATACCGCCTTTCTAATCCTCTTCAGGATATTTCCTCTTGGGGAATTGAGATGCACAATGACAATTTACTCCATACATAAAACACATAACCATTAATGATTTATTAGGGAGGCCAATATTCCCATACATTTTGTTAACTGAACTCTATATTTTACCTTGTAGTCACATGATTTTTGTCCTTCATTCTTACAGTAAAAAGATATTATTATTCCTTTAATACATTCACATAAGAGATTATTTCCACATTGTTTACACATATGAAACCAAATCTTCTTTCCTCTATGGTCATCAATACCCTAAGTCTCAGTGAAATCCTTTTTTCCCTTCCTTAGAGAGTCCAAGAGTTGGTTAAGGTACACATTGTTAATCATGTAATATGAGAACTAATTAGGGATGTTCATAAAATCTTTCACTCCAATTGATCCTCCCACTTGACCGATAATCATCAAATCGTTCATCACATTCAACCTTAGTCAAATTCCATATAGTTCTATCCATTGACTAAAACAAGAAGTATAGTGTGAGCAATACTTATCAAAGTAGAAAACCACATAGTCATGAAAATATTTATTTATATGATTTCAAAATAATGACGTATTATTTAGTCTAAAAAACCCAATTTTTATCTTCGGTAATTCATAGACATCTTATATTTAAATCCTCGATGATGGTTCATGAAGAGTTTTTGAATTCCCAATGCATATCCCTCTGAGGGTGTCAAACAAGGTGTGCAATAAGGCCCATTTTCATGTACCAAATTACCCCGAGTCAGGCCCAAAACATCTTATCATAGTTGTTATACCGAGGTACATCTGTGTCATAAACACATCCACTAGTAGTATCCGGACATGTATGTATTTATAAGAAACCACTTACTCTATTCTTTAACAAAATTCTAGGATAATTTCCATAATTCTAACTAATCCTTATACTCATCCTTAGAGACATCCCTAGACATATCATTAGAAATATACCTTGGGATCACACTAAATCATTCTCATACTAGTTTCTAATGGATGAATAAACTTTTCCTTTGATACCAACTATAGAGACCCTGTCTTAATATACATAGATATTAAATCATTTTAGATGAATACTAAGAAAATTACAAAAATACATTCCTGAGGACTGTAATGGTTTAGTGTCTTTGGAATCATGGAAACCAAATCTTCTATCTAGGTGAATGATCTTAAAAATATCCCATAACGGTATCCACCTTTAGTAGTTCTTCCTAGAACATCTCTTCATAACTTAGGGGAAGGAAACATATGAAAGGTGTTACCTCAGATGCCCATTAAGGTAAATAAAGGTAACATATAAGCATAACATGAAAAAAGGGTATGTAAACTGAGCATAACATTTGAGTATCATACCTTGTATTTTAGCGATCATAATAATCATTGGAAGTTCATAAGACCAGAATCATAAGGAAATAATGAAAAAAATCCATGAAATCATAACATAGGAATAAAACATGGAATTATGGAAGACACATGTGAATATAATATGATTTCTATAGAAACTACGGCATCACTTAAAAGACGATATTGGTAGTATGGGTTTACTCCCTATTTCATATTGCTAGTAATTTTTCACATACATGGTCAACTTAGTAGCATTAGTTCACTCCTCATACCATCATGGTAATCATGGTTCACTCTCATTCCCATATTAGTAGTCTAGGTTCACTCCCAAAACCATATTGTTCTATTAAAACAAATATAAATCTTCAACAAATTCATTGGAGGGATATATAGGTCCCACCCATAAAATAATGAAATCATACTTACATGTACCAAAAGATCATAAATAATCATATCATAACCCATGAAATAAAATTGGAATCATAAACATGTAATTATATCAGAACCTAGGTAAAAGATAGGTGTTATTATAAATTCATCAAAAGAATGACATGTGAAAGAGATATGGATTTCATAAACATATAGCCTATAAATGATAAATTTGATTCATAAATACCATTAAATTATGCATAATCGATTCATCAAAAGAATATTAATGGATTTTTTAGATAATTTCCTTGAATGGAATGAATAAAATCAATGGATTTCATCTTAGATAGAAAATAATTTTGAAATATCATTCAAAAAATATCATGATGAAAATATATGTTCTTCTTTGAATAAGTATTTTTAATAAATAAACACATTTAAAAAAAATTTCATAAAAAATACCATGAAAAGTTATAATGAATACTTGATATATTTTTGAAATCATTTTCCTTAAAAACTTATAAAATGATGTTCAAATGATTTTAAAAACCATTTTATTCAAAAAAATTAAACTTATAAATAATAATTAAAAAAAATTGATAACAATTTCTTTGAAAATACATTTAAAACTTATAAATAAGTCTTGAAAAACATTTATTTTAAAATAATATGAAATCATGTAAATAAGGCTTGAAAACATTTTGAAAATCATTTTCATTGAAAATATATAAAATAAGCATGATTTTTTTTTGAAAATAATTCGCCTAGAAAAACTTATAAAAGGATATTGAAATTGTTTTCAAAACAATTTTCCTTGAGAACTTATAAAATAATCTTGAAAACATATGAAAATCATTTTCCTTGAAAACGAATAAAAGGAGCTTCAAAACATTTTAAAAATCATTTTCATCGAAAATTTCATTTAAAAAAACATTTTCATAAAAACTAAAATGTAAACATGAAAATAAATTTTCAAAGTATTGGTGGTGGATAAATCTGTAAATGACGTTCAAGGTAAAAAATAATATTCTTTTTTCATGGTAAAATGTTTAGGAAAATAGCATCATTTAAAAAGTGACAAGAAGATTCCTTTTAAACAATTGTAAAATTAAAAAAGGAGTAAAATTTTAATTTAATGATAATATTATAATCATAGAATATTCTTAGAAATGCTTTTTAAAAGACATGATTTTAAAAGAATGCATATTTTGGACCAAAGAGAGGGTAAAGTTTGTATTTCTTAGAAACACATTCTTTACTGTAGTATGTACCCACGAGTGGAAGAAAAAGTACCAATATATGAATAATTATTTAATAACTATATGGGTATAAAATTGATGAATTTTATTGATATATGGATCATAATATTTCATCAAAGGAATCATAAAAATAAACGATCTTGAAAATCAATGAGATTGTCTCAATAAACTCTTATAACTTGCAATCTTGGGATTATACCATCCACAAAAGAAAAGGAATTTATCTGAATATTAAAATATCATTAATGAAAAAAATTAATTATAAAAAATGTAATCTGGAAGTATATACACCTTGGAAGAGAATTTAGGTGCTTAACAAATCCTGGGTCTCAAAGAAGGAAAATTGAGACAAAACTATTTCACCGATTTGGAAACTTATGAAACATAAACCCCATGAAAGAAAGATCATAAAATGGATATGTAAATAACCATAAAATTAATTATAATATATTTTGAATAAAATCATGTTCATTACATATACCACACAAAATGAATGAGTCACGAACATAACAAGTATCTCACAGAAATAAAAAATGAGATGAAATCCCCAAACCTTGTGTCTTAACTCTCATCGCACTCGTTCAAACCATCAATATAGTAAATATGAATTTACCAAACATATTTTAAAAAAACATACTCTTATATATAATAACATATAATTTTTTATTATGACCTTATATTACCCACTTGTTAACCACCATATGTTAATGTTTCAGTTAGGGTAATATTTACTTTTATTATATGTGTCTTAATTTATTATATTATTTGTCCCTATAAATATATAATTATTTCAGAATGTAATAAATGATATAAATATAAATTATATACATTATATGTTTGTTATAAAAATATATTTAATATATATGTTTAAAATTTTGGACATTCTTCCTGGAGACGGTAAGTTGTACGTGTGCATGAACGTTGTTTCTACTTTTATTGCCTTATTGAAAGTAAGAAATAAAGAAAAAGACATATATGTGTATATGTATATATGTATATCATTATTAAATCAGATTTATTATATCATATATATTCACTAAGCCCATCATTAATACATTCCATGTATTTTATGAATGCGTCTTATCACTTTGAGCGGGCAATAGTCAACACTTCCTTAAAAAAAATTACCATATTAACACCCTATGGAATGTAAAAAAGGATATGTGTCGTAAAAGGAATACTAAAGCATAAATAAATAATAAATATAATATATAACATATATAACCATATATACAATCATAATGTCTCTCATTATTGGTGGTAATGAAAATTGATCAATCATCATTTAGTGAGACCATAGTACGCTATATACATAAACAATATGTTCGTTATCCGTTAGATGGAGTTGTGCATAATAATAGGTTTAAACATTATCATAAAAAATCCAAATATATTTATGACAATTTATTTTTTATAAAATCATGGAAAAAATAAATTGGAGGTGTGGTGAAAGAAAATAAAAGAGAGGACTTTAGAGAAGTTGTTACCTCTTAATCGGGTAACTTCTTTTGGTTTGTGCCAGAAGGCTCTCTTGGATTTCCTTCTACCGAAGACAATGATTATAGGAAGAATGTAGGATCTCTTGTAAATGGACAGGGGATGTATTTTTTTTAACACAATAGGTTTGATGTGTGAGAAGATGTTGGATAGGCGGTGGGCTTTTATAGAGAAAGAAGAGGACTCACTTTGAATTTTTGAAAAAAAGATAACTGTACACATGTTATTACCTAAAAATATTCATAAAAACCCAACATAAATCAATAATTTAAGGTTTATGGATTATTAATGGACATCAAAAGGGTTTTGGACAGGTGGATAGGTCATTTGGTCACCTATGATTAAGGTTTAGTTCCTAATTAAGCTTAATTTAACATTAATCTTTGTGATTAATTTTAATCACTTTTACTAATAATTTTGGTAAAAAAAATATAGTTGATATTATTAGACTAAAAATATTATACTTATTACAATGGTGCTTCTTTTTTTTTCGAAATTTAATTCATTGAAGTCAATAAAATTTATTTAATGCTAATCCTATAGAAGAGATGAAATTACAAGTCTTTAAAGTAGAAAGAAGTTCAGAAGTTTATTATATTTTTATACTTATTTTAAAAGTGAAATTGATTAAAATGAACTAAATTATATTAATTTTTTTATAATTTATCTAATTTTACATTAAAAACAAATTAAAAAAAACTTTTTATTAATAATTATTTTAATTAAAATAGTAGTTTCTAACTAAATAGCAATATTTTTCACTATTCATAAAAAATGTGGTTTCTTAGAAAAATCCTAAAAATACTCCTTAATCTAATTTTTACATTATAAATTTAAAAATAATGTATATTTTATCCCATTAAATTTTTAAATGTGACTAAAATTTATATTATTATTAAAATTAGTTCTTTTGAGAAAATAGTATTATTTAGACATAAAAAGACATTACAAAAATCATATCTTTCAACATCAATATGTTTTATTTATATAAAAAATTAAAAAAAGTATTTGAAAAGTATTTATTAATATTCATATTACTAATTATAATTTATGGGTTATTATTTTCTCATATAAATAATTATAATAGAAAAATGATGTTTCATGCAAACATCAGGATTGCAGCAACGTACACCCAGTCAGTGTTGCGTGTAACGTACACCGAGTTGGTGTTGTGTAACATACACCGAGTTGATGCTTTTTGTATCATATGAAAAGTCTCTTCCACATGAAAGGAAACTTTTACTTTGTGCATTGCAAGAAAAAAATGAAAATTTAATTTATTCGAAAACAAGGACCGTAAAATGTTGGGGTGTTACATGGAGACTGAGTTTGTAATGTGTCTCAGAATTAATAGGATAACCCTATATTTTTATTTTATATTCCATTATAAACTGCAACATATATGGTCGGTCCATTTGGTAACCAGTTTTGTATGTAATCCAAGGTTGTTCTTTCTTTTATAATATTATATTTATTTTAAATCATTAATTGTATTCAATTTAATTACTGCTTTTGTGCTCCTATTATTTAAAATTTTGTATGATTCTTGATTATTTCAATTGTTTTTTACTTTGATACAAGGGAATAGTCTTCCCACAAACACAACATATTCCCTCACTAGTAGTCGGGATCCTTTAGAATACGGGGAGGTGTGATGAAGTCCTTTTGGTGAACTGGCTGGAAGAACAGATTTTGTGGAATCCAAGTTGGAATGTTACACTCTTCAATTCTATATAGGAACCTAAACATTGGAATTATTGGGAAGTACCATACAAATTTTTAAGGAATTGAATCATCATTATTTTATCAAGACACACCATTATTTGGATTCATGGTTAATCTTAAATAGTATATAATCATTGAGATTAAGATATATTCTTCTAGAGATAATTCCCATTGAATATAGATTTAGTTTAACATCATATGTTGGTAAATGAACCTAAATATATTTGAGTAGTATATAATTCAAGAGAGAAATTAGTTTAGTAAATCTTGTGTCACTCCATCTATTTCCAACTTTTACATTATATAACTTCAGTATGGCTGAAAATGATGTATATTTAGTACAACCATCTATAATGTAATCTTTGCACAAAGAATTAAATTTGAAAAATATATTGGAAAATCATTGTACTCATATAATATTTTCATTTTAATTTTTTCAATGGAATCTTCATCACTATTTACACTTCTAGTAAATTAATTTATATTATCTTTATCATCATTCATACTTATGGTCATATCAGAAGATCCCTAAAAGACATCATTAATCTAATCACTTGCTACATTCAATTATTCCTTGGTATTATTCAATCATTTATAACATTGATATATTCTGTGACAGATCAAGTGTTTTTTATACTCCTCTAAACTAATTATTCTTGAATAACAACAATATAGACATGAAAAAATGATTTAAGAAGGGTTATATACATGATATTATTCAAACTGGATGCACTCTTTCACCTCATACTCTAAGTCTTTTGGAATACGATTGTCATCCATACATTTGTGATTTATATTCATCCTATTTTATTTGGTAACATTAAAATTTAATAAAATAAATAAATACATAGAAGGTATGAGATAATAATCCTAAAATGTTATTCTTTATATATCCACACATATAATCATCATATTTGATATAAATTCTCATTTTGTCAAAAAAATGTTATAATATATAATGAAAAATAATTATATGATTTTAAATTATAATAACCCTTATTTTTTATCAGAGGAAGTTGAATATAAAAAATAATTCTTTTCTAATTTGATTAATCTAGGGGGACAATAATGTCAAATTTTGAAGTGGATATTGTGATCTCTATTTTGTTCACTTCATCAAAGGTCATCAAGGTCATTGGAAGTAATTGGATTACCCATAAAAAAATACTTATAAAAAACTGGATGTTTTTAAGTCAACATCTCAGAAGTTATATTTTGAGTTGTCACACATATAAATTGGTTAACTGTTAATGTTATTGTTTCTATATCATAATCCCAAATTATTATAAGAAGCTCAATCTTATATCTACATTTGTTGATCCATGTTTAACATTAATTTTTAATAAAAATTTATATTATAGTACTTCAAAATGAGTGGGATGTGATACAATACCACACCCCCATAAATAGTCGGTAAACACTTCATATGGGTATTCACTCCCTCGATTTGGTTAAAAAAATTAAAAACTTTTCCAAGATTTGATTTTTTTTACATTGGATGTTGGATATTTTTAAGAATTTAAAATATTTAATAATTTTTATTCATTAAAATTACATTTTTATATATACAAAAATACTATGTGAGGGTAACATAGTACAATAAACCACCACTTTCTTGTGTTCTTGTTTATCCAACAACATATATGAGATATGTTTTTGAAAGAATTAAGTATTCTCTCTTGGTGTATATTGTTTTACTAGTTTGTAGTAGGTAACATCAAACTCAATGTGATGATATAATGTGATTGTTTTTTTGGGTAGTTTAATGATTTCCTTAAAATAAAAAATAATATTAATAAATATACACATATATAAACGTAGATATATAAATAATCAAATGCCTATGAATATAAATATATATATGGTAAATTTATTTTTTTCATCCATAATGTTAGACCAAAATCCATGAAATGAATTTTAATTAATAAAAGGAATTTGATACAATAGAAAACAACGAGATATGATATAAATTGATAGGGAAATATGCACAATGAGGTAAGAAAATAACTGCATAGAAAAAACACAAAATAAAGGCCTCTAAAGGCCTAATGATCTTGGGTCTAGACCCATATTAGATTATTGCAGGATTGAACTACCTATCTTGGTTGTGCAACAACCATTATGGGTATATTAGATGAAGACCCCGAGTCGCACTCCATACCCAAATTTATTTCCACTACTCCCAAGGTCATCGTAAGTCAGCCGTCTCCAGCCTGTGGGGAGTCACTTACCAAGGTCATCACATCTCGACGTCATCCCACACTCTATGGAATATATCTCCAAGCATTCTATTGTCTTCATATAGCATTTCATATTTTCATTGTTGGTTTGTTCCATACTAGTATCCTTATCGTCGAGCGGCCCTGCATTCCAATATCCCCATCCTCACCATCCGGTGAGGCCTCTTATAATCGAGTCGAGTAGCATCCACCCCTTGATCCTCTGTTAAAAATTATTCTCTTATTCTCCACTATGAGGGTCCTATGAAAATAAACTGTGTCTCTCTTTTTAGATTTGAGAAGAAAAAATCTATCCCAAATTAAGGGAGTACCTGATTTTGGATTTTCATTCTTCAACTCCTCATCATAACTTTGATCACTAGAGATATCACATTTAGGGAGCATGGAGGGGAATTTATCACTTCCCTTTACATCACCATGAACTAGACATCCAAAATTCATCATAGGATGCTTGAAACCACATGCTACAAGCACATCATGTTGTTCACTGATCCCATCATCGAAGGCCCCACTTGTGCTAAGAGGCACAAGACATCAACCACTGGAGCAATTTCCAAAGAATTCCGGATAGAGAAACACTATATGTATGAGATAGAGAGAAGGACCCCATCATCACTTCATATATATATTTATGATTACATTAGATCTCATTTTATGTTTCTATAAGAACCCATTAATTGTACTCTTTATTCATTCTCATTTCAAATATAGTTACTTGTTTGACCCAAACCATAACCTAATCAATAATATTGAATCCATTAATATTTATAAGTCCTGAACTAATTTATAATACAAACACTGTTTATTATCTAAAAATTGTCTGATCTATTAACTCTCCACATAATTGATAAAAACCATTTTCATTCCACTAAACCCCATTTGAATATTCAATTGATATACAATAAAAAATTAATTATTATTTATGTAATCCTTATCTATAAAATATATTTTTATATACAAAGAGGTGTAAAAACCAAAAATTAGGTAAAATCAGGAAAGTCCAATGAACCAAAATTGAAAGGGAAGATATAATTAAAAAATAAAAATCAAATTCAAAATATCATATCTTTAGTTTTGAGATTTGATTTGTATAAATTGAGTTTTACTGCTGTATATGAGTAATGGAAGATAAACTCAAAAAATAATGAAAAAAACATGAAATATCAGTAGAGAGTCCTTAAAAAATTCTGACTTTCATACCTTCGGTTTTGAGGTTTGATTTTGATTAGTCCAAAATAATCAACATCAACTGTAACATAGCTTATGTTCCGTAAAAACATGAATACAACATGAGGAAGAACCATTTGGAAAGAGTTCTTTTTAAAAAAGTAAAAATGATTTTATCAAGGCTTGTCAAAAAAATTGTTGATAAAAGCTAATTTTAATAGTGCTATAAATATATCTGTTGAGAAATACCATTTTTGTCAATTCATTCTTAGTACTAATAAATCATCACTTTTATCATCACATTAAATCCAACAATAGAAGAGGGATTTCTCAATGCTTATGTGTTAGAGCTGAAAAAATATACTTTTCGGTGCTTAACCAAGCACTGAAAAAATTGAAAAAATTTGAATGAATAAATAATATTAATTACATATAACAAATATTAATAATGAACTACACTAACTACATGAATTACAAAAATAATATTTGAAATTTCTTTTAAATAAATTATTTATATAAATTACAAACATAGTGAAAATATTTAAAATTAATATATAAATATGTGTAAATAAATTTTACAAAAATGAATAAAATTTTAAAATATTAAAAATTAGTAAATAATATTGAATGAATGAATTTTAAAAATGAATAAATAAATATGGATAAATTTAAAAAATAATAACAAATTAAATTTATAACATTAATTGCATAAATTATAAACACATAAGAAATAAATAAAAATAAATATATAAATGAAATTAATTATATAAATAATATAATTAATAATAATGAACAATATTAATTGTTTATATTACAAATATATTAAAAAATCCAAGTAAATCAATTAATTATAAAAAACTCAACAAATTTAAAATATTAAAACATAAAAAATTATTAAATATTATTTATATTTATTAAAAATAAATTAAAATATTAAAACATAGAAAATAAATATGAATAAATAAATTTAAAAAAATGGTTAAATACCAAAAAAATGGAAAATTAATAAATATTAAAAATGAATAAATATTGTTAAAAGAAAATATATTAAAAATGAATGATTAAATTTTAAAAGAATGCAAAAATATGTAGAAAATGAATTTATAAGATTAATTAGTAGAATTGTAATCACATAAAAATGAAGAAAATAGAATAAATAAATAGTATAAAATATATAAATAACAAAATTATTAAAAATTTATAATATTAATTATTTAAATTTAAAAAATGTATTTAAATAACTTAATTATATAAATTTTAAACATTTAATAAAATAAACATAAATAAAATCGGATAAATATTAATCATATAAATTACCACCATATTGGAAATTTTAAGACACAGTAAAGAAATTTAAATAAATAAATATTACAAAATGAATAAATTCCAAAAATATTACAAATAAATAAATATTTAAAATTAATAAATGATTTTAAATGAATGAATATTTAAAATGAATAATTAAAATTGAATAAATTACAAAAATATATAAAAAAGTTGATTCATAATATTATTCTCGATAATTAAAATCACAAGAAAGATGAATAAAAATGAATATATAGAATATATTAATTATATAGATAATTTTTTTAAAAAAATGAGTTATATTGAGTATTAAGAATATTAGAATTAAAATTCATTTAAAAAAATAATTTACATAATTTTCAAATATATTACAAATATAAAACATAATAAATAAAAATGAAGAAATATTAATCAAATAAATTACAAAAAATATTAAAAATATTAAAACTTAGTAAATAAATGTTTGGAAATTTTTAAAAACGAGTAAATCCCAAAAAATATTAAAAAATATTAAATATTAGGATGAAAAATATATAAAATAAATGAATATAAAAATGAAGAAGAAAAATTTAAAAATCTACAAACAAAATTTAAAAAGGGAATTCATCACATTAATTTCATGATTTGTAAACACATAAAAAATGAATAATAATGTGAAAATAAATAATAATATTATTGGTCATTATTGATATATGTATTGTATTTATTGTATATAGAATTACATTTAATTAAAAAAATATTTTAAATAAAAATATTACTCTTTAATTAAATCTATAAATATTTTAAAATTTATAAATTAATATCAAAATTGAATATATTACAAAAAATATTAAATGAATAAATATTACAAATTATTAAATTATAGAAAAAACTAATAATTGAGAAATATTAAAAATGAATAAATAATATTAAATGAATTAACATACATATAAATTACATACATACACATACACAGATTCATGTGCATGGGCATACATGTACACATACATACACATACACATACACATATGGACATACGCATACACATACACATACACATACAAATGCACATGCACATACACATACACGTACACGTATACGTACACGTACACATACATATAGACATATGCATATGCATAAACATACTGATACACATACACATACATACACATACATGCATATATATATATATATATACACAAACATACACATACACACATGCATACATATATACATACATACAATTACATACACGTGCATGCACATACATACACATACAAATACATACATATAGATACTACATAAATTTTCATACCCATATACATACGCATACACATACAAACATGCATATGCATAGAGATACAGACACACACACACACACACACAAACACACACACACACACATACACATACACATACACATTCAATTACACAAAGATATTCATACATACGCATAATACATAAACATACTTACAAAGACACACAAAGACATACATGTACACATACATACACATACACATACACATATATAAATACTAATACACAAATATACATACACATACACATACACAAACATATACATATTCTTACGTACACATACTACATAAACGTACATACACATACATTTGAAAACATACATGTACATATACAAACAAATACATAAACCAATATATACCTACACATACTACAGAAACATACATACACATATATCTGAAAACATACATGTACATATACAAACAAAAACATATACCCATATATACGTACACATACACATTCTCATATATACATACATGTACACAATCACATACACAAACACATTCACATAAACATACACATAGACATACACATACACGTACACATACACATAGATATACACATACACATACAGATGCAGATACAGATACACATACACATACACATACACATACACAGACACGTACACAGACACATAGACATAGACATAGACATATACATACACATACACACACATATACACAAACACATACGCATACCCATACACATACACATTTGCATACACATTCACATACACATACACATACACATACACATACACATACCCACACGCATTCACATACACATACACATACACATACACATACACATAAACATACACATACACATACGCATACACATACACATACACATACACATTCACATTCACATAAACATACACATTCACATACAAATACAAATACACATACACATACACATACACATGAAAATGTAAATAGACATATACAAACATATAAATGTATATGGATTCATGAACTTATGTCATGTATGTGAATTTTTAGTTTTGAAGGGTTATTAAGTTATCATTTGGTTGATTGGAAAATTCTTAAATTGTGGTCTGTAATGGAATTTCGTATGCTTATATATCCAAATGGGGTTTTGTTTAGGTATCTTGAGGCTTGAGGAGTGCATTTGGTTCTCGTTTACTAGGAAATTGAATTAGGTTGGTTATTTAAATTGTCTGCAGCCATTTATATTATGCTCTCTATAAGTGTATGATATAATTTTACTAGGCCAATCGTAATTATGATAAATAACTATTGTCTTGTTATTTTGGTTCAATGATTATAAGGTATCCATAAAATAAAATTCAAATTACAACAAAAAGAGTTTCTCCTCTATAACTTGTAATTTACATGTTATTTAACCAAGCCTTATCTGTATAATTTATGGTTAAAGTAAATTGTTAAAAAAATTTGGGGTGAATTATTTTAGTTTTTAAAGATTTTTTGGTAAATAAAATTCCAAAAATAACTTCTAATTTATTTTCCTCTATGAATTTTACTTGCAATTTTATTTAACTAAAACTTTGGTTTTTAAAATTTAGTACAATTAAAATGTAAAAGTGATAAAACATTCAACCCAATATTTATGAAATTATCTAAACTGAGTGGGTAGTTAGTGTTGAACTTTTTATTGGGTATTTGGGGATGCTTAGAGAACGTGACTTATATGATAACCTAGATATTTGGTTTCTTGGGTTGTGATGATTTGGTGGTTGTGACTACTTGAGACTCTAGTGGACTATGCATATCCTGGTAATGGGTGGGTTTTATTAGCATTGATCCTTTGTGTGAGACCCTACAGTTGGTGTTTAACACATTAGCAGTCTCATGGTCTTGGGATTTGGGTGAGTGTTTTCCTGATGTTTGTGATATGTATGAGACAATTTTTGGTCTGTGGGCTAGGTGGGAGGTCCAGGTAAACCTTTCATAAGCATGAATCCATGTTTTGATGTTGGTAATTTTTGAAATTCTAGTTATAAATATTTGAGGTTTTGACCAAGTCTGTGGGTTACTCTAGGTGTGTGAGGAAGGGGTGGATGTTGTGGCCTCTAAAATGGTGCAGGTTAAGTGTAACCTAGTTTATGGTTAAGGAACAATGGATGCCCTTGGGTTTAATGGATAATCACTCATGTTTTGGTTCGTATGATGCATTGGTTAGTCATATAATAGAATTATTATTTAGATTGCTAACCTAAGTAACATCAGTACATGTAGGGTATAGTTGGTGAAATGATGTGGTTTGTATGTGATATGCCTCTTGTTTTGAAAAGAAACATGGGTGATCCTCATTCGGAAAGGATGGAATGCATCAGAGACATGGATAATGGATTATAATTGTGAGATATGTTCTTGTGAAATGTGACTCACTGGAATGTGAGTTAGGACCTCAAGAATTGAGTTGCATCTGAGCATGCAACCATTGAGTTGTGATGGAATCATCAGAGGTAGGTGTGAAAAATTAGTGTGTTGGGTCGCTAGGATTGTGAATTTGTAGTATGGGAGTATATAATTATTATTCTTAAATAAATAAGTAGTAGTGTGTGTTGGAAATAACTTGGGTGTATTTGATGAAAATATTGAGATAATTTCATCCCAGAGAATTTTGGAAAGAATCGTAATGTTCCACGTGGGAATGAGAACACGTACAAATTGGGTATGATAACAAAAATAATCCATGGTGAACCTTCATGAAAGCATTAAATGTAGTTATTTGGAAATCATGATCCTAATATAGGGAGTTGAATGTAAATAATAGTGATTTTTTATTAAGGTGTCTGATATTGTGTTGGATGGGGTCCAAGCCATGAAATTAGCCTAAGGTTGGTCTTGGATCAATCATAATTTTTTTGGCATAGTGGAGCATTGGTATTTGTTGTATGAAATGATAGTGGAGATGGCTAATTGTGGATTAAAAAGTTAGAGTTTGGTAAAAAAATATGGTCAATAATTTAGTAGATATACAAGGATGATCATAGGGTTCCTTAAAGATTTATGGAACTTAGGTCAGGAGTGTTAATGGTGTGTCAAAAAGGTTAGATGAGTGTTTTGAAATAGATTGGTCCATGGAGGTTTGACTTGGTTTCTAGAGTGAAGTTTGATGTGTTGAGTTTGAAAGTACAATGGGTTTGTTGTATTGGATAATGTAAGTGCATTATGAGTGCTAGATTAGGGTGTGGTGTGCCAATTCAAATGTTAAGGTAAGGCCTTATGTCATAAGGAGTCTCAGGAGTGAGACTGTGAGTTGTAGAGAAAATAAATGATGAATGTGGACTATTGTAAACTTATGGAATCAAGCAGAAAGGTATAGTGTTATTATTAGGAATATTGGGAGTTGTCTATGTGTTTGTGGGGGGGATGTGGTAGTGTGCAGTGGGTTGTCTGTGTGATGGGTAGTTGGAAGGTTGGTTATTAGAATATAAGGGAAACATTATACATTTATATTGCTAGTTTGTTAGCAGATACAGCTGGTAGTAAGTTGTTAGTTTTTTATAGGTTATAGAAGGTAGTAGATTTTTAGTTTGTTAGGTGTTATAACTGGTAGTATTTTACTAGTTTTTATGTGTTATAAGTAGTATTATGTTGGGTTGGTTTTGGATATGATTCATTTGTTTATTTACTCAATGTAAAGTAGGGAGGTGCCATCTTTGGGAAGTTGATGTCATTCTCTACCGAGGAGCAAACTTATTCATCAGGGATTATTCTTTATTTTTCTTCTTCTTCTACCTTCTAATCCTCTTATAAACCATGATTCCTCTAATGTTACTAGGAGACGCATGTGGTGTCCATTTTTGGTGTCTTCAAACAGTGTTGGAGTTGTCGTTGATGTATCACAATCCTTGAATTGTAAGAAATATTATATACCTTCATGAGTATTGAATAAATCAGCACAGATACAACAAGGGGGTCACTGAAAGTCCCGAGAAGTCATGACGTTGCTGAAAAAATTAGTTTTTTATTGAGTTGGCTGCATAGAATGTTAAAAATAGATGTGTTGCCACATTTTACGAGAGGAGATCTGTATAGATGAATCATTCAAGAAGAAATGTATTTCAAATTTTATTGGAAAATAGAGGACATGAAAATAAATTTGGCTCAACTCTGTATGGTGAAAACCACACACTTTTTTTCTTGTATTATCTTATAGAAAATTGAGGATCAGAATCAGAGCAGCTAAAACCAGTACTGCTTGACATGTTTGGTATCAACATGGAAAATCTTGATCCAACTAAACAAGTGTGGAATTCGGGTGACGGGTAAAGGAATTCATTTTTGGAATGAACCATGCATATGTGGCTACTATAGTCTAGACAAATATAGCCATTAGTAATGAAACATCCTATGCTAGATGAGAATCTTGATCCCAACCAGAAATGACAGGACATGGTAAATTCTAATCAAATTTATTTAGTGGATAATCATGAAAGGCATATTAAGGGGAGTATGTACTTAGATTAACAAAAATGGTACCTTCAGATTAATCGACTTAGGGATTCCATCTAGTTATACCGGGTTGTCAAGAAGCATAGGAAAACAACATATCTACAGCTCACTATGACAAGTTACATTGTACCATCTTTCCTATCATGATTTATGATGAATTTAGAGAGGTGAAAGACATTTTTTCTTATGAAAATCGACTCGAGGAGTCTCAAAACATAATATATATTGACTTCATGGAAGATTTTTAGGTTTCTCCAATGTTAATATGATTTCATACTTTAGCAAAAGATGATCCTTATAGTCTAAAAAAATTGGTTGATGATATTGTAGAAGAAAACATTTCCAAATTATTGAATTTTTTTTTGCAACTAAGCTAGGAGATGCATTTTTTATGTTTAATATGCTTATGAGCGAAGTGATTCTCCAAATATTAGTGAGTATCATGTTTGTCCAAAAATTAATGAAACATTTAATGTGGAGTACTACTTAAGGTTGGATTGAAATCTAACAATGGGGGAAATTCATATACAAGTAACGTGATAATTTGTCCCACAAGATTTGAAGTTACAGGTTAAACATCAATTTGTGATAGAGATGGTGGAAAATGATGTATTGAATGCACTGATGTAGTTTGGTTATATGGGAAATGTGGATTTATATTGGGGTATTTGAACAATACATGCACCAGGTGTAATAATTATTTGAATATGATAGAAGTTCCAAGGAATAGTTCAATTTTGAGGGAGGCATCATTTACTAGAGGGTTACACGATCCATTATTGGTTGGATAAAATGGGAATGAGATGTACCAATGGATGAGTGTGTATGTTGTTTCAGAAACTATTTATGGTACTAACAATGGAATAGTTCTACATGAGGTAGATTTTGGACTTCCTTAGCATAACTGATGAACTAGTTTCCTTACGAAAAAATTTATAACATGTGGTGGCATGAGTAGTGAAATGTTGAAGAGTATATTCCTATCTACTGAAAGAGGACTTTATGTATTTGCCTCCATGACCAAGACTATAGAAATTAGGTGTAGTCAATGTGAAATTTATCAGGAAATATAGAGAGATAGAGAGAGCTACTTGGGTGAAACATGGTGTGAATCGGAAAACAATACAATTTTTTCCCCAAATTCACACCATAAATATGGTGTGGGGAGAATGGAATTAAAAATATTTTTAGAAGAGTTTATAGACACCATGAAATTTGGTTGGTATTATTCAACAATGGTTATACCATAACATGATGTTTCTAATGAGTTAGCATTTACATCTAAAATACTAGAGTTCAGAATCTTAAGGAAATAGCCAAATCAATTCTCAAGAGAATAGGTATAATTTTTCCTAGAGACTCACATGATAAATTGCTCATTGTAATCCATGACATAGTATTTGTGTTTTTAATTATTTTGTTTTACTTGGTATAGTTGGAACGAGATACTTCCCTATAATATTTAACAATAATTGAGTTATATGTCTAACATAAAGATACTTTTTTCCATGTACAGATAATTATGCTGGTTAGATTATCATTATTTACTTTTAATTTTGGCCAATCCTTGGTCAATTAAGACATGACGTTTAGTAACTAGTGTAACTTTTTGGATAAAAGAAGCAGTTTAGGATCCTAGGTTTATAGACATAAATCTCAAGACCATTGGACCTATTTTTTGTCCCATTATATTGTCTGGGAGATTTACTTTAATTTCATAGGATTGATATATTTTATGGAACTGGCTATTGTCCTGAAATATGCTCCTAGAGTGAGTGGAGGATCATTTCGATATGTGTATGGAGGTTTTTGGCCTAGAAGAGGTGGACATTATAGTGGTTGAGGTGGTGGACTTAACATTTACTTCTCATATAGCCATAAATCCTAGGGATGGATCTGTTTTAAAATTTTATGACCAAGGGGATGAGAATAAGGGAAACTACACTAAAAAAATCATGGGAATTATTCTACTCATCCTTCCCTTATTATGAACTATAGTTGGGAAAAAGAAACTACTCTTGTTATGTATATTTATTTTCAATTCATGGTCCTTATTAATGGTGGTAATCAAATGTAGGGTGTCATCACATCATCTTGAATTCCAGAAGTTATTAGACACTTGGATGGGTGAAAACAACAATTTGAGTAGGAACTTCTATTCAAAAACACATATTAGAATGGTTTGTTTAGTTCTAATTACTATCTCCAATGGTTTGATGTTGATGCTATTTTTGTGTGTGTGTATAGTTGTTGTTATAGATGAGCATGTTGTTAAGTTCTGATTACTATTTATAATGGTTTGATGTTGATGCTGGTTTTTGTGTGTAGATATTTGTGGTTATAGTAGAGGATATGAAGAAGATATATGTCGAGTGTCTAGTGAAGGAAGATCTACTCATTCAGGCATTGATATCATCTCTTATGAAACATCTTGGAGAAGTGTAAAGTGAGTTCATAAAATTGAATAAATTTCTACCAATATCCACCATGAGGAAATTATGGTAATTCAGGAGGGGTAATATTACGAATGTTGGGTGTAGTCTGTTTGTATGTCGGGTTGTGGTGTTGTTTAGTGGGATTTTTGTGAGAGGGGTAGTAGTAAGGTTGTGTATTTGTTTCCAGGGAAAACATTGTAATTTTATATTGTTAGTTTTTTAGGGGTTACATTTGGAAATAGTTTGTTAGTTTCTTAGGGGTTATATAAGGAAATAGGTTTTTAGTTTGTTAGGGGCTATAAGTACGAGTGACTTGGGATGGATATGGATAGGGTTATTTTTGTTGTTGTCTCGTTGTCCAGTATGGAGGTATTTCCTTTGGGAATAAGAGGTCAGGATCAATCTAGGAGTGTTCTTCTTCATTATATATTCATCTTTATCTATCCACTTCTTCTTTTACCTTCATCTAATCCTACAAAATAAAATTATTATACTGTTAAATATTGAATATAGTGTTGTTTTTCTATTCAGTCTTTCATTTCCCAAATAATTTTCAGTTTTGAGAGCTTATGAATTCCACCATATGTAAAATGTAATGGTGGAGTTTTTAAAGAGATTGGTGAAGTGGTTATTAGGATGGATTGGTTTTCAAGGGTGCAGTTGGTTTTGGGTGTCTTGGTTTGGAAATAACTAGAAAAAATCCTAGTAAATTAGGGGTTTTTAATGAGCATTGTGAAGGAAAAATCGAAGTGTAATATGATGGTCTCAAAAGTTCTTATATGTACATTTTAGGGATGATTTGTTATAACATTGGGAGACTTCAATAAACCATGTTCCATACTAGTGATCGAATTTTCAGAGGAGTTTTGGGTTTTGTTTGGTGGATATTCCCAATTTTGAATCGGGGTCCAAAATAGAATTTTGGATGTCTAAACAGCAAAATTGGTGTTTTTGGATGTGTATTCAGGCAGGAGTGTTGAATCAAGTACTCTAATAAGTCTCATGATCCTGAGGGGTACAAAATTCTAGTTTCAGTGGAAATAAAACATGGTTCACCATATGTTTTAATCGTGCACCCTAACATCATGACATGTTTTTTTACATGTTCACTGTTTTTTCAAACGTTTTGATTATTAGGGGAAACTAATCACCTATTTATAGAGGGTTCTATATCTGAATTTCATGGTTTTCACATGATTTGAATCTGTGTAGTAAAACTGTGTAGGGCAGATTTTTTGGGTCAATGCAAACAACATGATATGCGCATGGTTTGGAAAATCATTCATCTAAATCATGTTCCCCATAACATGTTGGTTCTTAAAAATGTTACCTTATAGATCTATAACTAAAACCATCCCCTTTCTCCCCCACCCCATTATGAACTCAAAAGCCTCCTACTCACCCTCCTCCTCCCTATACTCCATGGAGAATCTCCCTCTCTATATCTTCATGCATAATTTCACTTTAGTCTACATATTTGGTAATAAAGAGGTAAGGTTATGAGTTTTTCTCTTCATCAAATCCTTTTCCCAGAAATTCATGGTTGTTCCCATTTGGTTTATTAGTAATGATTCTAGTTAATAAATGTGGAATCATCTTGAGATGATGGGATCTTGTGTTCCTTGGTGGTGCAGTGTCATGAGATTACATCTACACTTCATCAACCATTATTTCATTGGAGGTATGTGGTCAGGAGAGGTTTTCCTATGTTTAAAGGAAATTTATTTTCCTTGGATTATGGTCTGTGTTCTAATTTTTTGGATATTCCCATGTAGGTTCCTAATGTTTGGCACAAACCTCCATAGAGTCATTGGTTTAGGATTGCTTTTGTTTGATAGTCTTGAAAAATCTTGGGTGGCGTGTTTTTGAGCTACAAGTTGAAGTGGAAATAATTATTTTAAGTATGTGGTCCCTAGTTTATCAGATAGACTTATTTTATTTCCAATATATTTGGGTTTTTTATTGCAATAAAATATTGAGTTCTGACTATAGAATTAATATTATAAGATTAAAAATGAATTTCCTTTTTATACACTTTGACATAATTCCAAATGGTTGCTTTAATGGTGAACCCCTTTGGATTCATCATTGAGACTTAAACCTTAGGAAACACTTATGTAAAATTGTAAAATATAATGTTTTTAATTAAATTAAATTCATTATAATTTTTTTATAGATTATATACTTATCCCTTGTTTATAAAATTAATTCCTTTATAATGAAATGTGACTTGGCCTTATTTTAGACTTTTTTAACATGGTTTTTGTTAAAAAAAAGGAGTATTATCTATCTAGAAAATTTATAATCATTCCTTCCAAAATTGATTCATAATTAATATGACTTTGGTGTTAATGAATTTATTTAAAGGGTAATTACAATAGAATGTATTATATTATAATTGAATCATCATCGTATCTAATAAATGGGGAAAACAAAAATAGGAATTCATGAAATGAAAGGTGAGATCATGGGATGGTATTTACCTGTTAAATAGGTAAAACATACATTTTAAGAAGAGAAATAATAGTTAAATTTCGAATTAAATGTTTTTTAAATGAATGGAAATCTAATATAAATTATCTAATGCTAAAATAAGAGATGACATGAGCGTAGTGAATGATATATAGTGTGATGGTAAATAACTTTTAAAACGGTTTCAAGAGATGTCCTTAAGAAAGATTAATTTTTTAAAATTTAAATTTATTTGGGTGGTTGTGGTACTTGAGGTAGGGAATTTTTAGGTGAGCGCTTGGATTCCACGAGACACTTGATGATTAGTAATTCAATGATGAGGACCTGAATTCCATTAGGTAAATATGTTTGGAGTTCAAGGATGAGATCTATGGATTCTATATGATACCTAATGTTTTGTACTTCAGGATGAGTACCAGGATTTATTATGAAACAAGATTATAGGGAATTCTGACTTGGGAATCAGATTTAATAGAAATTTCGAGAAGAGAACTTAGAAATCATGTGATACATTAATGATACTAGGGAATTCAATGATGAGTGTCTAGATTCCATTTGGTTACATGTAGAGGCATGATCATCGTCATGTTAATAGAGACACCTTAGCATTAGTCAAATATGGTAGGACCAGACCTTGCATATCACCACATATCCTGAGACATCGAAAGAATTATTATACATCTATTTCTTTATTTAATTGTTTTATATTTCCTCCTTCATCCTGGTGTACCTCACATGAACTTGATTATTAGACTGGATATTTTGGGACACCATCAGGGGTAGCTTACTCTTGCTTGGACCACCATTGAACTTGGTAACTGGGAAAATGTAACCTATTTGAAGGACTAGTATAGGGTAAAGGCAGATGACTTGGTATACTAGTTAGGCTGCTAAGATAGAGCTTTGGAGCATAAGAGTATGATAAGACTCTAAACCATTATTTCAGGTTTCTTCATGTTTTGAATTTTAATTTTATTTGAGTTTTATGTACATATGACCCATCATGAATGTATGATTGGTTGATGCATCATATTCAATTTATTCTGGCATAGTATTTTTTAATTTTCTTACCGTTCATACTTTCCTTTATGGCATTCGTTTGGGATATTTATCGGGATTTTTATGTTTTCCTTTACCTTTTCAATTTCATTTTACTATGATAAGCTATTATAGCCCCCCCCCCCAGATTACCACATTAGACCCACACAACTATTTCGTATCCTCTTCCAAATAGGGAGGCATGCATGAGGTCTTGTGGGGCTTCTGGGTCGGGACATTACAACACATGTATATACATATACAAACATATAATTACATATATGTTCATGCTCATACATACTCATATATATGCATGAAAACACATACCACATATACATACACATTCCACATAAACATACACATATTCAGATGTCATATACATACACACACATACATTCACACACACGTATAAAAACACACACACACACATACTATAATGTAAATATGTATGCATACATATATACATACACATAAATTTATACACATACACATACATACCCAAAAATAATCACATACATATGCACACATACATACATACACATACACATAAACCCACACCCACACAACACACACACACACAACACATATATACTAATATAACAAATACATACATGCAAATATAGACATACACATACATGCACATACATACACATTCATAAACATATATTTTAAATTATTTAATATGAAATGTATTTTTTTGCATTTTTTTGGTACTATTATTATTTTTTGGAAAATTGAATTGAAATGTTTAATTGGGATTTTAAGTGTGGAAAATACAAGCATCGGTTTATTTTTTGTTATATTAAATTTGAAAATTCATGTCTCTTGATGATAAAAATGATTTTGGAATATGTTGAAATATATTTTCCATTCCCATTTGATAATAAATTATAATAAGGCAATATATAAAAAAATATTAATAATAATTGTATCTATGTATTTTTAATAATATTTTAGAATATTTATTTATTATATAAATGAAAAAAATATTTAATATTTTGAAAAAATTCATTTTAACCTTATTAGATCCATTTTGAAAAAATATTATTAACTATATAAATGAAGAAATACTTTTCATTAAATAAAAAAATATTATTATTTTATAAATAGTATAAATGTATTTATATAAATAAAAACATTCAATATACTATTCTAATAAAAATCTAAAAGTAAAATTCATTATTAAATACATTCAATGATTAATCTATTCATTATTTATTAATTTTTCATCAATTATAATGTGCGCATTAAAAAAATGAGTAAATAATCTTGATTATATAAATAAAAAAATAAAAAGGAAACAATATTATTAATCATAAAAAATTTAAAATCAAAAAAATAATTAAATATTGAAAATTCAATTTTAATGAAAAATATGAAAATAAATAATAATTATATAATGTTTAAACAAAAAATAAATTAAATAATAAATAAATAGAATTTATATAAATTACAAGTATTTTTAATATATTAATTTTTAATGAATAAAAATGTATAAATAAATATTAAAAATGAATACACTATGAAAATATTAATTGAAGACATATTAATAATGAATAAATAAAAAAAACTGAAAATGAAAAAACTATTAAAAATTAATAAAAATTATTAATTGAATAATTTTTAGTTTTATAAAAACTATATTTACATATTATTTGAAATATTATTATTTAGATAAATTCTATAATATTTAAAAAATAATAATATTTTAATATTATTCATAATTATATAAATGAATAAATGATTAATTTTATTTAGTTCTACATTTCAGATACCCATGAAAATAAATAATTAAGAGATTGAATATAGAAAAAAAAAGATTCTTCAAAATTTCAACATGAAAATAATTATTTCATTCTCTCCAATTGCTCCCAAAAATATCGATAGGGAATGTATGCCTGAAAAATTATCTATTTTTAAAATAATTTTGACCTTCATATTTAATCTCACAAGATCTTTTTACTAAACAGAACTAATGTTATTATCTCCAAATATCTTCAGTTGAGCTTTAATATAAATTTTATTGATTTTTTCTATTAAATTATCTACTAAAATATCAATCTATGTAGTCCATTTAATTCTCTGTCAAAATAAACATATAAATACCCATAAAAAATATGAATAAATTCTTTAGGATTCTAGAGTCTACTATGATGTGAGTAGACAGACATTGAGAGGATTGAATAATAAGGGTTTTAGCTTGGTGGAAACTGATGTAGAGTTTAGGAACGTTGGAAACCTAATGTGGGTAAGATTTACATTGTGGAGTACACACACATTGTGATATTGGAACGGTAAGGGTTTCAGCATGGTGGAAACTATTGAAGAGTTGAAGAAAGTTGTGAGCTTAAAATGGTTAAATATTTCATCTGGGTTGACAATGTTGTCATTGAGGGCGGTAATCCGAATCTGTTTTTGGTTTTCCAAGTATCTCTTCTTCTAAAAATAATGTCCATTTTTTTAAATGTCTATTCTACTATAACATAGGTGATTAGTTTCATGAATAATGTAATGATATTTCATGTATTATGATATGGAATGTTTGTCTAGATACAATATAAATATATATATATATATATATATATATATATTCATTTATTTACAATGCATAACAGGATGCTTCAGCTCAGCTTGATTATTTGTAGTCGTCCACACATCCGATGTTCTTCCAGCCCTGTGACATCATCCCTTTTATTTTTCACATGTGAAAGCAATTAAATTCTAAGAATAGGATCATTTTTAGAATATAACAAATGTCTCTATATCCCTATCGACCTTATTCGACATAGAGAAACCCTAGTGAGATATTATCAAAGAAGACCTCCTTCTAAGCTTCTCTTATAAAAAATTTCTAATCTTGTTCTAGATTTCCATGGTGATCCTAAAGATGAAGTATTTTTGTGTGTGTCTTCTATATCTAATCAACATACATCATACATGCGCCATTTGGCCATGATTCTTGACCCTTAGGCCAATAACCCTCTTTGTGATCCAATCTTTAGTGATTTCAGTTCTATTGGAGATCGGGAGATTGTGCCCATATCAAGAGGTATTCAGATCAAGATCTAGTCTAGTTTCTGTGAGACTTATAGATCTAAGATGAATGATAGATCACTTTTTTCTATGCTAGAGATCTAGTAGGTTGTTCATGATCTATTCATTTAGGTATTTCTTATTTATTGTGCAATCTGATGTTACGGTGGTGGCTCAGTTCCTATGTGTTTCAAGATATGGGTATGTCATTATATGATCATATATTTTCATTCCAAGTATGGAATAATTACTTTATTGCAGAACCTTGAGCAATCATACCATCTTCATAACCAATACGTCAAGCTATTCATATTTTTAAGTGTTCCCCTTATTTTTTTTATACCTTTTAATTTAGCTTCAAAGAGGCATTCTTTTGTTTTTACTGATCTATCTTTCTACTTGTATTATATCTTTTTATTTTTTTTCCTTTTGAGCATTATAAAACACTTGAGTTAGTTAGTATTCTTTCAGTTCACATAGGACCAAAAGCGGTCCAAATCACATTAAATCTATGTGTTATTTCCTAAATTCAATTTATGTTTTGTTGAACTTATAAATTTTTTAACATTTCATAACTTCTTGAATTAATTAAAATTCTTGTATTGATTTTTTTAGTATATATTCATGTTGTTGTTGATTATTTTTTATGTTTGATTTATCATTTTTGGTTCTCCTCTAATTTTAGATTTTAGTTTTGGATTTTATATCTTAATGATTTTTTTTGGAAATTTTGGAAATGAATTAATGAATATTAAATTCTAATTGTCATTTTAGGTTTGTTCTATTATTTTTTATTCTGTATGAATAGATCATTGTGTCCTATTTATCAGAATTTGATCTAAATTTTAAAATGATGTAATTTCCCCTACCCATATACAGTTTATACCTGGCACTATTATTTCGTTTAATGGCCACTATGGGTATATGATTTATTCAGTTTTGTAAAATAATTGTATTTATTTATTATTGGAATGAAATGTGATCTTTGTATTTATATTTATCATTTTTATTTAATAAACAATAAATAAACATCATTTTCATATTTCAATTTTTAAAAATATGAAATAACCAATAGATCATTGACTATGGCATGGGAACTATATCTCATATGGGGGAATCCCCCACAAAAGATGACATGCATTGGAGTAAATTTCACCACATATACCTTAGGAATTATATCATATTATGTGGCTTATCTAAATATATTTGAAATTAAATACAAACTAGAAAAACATGAATATCAGAAACATGAAGGAATAATATTTTATTAAATGGCCACATGTGAGTTGGTATTACTGTATTTGAATCTTTTAGTGAAATTTAATTAATTTTATTATTTCATTTATCCTTTAAAATAGAATATCTCAATTTATAATGTTAAACTATTACTTTTCATAAGGAAACATGATATAGAAATATGTAATGTAAAATTATGATAACACCAATATGATAAATGTTTTGTAGTAAAACCTATATGGGCCAATGTTGTTTCCATGAAGAACAATGTCTTTGTATATAAATTATATAATATTGAGTTAATACATGACTATTATTAAATATTTTAAAAATTAAAATAAAATATGAAAAATGGGGAAGAAAAATGTACAAAAAAATTACACCATAACATGAAATAAAAACATCATACTGTGCAAAAAATTGAGCCTTAAAACATTAACCATACATGATTATCATCCAAAAAATTATTTTTATTCATTGTAAATTCATTTCAATCATTCAATAAGGGATTTAACAATACCAGACCGATGATCCATGAATTTCATGCCATGTGGCATTACTAACTAAAAATATGTCTCCCCATATTTAAAAGATGTTATGAAATAAAATTATATTATGATAACCTTGGATAAAAATTATAAAAAAACCTTATGCATGAGAGTCATGTATAAAATACAAAATAATAATATTATATATATATAATTTATTTTAAGTCATTTGAACTGTAATTTATTTAAATTTAAAAAATAAAAATTCAATGTAGTAAAATATTTTTAAATTACACAAATAAAAAATATTTCGAGAACACAAATATTGGAAAGAAAATATTTAAATATTAAAAAAATTAAAATAGATGAAAAATATATTCTTTTATCAAAAAATGAAAGAGTTTACATTCGGTATGATCATGTTTCAAAAGAAAGATGTCCATGACTGGGACTTTATCTATCAAATATATTATAAGGCAGAGTTGTGACTTTACCTTCCATTTTTTCAATGTTGTGTTTTTATTTTTAGGAATATGATGTTTTTTGATCGACAAGCTCTGTTTAGAAAATGTATCATTTTTTATTCAATGATTAGAAGGTAATTTTTTGAATTTACCTATTTTCATTTGATGAATTGAATCTTTTTTTTCTTCTTTTCAGTTTACTATACATTTCACTATCATTTGATGATTGGTTTTATTTATAGTTTTTTATAATCCAATTTTTCTACATTCTATGGTATTTTTAGATTGATTTCACGTGTGTGTTCAATAAAGGGTTTTGTTGTTCGGTTGCAATATTTACATGATAATAAAAATGGAGAAAAATTTATTTTAATAGAATAAATAAATATGTGAACGTAAAAACATTTATAATACTTAATGATAATATTTAATCTGCTGGTATAATTTTTAATGAAGTCAAAAATCAATACATTTTAAGAATTTTTTTAAGTGGAAACATCGAAAAAAGTCTTGAATTTAATCTTGTCTCCAAATATTTTGATTTCAATCTTATTAAGTGGTTACCAAATAATAAAATATTATATAATGATAATTATTTGAATAGTCTTATGAGTCAAAAATATTAATTATTTTATTAATAAAAAATAATTTTCACTGAAAAATAATTTCTAATTATTTAATTAAAATTCCACTTGAATAATTATCATCATAAAATATTTTATTCTTTTGAAAACACTCTATGATAATGAAATCAATAGATTTAGATATAAAATGAAATTTAGGACTATTATGGTCATCAACATTACCAAACATTCTTAGAACGTATTGGTCTATGACTTCCATTAAAAACTAATACCATTAGATTAAATCTTAATTTTTTTAGTACAAAACTTATTATATTTACACATCTATAAATTATTTTTTAAAAAAAATATCTCTATTTTAATGACCTAATTCATATGAAACTAGAACAATATGCCTCTACATTACATACACCCACAATCAATCTAAAAATAATGGTGAATAAATAAAAATATAATCCAAAAAAATATAAATACAAAATTTATCAAATACTAGAGAAATATTTTATAAAATAACAAGTTGATGATATAAAATTCAAATCACCAATGAAAGCAGTGAAGTTAAAAAACACCAACTTCTAACTAATGAGTAGAAAAGTTACATTTTAAAATGATAGCATGTTGATTAAAAATGTCACCTTCCCAATAGGAGAACATGGTTCCCAAAAAAAATTAAAAGGGAATTGAATGAATGTGTTTTTAAATATATTTTATAAAAGAAGTCTCATTCATTAATATCACCTTTATGATAAAAAATCATCCAAATGATCTCTCATTTATATTTTTTATATAAAAGTCTAATTTTTCATCAATTTTCATTGTTTTTTTAATATTTAATTATTTACCACCCAATATTTTTGTTCTCGAAATATTTTTTCTTCTATTATTTACTCATATTTTGAATTCATTTTCTGAAATATTAAATATTTATTTATATAATTATTTAAAATTTTAAAATATTAATAAAAATATTAGAAACATTTATTATTAAAAAGTTTTGAAAAATTTTGTAATTTAAAAAATTATTTTTAATAACTTATCCTATATTTAGTGATGCTCAGATCTATTAGATGGATTTGGGTTTGTGTTTCACTGTATTAACTAAAGCATTGCTTGTTTTCTTGCTTGATCTAGAAGGCTCATGGGATCATCACTAATAAAAGAATGATATTGGTTGGTGTGAACTGATTGGTTCATGTATGCTGATGGATTCAGGGTTGTACTTCACTATAGTGTTGGAATGATACTATAGCTCATGGGAGGACTCAGAAGCTTCTAATATTTTTTTTCACCGCTCAGTTAAATGTTCATAATGGTCTTTATTGAGGTTGTTTTATACTGAACCAATGAGGTTTGATGCTATCATGTTGAATAAAAACCACCAGTAGACATTATTTATTCCAAAATATGTCATATAAAACATGATCAATCAAATTAAAAGATCATGTATACGATTCATGGAGTTGTACAAAGACTACAACAAACTTCACACATGCAACATTAAAATCATCCCATTGGAAGGTCCAACAACAAATACCATCCCAACAAGAGTATTTCAATCCCATCAATATACAATAAACTCAGTCATGCCTAAATTAACCTCAAAATTACATCCCATCAACAAAACCAAAAGGGTGGACACATGGTAGCCTATAGATGAAAAAGGTATGGGTTATTAATCTTATTATAATATATTTTTAAGGCCATTGAAAGGGAATAATAATTTTCTTAGACCATACATAATAGATACCCTGCTTATTTTTCTCCTTTTTCTATAATTTTTTCACATTCAGGTCTGAAAATAATATTTACCTTTATTGGAATCCATTAATACTTATTTTCCGATTATTTATTTGAATAAACTCGCACTTATTGGGATGATTTGATTCAAATTTAATTATGTTCTTCTTTCACTTCCTCCACTTATTTCCTATTCTTCAATAATTCGTGTTAATTTTTTATTCTATTTTGGTTTTATAAGAATTCTAGGTTTAAAAGGTGGATTTAGTAAAGGATGGGGCCTGTCAAAATGACACGAATACATGAATTTTATATTCCACTTGAGACAAATTGATTCATTATTTAGATGATATTGATAAATAAAAGTTTTTAATTATTGAAATAATTATGTAATCAACCCCATACATTTTCTAATTACTAAGTTCTCACCAATATTCTTTTTATCTTATATGATTTTCAATAGCTACAAATTATGCTTCAGTGAGTTGAAATTCCACATTTTAGAATGATGATTCCCATCAATTTGATCATCTAGTGAACGTATATTATTCAGTTTAATTTTATAGGATAAATTCTAGAAAAGTATAGGAAAAACTCATTGGTTAATCATGACAATGATTATGCTAATGAAATGTGTCCCAATTCAGTGATTAGGGAAAAAAATTAATTTTAGATTTTTATTATTAATTTTAAAATATTAATCAACAATGTTATGAATTCTGCTTTATTCATGTCATCATTTTGTTTTATTTCCACTTTGGTTATATTTTAAAAAAGACAAAAGAAATTATAAATTTTTTTTGAATAGACTCTAAGAGAGAACACATCCTTGAGTAACCCATTGTTATGATATGGTTGGGTGGTAGAGAAGTAAAATATAAAGGATAAGGTTAGAAGGCTAGCTGAATAGCCTGAAGGCGGAAATTTTTATTGATTTTAGATAATCCCCTTTTAAGGGTAAAGGGGGAGAAAACCATGACTTCAAGGACATCAAGACATAAAAAATTCAAGAAAAAATAGGGTTGCAACCTAGAAAAAAACAATGAGGATGTGCTTCAACCCAGCATCAATGTCATTATGCGACACCTCCACCAATTCATGGATGCTCAGCAAGTAGTCTCGTACAAGAGTGCATGAGCATGATACTGATGGTTTTTCCCTACCCTCTCAGTCTTCCAAATCCGAAAACTCATGTGCGGTGAAGACGACCAGCTCTATCCTTATCTGAAGCAATACCTTGAAGAAATTATGGGTTCCCCAAAAGACCATCCAATTCACCTCATTAATGATGAACATGGGAGGGGGATTCCTATCATGCCCATTCCCCTAGGCCGATTCCATAAGTGATCATTATAGAAGTCTTCTTTTCTTGAGCCCAATCCAATATGCCTCCAAAAATATTATCCCATTTTATCTCTCTCACCACCTCCCCATTTTAATACCCATTATTCTCTTTTATTCATTGTTTGGGATCCCTAACAAAAAAATGTGCGGCCGAATAATAACAACCCAGTTATAGTCATTTATTTCCATACTATTTTCTCTCCTACAGTGACCCTCAAGACCCCTTATTGAATTTTTTAAGGTCTGTAGTGGTATCTATCTTAAAAAATGTGTTTTCCTGCCTGTATTGGTTCGAAAGGCTATGTCACATTCCACATCTTGAGAAACATTCTTCTCCTTAAGATTGAAGAAATGAAAATGATTATGTTTAATGAATTAATATTCAAATATAGCCTTTTCTAGGGGACATAAAATACAAAAAATAGAACCAATGACCAGATGAATGATCAATTTAATGGTTTCCAAAAATGGTTCAACTAGAAAATTTATGTAATTATCCATCTGTGATGTCAAGTATAGACATAAATAAATATAGTCAGTTGAGATGAAATCCATGAATATTTTAAATGGGAATATATTGGATAAGAGGTATATAAAAAATTTGATAAGGTATACTATGAAAAGTATACACTGGGGATAAAAATATCGAGCCTCACTCATCAGCATGACAATGAAAGACTAAAAATTTTCAGAAGGATGTTTAGATGCACTCTAAATTGAAGGTTCCAAGCTATCACACCACTTAAAACAAGTGAAGGAGGATTCTTAATGCATACTGAACCAATGAATGTTGAAATAACATTTCTCAATCAATTACCAATGAACATCCACCCTCTTGGAAAATCTCCTTGTCCTCAAACATAAAAATCGGTCAACATTGACAGACTAACTCCATCTCCCATATTCAATTAATTAATGTTTTAACTGAATCCTCCTGACTCTGGTATAAGAAAAAATTAAAACTATTATAGTCCTATAATTACTAGTGTTTCAAAAAACATGAGTACTTCTCAATAAACAATCCTAGTGGAATTGGAAATATTGCATCTTGATCTAAGAGTTATTATAGAATAAGTGATCTTCTTATTTTACTAACTAGAAAATGTCAGAAAATCATTATTAATCCCATATATTTAAACCCTAGATATTAATGAATTTGTTCAATTAACCACTATATCATCAAATGAACAAGAACATAAAAAGGGAAACACTTAAATGAATCACACTAGTTTAGAACCAGTTTCATTCTATATACTGTGAATACATATTTATCCAAAAATGTTTGTCCAATTCTCTTGAGTAAAATCCCCCAATAACTATTGGACGAAGATCCATATTGAAAGATAAATTCTATATTCCATTCTCCTAATATAGATAAGTATGGGATAGAAGTAGATACATCTTGAAAACATTATTACCTCATTTCACATTATCATTAGTCTCCCATATACATCTTTGTGGCACTTAAGACATCCATAGGATATAATATTCTTCATGTTGTGGCATTTTCCCTATTTGACAATGTAGAATACAATTAACCACATTTAAATCTGTCAGTTATAATGATAGATCTATAGAATCATTGAAACACAATATTGGTATTGGTGAGAGTTAGTTTGATATAATTAAGGGCTTTCCAAATTGGGTGTCAAATATAAAGACCCCATCATCCTTGATCAGTGAAATTGTAAAAGACATGAACTCGCACTCTTGAATTGCCAATTATCTAGGATTATGTTTAGATATTAGTAGTCTCCTCTACTATTATCTTCATTGTAACCTCCATATTTAAGACTTACTCCCTAAGTAAATGAATCTGTTGATGTTACACCACCAAAATCTATTTCTTTAATTCCATTTTGATCTATCTATTGAACTCATTTATCAAGCTATTGTTGCTGAAAACCTGATGATCTAACACAATCCTATATTCTCTTGCTAACCTAACATCCTTAGGATCCTATTGGATTTTTGTTAAAATGATTTTGTTTCTACTTTCGATAAACTAACTATTCCTCTTGATGAATAGACTATGAATTGACTTCAACTTCCTTATAGTAACCCAAGCCTTAAAGATGATTTAATTCAAGATTTATAACATACTTTTGCAACAATGCAAGCCAATTATCATGAATTCTAGTGACTTTGTAATATTAGATACAAAAATAAATCATATCAAACAAAAAAGAACTTTATTGAAAACTCTACATAGATTTCCTAACTCCCATAGATCTTCTAAAATTTAATTGGATAGCCTAATAATAATACCTAAAGAAAAGGGTGATCTAGGAAGCCTAATAAGGGAATAAGAATCAATATAAAGCGTATCATGAGAGTCAAGAGGCATAATATGATCATATGAAGAGAATAATCATAATCACAAAAACATATCATAAGGAAATAAAGGCATAAAATAATAGAATCTTAAGAATGTGGCTACATCATAAATCATGACATCATATGCATATGTCAAGGGTTATTTACATGAAAAAATAACATAGTCTAACCATCAACATAATCATTATATACTTAGTCTAACTTCCATCATAACATATTGTCCTTAGGCTAACCACTCATGCACCATTCATGTTATCTTATGAGACATTAAGAATACCCAATTAATTAATGGGATATAACATACCCACCCATCACATCATTATGTATACATGTATCTATGTGCCATGATAAAAGAAACCATATATAAATCATTAACTTTATCAAATCGTTAAGATGTAAATTAGTTTCATAATTATTATTTAAGTCATTATAGATGGATAAATTATAAGGATTGTCAAGATAAAAGGGAATTGAATAATTATTAACATTATTAATTAAGAAATTAACATATTTCTTGAACATTAAGTTCATAATTAGATAATTCCTGATAAGAATCTAAGAGAAGAAATAATAAAAATGTAACACTTTGGTAAAACATGTTGAATTAAGTTATTATTTTTATAAAAAAATATCATATTATTTTAAAAAATATAATTTAAACAAGAGATTTGTATAAATAATAATTACTGTTTTCTGAAGCTATAAAAATTTTAAAAATATTTTAAGGGGTTTATGATTAACCTGAGACAAAAAATAGTAAAGTTATCTTAAATTGGGTTTACTTAAAGGTAATAATTTTTAAGGGAACTAAAAACATATATAAACCAATAAATGAAAATGGTATTACACTAGTAATATATTTAAGAAAATATATGTGAAAAAATATAAGTGTTAAATGTGAAAAATATAATATAAGAATAGATATAATTAAGGGGAATACATAACTGAAATATCATGAAAGAAGTATGGAAGATCCATTTTTTCATTATAAAACACCTTTATTGAAATACCACATCATAAAATAAAATAAAATAATATTATATATAAAATAGGAGAATATAAATATTATGTCAACATGTAATAACATTTAATTATGATTCTAATTAAAAATAAGAATAGAGGAGGGAACAAAAATTATGGAAAAATAGGGGAAACCATCATTTTTATGATTGGCAGTTATTTTTAAAATAGTTACATTTTTTCAAAAGGGATTAGAAATCTCCCATATGTAATGGATGAATCAAACATGATATCTCAAGATATAAATAGGGTATACAATATGAAATTAAGGTAAAATTCAAGGAAAATCATTATAACTTAGGAATTTGGATTGAGTTATTAGAAACCCTTATCTTTTTTCGGAAGACATAAATTGTAATCCACAACAAGAAATATCATGAATGTAACTGAAGATTACAATTATAAAAATAATTTATGATATTCATAGGTATTTTTGAATTATATACACCGTAAAAATGATGATTGGTTCATTATATCAAAACATGCCTCATTGAAGGGTGATTGATACGGAGCCCTTATGACTTAAGAAAAATTCTATTAAAAACTAATTAAGAGTATGAGAGAGATATTTAATTTTATGTTAAAATATAATAATAGATATTAAATATCCCATTTTAATTATAAAACCCATTTAAAATAAATTATGTTCATAAATGGATACGTAACTCAATCAAAGTTGATTTGAGGTGAAAACCATACCTCATGTCTGAAAGTGTTCCGTACTTTCAATTAAATTCATGAATAATTAAATTAACATTATAAGATAAATTTTAAGTATCCTTAATCATATATATTTAATTTTTAAAGGTCCATATATTATTTTTTGGTACTTATTTAAAATATAATTTTTGTTTATCTCAGTTACTCGGTGTTGTTTGGTTAATTTCTTTATAACACTTTTTGTTTGTTGAAGTGGCCAATAGTATTGTATAATAACTTCAAAACCTCTACATTTTTGAATATTTTAGTCTTTTAATATTCCATTAGTAAAATAATCATACAATTTATATGGTTATCCCAAAATAGATTCAAATTAATAAATGTTCCTTGATAATTCTATTTGTGGTGGTTAAATATACTACAATCATTTATTTTTAATCACACATATGGAATACCCAATATTCTTCATCCAAGTTATTTATAGTGTGATAAATATCTTATTATTTTATTAAATATCCTTTCTAATTACACAATTTACATAGGTGATGGAAAATTGACACATCTTTCATGGAGGTGGTGGTTCACGCACACACATAACGATGTTTTCCTTTTTCATAACGATTTTAGAGGAAATTATTAAAGGAATATTTATTTAGTAAAATAACACTTAATCATAGAAATAAATTATATTTTTATTATAGGTTCATGGATAGAGGGGATTTTAGGTGTGTAGAATATAAAATGATTTATAGTATTCAGGTTGAGAGTATTACCTCTCCATTGGATGTTCTCCCTTGGGTAACTCATTAATACTCCATTGGTTCATCTTTTTGTGAGAATAGGGATTAAAGGGAATGAGTAAGGTTTTTATGAGAAACTATGCGGGTTTATTGGTTTAGAATATTATTTGAATCGTGTGGATAAATGAGTAGTAGGTTTTCTCCTTTTATAAGTGATGAAAATAGCATTTTTTGTAAAAACACATTATTTCACAATATTATCACACTATTACTAGGTAAAGGAAAAAAAGTTCCAAATAATGGTGTGTGGAAAGTGATAATGTTTTTTCTCCCCCCATAATTCAATATCACATATTTTTCTCACATGCTGTAACCACTTTAACTATGCTAAACCACTTTTATCCAAATTTATCTGAACCACAGTACTTCTTCCTTAACAGTTGAAAACTAATTTTTATGACCTATTTTTAATTTAAAATTATTTAATAAATTTAACATGTTTATTTTAGATATCTAAATCAAATTTTATAATAAAATTCCCATTATTTGTAGAAATTAATTTTTGTATTAGCTCATATAACACTTAAAACCCCGTTTTTTTAAAAAGAAATTGTATTTTATGCTTAAGATTTATGTTTATAATAAAATTATCAATGTTATAAATTATATTGAAAATAAAATTTTTATTATTAGTAAAATAATATTTAATTAACAATAAATTAATTTGAATATCCAACTTTCCCATGTAAATATTTTCTTAAAAAATAGAAAAAATAGATTTTGTTAAAACATAAGTTGGATTTTCTAAAATCTTAAGCATGAATTTTATATATCAACGTATTATATTAAAATAATTATATTAAAATTATAAAATATATTCATTATAATTGAAAAGGTTTAAAAAATTAATTTTAGTGGCCCCCACCACCCAAATAATTCATGGACTATAATTATAAAAATAAGATGGTGATCACCATAGTCCTACCACCAGAAGGCCCCAGGTTGGTGACTAGAACTGATGGGTTGTTATACATATGAATGGGAGGAATTTCCCTCTTAGGAAAACATGAATAATAAGTAGAGAAAATAGATTCACTAATAAACACCTTATAAAAATGGTAAAATAAATAACAAGTGCATACATGTAATTTCATAGAGTACTAAAACAACTGAAAGGAAAACTTCAAGTACCAAAATGGTAAACTCAGTAGTGACCACGAAGCCCAAATAACCCTGAAAAATTTTGAGCTAGTAATATCCAACCTAATATCCATCCTTGTCGTATTTATTTTAAAATAGTATATATATACATGGGGTGAGTGTAACAATATACTCTGTTAGATTCTCCCTAGATCCTCTCATGAAAAAGACAACGAAAACATGATATAACATTGTGATACTAACTTATCACCAAAAAAAGATATAATATATTCCCATCCTCACCATGAATATATCCCATCAAGTGTCATCTAAAATAGATCATATATTATAGTAATAAAATATAAAGGGTACCCTGCTACAGCTTCCCCACTAGTCATCCACTCTGCCTTAATAATTCACATCTTGGGTCATCTCTTTCTAAAATGGGACAACCTGGAAACTCCTAGGCTAAGTATCACAACATGCACCTCAGAAATCCCTTCACCCCATACACATATCCATATATATAGTAGCAGAATATTTTTTAGGGGCCACCATAGCCCGTATGATGCATTCCATACATCAGACATTATTGTTCAACCCATTATGGTCTATACACCATATAAGGTGCCTTAAGATATCACATCATATACCCATCATACCAATAATAACTAAATGGATTCTATATTAAAAGATACATGTGTGTAAAATAACCACAATCCATTATATACCTCTACACACATATATTTAGAACTAACTTCCATGTATATCAACACATAATACTATTATGAGAATGTGGTGGAGCTAGAGGGGGTAGTCATTAATTCATCCTCCCACCATGTTGTTGGGTAAAATACTCTCCTTGTTTTCACTGGGTTTCAGTATCCCTAAAAACATGGGTTGGGTAGATTATAAAATTAAAAAACAGACATTAAATAATATAGCTAAAAAACACACTATGGGAAAAACTTAGTCCAAAGCCCCACTGTAGCTATCATGACTCAGACCCCATGTCACCACTACTAGGGACTAGTCATATTATAAGAAAACAAGAATTTAAGGAAATAAATTCAATTACTTTCTTCCTGTTTTTAATTTAATATCTCCCAAATTAAATAAATATCTAATAATTAATATTATTTTGGTTACATTACTTTAACTATCAAGACAAGTCCATGCCCTCTAGTGTCAATCCATTCAGACTCCATGGTTTTTCAAGATCATCTTATTTTCATTTCGGTAATACTACCCTATGTGTTAAGTCATTTATTAAATATTATTAAACATTCTATAATTACATGTAATCTAGGAAAACAACCTAATCTATCATTAAAGATATAGAACCAAGAAAACTCATCTACCTTATACAGTGGGAAAAGGAATGCAGGTAAAACAAGAAGTTTGACCATTAACTATTAAAAATATTCATTAACAGTAGGAATCTAGCTTATTAATAGTAATGGTTAAGACCAAATTGAACTTGTTCCATAATATTTGGTATTATCCTCAACTAACTCATGGATATCTCCATGCATCTCACCATCATAGGCATCAACTACCACCACAACATCAAGAATCCCCACCTATATCACATCAGCCGTATTAGGTTCATCCTTCGGAGGCTCACATAAAAACACATGGAAAATATCACATCTGGAACACACAAAAGGGAGAAAGAAACAAGCATAGTATACAGGGAAATCTATTCCCTAAATCATGTCATTCATCCTTCACCCAAAAATGGGATCTCACATACCTGAACATAAGGCATCCATACTTTATAAAAAAATATACACCACTAAACCCAAAGAATTATCTTTATCAAAAAACCTATTTGATATTCATATTTAATTAAACAACTCACTATTCATAGGTTCTAACTATGGAAAAACTAAGGCTTCAACAATCTCAATCTATCCCAATTATATAAACATGCTATTAGTATAATTCCATTTCATCATGCTTTGAGAAGAAAAACGCAATTTTAATGTGACTTTTTATTCTTCTCATCATTTACAAGAAATATAGGTTCATGTTCTTAATTTTTTCCAATATCTCCTTGATCAACATATTCAATTAAATAGGTATACTTCAATAAATTTAATTACAATCAGATTAAAAGTAAAAATTTATTACAAATGTTCCTATTCTTTAAATCATGACCCAATTCAAAAATTAAATAAAAAATTACTTTATTTATTCAATTTCACTAATTTAAACATGTGAAACCATGAATAACATCATACAAACAAGCATAACATCAATATCATGCTATTAATCAAATCTATAGGAGAATTGTTATCATGTTAAAAAACATCGACATTCTATTTCACTCCAATTTATTTATTGATTGTGTTAAATTTTTATTATGTAATTTAAACTTCCATACAAAGGTATAAAACATGATACATTTAAAATTTCATTTGAAAAAGAGAAAAATATAGTCCTTTAAATCATAAGAATCAAAACTCTTTTCACAAGAATGTATCAATGTTAGAGTTCTTAGATCACCCCTCCCATGAGAAATTTATTCATTCCAAGGATTCAATTCCATGACCGTGACAACATAAAACCAAAATGACCCCATCAAAATGATAGAGATAAACGAACCTAAAATGGAAATAGGAAATGAAATTTGAAAATGAGAAAATACTTGAAAATGTGGTATATATTACCTCAGATCATTACAGTTTGATCACAAGAAGATGAGGATAAATCCCTATCAAGAGGACTATCAAATCCTTTCAAAAACCACCTTGGTCTGACTATTACTTGGAGGAATGAGTGGATGAAAATTGGGTTTTAATGGACTTGGGGTATTTATTTACTGGATAATTTTTATAAGACCATGATACACCCCCTAGGGCCATGCCACAACCTTTTGAATAAATAAGAATACTGCAACATTATACTCCTAGACAATGCCACAATCCACATATAGTGACCTAGCCTTTTTATTAATTACTATAACATCATTTTATAGATAATCAACATAATAGTATTACATGTAGAGGATCCAACTATTTAGTGTCTTGGGAAAACTAGGACCCTACATAACAATTACAACATCAAGCAAAAACATTTATTCAATTTCTTCTTCTCTAGATTCTTATTAGCACTTGAACTCTCCTTAGTAAATATAGTCACCTAAAGATATACATCAAAAGGGTGATCTAGAAGCCCAGTAAGAAGATATATTAGAACAATATAGCATGGGATGAGCATAATCATGACATAGGCAAATAATCATGAACATATGAGGAAGCATAAATATATGACTTGAAATGTTGCAATGCATAAAAATGAAAAATCATGTCTTAGTGATTAACTACAACACATACTTTTGAACAAAGCTAGAATCCTTTTCACACATTATTTCACATTTAATCTTGAGATTCATCACTTTAGCCAATGCATTGAAGCGCTGTAAAATTCCGGGCGCACCCATCACATTTAAACATTCATATTGCACTATATAATTTTGGGTGTACCCATCACATCATAACATTATCATTTATCATGCATGCCACAATAAACATATAAAAAAAATAAACAAAACTAACCCATGAAAAGTAATTGGTTTCATTTCTTAAGAACTTATTAATAAACATTGGGTTCCCAAAAGAATGAGGGAACAACAAACATGTCACAAGAATCGTCAATATTAAATGAGAAGTAAAAGGTGTGTTCTTAAAAGAAGATTCTTTTGAAAAACATTTGTTTTGATATAAATATTAGTTTCAAAAATTTATATCCCAGAAAAGGAAACACAATAATGAAAAAAATAATTTAATGAGTAACCATATCAAAAAGGTGTGAAAGAGGGAGAACCCGAAGGATGAAAATTATGTTCGAGAATTTCCCCTTACCTTATACCCGAATTCTTCCTTCACTTTAATGTCCTATAAAATGACATTATATTCATTAATTAAAAAACCCAGTACCTTGTACACATGAATAGGGTTAATTTTGGTTTCTTTATGTTATTTTATTGGTCTTTTTATGAGTTATAGGGTTTAAAAACATTGTTTCGGAATGTTCGTTTTTATGGTTTTCTAGAGCCTTTCACATGTATTCATGAATTGATGTTAATGTAGAAGATGGATAAACATCCATAACATATATTACATGTTATTAATCATATTCGAGGAGATAAAAGGATCTTATAATGAATTACATTGTATACCATGTGGATGAGTCAATAGATAAGAATTACATGATGATTGTTTGAGTTAATTTGGGCGGTTTTTCGACCACAATGAACTTGGTTAGATTAATCATTAATTAATATGTACATAAGATAGTTCCATAACTTTAAATAGTACTTCTAACATAATCTGGTTCTTCCATAAAAATTGTTTCGTGAACAGATCTGAAGTTAGAAATGGAAAAAGGAAACATGTCGTACTTGAAGGTGATCGATTAACACCTCACGAAAAACATTTTCTTATATAAAATAAAAAAGAGGATAAAAGGGTTTGAATGGTATAGTATACCATTAGTATCATATCATTACTATATATGTATGATACAATAGTTACCATTCCATTTGTACAGATATAGGTGGGAATATAATAAGAAAAAAACATGAAATTGAAATGGAATTAAAGGAAAAGAAGGAGAGAAATTTCCTCTTGAATCCTCCTCTTGAGATCCTTTTTAAGGTGCCGAGGTTTCACCTTTTTATTAGACTAGAAGCTCTTAGATTTGGGGGAGGGGCTAGGGAAGATTCTTGGGTAGTGTTTTTATATGTATTGAAGCTTGAGAGGTGTGAGGGAATGAGGATCTGAAGGGTGGTTTTTATAGTGCAGGGGAGAGGGTTTTTCTCAATTTAAAATTCATTAATTTATTATTTCTCCACAATATAAGGATTAGTGAGTCTTCCATGACCATGAATAGTAATTTTATAATTTGATCCCAGAACATGTGGTCTTACAACATTAAAAAATCATATATGACTCTATAATTAGCTTATTTAGCTTATTTTGGTAAATTATGGTATTTCACTATTCATAAAAAATTCAAGTATTTCAGAAAAGTCCCAAAATTTCAACACAAACATTTTTTGGTTTCTAGAATCCAAAAATGAAGTCTATTTTTTAAAAGTAATTTTATAAATATGATTTATTTAATATTTAATTTAAATAATAGTTTATTGTTAAAAAATTGTTTTAAAAAATTCATCTACTTATTCTAAAATATTGGTACATCATACATTCACTTGAATATTATTTTTATACAATCATAGGTAAGGATACTATTCATTAGAGTATATATCTATTCATAAGGGTACTTTACTATTCACCAATAAATTATGATTGTTCTATTAGACTCCAAAAGAAATCTTGAACACAACCATGTATTCCATATTTTCCAAATTAAAAATGAAGAAGTGAAAAACTTATTTTTAAAGGTCACTTAGCACTTAGTAGTTTGTTATGTTGTGTTTTCTTATGGTTTTATGACATATTTATAAGAAGGGAATTTCCATTGAAAAACATTGGGTCGTTACATTCTTCCCCCCTTCTTAAATTTCGCCCTCAAAATTTTACTTTACATAAACAGGTGGGGGTACTTCCCCTTCATCACCTCCTCTAGTTCCCAAGTAGCTTCTTCAAAATTATGGTTCCTCCACAACACATTGACAAGATGGATTGTCTTGTTGCGTTGAACCTTATCTCACCGGTCCAGAATCTCTACTGGCTGCTCCTCATAAGAGAGATCATATTCCAATTGTACAACCTATGAGCTCTGTACATGTGAGGGACCAGGTATGTACTTCCTCATGAGTGATACGAGAAAAACATCATGAACATGAGCCATATTTGGGGGAAATGCTAGTCAATAGGCCACGGCTCATATACAGTCAATGATTTCAAAGGGGCTAATGTACCTTGGTCTTAGCTTCCCTTTTTACCAAATCACATGACTCTCTTCCATTGTGATATTCAAAGGAAGACTTAATAACCAATGTTGAACTATAAGTCCCTTCGATAATTCTCAACATAACTCTTTTGCTGACTATGAGTGGCTTTGATGTGTTTCTAGATGACTTGGACCTTCTCTGTCATCTCTTTCACAAGATCAGTTATAATTATTTTCTTTCTCTAACTTTATCCCAACAGGTTGGAGTTGTAAATTGCTTTCCATATAGTGCTTCATATAGAGCCATATGAATACTCGAGTGGAAGCTATTATTGTATGAGAACTCAACCAATGGGAGATTCTGATCCCATCTACCTTTGAATTCTAGAGAGCAGTCTCTTAGAATATCTTCAAGTGTCAGAATAGTCCTTTCATATTGGCCATCAATTTGGGGGTGATAAGCCATGCTGAAATTTAATTCAGTACTCAAAGAATGTTAAAGGCTTTTCCAGAATTTAGATGTGATCCTTGTATCATGATCAGAGGCAATCAAGAGTGGAACTCCATGTAGTATCACCACTTCCATCACATATATCTTTTCAAGTTGTTCAAGCGAGAGGTCTTCCCAAATAGTGATAAAATTGTAATTCTTGGCGATTCGGTCAACCACAACCCATATCGCATTATTTCCATTCGATGTTTTTGGGAGACCCATGACAAAGTACATAGTAACATTCTCCCATTTCCACATGGGTATAGGCAATGGATACATCAAACCTTTGGACTTTTGTCTCTATGATTTAACTTGCTAACATTACAATCACCTTGAGATATATTTCACGATCTCCTTTATCATGTCATCCCACCAGAAGTGTTCTCAGAGATCACGGTACATCTTGGTACTCACAGGATGGATAGAGAATGTGAAGATATGTGCATTGTCCAATAGATCATTCTTTATCACGGGTGATGAGGGCACACAAATCTTCATTACAAACCAAGTCACACCATCATCTTCGATATGGAACTCGTGCAGCTTCCCTTCCATTACTGCATTAAACCTCTTTTGTATCTCCACATCATCCATTTGGGATTCCTTAATATTCTCTTGGATGGATGGTTGTGCAATCATTTTGGAAAAGTAAAATATATTCTCTTCCCATATGATTTCTAAATACATTATTTTCATATCTATAAAGATATGGTCTTTCTCAATCTGTAACATGGATAGAGTAGCAGGTTATTTTCTGCTTAGAGCATAAAATACATTGTTCACATTTCTAGGATGGTAGTGAATATAGAAATCATAATCCTTTATTAGCTCTATCCATCACCTTTGATGCATGTTGAGCTCTTTTTGAGTGTATATATACATTAGGCTCCTGTGGTTTGTGTGTATGAAACACTTCTCACCATAGAGGTAGTGCCACAAGATTTTCAAGGAAAAAACCATGGCTTCCAGCACTAGATCAGGCATCGGGTAGTTCTGCTCATGGATCTTGAACTGCTGTGAGGCATAGGCTATCACATTTTCATTTTGCATGAGTTCACAACCCAAGCCTTTCTTTAAAGAAGCACTGTATATATCAAAACTTTTTCCACTATTTGGTAGTGTGAGTACATGTGCAGTGATCAGCCTTATCTTTATCTCCTTGAAGCATCCCTCAAATTCTTCTGTCCTGACATACTTTACCCCTTTCTTTGTTAACTTGTTTAGCAGCCTTGACAATCATGATAAGTTTCTCACAAAACTTTGATATTACCCAGTTAATCCAAGAAAACTAAAGATTTTGGTGACACTAGAGGGCCTGGTCCATTCCTCAATCACATTTGTTTTTGAAGGATCCACAGAAATTCCCTCACTTCTGATCACATATCCCAAGAACGTGACTTGCTTCATCCAAAATTAACACTTGCTGAACTTGGAATACAACTTCTCCTTTCTCAACATTGACAATATATAACTTATATGATCTTCATGTTCTATTGTTATCTAGGAGTAAATGAGAATATCATCGATAAACACTACCAAAAATTTGTGGAGGAAATGTATAAAGACTCTATTCATCAAATCCCTGAAGATTTCTGTGGAATTAGTAAGTCTGAAGGGCATCACCAGAAACTCATAGTGCCCATTGCTTTTATGGAAGGAAGTTTTTTAAATGTCTTTCATCTTTACCATTACCTAATGATTTCCAGAATGAAGATCCACTATTGAGAATTAGTGAGCTCCTCTTAACTAGTCAAATAAGTCTACAATCCTTGGAAGAGGATACATGTTCTTTATGGTGATCTTTGTTGAATTCTTGATAATTAATACACAGCCACATTGTTCCATCCTTCTTCATTACAAAGAGCATTGGTGTAACCCAAGGTGATTCACATGGGCATATGGACCCTTTGTCCAGATGCTCTTATAAGTGCTTCTTTAACTCCTCCAGTTCAATAATAGCCGTCCTATAGGGACACATTGAGATAGGAGTAGCTCCGTGTATGAGTTCTATTGAGAACTCTTCCTCACGATCCGGGGGAATTCTAGGAAACTCTTTGGGAAATACAACATTGTATTCCCTCATGATGGGAATTTCCACATGGTGGGAACCTTCCTTTGACTCAACTATTTGGGAGAGGTTTTCTTCTTCATAGGTAATCAACACCCACATCAATGAAGGATTTTTTAAAGGAGATTCATGATCTTCCATACATTTTTAGAGGATCATGTGATGGTTCAGAATATGAAAAGATATTTCCTTTTCCCGAAAGCTGATATATACTCTATATAACAATAGAAAATCCATTCATGTTATAGCATCGAATTCCACCAAGGGATGTATTACAAGATTCACTGGAAGAATAATCCCACATACACCAACAAGAGAAGAGTTATACACTTGGGTTGCAATGAATTCACCACTTGGTGTTTTTATAGATATCTCTACTACAAGATTTCAGGGCTTCGATTATATAGTTCTAGTAAACTTGCAAGATATAAAAGAATGTGTAGAACCATAATAAAATAAGACTCCTTCCATTATTGAGTGAATAAGATGTGTACTTTGTACGACTTCATTATCTTGCTCCACTTCCACTGTAGTAATGGCATAAGTATTTCCTTGTTCCTTTGGATTTGGTGGCTGCTGATGCTGATTTCCCTCGAGAACTCGAGTTTTAGTGCACTGGATTTCACAGTTCCATAGATCCCTATAGTTGTAGCATTGAACCATGGTTGGTTATCTTCTTTATTCCACCACATTATCTTTCCTTTTTGTGTATTTTTTACACTCTTGAACTTTGTGTCCTTCTTTCCCCCACTTGAATCATTTCCTCATCCCTTAAAGTCAGTTCCCATGGTGCAACTTACCACATTTATGGCATGTGGGTCATTGAGTTTTCTTCCCAGCATTGTCATTAGATCCTCCAGCCTGAAACTCCATCTATCTTTTCTTATCACCATATTGATGGGACCATTCTTTAAAACCCATCTCTATATTGATAGAATGTCGAACAACTTCTTCATGACACCCAAAGTATTTAATTTCAAGAGACTTTTAAAGGTGTGGTTTTGATCCACTAGAAAATCTATCAATTTCGCTATCATTATTTAACAAAACCCGAAGAGTACCTTGCATGCCTTGAAAAAACTACTTCGTAGTTTTTGAGAGAATATCGTTCTTTTTTCTAGAGCACTATGAATTCTGTCTACATATTCATGCAAAGGGTTCTTGGGAAATACTTATTAAGAAACATTATCTTAAAGTCTTCCCATTCCATATCTTTAATTTCCTCTGTCGGATTGGTGTTCTTTATCAAATTCCACCATTGATCAGACTCTCCATATAGATGATAAACAGTTAGTGTCGCCTTCTCCATCTAAGAACAGTGAAGAACAGAAAAAATGTTCTCTATGGATTTGACACATTGTTTTGAAACTAGTGGATCAAAGGATTCACTAAACGTGGGTGGCTGTTGCCGCATAAAACATTTGATAGCCAGTTTCTCTCTATTTTGTGAAGGTGTTTGTTCCCCATTATTATGGTTATTTTTCATAACATGAGATAATTGGGTAAGTATCTCCATGGATTTTTGAACTCCACCTCCCAAATCATTGGGGATGTCGTTCGGGAAATCGTTGCATTGTCCCTCACACGAGTTGTTGGCCGGTTTTTCCTGGTTCCGACCATTCTATAAAATAGAAAAGGTTAGAAAAAAACATAAGTAAAGAATTCATGAATAACTTATTCATTTAAAAAAATTATACTAATAGAATAATATATGGGATCCCTATATAAGATTCTTGTGATCATATTTGTACTTAGTCTCATGCTAGTGGTTTTCTCTAGGGTTCACTAATCCTATTTCCCAAATTAACTAAATTATTCCATTGATACCAACTATTGTGACCTGGAATTTTCTTACATTACTATTACATCATTATATAGATAAACAACATAATAGTATTACACATAGTGGATCCAACCATTTAGTGTCTTGGGAAAACTAGTACCATACATAACAATTACAACATCAATCATAAACATTTATTTGATTTCTTTTTCTCTAGATTCTTACTAGAACATGACCTATTCTTTTTACATGTAGTCACCTAATGATATACATCAAATGGGGTGACCTACAATCCCATTAAGGGGACATATAAGAACAATATAGCATGGGGTGAGAATAATCATGACATAGGCAAAGGATCATGAACATAAGAGGAACCATAAATATAAGACTTGAAATGTGGGAATGTATAAAAATGAAACATCATGTGAACAAAGATAGAATCTTGTTCACACATCATTTCAAATTTACTCATGAGATTCATCACTTTACCCAATTCATTGGATCACTTTATAATTATGGGCACACCCGTCACATTTAAACATTCATATTGTGCTATATAATTCCGGGCGCACCCATCACATCATAACAATATCATTTATCATGAATGACACAATAAACATATAAAAAATGATTATAACTAACCGATGAAAATAAATGGGTTTCATCTCATAATAACACATTTATAAACATTGGGTTACCAAAAGAAATACGGCATAACATACATGTTACAAGAATTTTCAATCTTGAATGAGAAGTAAAAGGTGTGTTCTTAAAAGAAGAGTTATTTTGGAAAACATTTGGTTTGAAATAAATAGAAGTGACCATAATTTTTATCCCAGAAAAGGAAATAAAATGATGAATTAAGATTTTAATGAGTAACCATATCAAAAAGGAGTGAAAGAGGGAGAACTCGACAGATAAAAGTTAGGTTCGAGAGTTTCCCCTTACCTTATATCTGAATGCTTTCTTCTCTTTAATATCCTATATAATGACATTATATTAATTAATTAGAAATAAAATAACCTATTATACATGAAATGTTCTAATTTTTTTTCATTATGTTATTTTATGGGCCTTTTGAATAGTGATAGGGTTTAAAAACATTGTTTGGGAATGTTCATTTTTATGGATTTCTTGAGCGTTTCACATGTATTCATGAATTGAAGTTCATGTAGAACATGGATAAACCTAGAGAACATAAATTACAAGTTATTAATGATATTCCAAAATTTAAAATGATCATATAATTAATTACATTTTATACCATGTGGATGAATCATTATATAAGAATTAGATGATGATTGTTTGAGTTAATTTGGGAGGTTTTCGACCACAACAAACTTTTTTTTATTAATCATTCAATAATATATACCTAATATAGTTACAGAACATTAAATAGAACTTATAAAATATTCTGGTTCAATCATAAAAATGGTTTCATGACAATATCAGAAGGTATAAATGGAAAAATAAAACATGTCGTTCTTGAAGATGATAGATTAACACCTCACGAACGACATTTTCTTTTATAAAATTAAAAGAAGATGAGATAGGGGTTGGATTGTATATTATCCCATTAGTATCACAAACTTACAGTATATTTATGATACTGGAGTTAACATTCAATTTGGACAAAGATAGGTGGGTAGATGATAGAAAAGAACTTGAAATTGAAAGGGAATTAATGGAAAAGAGGGAGAGAAATTACCTCTTGAATCCTCCTCTTGAGATCCTCTTTAAGAGGCCTAAGCTTGGTATTTTGATTAGACTAGAAGCTCTTGGATGTGGGGGAGGGACTATTGAAGATGCTTGGATAGATTTTAGTCTAGGGTTGAAGCTTGAGATGTGTGATGGAATGAGGGTGTGAAGGGTGGTTTTTATAGTGGAGGGGAGAGGGGTTTTCTCAATATAAAATTAATTAATTTATTATTTCCCCATAAGACAAGGAATAGGGAGACTTCCATGACCAAGAATACTAATTTTATAATGTGATCCGAAAACAAGTGGGATTATATTAGCAAAACATCATACATGAATCTATAATTAGCATATTTAGCTTAATTTGGTAAATTATGGTATTTCATTATTCATAAAAAATTCATGTATTTGAGAAAAGTTCCAAAAAAATTTCCCCCACCATTTTTTGGCATGTAGAATCCAAAAATGATGTCCATTTTTCAAATGTAATTTTTAATATATGATTAATTTAAAATTTAATTAAAATAATAGTTTATTATTAAAAACCCAGTTTTAGAACATTCATTTACATATTCTAAAATATAGGTATATCATACATTCAATTGAATAAAATTTTTATAATATCAAAGGTAAGGTTACTATTCATTAGGGTATATAACTATTCATAAGGATATGTAACTATTCATAAGGGTATGTTACTATTCAATAAAAATTATGTTTGTTCTATTAGACTAAAAAATCATATGGAGCACAACCTTTTATGTCGGATTTTCGAAATTCCGAACACAAAAGTGAAAATATTATGTTTAAAGGTCACTCAACACTTAGTAGTTCCTTATGTTGTGTTTTCTTGTGGTTTTATGATATATTTTTAAGAAGGGAATTTCCATTGAAAATCTTTGGGTCGTTACACCACACCCTCGGTCAAACAATTTGTTTGAGGGACAATGGAAGATCCTATAAAATGGATTGAAGACCACAGTGTAACCTCTTGCGCTATACCGTAATACGCCTTTTCCAATAGAGAGTATACTCCACAACCAAACTAACATGGTGTAGCTATCCCTAAAAAGGATGTGGCCCTAAACTCCAACATAATATTCCCCCATGCCATATCATAGAGACCATCCAACAATCATATGAGATTTTAAAGTGGTTCCTCAATGCATAGTGACACAACCACCATAATTACACCACAACCACCTATATGACGACGTAGACTAGGGTTCCTTATCGTTTCCATGGCAGTTTTTGTAGTGATGTATGGACTTAGCCCTATACATTACATATTCTAGTGAATTTAAATTTGAATGAACATTCTTAAATTCAAAATATTTATTTTTTATGTTTAGAGTTTCAGAGAGTTATATCATAACTCTTACATAGTAAACCCACATATTAGAAAGTGGATACTTCTATTTTGTGTTCATTTTCACATAAAACATAACATTTAAAAAAATAAACATGTTTTGTTTTCATAGAACATATTCACAATCTTCATATTGACCTCATCCTTATCCCTATTAATCATCTGATAAATATTTTAAAATGTTGGATGATCATAAATGTCTCAATGAGGGACATAATAATAAATAGATAAATAATTAGTCTTCTAATAATTATATAACTTTTCTTTTTTAAAATTAATAATTATGCTTTAAATAAGAATTTTCTTACCTGGGAAATCAAATTGTCTTCCCAAATAATTTCATAGATAATCTAATAAAAAATATTAAGGAAAAAATAAAAAACATAAAGTTTTATTTGAAATCTGGAAAACATATAATAACTTTTTCATGAAGTTATACTTTTCAACATTATGATGTAACATATAATTTACTTTACATTGTGAGATCATAATATTTCTGCAAAAAACTCATAAAAATCATAGATAAATCATGTATGTAACGTTAGAAATTATTTTCATATTACCAATAAAAATATAATAAAATTCATTTTTACATATAGATTGACCTCTATGATTATACATAAAATAATCATCACAACTATTGTTGAAATAACCATTGCAGTATATTCTCATAATCTCGTAGGAGAGACCAAATTAGTTAACTCCATCGATTTACCCAATTCATTGGAGATCCATAACAATCTCATCTAACCATTATTTTTAATATAACAACCCATATTCATAAACAACTTCCATGACCCATATTTTAATACATAAAAACTAGCATTATAAAAATTTTTATTTCACCCATAAGAATACATTTTCAGATATTGATATCTACATTTCCATTAAACCGATTTTTCAAAAACAAAATTCCTAGAATAGATGAAAATATGGTTTTTCGTTGAATAAAATATAAATTTTTATAAAGTAAAAAGTATCATATAATTCTTATGGTGGTGGGAAAATGAATGGTTTCTATATATATTAAAATAAAACATTTCTTTTGACTTTTGTAAATAAATTCACAACATTCCTTAAAAAATATTCCTTTTTAAAAATATTTGAATAAAAGTAAAATAATACATAATTTTTTAATAATTATTTTATGTATATATAAATAAATTCATAAAATAATTTTAGAAATATGGTCATGGAATAAATCTATATTTAAGGGAATCTTTAAAAAAACAAAAACAAATTCCCTAAACTTGGGTCAGAATCATCATGTACATTATTTATCTTCATGAATATTAAAATTATTTCAATTATTTACTTAATTAACATAGTTTTAAAAGTTTATGTTTATTTTTATATCCCTTATCACCATTCCATACACAATTACATAATCATTTATGTTCACATCATATGTTTTGATGACATTTGAAACATTATTCCAAAATGACTTCAGTAAGTTGACTATGGTTAAAGAGGCCATTATCCCATATTATATATAATAATAATACTGAAATAATTATTACTTTTTTCCATAAATTATTTTTTTGAGACCAATCATAAATGATGATTATGAAAAATGAACTATGTTATAATCACGAGGACAATAGATTTTACTTATGGATGAGTACCGTTTCTATTTTTCAACTATAATTATTGAAAGAAGATATGTAAAATTTTACCTTTAAATAACTTTTATAATATCATAAATAAAATATTATTTCTTTAATTAAATTTATATATATCATCTATTTGATGTGGTGAAGAACCATGATCATATCGCTTCGTGGAGGTAGTAGTCGACATATATGCACAAACAACATTATCATTATCAACGAATAGAAATGGAAGAAATTATAGGATACTTTTTCTTTAAAAAGAAATAAATATGTCGTTAATATAATATATTCAAGGTTAAATAAATCATTATAACTACCAGTGAGTGATTTTGATGGAAATGTAATTACACCAGTTCACGTCATTATGCTCACAAAAGATTAATTCATTTTCTATTTGATGGAGGTTGGAGATAGATATATGTTATTACATGAACATACTAATGTATTATTATACATAAGATAATTCTTTTTGATATTTTATCCTCATTTAAGTATATTTTAAGGAGGTGGAAGAAGAAATAAAACTAAAAAACGCTGATAACAATTATACCTATAATTTGGAATGTCTCTTTGTTTAATTCCTTCATCCATATAAGTTATATATTTTACTATAAGAAATACCTCTAGAATAATGGTGGGGATTATATGAAGGGATCTAGGATGTTACTATTAGAGAAAAAAATCTTTTTTTGTAGTGAATAATTGAGAAGAATAGGTGTCCTTTTATAAGAGATGTGAGATACTCTTGGAATTTATTAATATATTATATTAATATAAATTAATTTTGATTTATGAATGGTTTCAAATTGATAAAATTAAAATATATGATGATTATGATTTTCAATACTCTCATAAAATAATATTTGGACAATTTGGAATTATATTTTTACCCTTATCTTTTGGTTTTAACCACCCTTTAACCCTTTATACACTTATCATGAAAATAATGTTTTTTGCTCTCTGATGGTTAAGATAGTTACTATATGTGAATCAAATGTTCCAGAAATACAAAAATTGTTGATATTTTAAACTATATCCTAAATACGTGTTTGAAGATAATTTTTTTAGTAATTGTAAATAAATTAAGAAAATATTATTTTCCTCAAGTATCAATAATGGAAATTCTATAACAATTCATTTACTTTGATAATAATAATGTCAATAAAATAAAATAAATTTTTATAAAATAATATAATACACCCCTAAAATATTATATTTATCTCTTAATTTCATGTATATAAGTAATTATTTAGTATTATATAAATTTTAATATTTTTAATATCATTTATTATATTTTTCCATTATCTGAATAATTACCGCATAATCGTTGTGTAAACATTTGAGGCAATTATTTTTCACTAAAAACAAAAAATAAATTTCCATATTGAAGATAAATCGTTTAGATGTCAATTTAATTTTAAAAAAACAAATATATCCCTTATTTATCAACATGATAAATATATTGTAGTTAGTAAAAACAAAAGTGTTACATTTTTTACTTTTCTTTACGTAAAATATTATAAAGGTGAAAATCACATCCAAATGTCAATAAAAGGCCATATAAATGAATATAGGAAAATTATGGACAAAATTGATTCATCAAATAAAATTAAGTAATGTTTTTTAGAAATTTTTTAATACTTATCATATTATTTTTAACCCTTAATTTTCTGATTTACTCATTATCATGGTAACAAAAATTTATAATGTTACTATACAAAATGTCCAAAAATAAATGTGGAATGCTTACAATATTTTAACCTGATGATTCAAAATTTGAAATAAATGTTTTTCAAAATCTAAAACACATAAGTGGAAGTACATATTTTAATATTAATCTGAAAAAATATAATGAAAAACAGTATTTTTTAAAATGTACTTTTTGTAAAAAAATGTTTTTATTCCAATTTAAAGTATAAAATTCATTCATAATACCATAATTCGGTAATTATTAATCAAAATAAAAGAATAAAATTTTAAAAAAAATACAAAATATAATTTTCCTTTATAGATTCTTTAAATAAGAATAAATGTTTTAATAAAAATTAATATTTTTCATAATTCAATGAAAAATAAATCATTTTATAAAAATTATAAAATTCCACCCTAAGATAATATTGACGTGATAATTTTAAAAATTATTTTCATTATATCAAATATATTTTAAAAAATTTCTAGAAATTAATTATAATATTCACACATAAAAAATCAGTAAAATGTTTTTTAAGGAAAATATATTTTTGAAGCATAAAATGATTTTAAAAAAAATTGAGTGCTTATATAAAAAAAATAATCAATAAATTTTTATTTATTTCGAAATTTAATTATATTTCATAATTTTAATAATCATATTTATACCCTCTAACTCAATATGTAATTTACAAATCTCTTTTTTAAATAATAATATTATGTGGTTAATTTACACTCAGTGATGTGTATTTTGAATTCTATAAAATGTAGTGATTCTATTAACGTTGTGGGATATTATATTCTAAACCCTTTACAAAATTCGTTCCTCATAATTTGAACATGAACATTGTAATCATTGGTTTCCCATCTAAAAATACCTTTGTTGAAATCTCACATCATAAAAACGGTTAATAATACTTCAACATAAACAAAAGGGAAGTTAGAAGGTCATATATAAAAACACATAACCAGGTTCCCAAAAAGGTAAACATTACTGGGAAGTGAAAATAGGGACTCTGAGAAGAAAAATATTTCCCAAGGACGGGTACATAGTGATAGAGATCATAGTGAAAAGTATGTCAATAATAATAAAATCATAATTATATGAGGGGTGAAGAGACCATTTATTTGTTGGAAGTGATCATTATATGATATAATTACCATGGAATGATAGATGAGAGAAGATGCCATTTATTTGTGTCAAGATCCATTTAATATATTCGAGTAATTACTTTTCCATTAATATTAAAGGCATGAGGAAATATACCAACTTTATTAGAGTAATTTCATCCTTCAGACGATTTTCAGTATAATCTTTTCTTTTATCCAAACGATGAGTACTAAAGATTATTTTTTTGTACCTAAATCTCTAAAATCAACTTCAATTGGATCATATACTTCCACTAAACGATAAAAATATATTAAAGAAATAAATTTTTAGTACACGGTTGGATAATTTAAAAAATATATAAACTGTTATATGAAGAAATGATATATTAATCTTCAAATTTCAATAGTAATACACATTTTTCAGACTAAATCACTTTAAAAATAACTATCCCTAAAATTATTCAATATATCCTGATATAATATTGAAATTAAATGATTATATTTGTTTTATTACATACTCGTCCAACATTTATCTTTAAATAACATCAAACACTCATAAAGTTGCATACCCAAAATGAATATGTCCTAATCATATAAAATATAAAATATGCTAATAATTTCCATAAATAAAATGTTTCACCATAAATCGATATTAAAATCATCTATAATTTAAAAAAATTATTCAACTATTCATAAAATCACATAAGATTCTATTTACATTCATCATATAATGTTCCGAAGAATATAGTGTCATTCTTATTGAATTAAATAAATCATAAAATCACCAAATCACTTTTCAATGTCATGGAAATCTATATGATAGAACATATATTCCAAAAGTAAACTTAATAATTATCTATCAAAATATTATAATAAAATTTCAAATTAACAATGATATCACATAAACCAGTTGTGGGTGTTAAACCCTTGTTTCCCCTTCAGTTTTGTGTTCAAGACCTTCGGCATTGTGGATGTGATAGGTTGTCTCCCAGCCTATTGGTTTTACATTTTCTAATACTATACTAATGTTCCCATAAATATGATGAATATCCTAAAAAATAACCTTTAACATCAAGGATAATATAAACCCAAAATTATATAAATATCGATAAACTTTTTTCCTCAAAAAAGAATGGTAAATTATTCCAAAAATAACATTTTTAGAATTTAAACATAAGGGTTACATATACCTCAAGAATCTAAAAAACTCTATAAATGTTTCACAAATTATTCTCATCACATCAATCATCAAATATTGGTTCCTAATCCTTTAAAATTATAATCAAAATTAAATATACCACTACATCCTAAATCTTGAATCCTTATATATAGAAACCTTATTCATTTAAGGATCTTTGTTAACCATGTTTTTCAATTTTATTATATAATAATTCCTACATATAAAATGTAAATAATGAACTAAAATTCAACAATATCAAAAAATGATTCAAGATATAACCCATATCATTCATATGTCATTTTTAGTTTACTCATCTTAAACAATAATGGAATTGAAAATTACTAAACACTCTTTTGTATGATATTTATAGTCTCATTATTGAGATTTCTCCCAAGGACTTCGATTCTCATAATTCCCACATTCTCCACATTTATGTCATTAAATGGATTCTTAGTAACTAACATTATTCTTATTCATAGAATCAATTTAACACTTCTTTTTTCCTTAGTGTATTATTTATTTATTCTCTCTATTACCTTGAAAAAAATGTATTCCCATTCTTTTAAGACATTTTCATGAGTGGTTATTCCCAAATTTTTTACACCTTGTATTGGAGTTGGTTCCCTAGAACCAACTTATTTGTACATTATGATGACATGTATTCATATTTTTAATATTAATAAACTCTTTATAACATCATTATTGTTCTTCTACATGACATAGTTTGTGATAATGTCCAAATAGTAGTTTTCAAAATAGAATGGTTAGGTCAGTTCTCTATTATGATGACAAATAAAAAGTTCCATGACCATATTCTTTAATATATCTTCTATAGATGGATTAAATCATTTTAGGGAAAAAATAATTCAGGCTATCATGGGTGGAGACTTATAGGACATTGAGGCACCTTCTCATGGTGTGTTCCATTGGTAAAATCCAGTGTCAGATATTTTGAGAACAAGAACCATCAGTAAGAAATCCACATTTACTTGTTTCATAGGATATTCATATATTTGATGTGAATATTAAGCCTTGAAATTTAATATTATTATTATTGAGTGACATCAGTCATCTACTTCGATGTATTGAAAAAAACTATAATGAAAAATGTTTCTGGTAAGGTAGGATATGTTGGGAGTGTCTCTAGAGATATTTCATTAATGAATAATTCATGAAATAATTTCACCCATATGTTCATTAAATTATTTTTACATCTTACGTCATTGGATGTAAATGATATATTCTAAAAAATCCATGGCCATATTGTTCTATTGAGAAATTAAATTTCTAGAAACTTTAAGAAAGAGTCAGTAGGCGCATAGGTTGATGGCACCAACATGAAACCTTCTCGATTAGAGATATCATAATATGGAAATTTTATCATGCAATATGATTAGGTATTATTTATTGAGACATAAATTAATTAAATTCTATTTTCATGGGATTCTTGGTGTGTTTTTAGATGTTACCCTTTGACATTGGGATACTTTTTTAATGACATTAATAAAGAGACCTAGAGGGTCACACAATAAGTGTATCTTTAGTATCTATTAAATATTATATTATTATTTAATATTTATGTAGTTAAATTAATATTATTCCTTCATATTCCTTAATAATTATTCATTTTTTCTTGATCACATATATTCTGTCACCAATTTTTCTAGAGAATATTATATGATTATAACAACTAATAATTATTTATTATCTACTTAGTGAATATAATATTTATTAATTTATTGAAGAATAATGCAATGGAATATATTTCTTAAATAAATATTCATTATTCAAGGACCAATAAATATTAAGGAGTAATGGATGACCAACTGTAATGACCCGTTGAGAAATATTATATATTTAATATTATTTGATTAAAAAATATTTAATTTAATTTTTGAGTCTAGTACATGTTAAGAAATAATAATATTTTTATTATTACATACACATGATTCTATAGGGATTGAATAAATAATAAAGGTTACATGTGAAATTATTTATTTCTAACCCAAGAAGTATATAAAGCCTATTATATTTTTTTTCATTATATCTAATTCATTTGTGTCCTATATAATGAAATCCAAAGAATCCCCTCAAAGCCCTAAAGATCTCCCCTATCCATGAATTCTCCCAAGAACGTAGTTTGATATTCATCCACCTTCCACTCTCATATCTAGATAGATCAAAGAGAATCATTTGCAAGGGATTCATGGGTTTATCAACAGAGAATGAAACATTTGATAGGATCCTCCATGATTGAACCTAGATATTCCTATATAAATGTTTAGATATTTGTAGAAAACATGATGATTACCACTATAGGGATTCTAATTTTGATTTCCTAAAACATAATGATGGTTGGGTGTGGATATATTTTCAGATCCAACAATGAATAACGAATTTGATGCAAGTTAATTCTTTAATTTTATAAAATAATTATAGATAATATGTGATGATCCTATTCTTCTATTTTGGAATTTATTATTTCTATTTATTATTTGATTCAATTACATTGATGACGGTATTCATCATCATGTAAATCCCAGATTATCCATCCATCATGAAAATAATTAAATTGGGGCATGACCCATCACATTATACTATTGCACCCAAAACATTTATGTTGTGTCAATGTGTTTATAGCGACCCGATCATTTTACATAAAACATTTCAGGATTTTAAGCATAATTAATTATCAGAGTACAAGCCAAGGATCGATATGTCTAGTGTCTTGGGAGACTAGGTACATATAACATAAAACATGGGGCTAAAAAAACATCTTTATTTAATCTCCATAAAGATCTTCTATCTTCTTTTGAGCCCTTACATCTGAATACGATACCCTGGGGAAACACATGAACAAAGAGATGAGCTAAAAATCCGAGTAAGGGAATGAACATAAGGATTCATCTATACCACGTGAGTTAATAAGCATGAAATAATTATATACAAATAATGAAACTTATAAAATCATTTAATATAAGCCTGGGATCATATAAACATGGAATCCTATAAATGTGGTAGAACCATAAAACATTTCATTAGTACGGGTCAAGGCTAACTTCCAATCCTGTTTCCCATTTCAGTACGCATCAAGGCTAACCGCCAATCCCATTTCACGCTGCATCTCATGAGACTTATCCTTAAACAAAGCATTAGAGCTCTATATGGGCGCACCCATCTCAAAATTTTCATGAATATTCTTGCCACATAAATATTATTACCACATATACAATAATACATAATCAACCATACACAAACATAAGGGTACCCATGGAAAGAAAGGGGTACCACAATCATGACATAAATCATAACCAATGAGCATATAATGAAAGTGTCAATGATAGGAATGAATTAGAAAATAAATGAACTTTCATAGGGTAAAATAGGAATGTAACATGGTAAGTGGTTTCAAACATTAGTGACAACATCTGAGAAATGTATTTTAGAAACATTGGAATTAAAAAAAATTGTGCGGTTTTAAAGAAAATACAATAGAGTTTTTAAAATAATAAAGAAGAAGTTATTTAATTTAAAACCAGAATTGAACCAAGAATGTTTTCATAATAAAAATACAGAATTTACAAAGATAATGGGGTCTTAAAACAGAAGATAGAGTTCACTTGAAATTGGGTAAAATTTCATGAAGTTCCATTAAAATGATTGTGCTTATTAGGATGTATCAAAATAAGATTCACTTAAAATATTGTATATCCCCAAAAAATAATTAGATATGGATCTTAGAAGATGAGTTTGGAGCATATAAACATAATTTCTACGTTCTACATAAAAATAAATGATAGCTATATTTTGGTAAAAAGAAAGATAGAGCAACCCGAATGAATAAAGGAAGTTCGGGTAGAATCCATTATGGTTTATCGGCATGGTATCAGGTGTAACTAAGAGAGATTGATGAAAGAGATAATGGGTTTATCATAACTTATAAAAAATTATGTCAGTATGTATATGGTTTATAAACATATACCATCACATGGAATTGCACAAAAATGCATAGCATGGAGAACAATCTTGATTAAGAGTGAAAAAGGGAGGATCCCTTACCTTAAATTCATTGGTGTTCTCCACTTGTTATTAAAGACCTGAATAAAAAAATTAGGCTTAATAATTATTAATTATAAACATCTTATATATTAATTTTTTTTATTATAACCCTTTTTAGTCCATTAAAATACTTTTTGATTAGTTACAAGGTTCAATTTTATTGTTCGGGCTTGTTTGTTTACTTGGTTTTAAAAGATCTGTTCACTTATATTCAAGTTTGGATCATATGCAAGATGAAAGTGGTTGTCCAGAAATGAATTTATATTATTTATTTCATATTCATGATATTACATGGTTTTAATTTTAATTAGGTTACTTATAGTGAAGTCGAATTATTATATATATATAACCATAGTGATAACCGTTTATGTTAATCGGTGGATTTGATTACAAAGAATGTGTTTTGCTTTATAACATAATTATATTTTTACCAAAGGATTACATAAACAAAAAATAGGATATATTACATATATAATAATATGGTTCAACCATAACACAAATGGTTTCATGACCATAATTAAAGATAATAATATAAATTGATAAATTGTTGTCCTTGAATGTGCTACATTTGCACATCTCAAACGGTGCTTTCATTTGTTTCAAATAAAAGGGCGGGGAAAGGAGAGAAGATAATGAAATATACCACTAGAATGAAAAAATTACATTACATGTATGTTACATGATTTTATCATACTATTATGGTGAAGGCCGGTGAGGAAATAAATAAAAAAGAAAAGAACATAAAAGAAAAGAAGAAATTGGGAAGAAGAAATTACCTCTTGAGACTTCGTCCTTTGAGAACCTCTTAAGGGGAGAGGTTTTGGTATTTTGAGGATTATGAGATCTTTTAGACGTGGGGTAGGACCTTGGGGAGATATTTGTGTAGAATAATGGCAAGGCATGTGGCTTGAGAGGAGTGGAGAAAAGATTGAGTGAAGGATGGTTTTTTATAGTGGAGGAGAAGAGGGATTTCATAATATTATAATCATTAATTAATTATTTTTTCACAAGACAAGGAATTGTAAGTATTCAATGACCGAGAATAGTAAATGAGTCATTTGAATTCGAACCATGGGTGGTGAAATCATCCATGATGATAGGAAGAGTCTATTTAGCTTATAATGTATATATACAGTAAATTATCGTATTTTACTATTCATAAAAAAAATCAAGTATTTCAGAAAAATCACAAAATATCACCCTGACCATTTTTCGAAATTTAGAATCTAAAAATGAAGTCCATTTTTCAAAAATAATTTTCTAAATACTATTATTTTACAATTTAATTAAAATCATAATTTATTATCAAAAACTAATTTTAAAACTCTCATTAACTTATTCTTAAATATAGGTATATCGTACTTCCAACAAGAGTAATATTTTTATACCACCATAGGTGAGGATACTATTTAATAGGGTATATCACAATTCATAAGGGTATGTTACTATTCATAAGAGTAGGTTACTATTCCCAAAAATTATTTTCATTTTTTTAGACTCCAAAAAACATCTTGAACACAACCATGAATGTCAGATTTTTAAAATTCCTAACACAGAAGTGACAAAATTATTTTTAATGGTCACTTAGCACTTAGTAGTTCATTATGTTGTGTTTTTATGTGATTTTTTGACGTACTCATGAGAAGGGTATTTCAATTGAAAAACATTGGGTCATTACATTCTTCCCCCCTTATGAAATTTCTCCCTCAAAATTTCATTTTACATTTTATGAAAAAAATAGGTCTGGGTACTTTTCCTTCATTTCTTCCCCCAATTACCATGTTAACTCTTTGTAATTATGTTTTCTCCATAGTACCTTGACTAGATGAGTAGTCTTGTTGCGTATAACTTTGTCTCTATGATCCATGATCTTCACTGGCTACTCCTCATTGGAGAGATCATCTTCCAGCTGCACCACCTCTGAGTTTAGTACATGTGAAGGATCAGGTATGTACTTCCTCCAGAGTGATATGTGAAAAACATCATGAACTCGAGCCATATTCTTTGGAAGTGAAAGCCGATAGGCCACAGCTCATATGTGGTCAATGATCTCAGAGGGGACAACGTACCTTGGGCTTAGGTTCACTTTCTTCCCGAATCCCATGACTCTCTTCCCTGGAGATATTCAAAGGAAGACTTTATCTCCGACGTCGAACTCCAAATCCCTTCGATGGTTGTTAGCATAGCTCTTTTTCCGACATTGAGAATATTTGATGTGTTTCTAGATGACTTGAACATTATCTATCATTTCTTGAGCCAGATTTGGTTCGAGTAGGTTTCTTTCTCCAACTTCATCCCAACAGTTTGGAGTTCTACATCGCTTTACATACATAGCTTTATATGGAGCCATCTGAATACTCGAGTGGAAGATATTTTTGTATGAGTACTCAACCAATGGGAGATGCTAATCCCATCCACCTTTGAAATCTAGAAAGCAGGCTCTAAGCATATCTTCAAGTTTCTGAATAGTTCTTTCAGACTGGTCATCAGTTTGGGTGTGATAGGCCATGCTGAAATTTAGTTCAGTACTCAAAGAATGTTGAAGGTTCCTCCAGATTTAATATGTGAACCTTGTATCACGGTCAGATACAATTGAGAGTGGAACACCATTCAGTCTCACAACTTCCTTCACATATATCTTTGCAAGTTGTTCAAGTGAGAGATCTTCCCGAATAGCGATGAAATGGGATGTATTTGTGGGTCGGTCAACCATAACCCATATCGCATTTTTTACCTCTGACGCCTTCGGGACACCCATGAAAATGTCCATGGTAACATTTTCCCATTTCCACATGGGTATAGGCAATGGGTTCATCATACCTTTGGAATTTTGTCACTCAACTTTAACTTGCAGACATACTAAGAACCTTGATATATATTCGTCAATCTCCTTCTTCATGTTACCCCACCAAAAGTGTTCTCAGAGATCATGATACATTTTGGTACTCCTAGGATGGATTGAGAATGTCGAGCTATTCACATCATTAAATAGCACCTTCTTTTTCTATGGATCAGATGGTACACACAATCGTGTCCAAAATCTAACAAACCATTCCTCATCAATTTTGAAATCAATTGATTTCCCATTTTTAACAGCTTCTACCCTTATTTTAATTTCCACATCCTTTTTTTGAGCATCCTTTTTTTTCTCCAAGAGGGACGGTTGAGCAATCATTTTTTTAAAGGTTAGGGTCGCAGCCTAATATTTATTATTAAATCATTGAAAATACCTCTTTTAACTGGGTAGAGGGAAACCCATTACATAGCCCGAAGGCGCAGTGCGCATATTAAGCTATTTCTGTGTGAATATATATTTGACACTTTTGTGGTCAGTATATATCTCACATTTCCCCATAGAGATAATGCCACCATATTTTCAACGAAAATATCACAACCGCCAACTCCATATCATGCAAGGGATTGTTTTTCTTAGGGATTTTCATCTACCTTGAGACATAGGCTATCACTTTATCATTTTGCATTAGCACACAACCTAAGACTTTCTTAGAATCATCACTATACACAACAAAGAGTTCTCCACTTGAAGGGAGTGTGAGTACCCGCACAGTGATAAGCCTCCTTTTCAACTCCTTGAAACAGTCTTTACATTTCTGTGTCCAGAAGAACTCTACTCCCTTCCATGTCAACTTTTTCATTGGGTTTGAAAATCATGAAAAGTTCTTCACGAATCATTGATAATACACAGATATTCCTAAAAATATGTGAATCTCCATCACAGAAGTTGGCCTCGGCCACTCTTCAATTGCCTTCATCTTGGAAGGGTCTATAGATATCTCTTTCCTGGTGATAACATGCCCCAAGACTGATACTTCCTCCATCTAGAACTCACATTTATTGTACTTTGAATACAAATTCTCCCTTCACAAACTCTTTAACATAGTTTCCAAATCCTCCTCATGTTCCCCCTTGATCTTGGAGTATATCATATAATCATCAATAAATACCACCACAAATTTGTCGAGGTAATCTCTAAAGACTCTATTCATAAATCCATGAAAATTTCTGGAGCATTATTGATTCTGAAGGTAATCACTATGAACTCATAGTGTCCATACCTCGTTCGAAAGGCAGTCTTGGGAGTATCTTCCTTCCTCACCTTTAGTTGGTGATATCCTGACCAAATCTCCACCTTAGATAAATAACTGGCCCCATGATGTGGATCGAGCAAGTCATCTATCAATGGAAGGGGATACTTGTTATTTATAGTTATTTTTTGAGCTCATGATAATCAATGCAGAGGCGCATTGATCCATCCTTCTTCATGACGAAGAGGACTGGATTACCCCACGGTGAAGCACTCGGGCGTATAAAACCCTTCTCCATATTCTCCTGTAACTGCTTCTTTAGCTCTTCTAGCTCTACGGTGGCCATTCTGTAAGGTGTCTTTGAGATTGGTAGAGATCCAGAGATATGTTCAATTGAGAACTCAACGTCTCAGTCAGAAGGAAGACCAGAAAACTCTTCGGGGAGTACATCAGTGTAATCCCTCAAGATGGTCATGTCTTCAAGAATGATTTTATCCTTTGTCACAATCATTTAAGCATGATATGCTTGGTCACAAGGAATAAATATCCAAACTTGAGACGAAAAATCTAAAGGAGTCTCATCTTAATCCTTAAACTGGTAAATAATCGGAGGATGCTTCGGGATGTGAAAAGTGATCTCTCTTTTCCGACAATTGATTTTGGCCTTATACAAAGATATCCAATCCATGACCAAGATAGCATCAAACTCCACTAAAGGAAGTATGAAAATATTTTCTCGGAGGTTCAGTCCACAAAAAATAACCGGGGAGGAGTTATAAACCATGGATGCAATAATTCCCCCATTCGATGTTCCCACATATATATTTTCCTCCAAATTTTGAGGTGGTCTTGGAATAGTTATACTAAACTTGAAAGATATGAATGAATGCGTAGAACTAGAGTCAAATAGTATGTTCACTATTAATGAATGAATTAGAAGCTTACCTATCACCACATCGTTTTCCAGCTCCACTCTAACAGTAGTGACAACATAATCCCCTCCTTGTTTCATTGGAGGTTGTAGCTGATGGCCTACAACAACCCTCAACATAGGGAAATTGTTTCATAATGCTCAAGCTCCATGCAGTTATAACACTACACTGTAGGCTAAGTGTTGATCTGAACCTTCCTTTCTTCTTCAACATTATCAGGATTTTTCATATCCCGTCAACAGTTCTTGTCCAGATGAATAAACTTTCAGAATTTAAGGAAATTCCTGGTTCCCTTGAGATAATCACCATGATTCTTCATCCCACAATTTTTGCAAATGGGAAAGTGAGTCTTCTTTCCATCATGGTATTTTTTTGATGAACCACCCATGTTTTTCTCCATTTTCCTCTTCTTGTCACTAGGCCCATGAGACCACTGAGAGTCTCCAATCTCCATTTCAACCTTGAGGGCACAACGGGCAATCTCTTCATAGCTGTTGATGTCTCGAATCGCCAACACTTTTCATAGACCCAGATTTAGTCCTCTAAATAAGCGATCCACCTTCCTTTCAGTGTTCATGACAAAGCTAGTGGCATACCTTAAATGCCTTGTAAAGTTTTCTTCATACGCCCTGATGGAATCATCTTCCTTTTTCATGAGTCTAAAGAACTCCCTTTCTATCTTGAGATGGAGGGTTGGCGGAAAATATTTTTTGAAAGACATCCTCTTGAATTCCTCCCAATCTATGGAATCAATTTCTTCTTGGGGCTTTGTATTCATGATCAGTTTCCACCGCTGATTAGCTTCCCCATCAAAATGATAGACCTCCAGTGTAACTTTCTCTTCTTCCGAGCACTGGATGATAGATAAAATCTTTTCAATGGAGTTAATCCATTGTTCTGATAGGATGGGAACAGAATACCCACTAAACATGGGAGGCCTTTTCGGCATGAAGGATTCTCCGAAAACTTTCTCTTTCCATGGATTAAGAGTACATTCCACCTGATTCAAATAATTATTCATAACTTGAGCCAGCAGAGCAAGTACTTCCATGAAGTTTTGAGCACCCGCTTCCGTCACATCAGGAATTTCATTAGGTAAATCATCACATTACCTATCACATTGGTTGTTGGAATGTGTTCTTATATTTACCGCCATTAACTAAGAAAAGGAGCATATAATTAGAGGTATTAAATAATTAGTTATTGAGCATAAAAATAAACTTTGAACATAAAAGTATGAACTTATAAAGAAGAATAATATCCTGAATTATGATTCCTTATTATGATATCTTGGTTATCCTCGATCTATTTCTTAACATATATTCTTATGGGCTTCTTTTTTACCCATAATAATGGTTTGTACTAAGCTCGTTAATCTACCAATGCATATCCCCAGAGAGTGTTGTAACCAAGAGTGTAGTAAGGCCCGTTTTCGTGCACTAGTTCCCATTCGAGTCTAGCTCAATGCGGTGTTTTCAGGTTTTACCCCTAGACACATCTATGCCAAAACTACCTCTACCTACTCGTATCTAGATAGGGATATATTTTCTTGATAAACAACTTACTCTATACTCACCAAAATTTTGGACTTCTTTTTTATACTTTGTCTAATCCTTAAGGTTCTCACTAAGGTGCTATATTCATAATATCCAATAATAACTAGCCCATCCTTTGATACCAACTATAGCGACCCGAGCCTTTTACATAAAACATTTCATTATTTTAAGAATAATTATTCATCAGAGTACAAGACAAGGATCAATAATTCTAGTGTCTTGGAAGACTAGGTATATATAACATAAAACATGGTGCTAAAATTACTTCTTTATTTAATCTACTTAAAGAACTTCTATCTTCCTTTGAACCCTTACATCTGCATAGGGTACCCTGGGGATACACATGAACAATGGGATGAGCTAAAAATCCCAGTAAGGGAATGAACATAAGGATACATCTCTAGCACACGAGTTAGGAAGCATGACATAATGATATCCAAAGCATGAAACTTATAAAATCATTTAACATAAGCATGGGATAATATAAACATGGAATCATATAAATGTAGTAAAATAAAAATACATTTCATTAGTATGGGTCAAGGATGACCGCCAATCCTGTTTCCCATTTCAGTACAGGTCAAGGCTAATCGCCAATCCCATTTCACGTCGAATCTCATGAGACTTATCCTTACCCAATGCATTGGAGCACTATCTGGGTGCACCCATCTAAACATTTTTATGAGTATTATTTCCACATAAATATTATTACCACATATACAATCATACATAATCAACCATACTCAAACATAAGGGTACCCATTGAAAGAATTGGGTACCACGATCATGACATAAATCATAACCAATGGGCGTATCATGGAAGTGTCCATGAAAGGAATGAATTAGAAAATAAATGGATTTTAATAGGGTAAAATAGGGATATAACATGGTAAGTGGTGCCAAACATAAGTGACAATATCTGAGAAATGTATTTTAGAATCATTAGCATTAAAACGGTTTTGGGCAGATTTAAGGAAAATACTATAGAACTTTTAAAATAGAAAATAAGAAATTCTTACATATAAAACCATAATTTAACCAAGAAGGTTTTCATAATAAAAATTCATAATATAAAAACATAATTGTGTCTTAAAACAGAAGATAGAGTGCACTTGAAGTTGGGTAAAAGTTCTGGAAGTTCCTCTAAAATGAGTGTGCTTATTGGGAAGTATCGAATAAAGATTCACATAAAAGCATGTATATCCATGAAGGAGAATGAGAGATGGATCATAGAGAATGAGTTTGGATCATATAAACATAATTTTTATGTTCTACATAAAAATAAAAGAAAAATATATTTTGGTGAAAAGAAAGATAGAGCAACCCGAAGGAATAAAGGAAGTTCGGGTAGAATCCCTTATAGTTTATCGGCATGGTATCAGGTTTAACTAAGAGGGATTGATGAGAGAGATAATGGGTTTATCATCACTAATAAAAAATTCAATAAGTATGGGGAAGGTGTATAAACATATCCCATATCTTGGTATTACACAAAAAGAATAGCATAGAGAACAATCTTGATTAAGAGTAAAAAGGGGAGGATCCCTTGCCATAAATCTGTTCGTGTTCTCCACTTCTTATTAAAGACCTGAATAAAAAATTTGGCTTATTAATTAATAAGTCAAAAACTCTTCTATATTCAATTTATTTATTATATGCTTTTTTAGTTCATTCAAATCCTTTTTGATTTGTTACAAGTTTCAATTTCATTGTTCGGGCTCGTTTGTTTAGTTGGCTTTAAAAGATTGGTTCACTTATATTCATGTTTGGATTATTTGGAAGATGGAAGTGGTTGTCCAGAATTAAAGATATATTATTTAATTCATATCCAGGATATTATATGGGTTTTATTTTAATTAGGTTACTTAGAGTGAAGTCAAATTATTATATATATTACTATAGGGATAACCGTTTTTGTTAATCAGTGGATTTGATTACATGGAATGTGTTTTGCCTTATAACATAATTCCATTTGTAACAAAGTATTACAGAACCAAAAAATAGGATATATTACATATATAATAATCTGGTTCAACCATAACATAAATGGTTTCATGACCATAATTAATGATAATAATAGAAATTGATAAACTATTGTCCTTGAATGTGCTAAATTTGCACAGCTCAAACAGTGCTTTAATTTCATTCAAATAAAAGTGTGGGGAAAAGAGACAAGATAATGAAATATACCACTAGCATGAAGACATTCTAGTAAATGTATGTAACTGGATTTTATCATACTATTATGGTGAAGGGAGGTGAGGAATGATATAATAAGGAAAAGAACTTAAAAGAAAAGAAGAAATAGGGAAGAAGAATTTACCTCTTGAGACTTCCTCCTTTGAGAACCACTTAAGGAGAGATTTTTTGGTATTTTGAGTAGTCTAAGAGCTTATGGATGTGGGGCAGGACCTTGGGGAGAGATTTGGTTAGAATAATGTCAAGGAATAATGATTTATATGAGTGGAGAGAAGAGGGAGTGAAGGGCGGTTTTTACAGTGGGGGAGAAGAGATATTTCATAATATTATAATCATTAATTTATTATTTCTTCACGAGACAAGGAATTGTAAGTATTCCATGACCAATAATGGTAAGTGAGTCATGTGAATTCGAACCATGGGTGGTGATATCATTCATGATGCTTGGAATAGTCTATTTAGCTTATAATGTATATATACAGTAAATTACCGTATTTTACTATTCATAAAAAAATCATGTATTTCCGAAAAATCACCAAATTTCACGCTGAACATTTTATGATGTGTATAATCCAAAAATGAAGTCCATTTTTCAAAAATATATTTCTTAATATGATTATTTTAATATTTTATTAAAATCATAATTTATTATCAAAAACTAGTTTTAAAACACTCATTAATTTATTCTAAAATATAGGTATATCGTACTTCCAACTTGAATATTTTTTTTACCACCATATGAGAGGTTACAATTAATTAGTGTATATCACTATTCATAAGGGTATGTTACTGTTCATAAGGGTAGGTTACTGTTCACCAAAATTTATTTTGGTTTTATTAGACTCCAAAAAACGTCTTGAACACAACCGTGATTATCAGAGTTTCAAAATTCAAAACACATAAGTGAAAAACTTATTATTAAAGGTCACATAGCACTTAGTAGTTAATTATGTTGTGTTTTCATGTGATTTTGTTACATAATTATTAGAAAGAAATTTCAATTGAAAAATATTGGGTCGTTACAGTGGTCATATAATTATTTATAATTATTTAAATATCGTTGATTTATTATAAATTATTATTGGCTTCAAATTATAGTTTAATAATTATTTATTATTAATTTTAAGATCTCCTTTATTCCTATTTATTTCTTATAAATATAATAAAATTGATTAATTTTATGAATGAAATAAATTATATGATTTCATCTGGAGGTGTTGAAGATTCTGTATAGATAAACTAATATTACACACAATGTAACATAGAGTAACACTCCATGAATTCGTTTTTAATGAACCATGTATTAATTTATAATTAATTATAGAGTTGTGATTTAATTATACAAAATTAATTTAATTATAAATAACGTGATAACCTGGCCAGTCTTACATAAGGTCAGATGGAGTACATGTCGTGTAACTTATGTACACAACTTGTAGTCCTTTAGTCATATACATTCCATGTATCTTCTTACATGACCTACATGAATGGTGGTCATGTAACTCAATGAACACAGTCTATGTATCCCATGTGAATTCCATGTACTCTAGAATTTTTACATGTCATGGTTAGACATTGATTCCCTAAGCGTGTTTTATATATAGATGGTGAAAATAATACACATCATATATCTATAATGTATACGCCATGTACATTAACAAAATTATGCAGATTAAAAATAAAATTATTATACTATTCCAACCTTATCAACATGTAATTGTGTGTGTTCATTAAGTTTATAGGATATGCTATATGAAGAGTAATATATATATAAATATAAATATATAACTAATTTCATAAAAATGTTCAAATCTACATATCTTTTATAATTCATATTATAGTTATTACGCTATGTGCATTGAAAAATTACTTGCGACATAAATACCATTTATTCAATGTGTTCTTTAAATTGATAGTATATGCCGGGAAATTACATAATATGTCATTCATGTCATATGTTTCTAGAGAATATAGTATAATGGTATAATACACAATGGGTATTCTGGATGGGTACTCACTGTGTTTCCCCCAAGGTACATTTTTGTACATAGTTAATTTTAAATAAATTAATTTAATTTGATTAAAATTGTGATGGATATGAATATGAAGGATATTCAGATGAGAATTATGATAAAAGAATTATTTAATCAATGTTAATAATTAATTGAATCAAGCTCAATTTATCTTGAATAATAATTATTATAATTGAATGATAGTTTTATTAAATTTATAATTTATTCAGGCATATTATTGATCACGAAACTATACCAAGATCCATTTATGTGATTAGTTCCATTTAATTTTTTATTAAATTAATTTTTTGGCCAACATTTCATATCTCCTATAATTATGTAAGTGAATTTGTGACCATAGTTTTATTTATGTAAGACCCTTAACCATTAATTTGGTTCCCCTAACCTATGCATGAGAAAAATAATATATAATGTATATATCTCCTAGGATAGTTGAGTTGAAACCAATCCAAGAGAGATTCATAGGTGGACAGGTGAAAAGTTGCAACATGCACCATAAATGGTTCAAGGTTTTTTTCCTATGTCTAGGGTTTCTTTATCATCCTAAATTTTTCTTTATATAAATGTTTCATTGTAATTTCATTATTTATGTTTTTTTGTGATCACATGAATTAATTAACAAGCATATAAGATAAAACTAAAAAAATTATACTATGTAAATATTATCTAAGACATGGTTAATCACTTATATAAATCCAATTAATTTTTTAAAGCATGTAATAAAGAGAATAATTTTTAATATAGGAATAAAAGATAAAATCCCTCAATTATATATATTAATTCGGTATAGCCTTTCACTTATTTCGTTAAAATATAACCACAGTTCAATGTTCTTGACCAGACAAAGTAGGGGTGATTTTAGTTATTTAGGAATTTTAACTTGATGTTTTGGGTTGACATAACTTAGTTCTTATAAATGGTTGAATTAAAAAGGACTAATTTGTGTAATTAAGAGGAAAAGGGATGAGGAAATCCAAATTAAGGATTTTAGGATTGGAGATTATAGTCAATAGATCAAGGAACCATGAGTTAATGAAGTTAGAATTTGGAAAACATAGTTAAAACCCTTTAAATAGTTTAATCATCCAAATTTTGGGTGATTATAAAGAGAATATGGTTCCCTTAAACTATAATTAAGAGAAATAGGATTTTCCAAATCCCATGATATGGGTAGTTCATTTTCGAAAAAATAGTTTGAGATTAAAAAATATAATATTTATTTATTTTTATAAATTTGATCAGATAATGTAATAAACATATACTCATATTATTTTTAGAAAAAATTAAAATTAATTCAATAATATCTTTGTGATCCATACATGAAAATTATAACCTTTTCAATGGCACAAATTTCCATTATTGTAATAGGTTCTTAAGCGTTATCAAATGCCATGAAAGGAAATTGTATGTGTTGAAAGAAATTATTCCTGATGTACCTGGTAATGAGGCTAGTGAGGAAGAGTTACCTCTCTATGGGAAATATTTGAATGATAATATATATACTCAATGTTTTATGCTATTATCTATAGACAATGATATTTTAAAGTAACATGAGGAAATGGATGTGTAAATAATGATGTGTTTCCTTTAGGATCTCTATCAAGAGTAGGGAGGCAAGAGGGATATGAGATCTCCAATTCTCCTTTTTCAACTAAACTTGGAGAGTTTCTTCAATATGGGCCTCATGTAAGAAATCATATTTGTTACAATTTACACTTATACATATTACAGATTAAATTCTCGAATGAGTTCTTCATATATCTAACACATTCCTCACTACATAGGACCTTATCAAAGTTGAATTATTAATTATAACATGGGATATAGTGAAAAAAGTCTTTTGTAACTTCTTACTCTGATTCTCTATGTGGATTAGGATATGGGGCATGAAAAATCCACATACTTTATGGTGAATAATAATTGGAATAACAATGAAAATACTAGTAACATGTGTAAATCTCCCAAGCATCATCCTTCAATGAAGATGAATATCTAGAGATAGGGAATGGAAAATGAGGCAGTATTTTTTGCAAGTGGAAAGAAAGGACACTAGAATAAGAACATCACATAAAATCACAGGGGTAAAGGTTCATTCATTATCAAGTGTAATCTATCAATATATAAACGTTGGGAATCAGGTACAATTTGGGCTCTCTCATCTATATGAAAATGAAACAACCGGGTAGATTCTAAATGATTTCTTGAGGTAAGGTAGATTTGAAAGATGACAATGGTGAAAGGTTGGCTTCTCTAGCCATTGGAATCTGCATCTTACATTTCAAATAGGTATGGTATTTGGTATGGGATAGTTATTATTTTCCAAATGTTACCAAGAAGATAATTTCTATGTCATTCATAGATGCATATGGTTTGATTTTTCATGTTTGGAAATAAAATTTGATTATTTTATAAGACAAAATATGTTTTCGTATGGTGAATATAAATAATGGTATTTATGTATTAGATTACTAAAACCAAGTATTGGAAATAGATAACAAATCATTTTTACAAGACTCATATAACACCTAGCTATGGCATCACCATCTTGGTCATATCAATGAGAAGTGTTGAACAATTTTTGTCAAGATAGTTGTTTAGTCTATTCTAAGATAAAACCTCATGAAATATGATATAACTTTTTATAATTAAAAACTACCAAACCTCTATTTTTGGTTAGGTGAAAGGTCCATAGATCCTTTAGGATTGGTACAAAGTAATGTTTGAGGATTATTTCAAGTAGAATCTAGAGGTGGGTATTCTTACTTCATAACTTTTAGTGATGACTTATGTAGATATGGATTTGTCTACTTGATGATGTATGAGTCTGATACCTTTGAGAAATTAAAAGAATTCAAGAATGAAATAGAGAACAAAATTGGACATAAGATAAATATTCTTTGATTGGATAAGGGTAGTGAATATCCTTACCAATAGTATATCTAATCTTTATTGGAGTTTGTGGTTCTATCTCAACTCACTCCACCATACACACCACATTGGAATGGTGTTAGTGAAATGAAGAACCAGGACTTGTTAGACAAGTTATGGTTTATGATGAGTCGGGTAGATCATATATATCCTCTTAGGGATATACATTACAAACTAAGGAATATAAACTAAAACAAGTACCTATTAATTTGGAAAATGGAATTCCCTTCATGTTATGGACTGAAAAGAATAATGTTCTGTCAAATTTATGTGTATGGGGTAGTGAATTGTTTTTAAGTAATTTTCAAGAAACTAACTGGCACCCTAGGGAACAAGATTTATCTTTATAATGTATCCTAAGGAAAAAAGGATAATTCCTATAGAACCCCTTAGAATATAATGTTACTATCTCTAAAAAATATGTCTTTATTAAGAGAGAAACATCTATAAAATGGATAATGGAAGAAAGATTGATTTCGATGATGTTTATGATTAAGATAAACAAGACGTCGTACAAGAACAATTTCCATATATCCATGTAAAAGAATTATTTATTGAAACACAAGTACAACATTGGATCACTTGACAGGTAATATAAACTGAAAGATATGTATTTTTATCCACCAAAGATGGTGACTCATTTTTGGTTGACAATGATGAACCTCTCCCTTACTAAAAGGTAGTATAGAGCTTACAAGAGGAATGATATAAATAGGAAAATAATTCTAAAATGTATTCCATGTATCAAAACTAATTTTGGGTTTTATTCAATGTATCAGTTGATGTATATCATGTACTGCCAAAGTGGGTTTTCAAGAGAAATGTTTACAAAAAAGGTAATGTAAATACCTATGATGAAGGGATAGTGCTAAAGGGATTGAATAACATCAATAGTTGAATATGATGAATCCTTTAACCAATTTCTATGTTTAAATCCATCAATATTTTACTTTCTATAGTAGTTAAAAATGAAAATGAAATTTTTTAGATGGATAAATAACATTCATTAATGTGAACCTTCAAGAAGATGTATGCATAACACAACAATAAGGGTTTGTGACTCCATGTGATGCCAAAAAGGATTTTAAAATTACAGAGATCCATTTATAGAGTAAATAAATCATTGAGGTCATGGAACATTCAGCTCAATGAATCAATAAAATAATTTGGTTTAATTAAGAAACTATGTGAGAAATGTGTTTATAGGAGGTGTAGTGGGAATTCTGTCGTTATCCTAGTAGTACATGTTGATGACATATTACTTTTTAGAAATTACATACTAGTATTATAGCCTTATATGGACTTGTTGAACAAGTGTTTCTCTATTAAGGAATTGGGTTGAGAATCCTATATTCTAGGGATCAAGGTAATTCATGTTATATCCATGACGATTCATAAACTAATTCAAAGTACATACACTGAATAGATACTATTGAAATTTATTGTGAATCAATACAAGAGGGTATTGGTTTTAGTGTCACATGGTATGTATCTTTCGAAGAAAATATTTCCTTATAAACAATATAGGAAATATAGAATGAGTACGATCCCAAATGCTTTAGTTATAGGATCAATCATGTATTCCTTGTTATTTACTAGAACTATGTTGACTACGTATTGATAATTGTAGGTAGGTATCAAGCAGATCCATGAGGACATCATTGGTCTACTGTTATGGATATCCTAAAGTTTCTAAGATAAACTATGTATATGTTCCTAGTGTATAGAGGATATGAAGATCCTGTCCTCAGGGGCTATATAGATGCTAGTTTTCAATTAGATTGGAATGATCTGAAGTCACGGCTAGGGTATTCTTTCGATCTCAACGAAAGAGCTGTGAGTTGAAATAGTACAAAGTAGATATATTCTCAAATTCTTGATTGAATTTTGGTTATATAGTGTCTTTTTAAGTATCCAAGAAATATGTTTCCATACTAATCATCATCTAGGATCTTGATGGGGTACCAAGGAGAAAATAACCTATCCTAGTGCATAGTGATAATACTAATGTGGTGGCTCTTGAAAATGAGGAAATGTCACGCCAATGGAAAATGGAAATTCTATAGATGTATAACCTATATAGAGAATTTTATCAATGGAGTAATGATTTAGTAAGAAGATTTTTGACATAAGAAATTTTGGAGGTCCCCTAATCCAAAGGCCTATATCAGAAGAAGAATTAGTATCATGTGAGATCAAGTGGAATAAAGGTTTTTAGTAGATGAATATAATTGGAAGCCTATTTTAGTTGGTTCCCTAAAATTAACTTTTCTATAAATTATGAAAAACTGTATTCATAGTTTAAATTATTAAAAAAAATAATTATCACATCATGATTGTTCTTATATGTGATATAGTATGTGTAAATTTCCTAAGAGTAGTTGTCATGCAGAAAGGTCATAAAAGTTTCCAACTATAATGCGAAATTATATGTTCCATAAAAATATTCTTAAATATATGTTCTATATCCATATGAAATAATTCATGGGACACATGTGAATCAAGATATCGGGGGTGGAGGCTCAATGGACTTTGAGGTATATTTTCTTGGTGTAAGCCTTTGGTAATATCAAATGTTGGATATTATGTGAACATGACCCACCAGTAGGAAATAAAAATTTATATGTGTAATTGGATGTTCCTATCTTAAGCTATTTGTAATGATCCTTATACAATAATATTATTATTAACGAGTGTTATGAGTGATATACTTATATGTTTTGATGAAAACCCTGACTACATATGTTCACACTAAGGTAGGATACCTTGGGTATTCCACAAGAAATATCTCATTAATTGATAATGTGTGAAAGTATTTATCCATTACATTCTTTAAAGGAAGTTTATTTCTCTATCCCTTGGATAGAAATGCGATATCTGAAATAAATCCACGGCTAGATTGTTCTATAGTTATGTTATATTTCCATGAATTCAAAGAAAGAGACATCGATCACATAGGTTGATGGCACCAACATCCAACCTTCTTGATTAGAGATGTCATGCTAAAGGGATTGTATTACATGGTAAGCATCCATATAAGGAAATATTTTATTTTGGTATTGTATTCATTCTCTACACATGACATGGTGCCTTTCTAGACACTATCCTTTGACATAGGCTATTTTTCCTAATGCCAATAGGAAAGAGATTTAGAGGGTCACACACTAATTGTATCCATAATCTTAGTCAAATATTATATTATTATTTATTATGTAAAAGTTGAAGGAGTATTATTATTATACATGGTTTGATAATTATTCATCTTTAGTTAATCACATATATTCCATCACTTGTTATTTGAGTGAATATTAAATAACTAGAATATTTAATAAATATTTATTTATTATTTAGTGAATATAATATTTATTTATTTATTGAAAAATAATGGAGTAGAATTTATTTATTATATAAATAGAAATTACTCAATTCCTAATAAATATTAAGGGGGAATCAGGGACCGAGATTAATGGTTGGGTGAGAAATAATTTATATTTAACACTATATGATTAAATAATATTTAATTTAATTATCATGTTTAGAGAATGTCATGAAATAATAATATTTTTATTATTACATACATGGGGTTTAGTAGGGATTAAATAAATAGTAAAGGGAACTTGTGTGATTACCTATTTACAACCATAGAGGTATATAAATCCAATTATATTATTTTTTCATTAGAGAGAATTCATTTCTATAATGAAAATAAAATCCTTAGAAACCCATAGAATCCCTAAAGGGCTCATTTCATAAAGATAATTCTCAAGAATAGAAATATATATTACTCTACCATCCTATATTGAGTCTATATTGATCAAGGAAAATACATGGGAAGTGATTATTTGGGTGATAAAAGGTGAACAATTCAAGTGATATGATTTATCATGCTAGAACCTAGAGATTCCTACGGTGATGTTTGGAGATTTATGGAGAATGTGTGGACCAACTCTTGAGGAAATCTAATCTCAATTCCTACAATTACATGATGGTTGTACATAGATCCATTTCCATATATTTTAATCATGAACAAATTTTACCCATGGAAATTATTTAAATTAATTAATAAATAAAAAATAATATGTCATCATCATATGCTTCAATTCAGGAATTTATCCTTTCTCTATATTCTTTTAATAATTTTTTTTGACTATGGTATTCATCTTCATGTAAATAACAGACTAATCATCGATCATGATAAAAATAAATATATGGAACAAGCCATCGCATGCTTCTACTACACATAAAACCTACAAAAAAGGTCATCAAATATTTTTACCTTTATAACTGTATCACCTAAAGTCCCATGGATCTTAATTTCTATATTATTTGATGCATTGAGAAAATTACCAAGTTTTATGTATTTAGTCTTAAATCAGGACAATTTGTTATGAATAACCACAAATTTTTTTATTAAATCTCCTTTTCTATATGGGTTCTTACTAAAAAAACCGTGACATTTTCCTTCTAATCCATTATTACATTGGTTCCTATAGGATCCAACCATTTAATGAAAGAAAAAAGGTTAGTGTGGTCATATAAATAACATTACAATAAACCATATTATGAGGATGATAAATACTATGATATCCTTAACCAAGATATCTTCAAATATTTTTAATTTATCCAAAATAACCATAAAAATCACTAACATACTTTCTTATTTGGTTATATAGGTTATTTAAATTTTGTTCAAATAACATCCAAACCTCTAAATTTATCTAAACCTTTACTCTGATGACAAATTTATGGACCCAAATTTATCCATTACATATTATAGTGACTCTAAAATAGAATTCACTTTATTTGATTCCAAATTATCTTTTAGGTTTATATTATTATAGAGTTCAGTCATAAATCTTACAGAACAAACCCATACATTACAAAGTGAAAACGTTGGCTCAATACCTATTTTTGTCTAGAAATATTAAAATTAAAAAACAATTTATTTTCATGAAAAATCATCAAAATTTTCATATTGACCTCCTCCTTGTCCTGACTCATCCTATGAAAAAAATGTGGTATGATCACAAAAATTATTAGCAAGGGATATAAAAAGAAAGAAATAAATCATTAGCTCATTAATACTTATAGAAATTATTTTTTGTTCAAAATATACATTGGGATCAAAATAAAAATTTTCTTACCTATTAAATAAAAATACCTTACCAATTAATTTCCTAAAAAAATTCATAAAAAATATTAATGGAAAAATAAAAAAAAAATCTTTTAAATAACTAAAAACACATAATAAATTTTTTACAATGTTATAATTTTAAACCTTATGATGTAGAATATACTTTCCTTTACCTTGTGAAAACATACAATCTCTATAATAACCCATATCAAGCATGGATAAATTATGTTTGTAACATGGGGAATAATTTTAAAATAACCGTTACATATACAATAAACTTCATGGTTACACATATAATAACCTTCATGGTTACACATAAAATAACCATCATGATTATAATTAGAGTAAATCACATAGTATATTCAAAAAATCTTTTAGGAGAAATGAAATAAATTAAATCTTTATCTTTACCAAATAAATTAATGATTTATAACTGGATCACCCTCCTACAGTATATATTGAAAAAACCCATCTCCATGAAAAAAATCCAAGAATAATAATAGAATACATAAAATCTTGTATCATAAAAATGGTTTTGGCAGTCATAAGAAAACATTGTTGACTATTTATATATACATTTCTTTTAAACCACATTTTTAAAAACTAATATTCTTAAAACAAAGGGAAATATGGGTTTTATTTGAATAGAACATGAAATAATATAAAATATTCCAAACATCAAATAGCAGTTATGGCAGATGTAAAAGATATTATAATTTTATTTTATAAATTAGAACATAATTTTCCTTTTTTAAAGAAATATAAAAAAGTATATAAAATATTCATTTTAAAATCCTTTGAAAGAAATTTGAAAGTGGCATAAAATTTTCTTTATAATTGTTTTAGACAAATTTAAATATATCTCTAATTTAATTTAAAAAATTTGGGCATGAAAGAAATTTATTTTTAAAATAAATTGCAAAAAATATATTTTTTAAAAAAATTCATTACCTTGACTATAACTCATCGCATACATTTTTAATATTATTAAATAATAAACTTATGTTAATTATTTAATTTCATTATAACCTTTTTCATGTTTATAATTCTTTTTATATCCGTTATAACCATGTAATATATATTTACTTAATCATTTAAGTTCACATCAGATGTTTTGATGATATTTAGTACAGAAGTCCAAAATAACTTTGATATGTTGACTATGGTCATAGTGGTAAATACCCCATCATCTCTAGAATAATAATAATCAAATAATTATTATTTTTGGACATAAATTATATTTTTTAAAACAATAATTGTTGATAATTATTAATAAAATTAACTATGTAACAATCATGGAGACAGTAGGTGGATGTACCCATGAGTAACAGTTGAATTTTTCCACGATCATTGTGGTAACAAGGAAAGTACCCTTTAATCATTCTAGAATAGTCATAACATCAAATTATTTATTTAATAACATATATATATGTATATATCATTCATGTTTTTTGTTTATGGAAAACGAATCACGCCACTTTGTGGAGGTGGTAGTCCACAGGTACTCATGAACGATGTTATCAATTTTAAATGAATGTAAAGATGAAAATTTATATGAAATTTTATCTATTAAAAATGTTAAATATTTCATGAGTATCATATATTCAAATTAAATCATTCATTATAACAATTCATGAGAGTCAGTGGTGGAAAATTAATTACATCGCTTTGTGAGGTGGTAGTCCATCGTAAAAACGAAGGATGAATTCCTTTCCCATTTGATGGATAGTGGAGATGGATATAGGTTATTAAATTTAGAAAATAATATCTAAATATATTTATGATAATATTTTTATTATTCTATAATGATTGAATATTATTTTATGGAGTTTGAAGAAGAAATAAATCTAAAACATATGGTTAAAAACTATACCTCTTGTATGGAAATTATCATTTTCTTGATAAATTAAGCCCTATATGTTTGGTATTATTCTTAAAAAATACATATTGAAATATGATATGTATTATAAGAATTTATTTGGATGGTTATTGGATTAAAAATTTTATTTTTTAGAATAAATGAGAAGAATATGTTCCCTTTTATAAGATAGGTGAGGGATGCTCTTGGAATTTCATCAAATAATAAATTAATATAAATAAATTTTTATTTCAAAATGTGTATAAATTGGTAATACTAGAAGATAATAATATAATGAGTCATTATAATCTCATATAATAAAATATATATAAGTTTGGATCCCATTTTCACTATTATCATTTTCTTTTAACCCCTGTTAACCCATTTCACACTTACTGCAACAAAAAGGTTTTTTACACAGTGATGGACAAGATGGTTACTATAAATGGATAAAAAAACATAAATCGATTATGGTTGATATTTTTAACTATATATTGATAACTTGAATGAATATACAATTTTTATTAATTTTAAATTATTTAATAAAATGTTATTTTCATAAAATATAAATTAGGTCAATTTTTTAATTATTAATTTAATTTTAAATAAATAAAATAAAAAGATCAATTAAAATAAAATACTATAATAAATCCATAAAATGTTATATGTTTCTATAAAATTAATAGATATCATTAATTACTTCATATTTTATTACTTATAATATTATTAATATTATTGATTTCATTTTTTTCATTAACTGAATACTTACTACGTCAGTGTTGTGTAAGCATTTGAGGTATTTATTTCTTTACTAAAAATTAAAAATAAATTAAAATTATGATTATAAAAAACACACATATATATAATTGCAATATAAAACTAATAATATCCCATGTTTTCCCCATGTAAAAATATTAAATTTATTAAAAACAAGACTATGACATTATTGACTATTAAGTACATAAAATATAATAAAGTTCATAATCATATCCAAATGAGACAGAAAATCATATAAAAAATATAATAAGATTATGGATGAAATGGAATAATTTATTAAAATTAAATCTTGTTTTATGATCATTTTATAGTTCTTATCTTATTATTTTTAACCCTTAATTACCTGATTTACCCTTTATTATAGTAACAAATATTACTATAGGTATTAGTCAAAGTGTCCAAACAAGGGGGACTATTTTCCAAATTTGTACCTCTTAATTCCAAATATTGAATTCATTTTTATGAATTAAAACCACGTATGTGGTATAATTTAATTTAGTATTAATCCGAAAAAATGCAAAAAAATAGTTTTTTAGAAAATGTCATTTTTGTATGAAATGTTTTCGTACAAAATTCAAGTATAAAATCCATTAAAAATACCATAATTGGAATATTATTAATCATAATAAACTAATTAAATTTTGAATCTATTACCAAATATAATTTTACTTTTAAAATAATTTATAAGAAAATACAAATATTAATAAAAATAATTATTTCACACTTTTTCAAGAAAAATAAATCTTTTCAGAAAAATACCAACTTTTTACCATAAGATAATTTGGAGATGATAATTTCAAGAAAATTAATTTTATCACATAATTTTTTTAAATTAACATAAATTAATTATAATATTTTGACACGAAAACCCATTAAAATCATTTTTTATGAAAACATATTTTTGGACACATAAAATGATTTTTATAAAAATAGCTTGCTTATTTATATAGATTTAATCAATAAATTTGCACTAATTTTTAACATTAAATATATTTTATAATTAATTTAATATTTTTTATACTCATAAATTCAATGGATATGTTATAATGGATATATTTAAATAGTAATATTTTTTTGGTTTACTTACACTATGTGTTGCGTATTTTGAATGTTATCGAACATATTCATTCTTTATAAATAATGGGATATTAAAAGTGGCACCCCAATTACCAATTTCTCTTACAAACTCTATGAAACCTCTTTTTCGTTCCTGCACCACCCAAAATTCACTAAAGGAAGGGATACCGGTATCTGTGCACACACATTTCTCACATAATGCCATAAAAGTTATAGTATTAGTAAACTATATATATTTCACTATTCTGATAAAAATTAATTACTTCCAAAAAATATAAAAAATCATCAAAATCTTGTATAATTATTCTAAATACAAAAATTATTTTCATTTTTTCAAATTCAAATTCTAAAATTAATAAATTCATTTTTTAATATAAAACCTAAAATATAATGAAATATTGTTTCTATAGAAAAACATATTTTGATATAGTAAGTATTTTTTTCATATAACATACTAATTGGTAAATTGAATACAAATGATGAATGAAGGTAATATAAATTTTTATTATTCAGTCATATTAAATTTAAATCCTTTAAAATGCAAGAAATTTCTGATTTTTTTTATAATTTAGAAATAATGAATTTTAAAAACATATTATAATTTCATGGTATATGTATTTTTGAATAATTTGTTACATATTAATATAATCCAAATATTTACTTACATAAGACCTTATGAACTTAATGAAAGATCAAAGCATCAAGAAAGTCATTATTATGGTTTTAGGTGGCGGTACAACTGTTATGGATCATGTGGAAATCTCTATGAGCTTGAAATTCTCCCATATATATTTTTTCTCAATCCTTTATTTCTCAACATTATATTGGGCTTGGTCTATGGAAAACCCTAGTGATGATACCTCACTTCTATGCTCAGAAAAATGGGCTTCATATGGAAGAATTCTACTTCTAAATTTCAATTTCCCTTCTTTTTTATGGTACATTCAATAGGTTTATTTTAATTTTATAATATATAATTTAAGATTCACGTTTTAATGCTCATATTAAATTATCAAAATATATCAATGGTTTTCTATTTTAGTTTGGTATAGTTTATGGAACTACCAATAATAAAATATTATTTATTTATGAAGGATAAACAGTGAAATCAGAAGTCATTACATGCCTATACGTGGGATTCCATTCTAATGGTGTGTTTCATCCATTCAAATTCTGTTTCTATTGGCAATTTAACTTTTAGATATTTGAAAATTGACCTAGAAATCAATTTTCACACCAAAACTAACAAAATTGCACTTAAGAAATATTTTTATAGGGTGAGTATAATAATCACCCACTTCAATTTCATTCTCATGCTCACAACAAGGTCTCATTGATCATCTTATTTTCCCATTCCATCATTAGTATCAAAAGTTTTCTCCACACCATGATTTCTTCTAATCATCTAGGATGCCACATAATGAAATCATCCTTAAACATTTAAAACAATGATCTCCCATTCTTTTTCCTCCACCAAATTCGTCTAAATGAATAAATTGTATTTCTCATAATAGAGAAGGAAAATGTGTGATCATCCTCCAACTTTTTTGAACCTCCATCAATAAGATATTCCATAATCAGTGTCTATGGTGTTTCACTTACAAAATTTGGCTTTTGAATCTCTATTTGTGTCCATGAAACCTGATAGCTTCTAAGGGTTTGAGGTTCCAGACCACTTGCATGAGGTTTTCGAAATGATGTTCATGGATTAGTCCGGTAGGGACCTTTGGGTTGGGATGACACCAAGGGCTTTCAAGTATGGTTGGAAACCATTGAATATATATTGATATTGGTCTGAGGGACCAACTATGGATTTATTTAGGAGTGAAATAATACATGAGGATGTGTTGTATTTCTGGGACTCCAAATGATTCTTTCTTGTGATGGGGTTTTACTAATGTTTTTTGATAAGAAGGAGTATCCCTTTATAGGGTATCTTATTCTTGGTAATGTCATGAGGACAATTTATTATTCCCTTGTGGTCATAGTGTTGATTTTGGAAACCCCTATAGTCACGTTATTGATTGAAGATCAGTGGTTCCACATTGAGGGATGCATTGAGATGATTCTCATATAAAGTTTGTCTCATATTATATATTTGATAGGGTATCCCTTCAATTCATTTAATTTCCTCTATTTTTTTATGACCTTTTGGGTGAGTTAACGATCATGGTTAGGTTATGGATGAGTCATAGTTTGATATTTCATGTATCTGGAATGGCTCGGGGTTCAATATGCTTGTGATCCAGGGCACCGTGGGAGACCCATGTTTTGGTTGACCCAATGAGGGGATAGTTCTTTCATATCATTAGTGATGTTGGATATATTGTAATGACCCAAATATTGGATGTGAGATCCTATAGTGTCTATCTTGGTGTTTCATAGAATCTTTGGATCACAATAATTTGTTGACCATGAGATGGTCAGTGGTGATATTTGAATAGTTGGATAATAGGTTCAAAGTTGGGTTACCCATACATTTGTGTCCATTTAACTTTTAATTTTACCATATATTTATCTAGTTTTATATGTAATTGGTTGGTTTTTGTTAGTGTTGGAGAAAAGTCAGGTGGAAAAATCGTATTTTTTAAAAAAAAATAGTAAATTGGAAAAACAAAGAATTAGAAGAAGATCATAGGACATAGTGAATTAAATGGTTCCATAAATGATCCATATGTCCATGGAGAGGAATAAATTACACTATTTTGAAGATAAGAACTATTGGGTAATTTTATAGTTGCAAATACACATCAAAAACCCAATCTTGAATGAGCTAATGAAGAAGATGATGCAACTATGAACCCAATAGTATAGTATTTTCATTGTGCTATAGTAACTAGTGGGTGGATTTATGTGGAGATATAATACCACTACCTCTAAATCCTGAGATTCTATAGTAACCATATCCAAAAATTACACTTTTATGGTGCCCTTTCAAACTAAAAGAGTTATGGTCAGGTGTTCATTATTGGGACACTAGCATTTAGACCATCTTTATCCAAATGGATTGAGTGAAATAATTCTAATAGTTAGAAAAGAATAGGGAGATAATTGATTATCTAATGGAGTGTGGACCTCTCATAGACCATTGGATACTTATCCATCTAGGGTTTGAGTTATGTGGTCCATGACGTATGGATGAAGTTGGGTTGAAGATTATGATTTTCCAAAAATTTATTTTTTATAGAGTCTATTTTTTATTTAGGACTATCATGATCTAGATAGGTGTTATTTGTGTTAGAAGAGTCAATGTTTCCAATTTAGATCATTTCAGTAGAGCCCTAGATCCTAAGAGAGTTGTGTGTTGATCTCTTAGATTCCTAATTTTATGCATGAGTTTCCAAGATTCATGCGAGTTGAATTATTAAAGTAATTGGATACGTAGTAAAGATCTAGTGGGAACACCTAATGTCATATGGAAGGGATAAACATGTTCTATAAGTCATCCAGTGTGGAATAGAGTAGGGATATATTTACCTTTGATGTCATACTATATCTCGGGGTTTTCTTCTTTTTTATTATTATTTTTCCCCATATATTCATTCCATTTTTTTATTTTTTTCCAGCTATTATTAGTTTTTATCTTCGTTAGCTATATCATGTGTGCATGCTCTTATTTTGATAGCATATTATAGGAACATCATTTTTAGAGACCTAATGAGCTTTATTTCCCACCCAAATTATGTGCACTGTTGTGTGCATACTGACATTTATGTATTCTTTTATGATGGATCACATGTTTCATAGTGGGGTGTATGAGACCCAATGTTGCGTGATCAAGTAGAGTTACTCATGTGAACTATCAGGATTAGGATGGTGTGTCATGATGGTTATTGAGATCAGGTGTGTGATAATGTGTTGTATTGGTAAAGAAGAATGTTGTGTTTATTTTTAGATCAATTTGTCTAATATGTATGATCATCATAATAGGTGCTTAATTATTGTATGGACTACTTCTGAGTCCATATAACCATATAATGAATTACATTTTATTATAACATGCTTCGAATTTTTTTCTTTATGTTTCATACTTTGATTCTTATGTTGTCATTATGTTATGGTCATTCATTTTCTATTTCACTCTAGTCGATGGTATAGTCTCTCCAAAGTATCTTTTTGACCATTATCATTAATCAAAATCTTGTAAAATGTGAAAAGGCATGGAAGATTTCTTGTTGAAATCCAAAACCTGATTTTTTTCAGGTTAACCCAATATAGTTTTTACACTACTCCTTCCCACATCCTTTTTAGTTCTTTATATAGACTATCGAATCTAAGTCAATCATAAACTTTTAATGTGTTTGGATGAATCACCCTTTGCCTACAATTTTACATCATCATACTCCAACTATTACACAGCATCCTGTTAGTCATACACAACATCCTGTTCGCTAAAATGTGATGTGAAAAATGATAAATATCACTTGAAGCTCCTTGTTTCCTTGAAAATAGATGAAAATATTTTTCAAGAGGATTCAAACTATTTAAGAAATAACACTCAATTATTATAACATCTAATGTAAATATTCCTCCTTATTCTAAATCTGAAATCTCATTCATTGGTTATTGAAAATCAAGAATATGTAAATTATAATATCTGAACATCATGCACATATCCCTCTTCTTCTTCTAATCAATATTTTTCTTAAAAATGTTTCACCTTTTTTTTTTAGAATTTTCACTTTTTTGTCTTCTCAACCACAACATCCCTTTCTTTAATAAATTTATTTTTTTAGTGACACAATTCATTAAATTCACATATTCTTTTTATATAACCAAATTTATATATGATAAGGTGTCCCGATATTTCTAAAAGAAAACACCATAACTATTTAACTATTTGAGTTTCTCATTCATCCTTCCAAAAAATCATTAAAGATCATCATGTGGGTTTTCTCCCAAAATTCTCATACAAATACCAAAATCTCCTTCATATTCTTCCATGGAATCATAATAGCATTAAGATCCATAAAATATTAGAAAAATTTATCTATGAACATCAAAAATACCCTTCAGTTATTAACACTTAATTTGGCTAGATCAATTCACTTTAAAAATACTTTCATCCTCTTTATATGTGAAATTCAATGTGGAATAACCATTATCAAAAAATATCCTTGATTTTCAAAACTTTCTACATAAATCAGCGCATATTTCACAAGTTATTTTATGATAGTATGAGTTGAAAATAATCATCACACTTACATTCTAGATTTATTATTTGGAACTTCTTCACCAACATAAACATACTCATCATGGTTCATCTTCTTTCGGTTGATCTCATAAAATATCATGTTCTTCATCATATAGATTACATGTATTCTTAAAATTGATTAATAAAAAATTCAATTTTATTGTTTTGAACACTAATGAATGTCTTTGGAATCATATAGTTTTATTTATATGAATATTTTATTTCTGAAGGCTTGATTTCTCTCCGAGAAAAAACCTGAAAATTTCCAAATTGCTGAAGACTTAATGCTGGGAATTTAAATACATATTCTTAGTAAAGATTTCTGATAAAGGATTACATTGGCTCAGAGAGTTATGTTCTATACTTATATGTCTTAAGATCAAATTATTATTATTTTACTAGCATATTACACTCATATAAATACTTATGTTGACTATATCATAGTATTATGCTTAGCTCAAAGAATCACAGGCTCTGTGGTTTTTTCATTTTTAAGCCTCAGTTCAAAGACCTACATTTGAAACAAAGGATCATATTGGATAAAAAATATTTACATTGGTGCTCAAAAGGCTTTCTCTTGGTACTTTTACAAATTTCACAAAATTATTTAGACTATACAGTTAAACATAATAGTGATTTCAAAGACCTTCTAACCATCATGAAGATCACTCCATTTATTTTTATCAGTCTTAAAAAGATTTCAAAAAAAACCATAAAATAATCTCAAAAACATTTAATAATTCTCAAAAATGGTGGACAAAAATAAAAAACAACAATAAATTCATCAATAAGTCCCGAGAGACTTCATAGGCATATCTAGAATCAATACGTACAAAAGTTACACTTATAGAATATATATTTGTGAAACAAATACTAAGGATCTTGGAACTTTGAGATATAAATTCCAAAATATATATTTTTTGGAAGAGGTATAAATTAAAATTCATTCAAAATTATTTTGAGAAGCTACTGCTCAAAAATTACTAGATGAGTTACGAAAGTTAAGATGAGGTGAATCCAAAATATAGATCATAAAAGAATATGGGTTTTTAGATATTTCATAAATCATAATGATATTTTATCATGATAAGAGTCATGTTTTAATTATGAATGAATAATTTAAGTAAGTATGTGATTTTTAATTCAGATGTTTCATAATTGTTTAAGAGTTGTTCTGAAATTTACAAGTCATTTAAAATTAATAGAATAGATGTAAAGGATATGTAAGAGTGAACTAATTATTATAAAAATATTATTTTCCTAAATTTTTTAAGAATTTCTAGAAATTTAATTATAATGTTATGTTAGAGGATGTTATGTTGATATTTCAAGGTTATAAACATCACAGTAGTTTGAGTATTTTTATTCATGTTGATTTAAAAAGATGGAGTGCTAATGTAATTGAAGGTGAAGCATCACAGTTGGATGATGGTGGATATGTATAAAGATTAATATGGACTGGAAGAAAAATAATAAAAAACTTGTTTTATTATATGAGTTTGGGTGAAGGGGAATATTCAAAATAATTATATTAGTGGGGAAAGAAGTCTTAAGTAGAAGTAATGGTTAGAGGATTTATTGATAAAAAAGAGTAACTCTGAAAAATCCAATGTCACTGAAGACTGAAATTTACCTAGTACAAAATCAGATTCAAGAATATTAACATTAAATTTCTAGAAGTTCAAAATAGTTGGAATATGGAAGAAAATAAGAAATAAATATATAGAAAAAAGAAAAAAATAATATCCAATGCTATTAAGATGATTTGTCTGAATATAGAATGACATGTCATAAGAAATATCTCGAATGACTATAGAAAAATAATTCCAACATATCAAGAACTATGTTATGGTATGTTTTATGGTCAAATCTATGTAAAAATGATCTTAATTTTTCAAAATAAGGAAACATAGGAATTTGGTGGAAGGGAATGATTCTCATGAAATATAGGCAGAATATCTTGCAAGTAAGGTAACCATTAATTTTAGATTGCACGAACTCATTAACATTTTTTGAATAGAAGGTGATTTATTATTTAGTGTTGTGTATGACTATGTGAAGGGTCGATTTTTCTTATAAATAGGGTGTAATTGTGTCATTATGTATATTTAATATTTCTTGAGGATATCTAATTGATTTATTCTTGTGTTTGGATTACATGAAATTATTTCTTGTCTACGGATTACTTGAATGTAATTTACCAAGTTTCACATTTTCTTTCATGTGTCAATTACTCTTTTATTTATCTAATAAGATTAATCAAATGAAATTAGATAATATTATGAAAAAATTAATAGAAAATTCATGAGTATGAGAGTTGGAATGAACTGTAATTATTTTGGGAAAATTGAATTCTCCTTAAACTGAATAATGTTTCTCAATTTCATATTGATATAACCCCGTTTAATATTTTTAATTGGTTTTTCAGAAATACTATGATGAACCACATCATCATAGGTTGTGAAAATCAGGTGTAATTTGAACCTTTTTATTCACAGGAGGGTTTAGGGTGGGATTGTAATTTATCTAACAAGATGAATTTGGCTGAATTTTCTGAAATCACAGTTGGTCCTAGGATATGGTGTTTACCTTGGGATAGGAGTTCGGTGAAAATTCAAGTATTTTTAATTTTCATGGAATATTTAATATTTACTTAAATATTTATTTTTTATCATGTGTTCTTTCATTTGATTTGTTTAAATAGAGCTTCAAATTGAGATTTTATCTTCACAATTGAGTCTACATTGTGGGGTTTTTTACTTGTATGATATAACATTGCATCAGGATAGAGCCACTTTTTTTCTTTCCTTTCTTCCTTTTAAATTTCCTCTTTTTTTCCTTGGTATACCACATACACTCAAGGGGGATTTATCTTTTATTTCATTTACAAATAGAGAAATAGGGGGAGAAGATAGGGGAGGGGTAGAGGAGGCATCATCCTATAACTAGGGTCACATTGGATTATCATGTGACAACTAATGATCATGGATCAAAATAAATCCTCAGTGGTTTTCACCATAAGGTTGGATTATTTTATGTTTTAAGTTTTAAATCCCTAGAGAGTTTTGTTTTTATGTTTTAATCAAAAATTTTGTTTGTTGGAGACCCCATTGTGGTGGATCTGTGGATTTCGAGGATGAATTAGGTTTTTGATCCATTTTGAGGGCTTCCCAATCCAGGAAACTCATTTACATTGTGTGTGGTTTTAAGAACATATGTCTTGTGTTCATCCAATTTTGGGAATCTAAATTATTTTGGATTAAATGTTGTGTACTATGGGTACATTCCATATAGTAGGATTAAGGTGTGTGGCGGATTACTAGACTAGACACCTATATATGGGGGTACTCATCCATTTAGAGTACACAGTCAGTCCCCATGTGGGGTGTACTACATTTGCGGGGTGGTATGTGTTGTCTACTCTAGAATTTTACATACCATGTGAGGCTGATGTACATGGGTAGCTACCCGTGTCGGGATACATACTGTGTACATTAATTAAACATCATGTACTTTGGTAAAGAAAATTTTGAGTGGACTGAGGGACATGAATAGGATGTAAAATTGGGGCCACACATAATGTACCCAATGTGCACACCATGTACTTTCCGTTCATGGCCAATTTTTCCAATTTTTAAACATAATTTTGGAATTAGACTTGTGAGTATTATATTCTATAAGTTTTTTTCATATATCTTCATGGTGGACAATTTTTGGTGTTTTCAGTCTGTATGGAAGATATTTTACTCAGGTTGAGTTCAGTAAGATCATTTCATCAAGGCTTGGATTCAAAATCCTCAAGTGGAATTGGGTTGTGACCTGTGAGGCCTAGGTGAGGGTTGTGAGCTCCCTGATTGGGATTGATCGATTGTGCCAAAGTGATCTATTAGATTTTGTTTGGATAAGTTACAAAAGGCGAGTCCATGTTGTATAATAGAGTAGGCCTTGGTTTGTCCCCACATGATGAGAGAAGTTGTTCAGTTTTAGAGAGATTGAGGTTTAGCCCTTGGGTTTGAATACTAGAGATGTTGGAGTCTTTGGGATGGGTGATGCCATGGGATGGTTGTTATGGATGGGGGACATTGTTCTGTTGAGAATAGTTTATGATAATTTTTAGGATGATCCTGTGGTGTAGTTTCTAATCACGTTATTAGGGGGTTCTGTACACAGTTATTGAGAATGCTTGTGGGACATGGTGTTTCTTTGGATTCCCTTTTAGGAAAGTTGGTACTTGTAGATAGGTTGTTTTCCAAGATGGTGTCATGAGATTTTTTTCATGGGATTTTCCACAAATTTAGGCTAGTGCCGAGGATCTATTTTTGAGTGTCATTCACTTTATGTTTTTATAAGGACCACAATGAATACCCATGTTGGTGGGCTTATTCTTTTTTATGCTCGTTGGGTGCGTTGTTGATTGAGGATCAGTTGGAGGTTACTGATGGTTGTCTGGGATGTTTTCTAACTGGGTGTTTCCTATGATATTGTATGGTCTAGAGGATCCCCTAATAAAGTTTCCTGCTCTTTTTATGGAATTTGTGCGAGTTTTGGATATAAATATGGGTGTGTCCTGAGATATTTGGTGCAGCAGGGTAATCCCTAGTTGGACATTGCTTTATGATGTGATCCCCAGGGCATGTGGGAGCATAGGGTTTTGGTTATTCCCCAGGATCAGTCGTGGATAGCCTATGGTGAATTCTTGTTGTATTTTAGGATCTATGGTGTGAATAAAGGCATCATTATTTGATGGATGATAATGGATTTGGAACTGCTAGTTCAGCTTCCTGTATAGTGGGATTGAGGTTGGTTCATCCAACATTTGGTTAGCCTTTGGCCATGATTTTTGAGATAGTTTCTTCTCAAGATATGGTTTCAAAAGAACAAACTTTAGATATTTTTGATTGGGTATTGGCCCTGAGTTGTGATCTTGTTCTCCCCTCTATTGGGTGTCCATGGATAGATGAGATTACAAAGCTAATGGATGATATGACTGAGGGTTCCTCCTCTAGTTGAGTGTACACCCTAGATAGTGGGTTTTTTAGTCATGTATTTTGTAGCACTAAAAGTTTAGATTACGTAGCCTTGAGTGGTGAATACATAAGGTCCATGTGTATGGATCCCCTAAGGTGGTGTATCTGATAGGTCCATGGTGGAGCCCAATTTTTCCTACAGTCCTTTAGGGGCATGATAGATCTATGACTTGTGAAGGGGAGGTTTTCTCTCCAGTATGAATCATTCCATCAGAGGCCTAGAGATTGGTTTAAGTTCCATTCATTGTGTATTCCTATGGTTATTTCCTAGCATATATAATTCAGGCCTCTTCACTTAATCATCCTTGAGATACAGTGTAGATCTAGAGGATGTGCCAGCTTCCACGTGGCTGGGTGAGCCACATGCTATAAATCCTCTGGTGTGGGATATAGCGGTGGTAGACTTATCTCAGGTGTTATGATAGAACCTACAGTTGACTATTCTCCTTGCTATTGTTTGGATTCTTTCATTTTTTTTGCAATTTTTATTTTATGTCAGCTAATATTTTTCTTCTATTAGGATGGGCATATAGTGAGTTCATTCACTAGTAATGATAGGAGATTATAGTTTTATCATTGGGTGTGTCGTATTAAGATTTATTTCTCACCCCCTATACATGCACCTCGATGTGCATCTGGATGTCTACTTTTAGGTTGGATCAAAAGTTTCACGCTGGTTTGTAAACACTTCTCATGGTCCTTCACTCCCTCGATTTGGTAAACATGGATTAATAACAATTACATTGTTAATATTACTACACTGGTTTTTTGATATTTCATAACAATTCAATGATTAAATGTTTTCCTTTCATTAAATTTACTTATTTATATATAATAAAATTATCTTGGATGGTAACAAAGTACCATAATTCACCACTTTCATGGGTACTTGTTGATCCACACACACCTATGATGATATGAAAAATCCTATGTTTTGGAAAAAATTAAGTCTTCTATCTTGGAAAATTTGGTTTTCCTAGTGTGGAGTAGGTAACATCATGTTAAATGTGATGATAAAATGTGATTATTTTTTCATGGAAGTTTAATTATTTAAATAAAATATAATCTACTATCATTATATATACATATACACATATACACACATGGATTTATAAATAATTAAAAGAATAAATATATATATATATATATACTTTTATACATATATATATATAAAGAAATGAAACACACTCACAAACACATAGAGATATATATATATATATATAATAAATTCATGAAGGTTTGTCTATGGACTTGATGTAACATCACATATAAATAATTAATAAGGCATATTTTATATTTATTAATATTTTTGAATTAAATATTAATTTTACTTTAAAGAGGTTTCTATTTTCGATAGCATACCCGATACACAACAACGAGTTTCTTTGAAATCTTACGTTGCACACTAATAATATAATATTATTATTTTAAATAGTAGTTAACTCCTAGAAGTTGTATTGGCGGGAATGAACAAAACTAACTACAATATGATTATACATGTTTTTTAAATGTATTTACATTTATCCAATAAAAGTTAGAGGCTTAAAATGTGAATGAATCTAATTTTAATCATAATTTACATTAAAAGGCCGATTTACGACCTTTTAATGGAGAACCCTCTTTAAATATAGTTTTGGTCACTTTAATACATTCCATTTGACCAAATAAAATATTTATTTGGAATGGGGAAATAAAAATATACTTTGTGTAATTTTTTTGAACTTTTCCGATAAAGTTCATTTTTTAATGAATACTGAAAAATATTGTATTTCAATTCAAAAGTGCCTTTTAATCTAATTTACCTATATGGTTAGATTATCTTTTTAATTCTTGTTGAAGTGATATTAAAATATATTTTTACCATTTATACCAATTTTGGTCATTGGAATTAATTTCACTTTGAAATTGGATAGAAACAAGAATCAATCTTTTGATAGTTATAGTTTCTTAAAAACACGCTATTTGTTTTGGTAACGGGAATTCATTTTAAAATTAATTAATTCCACTTCTATGTTCTGAATTTGTAAGAAATAGACATCATTTTTTAATTCGGAATATCAAATATATCTTAGACTTAATTTTTGGTATTTTTCTAAAAAATATCAATTTTTGAGGAATAGTGAAATCACTTAGTAGTAGTTAAAAAGCTGACTTTTTCATTTAAATGAAATTTTACAACTTCTGTGAAAGAATTTTTAAAATCCTACATACATGGTTGTTATTAGTAAGTAAAATGTGGTTCATTAAGGTGAAAATAATTTTTGGTGAATAGTAACTTTTGACTTTCATTTACAGCGGTTAAAGGTAAATAGGGTAAATCAAGGTTAAAATAATATCATTATAATTCAGAATTACCTTAACAGTTGTCCAAACCTTATTATTCGAGTCATTTACGACCATGGGGATCTTTGAGTCGATTTTGGGACCCCATTGAGCCACTTGGGAGTGATAATGGCAATTTAGATTAATTAACTTGAAGGAAAAAATGACAAAAGAAAATATCTTTTAGTAAATTAATTTTTAGAAGGGGTTATATAATTTATCTTTTCGAATATAAATATTCATTGCAAATATAAAAATATTTCCAATATAAAGTTATTTTTTATAATTTATAGACATCAAATAATTTAAATTATTTATGACACAATAATGATGTCATGTTTATCTCATTAATAAATCATTTAAATAAATAAGATTATAATGATTAAAATAATATAAAAAATCTGTCCAATTCCTATTGGATGATTTTATTTCAACCATGAGTCATATTATCTTCGACTATAATTTTTTTTGGACCATTAGAAACTGAATATCATTATATAATAAAATAATGTTTTCACACTTTCCTAAAGAGCCCCTCCTCTCCTTTATAAAAGGAGACCACTTCTAACCAATTACACACACCTCTCAAGTCTTTTTCCGTGTCCAACCTCTACCCAATTAAGCTCCCTACATACCTATATTCCACCTAGAGGCCTTACCTTAGGTAGAATTCATTTAAAGAAGTCCTTTGGTTCAAACCAAAGGGATTTTCCCAAATTAAAGGTAACAGTTTCTCTTAATTTGTTTTCTTTTATTTTACATCACTAACCCCTAAACTATTTTTATTCCTTTATTTTGTAACAACACCAGTATCCTAAATATACTAGGATTTTGTTATGATAATTATTCAAACAAAACTTACAAACACCTTCATCTAATGGATGAAGAACATAATGTTTCTATGGATGGCAAACTAACGCCTCACGAAACGATGATTGTTCAAATATCTCCAAACGCCTCTCATGGCGGCCATTATGATGGAACTGTATTTATATATGATATATATTATGTTTATGTTTTCTTTATGTGTCTGTATTTTCCATTTATGTCATGCCTTTATGGTTTCCATTATGGGTAAACACGTTAATCTCATTAGAGGAAGTGCAGACTACTGCCCCCTCAAAGCGATATGACTCGTTCATACTATATGTGGTACATATAAAGGATAGATTTAATGATATTATATATGATACAATTCTGGAATTATAATACTACTATGTATCATTATGTTTTAATTTCATTAAATTTGAAATAGAAATTGAAGTAGCGTTCATGCGTACGTACGACTTACCGTCTCTATGAACAGTTCATTTCATTTCTTACCTCTAAATGATATGTACTATTATAAATACATGTATATTCTGGATATATATGATATATATGATATACAAATCATGAATATAATTTTGGATATAAGGAACCTTTGACCACATGAACAACATGTAATTATAAGAAGTCCATTTTTGACTCAAGGACCAAATATCGACAAAACAAACATTATTAACTTAAATGATTACATAATGATTATAAAATGGTAATAAGTTATATAAAAGTAATAATAAACTTTAAAAAGGTTCTTAATCAAGTATAAATTAACTTTAATTTATTATTTAGGAGATTAATGAACGATCGAGTCAAGTCGGACATGAGGTAAGGGACTTCATCTCAATCTTCATTCATTGAGACATATTTTCATTTATACACAACATTCTTTTATACAGTGTATAAACCCCTTTGACTTTGACTTTTATTCAAAATGAATCTTTTTCAATGAAGCATTTTACTAAATGACAAAAATAATGTTCCTTTTAACGTAAGCGTTGACAGCGACCTTCTCCACCCCCGCGAGTATTATTTGATCATTGGCTTCCTCAACAAGCTGTAATGTTTTTAAAAGAAAATAAATACTATATACTCTTTTATGTATTTTGGTATTGAAAATGGTTTTGATAATGGATTTGTTATGTCAATATATTTAAGTGATATATTTTGATTGAAATGTGAAAATGTTTTCTTTTCTTTAAATTTGTTTTATGTCTTATGATTTTATAATGGTACTTGGACATTTGGATGGCGGTTATGTGATAAACCAAATGAATGGTGGTGTCGTGAATACCAGTATTGTGGAAACATTATAACCTCTAATGCATTGGGTATGGAAGTTGGCCGTGTGGCTATTCCATTTAGTGATATTTGTGGAAGTCTACCGTATGGTTATTCCATTTATGTATGTTTATGTCCCAAGTTACCTTTATATGTTATTTGTTATTTATATGGGTTTTATGGTAATCATTTGGTTACAAAAGGTTATTTAATGATATTTTATTAAGTGAATAGTATTTACTACTTCATAAAGGTGAAAATTATTACTTATGATAAAGTATTCATGGTTTACCTGTTGTTTTGGAAAACTAAAAGTTTTCCTTGTTTTTGTATCCCTTACTGAGATTTTTATGCTCATCCCATGTTTTTGAAATGGTTTTTATAGGACATAATGTGGAATAGTGTCAATGATGGGAACAAAGAAAAGTCATCTCGTATAAAACATGGAACTATACATGACTCTTTTTTTCAAAGAGATTTTATTTTATGAAAAAATGGAAATTGAGTAGAAGTGTCTACTTTTTAATATTTTGAAATTTAATAGTTATGGCCTAACTCTCTAAATATCTAAACCTAAAAAGGTTATCAACGTGAATTATTCATATGATTCAATATTATGTAATGTTTTAAGGTCGGGTCCTTAGAGTTTGTATCAGAGGTCGGTTTAGACAACTTTGGGAGTTGGGGTATTGTTAAATTAATATCCATAATGTAATTTATGTTAATATTGAAATAATATATCATTTACAGATTACCATGTTACTTCACCGAAGATATTTCTGTGTTCGGAATGGTTTTCCGTAGAGGAAATAGGGCAGCTGTGTTGGGACGACATCAGGAGGAAGACAACCTTCCAAATCATCAACCTAAGATGGTCAGAATCAGAACTGAATAGTTTGTTGCAATGATGGCACATTTGACTCAGGTTATAAATTGTGGTTGTATCCATGCACAAGATCATCCAGATCTACCGCAGAGGAACATGTCAGTAGTGGAGAATTTCATGAGGCAACATCCCCCATCATTCATAGGATCATCTGACCCCGTTCTAGCAGAAGGGAGGATTAAATAACTGGAAAATATTTTCGATGTTATGGGTTGTTCAGAACATCAAAAGGTTAGTCTCATTGTTTACCGTTTTGAAGGTGAAGCTGATCAGTGGTGGTCGATGGTAAAAAATATCATGGATAGTGAGGAGATTGATTCTCTTGATTGGGATGAATTCAATGTTATGTTTATTGGGATATATTTTCTTAAGGTGGTTCGTCTTATGATTGAAAAACAATTACTAGAATTGAGGCAGGAGGAAGACTTAGTGGCTGCTTATGAAGCATTGTTTACTCGACTGGAAAGGCATGCACCAAATTTCAGCTGAGGTCTTGATAGTAAGATAAATCGATTATACTCAGGACTGAAGCCACGATATGAAATAGATTTAGCCTCTCGTGAGTTCAAAATTTATGAAAATCTTGTTCGATGTGCAGAGAAGGTGGAAATGGAGTTTTCGATGATCAAGTGTTCTTTAAAAAACAACAGAATAAGAGGTCCAGTTGGCAGGAAAAGGGGAAGAATTCATCAATGAATCATGGAGGTCAGAAAACTAAATATCCATCTTGTGAGAAGTGTAGTAAAATGAATCCTAGAGAATGTTTATCAGTGTCTGGAAAGTGCTTCTAGTTTGGTAGGTCTGGTCATATTGCTCGTAACTGTAAGGAAGATGATCAAGCAGGGAATGGAAATCCATCGATAAGATTATTTAAGTGTAATGATAGGGGTCATTATGCAAATTGGTGTCCAGAGAAGAACTCAACCGAGGGAAAGAAGCTAGACTAAAAGCATAAAGGGGTGGTGAAATACTATGCAACTAATTCAGTAGATGATGGGCCATCAAATGATGTAGTATCAAGTACGTTGTTTGTTTGATCAGATTATGCAAATGTGTTATTTGATTCAGGGTCTACACAATCATTCAGTTCTAAGATGTTTTCTAGTAAATTGGATATTCCATCTCAAGATATGAATACATAACTTATGGTAAAAACGCTTGTAGAAAATGTTGGGACAAAAATAAAATATAAGAAAATTCTTGTCCTTGTGTGCGGACAGAATGTACCTGTAAACCTTATTGTTTTGACTCTAGTAGAGTTTGATGTTATTTTGGGCATGGATTGGCTTTCGGTTTATCATTCTATGATTTACTGTAGTGATAAAGAGGTTTCATTTCAGAATGATTTTTAGTTTGTGTACAAGAATGAACCCTTGCTTTTGATAACATATCAAGAAGCTGAAAAACTGGTAAAATATGGAAATAAATGTTACCTTGCAAAAATTGTGGAAAACAAAGGGAATGTTCAGATTAATGATATTCCAGTGGTAAATGAGTACATTGATGTTTTTCCTAATGAGTTTCCTGGTATAGTACCTGATCGGGAAGTGGAATTTACTGTAGACTTAGTTCTTGATGATAAGATAATTTCAAAACCCCCTTATCGAATGGCCCAAATTGAACTTTTAAAGGTAAATAAGCAATTGCGAAAGTTATTAGATAATGGTTTCATTCAACCGAGCACATCACCATGGCGTTCTACTATATTGTTTTTTAAAAAGAAATATTGTTCAATGAAACATTTCATTGATTATAGAGCATTAAGTATCATCACTATTAAGAACATGTATCCTTTGCCTCATTTCGATGATTTGTTTGATCAGCTCCAGGGAGCTCTGTATTTTTCGAAGATTGACTTGAGATCGGGGTACCATTAGTTGAAAGTAAAGGAATAAGACATTCCTAAGACCGTGTTTCACACTAGATATAACCATTATGAATTTTTTTATGCCTTTTGGTTTAAACAATGCGCTTGCTGTATTCATGAATCTGATGATTAGAATTTTCTGCGGGTTCTTGGATAAGTTTGTGGTTGTGTTCATTTATGATATTTTTGTTTATTCCAAAAGTAAATAGGAACATGAAATTCATTTAACGGTCATCTTGAAAACCATAAAAGAAAAGAAATTGTTTGGGAAATTCAGCAAGTGTGAGTTTTGGTTGCAACAAATTTCTTTCTGTGGTCACATTGTTTCAAAAAATGGCATAACTATTGATCTTAAAAAAAATTTGTTGATGAATGGCCATGAAACACAAATCTAACCGATATTAGTTTTTTTCTTTGTTTTCCAGGTTATTACCGGAGGTTGTTTGAAAAAATTTCATGTTTATCTAGTCCAATGACCAAGTTAACTTGAAAAGGTGTTATGTTAATTTGGACAAAATAATTTCATGATTGTTTTCAGGAATTGAAAACAAGATTGGTGAATGCTCTATTTTTGGAACTAACATCCAAAAATGGTGAGTTTTTTATCTATAGTGATGCTTCGTTGAAAGGACTGGGTTGTGTCATAATGAAGAATGATCAGGTAATTGCTTATGCTTCATGTCAGTTGAAACCTAATGAGTTAAATTATGCTACACATGATTTGGAATTAGCTTCTGTTGGTTTTTCTTTAAAAATTTGGAGGAATCATTTTTATGGTGTAAAATGTGAAATATATACAGATCACAAAATTTTTATGTATATATTCACTCAAAAATAATAGATCATGAGACAGAGGAGATGGTTTGAATTAATCAAGGATTATGATTACACGATCCATTACCATCCGGGAAAATCAAATAAAGTGGATGATGAATTGATTTGAAAAAGTAACACTTCATTAACCATGCTATATTTGGAACGAGATCCTTTCATTTTTGATTTGATGTACTTTGGAATAGATGTTTTTGGTACAGGAAATTCTTCAGTTTTGTATCAGGTGTCAACGAGATCATCTCTATCAGACAGAATAAAGCAAGCACAGAAGGAAGACAGTGAATTGCAGAAATAGGTAGAGATGGTTCAGAAGGGTATGTTGCCTAAATTTTATATTGATAATGATTGTGTTTTGTGGTTTTGAAAGAGATTATGTGTGACTTGTGATTCACAGTTGAAGAATGAGTTATTGTGTGAATCTCATAGCTCCCCATTTTTTGTTCATCCTAGTAGTACTAAGATGTACATAGATCTTTGTGAGTATTACTGGTGGGATAGAATGAAAAGAGATAGTGATGATTTTACTATGAAGTGTTTGACTTGGTAGCAGGTTAAAGCAGAGTGGCAGTTATCGAAATGGATGATTCGGTCATTACCGGTGCCAGAGTGGAAATGGGAAAATATATCAATGGAATTTGTTATGGGATTACCGAAGACATCTCGAGGTAATAATTCAGTCTGGGTTATTATTGATCGATTGACTAAATATTCTCATTTCCTTCCTACTTGAGATACTTTTTCTCTAGATCAACTTTCTTGATTATATGTTAAATATATAGTCAGGTTGTATGGAGTTCCTCTCTCCATTGTATCTGATCATGATCCGAGGATTACTTCTAACTTTTGGAAAGGCCTTCAAAAGTCATTGGGTAATGATTTAAATTTTAGTACAACTTTTCATCCTCAATCATTTGGGAAATTAAAATGAACAATTCAGACATTGAAGGATAGGTTACGTGCTTTCTCGATGGATTATTAGGGAAGTTGAGACCAATATCTTTCCTTGGTTAAATTTTAATATAATAACATTTTTCATTCCAGTATACAGATGGCTCCATTTGAGGCATTATATGGAAAGGTTTGTCAAAGTCCATCTTTTTGGGATGAAGTATGTGAAAGGGAGATGATGGGACTAGAATTGGTAAAAGAGATGGCAGAGAAAGTTTAGTTGATTTAGAAGCACATGAGAACGACTCAGAGCAGATAGAAAAGTTATGCAGATAACTGGAGGAAGGATCATTCTTTTGAGGTTTGTGATCATGTATTTCTCAATGTTTCTCCATGGAAAAGTGTGATGCATTTTGGTAAGAAGGGAAAGTTGAGTTTGAGGTTCATTGAACCTTATGAAATCCTGGAGAAAGTTGGATCAGTTGCTTACAGATTGGATTTACCTCCAAGTTTATCCCAGGTAAACAATTTTTTTCATGTTTCGTTCTTGAGAACGTTTATGCCAGATCCATCTCATGTTTTGAGCCCAGAGGAAGTTCAGTTGTAAGAGAATCTCTCTTATGAAGAACAACTCGTCCAGATTCTTGAACATATAGAGCAAGTGTTGCGGAATAAGGTAATTCACTAGGTAAAGGTTTGTGGAAAAACCATATGGTTGAAGAGGCAACTTGGGAATATGAAAATTCTATGAGGGATAAATACCCCCACTTATTTTGATAAGTTAATAAAAATTGTGAGGACAAAATTTCTAAAAGGTTGGAAGGATGTAATATCCCATATAAATAAAGAATAAGACATATTTTATATTTATTAATTTTTGTTAATTAAATATTAATTTTACATTAAAGAGGTTTCTTTGTTCGATAGCATACCTGATATGCAATAACATGTTTCTTTGAAATCTTACATTGGACACTAATAATATAATAGTATTATTTTAAATGATAGTTAACTCCTAGTCGTTGTATTGGTTGGAATGAACAAAATTTACTAAAATATTATTATACATGTTTTTTAAATGTATTTACATTTATCCAATAAAAGTTAGAGGCTTAAAATGTCAATGAATCTAATTTTAATCATAATTTACATTAAAATGTCGATTTTCCACCTTTTAATGGCGAACCCTTTTTAAATATAGTTTTGGTCACTTTAATAAATTATATTTGATCAAATAAAATCTTTTTTTAGAATGGGGACATCAAAATTTACTTTGTGTAAATTTTTTGGAATTTTTCCGATAAAGTTCATTTTTTATTGAATAGTGAAAAATATTGTATTTTAATTCAAAAGTGCCTTTAAATATAATTTATTTATATGGATATATTATATTTTTAATTTTTGATAACGTGAAATTAAAATATATTTTCTCCATTTAATCCAATATTGGTCATTGAAATTAATTTCACTTTGAAATTGGACATAAACAAGTATCAATCATTGGATAGTTATTGTTTCTTAAAAACACGCTATTTGTTTTGATAATAGGAATTAATTTTAAAATTAATTAATGTCACTCCATGTTATGAATTTTTAAAAATATACATCATTTTATTATTTATAATGTCATATATATATTAGGATGAATTTTTGGTATTTCTCTAAAGAACATCAATTTTTGATGAATAGTGAAATAACTTATTAGTAGTTAAAAAACTGACTTTTTCATTTAAATGAAATTTTACCACTTTTTTTAATTGAATTTCAAAAATCCGACATATATAGTTGTTATTAGTAAGTAAATTTTGATTCATTAAGATGAAAATATTTTTTGGTGAATAGTAACTTTTGACTTTTATTTACCGCGGTTAAAGGTAAATAGGGTAATTCAAGGTTAAAAGAATAGTATTATAATTCTTAATTAACTTAAAACTTATCCAAACCTTATTGGTCAAGTCATTTACGACCATGTTCATCTTTGGGTCGATTTTGGGACCCCATTGAGCCACTTGGGAGTGATAATGACAATTTAGATTAATTAACTTAAAGTAAAGGCAAAAATGACACAAGAAAATATCTTTTAGTAAAATAATTTTTAGAAGCGGTTATATAAATTATCGTTTCGACTATAAATATTAATTAGATATATAAAATTATTTCCTACATCATGTAATTTTTTTTATAAATTTTAGACATCAAATAATTTAAATTATTTATGACACAATAATGATGTAGTGTTTACCTCATTAATAAATCATTTAAATAAATAAGATTATATTGATTACAATATTATCCAAAACCTATCCAATTCTTATTGGATGATTTTATTTTGACCATTAGTCATCTTATCATCGACTATAATGATTTTTGGAGCATTATAAACTGAATATCAATATATAATAAAATAATGTTTTCACACTTTCCTAAAGAGCCCCTCCTCTCCCTTATAAAAGGAGACTATTTCTAACCAATTGAACACACCTATGAAGCCTTTTGTCTTGTTAAACCTCTACCCAATTAATCACCCTACATCCCTCTCTTCTACCTAGAATCCTTACCATAGGCAAGAGGCACTTCAAGAAGTCCTTTGGTTCAAACCAAAAGGATAAACAAAAATTAAAGGTAACAGTTTCTCTTAAATTGTTTTCTTTTATTTTACTTCTCCGACCCCTAAACTCTTTATATTCCATTCTTTTGTAACAACACCAGTATGATAAATATAATATAATATTGTTATGGGAAATATTAAAACTAAACATACAAACACCTCCATCTAATGGATGAATAACATAATGTTTCTGTGGATGGAAAACTAATGCCTCACAAAACAATGATTGTTCAAATATCTCCAACCACCTCTCATGATGGACATTATGGTGGAAATGTATTTATATATGATATATATTATGGTTATTTTTTTTTCACTTATAGCATGCATTTATGGTTTCCATTAAGGGTAAACGCGATAGTCTCATTAGAGGAAGTGAAGACTACCGCCCCCTCGAAGTGATATGACTCGTTCATACCATGTGTGGTATGTATAAATGATATATTATAATGATATTATATATGATACAATACTGGAATTTTAATAATACTATGTATCATTATGTTTTAATTCCATTAAATATGAAATAGAAATAGAAGTAGCGTTCATGCGTATATACCGCTTACCGTCTCCCTGAACGGTGTATTTCATTTCATACCTCTAAATGTAATGTACTGTTATAAATACATGTATATGAAGGATATATATGATATATATGATATCCAAATCATAAATATATTTCTAGATATAATGAACCTTTGACCACATGAACAACATGTAATTATAAGAAGTACATTTTTGACTCAAGTACCAAATATCGACAAAACGAACATTATTAACTTAAATGATTAGATAATGCTTATAACATGGTAATAAGTGATATAAAAGGAATAATAAACTTGAAAAAGGTTCTTAATAAAGTAGAAATTAACTTTAGTTTACTATTCAGGAGATTAAAGAATGATCGAGTCAAGTCGGACATGAGGTAAGGGACTTCATCTCAATCTTCATTCATTGAGGCATATTTTCATTTATACACAATGTTCTTTTATTCAGTGTATAAACCCCTTTGTATTTTACTTTATTAAAACGTAATATTTTTTCTAAAAATCTTTTTAATAAATGAATAAAATAATGTTCCTTTTAATGTAAGTGGTGACAATGACTTTTTCCACCGCCGCGAGTATTATTTGATCTTTGGCTTCCTCAACAAGCTGTAATGTTTTTAACAAAAAATAAATATCGTAGACACCTTTATGTATTTTGGTATTGAAAATTGTTTTGATAATGTATTTTTTATGTCAATATTATTAAGTGATATATTGTGATTGAAATGTTAAAATGTTTACTTTTTTTATATTTTTTTATGTCTTCTGATTTTTTAATGGTACTTGGACACTTGGACATTTGAAGGGTGGTTACATGATAAACCAAACGACGAGTGGTTCCGTGAATACCAGGATAGGTGGTTACATTATAACCTCCAATGCTTTTGGTATGGAAGTCAGCCGTATGGCTGTTCCATGTAGTGATATGTGTAGAAGTCGACCGTATGGTTATTCCATTTATGTATGTTTATGTCCCAAGTTACAATTATATGTTCTGTGTTCTTTATATTGGTTGTATGGTAATCTTTTGGTTATAAAAGGTATGTAATGATCTTTTATTCAGTGAAGAGTATTTTCTACTTCTTAAAGGTGAAAAGTGTTACTTATGATAAAGTATTCATGGTGTACCTGTTGTATTGAAAAAATAACAGTTTTCCTTCTTTGTGTATCCCTTACTATGCTTTTTTATGCTCATCCAATGTTTTTGAAATGATTTTTATAGGACATAAAGTGTAATAGGGTCAAGGATGGGAACAAGGATAAGTCATGTCGTCTAAAACATAAAACTATAAATGAATCTTTTTTTCAAAGAGTCTTTATTTTATGAAAAAAATGGAAACTGAGTAGAGTGTCTACTTTGTAGTATTTTGAAATGTAATAGTTATGGCCCAACTCTCTAAAAATCTAAACCTGAAAAGATCCTCAATGTGAACTTTTCATTTAATTCATGATTATGTAATTTTTTAATGCTGGGTCCTTATACTTGGAGACCCACATCCATGAATTGAAAATTTAATAATAAATGGAAAAGCATACAATAGAAAACGTGGAGATACAATACAAATAGCGAGCGAAATAGGTACCCATAATCCAAAAAAACACCACAAAGACAACTCAAAATAAAGGCCCATAGGTCCTGGGTCCAAGACCAATATTCATAGGTTGTAGAACTGTACTACCACTATGGGTTGCGAAACAACCGTTTCAGGGCCAACAGTTGAAGTCCCCAAGCCACGTTCCATTCCCATGGTCATTATCACTTCACATGAGGTTATTTACAGCTAGTTATCTCTAGCTTATGGGAGTTGCATACTGAGGTCATTGCATCCTGAGTACATTCCACATCCTGAGGTCTTATTCTCCTTGCAACAGGATGTCACCATCCATATAACAACCCTACTCTTTATTACACACTTAAACATGATTTATTACATAAACTTGCACTTAAGACACCTATGCGGATCGAGAGGTCTTGTGTCTTGTTAAATTATGAACATTAATTGACATCTTTGGACATAAAATACAATATACATATTAAAAACATATTTTACATGACCACAACATTCTTTCATACTTAGCATTGCATGGGATAACCTAAGGACATACATAAGAAAAAGTTGAGCTATTAAGACAAGTAAGGGAGTAAACAAGGCATATCATGAAGAATACAATACATGTTAGGAAATAGGCATATCAATGGACCATAAGAGAAAAATGATTATAAAGGCATGATATATAATGATTATCATAACATGGAGATGTGGGAACAACATTTAACATTATATTAGCATGATCTAAGGATTGTTGCACCTAGAGCATGAGTAAATCCTCATTACACATCAATTATCATGAGTAAACCCTCATTGAAAATGAATTAGAATTGTTCAACACTAATTGAACCTGACGTATCATTATATTATTCATTACCCAATGCATTGAAGAGCTATCAATGTGAACCCTTTGTAAACATTAAATTTCATGCTTAAGTGTTCCACATAGATTATACATCATGGATTCATTAAACATCACAATTTATTCCACGAATAAGATATGTTTTTTACGTAAATTTTATTCATAAATTAAAAAGTACATGTCCATAAATGTTAATACCCATTATAGAGAAATGGGTATGGTATTCACATACATGATGATTTTGGTATGGGAAATTTTGGTGTAACTTTGACAGCATAACGATGTCAAATACAAATCGTAAAATGGGTTGATGAGAGGGAAATGGGTATCCCATAATTTATAAATAAAATGGAAAGTAAGGGGTTATGGAATATAATATCCCAACATATGTAATGGAATTTTGATTCATAATATAAAAGAATTTCATGAATGTAAATGAGGAGAGAGAAATCCCTTACGGAATTTCAACATGGTAAAAAGTGTAATGGGTGGCATTAATGAGTGATAAAGGGGTTTATCATCATTAAAACATAAGGAGGGAAGTATATTGGAGGTTAAAAATCATTCCCAACCATTTTTAATTGAAAATAAAAGGGTATAAAAATATAAGTAAACTTGGACATAAATAAGGAAGGAAGGAAAGTAATGATCGCTTACATGGAATTGTGATCCCAAAGGCTTGGGAGAGGCTTGAGAGGGGGTAATTTATATCTTTGGGAACCTTGGGAAAATTATAAAGATAGTAGGGAAGTTTTTGGTCTAGGTCCAAATGTTTTTAGTGAATAGTAATGGGATATTGAGTGGTTTTATATAGGAAAGAAGAGTGAATTGTTTATTATTTTGGTTTTGGACACTACACATTTAACTAATCAAAAACAAAAAACAAACCAGATTTTTTCCCATGTATTCTATACAAGGGGAGTGGTATATTATATTTTATAATTCTAAAGTCAACACTTATTAAAATATTAGGCTTGATTATGTGGAGGTGAGTGACCCTCTCAAGTAAATCATTTTTACATGTTAAAATTGTATATAATTCATTAAAGGTCAACTAAGACATCATAAAACTAATCAAAAAAATATAAAATCACATTATTTTAATGTTAATACATATATTGGCCGAAAGTTCATTTTATTTTATTTTATTACATCACAATTGGGTCATTATGATGTCATAAAACACATTATATATTTAAACGGTATTTAATTTTTACACTAAAATACGATAGTCTTAGAAAATTATAAAAAATCCACTCTTAGATAACTTTTACATACTGAATCCAAAAATGATATTTATTTTATCAATGTATTTTCTAAATATTTTAAGTTTTACTTTTAAAATAAATAAATACATTTATATAAAATTCATGGGTTTTTTCAAAAAACATCTTTCAAACCTTAATAAAAATTACAATTGTATTCATAATAAATTATACTATTATTTATATTTTATAATATGTAATTTAGAAATATTATTTTATTAAAATATTATTTATTTCAAAAATCCATTAATTCATCAAAATATATTTGATAATTGAATATTAACTAAAAATATTATTTATCCTTTACAAACCATTTACAAAGTAACAATAACAAAATGAATGTATATTTTTTTTAAAAAAATCATATAATCATAGTTCTTAGGTCTTTTACATAACACCTTATAACTCCTACATAAGACCCAAGGGTAAGATGTGTGATAGTGACAGACTCTAGGGGAAGCTTGAATTACATCACTCAAGTGGTAATCTCTATTATAATCCACTTCTCCTATAGGAGATGTTATTTAGACTTAATGTGTTGAAGATTATATTGGGATTGGTCTAGACTGAAGCAAAATGATTCTACCTCCTTCCCAAGATTCAACAAATGGCCTTTTTATGAAGCAATTGTACTTGATGAGGCCATCGCTTCCTTTATCTGAGTAAATTGGATTTGTGAAAGCCCTATATTTATATTAATCAGGTGATCATTATTCGAATACTATATTAGCAACAATAATAATTCTTAACAGTATTTCAAAATACAGAAAAATATAATGAAGGATGTTCATATGTTTTATATAACCATTTAACATAATAATACATTTAATTAGATCAATTGGAATTTTCATTAATAAAAGTTTGGGTTATTACAATCTTCCCCCATTAAGAAATTTCACCCTAGAAATTTATTTTTCCCACAATAAAATAGATGAGGGTAACTCTACTTTATAACTTCCTCTTATGCCCACATTGCTTCTTCAAGCATGTGGTTTCTCCAAAACACCTTGATGAAGGGAATTGAATAACATTGTATAACTTTTTACCTATGATCTATGATCATCACTGGATTCTCTTCATAGGAGAGGTCATTATCCAATTGTACCACCTCTGGATTGAGTACATGTGATGGGTCAGGTATGTACATCCTCAAGAGTGATACATTTAATATATAACATACTTGAGATAGTTTTGGTGAGAGTTATGGTCGATAGGCCACTACTACAATGCAATAGAGGATATTAAATGGGACGATTTACCTTGGACTAAACTTCCCATTCTTCCCAAATATCACAACTCTCTTCAATGGTGATATGTGGATGAATACCATGTATCCAACATCAAACTCTGGTTCTTGTTGAGGATTATCATTATTGCTCCTTTTTCGACTCTGATTAGCTTTAATGTGATGCTATATGATCTTATCCTTCTCTACCATTTCATCAAAAATTTATGAAACTAGTAGTTTTCATTCCCCAACTTCATCCCAATATTTCATTGTTCTGAACCTATTCCCAAAAAGGTCTTCATAAGGATCCATTTGAATGATTGAGTGGAAACTATTATTGTAAGAGAAGTCAACCAGAGGGAGATATTGAACCCATCCTCCATTGAAGACCATTTAGAATACTATCAACATGTCCTCAAGTGTTTGGATAGTCTGCTCATATTGGCCATTAGTTTGAGGATGATAAATCATACAGATGTTCATCTCATTATTCATAGCGTGTTGTAGATTCTTCTAGAATAGAGATGTGGATCTTGGATCTCGATTGGATATAATTGATAGTGGTACTCCATGCAGCCTTACCACTTATATAATTTAAATTTTTGCTAGTTGATATAATAGGAAATCCTCCCAAATTTCAATGAAGTGTGTAGTCTTGGTAATATGATCCACAACAACCTAGATAACATTTTTTCCTTTGGATGTCTTCGGAAGTCTAGTGACAAAGTCTTGGGTGACGTTCTCCCATTTCCATGATGATATGGGTAATAGTTGCATCATCCCCTTAGGCTTCTTCCTCTTGGCCTTCAATTGCTGAAATATGAGGCACCTTGATGTATAATCAGTGATCTCATTCATCATGTTATCCCACCAACAATTCTCTCATAGATCTCGATACATCTTTATGTTTCCTTGGTGAATGGATAAATTCAAACTATTTTCATCGTCCAAAAGTTCATTCTTTAACTCTGAAAATTATGGAACACATATTCTTGACCCAAATCTCACAATTCCTTCTTCATTAACATTAAAATCCAAGGACTTCCAATTTCTGATAGTTTCCACTTTCTTCGGAATTCCCACATCATCCTTTTAAGCATCCATCAACCTTTCCAAAATAGGAAGTTGAACAATAATTTGTGAAAGGATTGATTATGTTCCATTATTTACTATTCCCAGGTCTATCTTTATCAAATCTAAGAAGATTGGATCCTTTTAAATTCTCATAAATGAGAGAATAGTTGGGTCATTTCTTCTTAGGGTATCTTCCACCTTGTTCACTTTCCCAGTGTGGTAATGGATTGAGTAGTTGTAGTCTTTTATCTTATCTAACCATCTTCATTGGTTCATAATCAACTCTTTCTTTGTGAATATATAATTGAGGATTTTTTGATCCACATATATTTAACACCTATCCCCATAAATATAATGTGACATAATTTTTAAAGTGAATAATACTACATCCAACTCTAGATCAGGTGTTGGATTGTTTTGTGCTTTAACATTAAATTAACTTGATGCATAGGCAATGAATTTTTCATTTTGAATCAATACATATCCCAAGACCTTCTTCAAATAATTAATGATTACCCTGAAATGTTCTCCACTTGTTGGTAGTGTGAGCAGTATCGCAATGATAAACCTCTTTTTCAACTCCTTGAATCTCTCTTTGCATTCATCAATCCATAAAAACTAAACTCCCTTCCATGTTATCTTGGTAAGATGGTTTGAAAATCATGAGAAATTTCTCTCAAATCGGCGATAATATCCAACTAACCCATGAAATCTATGAATATCATCACATATATTGGCCTCAACCATCCCTCAATTGCATTTGTTTTGGAGGGATCCAATGATATTCCATTGCTTGTGATGATATAACACAGGGATGTGACTTCCTTAAACTAGAACTCACACTTGTTGTACATTTCATAGAGCTTTTCGTTTTGAAAGGTCTCTATTACAGTTCTTAGATACTCTTTATGCTCCTTATTGGTTTAGGATTATATTAGAATATATTCTATAAATACAACCACAAATTTGTCAAGGTAATCTCTAAAGACTCTATTCATCAATTCTATGATGATTGACTTTTCATTAGTTTGTCTGAAAGTCATTATTATGAAATCATAGTACTTGTACCTTGTATAAAAAGTAGTGTTGGGGATAACCTCCTTCTTCTCCCTTACTTGGTAATATCTCAACCATAGATCTACCTTGGACTAATATTTTACACAACGTAGCTAATCAAACAAGTTGTCAATTCATGGTAGAGGATACTTTTTCTTTATCATTATTTTTTTGATCTCAAAATAATCAAAGCAATGACCCATTCACACATACTTCTTCTTGATAAAGAGGACTGGTTCACCCCATGGTGAATCACTTGGGTGTATAAAACCTTAATCTAGATTCTCCTGTAGTTGTTTCATTAGCTCGAAAAGATCCAAAACATCCATTTTATATGAAGTATGAGATATTGTAAAATCCCCAAGTATAATATAAATCATTAATTCAACATATCTTCTAGGAGGAAGAAAATGAAATTCCTCGGAAAAAATTTCAATAAATTCCCTCATAATATGCAAGTCTTCAAGGATGGTTACTTCCTTAGGATCAATTATTTGAGCAAGATGCGCATGATCATAGGGTAGGAATATCTATGCTTGAGATGAAGGTACTAAAAAAGATTCATCCTCCTCCTTGAACTTTTATAGAATTGGGGGTCAATTCTCCATATGGAGATTTATTTCCCTCTCACAAAAATTTATGTTAAAACTATAAAGGGAAATCCAATCCATGCAAATAATTGCATCAAATTCCAACATCGGGAGTATGACAAGGTTCATTAGGATGTTCAATCTATAAATTGTGACGAGGTAGGGGTTATATCCAGGGGATTGAATAATTTTCCCATTTTTCATTCTCACTGATATTTCTACTTTAATAACTCATGGTGGTGATGGTATTGTTTTACTAATCTTTCGTGATATAAAATAATGCATAGTTACATACTAAAAAAGTTTGTTCTATATTCTTGAATGAATAGATAGTGTACCTATCACCACTTCATTGTTGGGGTTATCTTCGATAGAAGTGATGGAAAAAAGCTCACCCTTGCTACCTTGAAGGTTGTCGGTTCCCTCTGAAAACCCTGGGCTTAGGGAACTGATTTTCAAAGTCCATTGGTTCTTTGATGTTGGAGCAATGAACAACAAGTTGAGGGTCAGTAGAGCGTTCTTCTCCTCTATCATAGTAGTAGGTTTTTCTTACGAAAATTAATGGCCAGGTTTCCTTCTCTTCCACACCTAAAGCATTTCCTCATCCCCTTCAGGTAATTTTCATGGTGAATCATTATGCACCTTTGGCATGTTGGGTGTTGGAATTTTCTAGCACTATTGGATTTATCCATCAGACCGCTAGAATTAAAGTCCACTTTCTTCTTCTTATCCCCTGGATACCCCTGATATTCACCGATCTTCATTTTGACATTGAGGGCACATTGTATAATTTCCTCATAGCTATCTAAGTCACATACCGTTAGGGATTTTCGTAGGCTAGGTTTTGGCCAACCAAAGAAGTGGTCAACCTTGCATTTGGAGGTAATAAAAAAGCCAGAGGTGCATCATGAAATCCTTGTGATGTTTACCTCATACGCTCTGATAAATTCCACACCTTTTTTCTTAAGGTAATGGATGTCCCTTTACATTCTATGTTGGAGGGTGCGCGGAAAATATTTATTGATAAATATTTTCCAAAAATCCTTCCATTCCAATGCCTTGATATCATCCTTGAAATTATTATTTTTGATTAATGTACACCATTGATCGGCTTTACCCTCTATACGATATGAATCCAGATGAACCTTATCTTTTTTGGAACATTGAAGGATTGTGAAGATCTTCTCATCAGATTTGATACACTATTTGGCAATTAAGGGATCAGATGATCCACTAAAAGTAAGAGGCCTTTGTCTCATGAACCTCTCTATTGCGGCTTGTTCTTCCTTGGGGGGGTGGTGGAAGTTCATAATGAACCATATTTATATTCAAAACATGAGATAACTGAGAGTGTATCATTAAAGAGTTTATTATTTCTCTCCCATCGGATTGGGAATCTCATTAAAACACTAATTACATTGATCTTCGCATCAGTTGTTAGTTTGAGTCCTCCTTTTACCGGCCATTGGATGGAATAGATGGAATGGTAGGGGTAATACATAAAGGGGAATCCAATAAAAAAAGGAATAACTTATAAATTAGATTTAATTCTGTAACATAAGAATTTATAAACGTCAATATATGTTATCTATGATCTACTTCCCAATATATATTCTTAGGGGATTTATTTAATCCCATAATAATGATTCATAATAAGCTTATGAATTTACCAAATCATATCCCCTAGGAGTGTCTTAACTAATACTGCAGCAAGGCCCATTGTCATGCACCAATTAACATTCGATTGTATCTCAAAGTGGTTTCATGGGATTTACCCCTAGATGCATCTGTGCCAAACCCACCTCTACTTGTTCGTATCCAGACCGGGACGTGTTTTCCCGATAAACAACTTACTCTATACTCACTAAAATTTAAGGATGTTTTTATTATAAATAGTCTAATACCTATGGATTTCTCTAGTGTTTCCTATTCCCAATCCCATAAATAACTAAACCAATCCTTCGATACCAACTATAAAAACCATGCCCTTTATGAGACAGTTAAATGGGATTTATTACATAAAATTGTGCTTAAGAAATATCTGAGGATTGAGAGGCCTTATTTCTTTGGAAATATAGATCATTACATGAAAAATTAAGACATAAAATAAAAAATCTTTATTGAAAACATCTTTTATGTGATCACAAAATTCCTTCCTATTTAGCATTTCATGGGATAACCTGAGGACATACATAAAAAATGGTGAGCTATGAAGCTCAGTAAGTGAATAAACAAGGAATAACATTATGAATACAATTAATGTTAGTAAATAGAAATATAAATGGATTATAAGAGAAACATTATGATAAAGGCATGATAAAGCATGATTTTCATAACATGGAGATGTAGAAACAACTTTTAATATGATATTAGCATGAACCAAGGCACATTTCACATTAATCATGAGTAAACCAACATTACAAATGAATTAGAATGACTAAACTATCATTAAAAATTAATTAGGATGAGACAAAACTCAATCCACACAACGTATCATAATAATATTCTTTACCCAATGCATTGGGGTGCTATCTGGGCGCACCCTTTATAAACATTTCATTTCATTCATAAGTATGCCACATAGATCATACTACATGGATTTTTTAAACATCATAATTTATTACATGAATAAGAGATGTGTAATACATAAATTTATGACCTAAATAAACAATTACATGTACATAAAGCTGAATAATCATGATATAGAAATTGGTATGGTATTCACATACATGATGATTTTGGAATGGGAAATTTTTTGTTTAACTTCGGAAGCATAACGACGTAAAATAAAAATCATAACATGATTTGATAAGAGGAAAAGGGGTATCCCATAATTTATACATGAAATAGGAAGTAAGGGGGTCATGGAATATAATAACCCAACATATGTAATGGAATTTAAATTCATAATATAAAATAAATACGTGTAAGTAAATGAAGGGAGAGAAATCTCTTAGGGAATTTTGGCACGGTAATGGGGGTACATGAGAGGAATTAATTAGAGATAAAGGGGTCTCTAATAATTCAAACATAAGTATCAAAGTATAGGGGAGGTTTAAAATCATTCCCCAACATTTTTAATTGAGAATAAAAAGGAATAAAATTATATGGAAACTCATACATAAATAAGGAAGGAAAGTGAGGGTCCCTTACTTGGATGTGTGATCCTAAATGCTTTGGAGAGGCTTGAGAAAGGATAATTGGGAGAATGGGATCCTTTTGAGGATTACAGAGAGGGGAGGGTATCATTTGGTTATGATCTAAATGGTTTTATTGAATAGGAAAGGTAGATTGAGTGGGTTTATATAGGAAATGAGAGGGAATTGTTTATTATTTTGGATTTGGATAAAACTCATTAATCTAATCAAAACCACAAAACAAACCATGTTTTCCTCCAATGGATTCTTTCCAAGGAGAGTGATGTAAAATATTTTATAAGTCCAACACCTGAACTTGATAAAATATTAGGCTTGCTTATGTGGAGGTGAGTCACACTCACAATGAAATCATTTTAAAATGTTAGAATATTTTATATGTCTTTGAGGGTCCACTAAGGCATCATTAAATTAATCAAACAGATATAAAATAACATTATTTTATTGTTAAAACATATATTGGGAGAAAAAAAAATTTATTTTATTTTATTACATCACTATTGGGTTATTATGATGTCATAAAATACATTATATATTTAAATAGTATTTATTTTTTACCCAAAAATTAAATTAACTCAGAAAATTATGAAAAATTCACCATTAGATAAGTTTGACATCCGAAATCCAAAAATGATATTAATTTTAACTACATAATTTTCTAAATATTTTAATTTTTACATTTAAATTAGAAAATACACATTTATCAAAAATTAATGGGTTTTGACAAAAACAACTTTTAAAACTTAAAATAAATTACAATTCTATTCATAAATAATTATATGATCATTTATATTTAATAATAATTAATTCGGTAAAAATATTTTATTATAATATTATTTAATTAAAAAAACTATTAATTCCTCAAAAATAGATTTGTTAATATAATATTAACTAAAAATACTATTTTATCATTGAAAACAATTTACAATGTAACAATAATAAAATGAATGTTTATTCTTTATAAAAAAGAAAATCATATAATCGGTAACACCCCAAGGTTTTGAAAATAAACATAGAATTAGATTTTATAATCTAACCATTAAACACAACTTTGTCTCTTCAATGTTTTGAATTTCAATAAATGATCATCTAGAGTTGTGTTCAGTAAGTCATTTGGCGTATGATAGAACAAACATGATTTTTGGTGAATAGTAACATACACTTGTGAATAGTAATATGAATAGTAATATGACCCTTATTGCATGGAGGAAACTTCCTGCTACATTGACAGGCCCACTCAGTTCAGACAATAGGTACTCATCTTTGTCTGATGATGATGTTGTCAATGTTCTTGATGATGATCCTTCAAATGAAGAAGGAGATGATATTATGGATGAATCAAAGGAAAGCATAACACCTGGTTATGTTGGTCCCCTAACTAGGAAGCGTTTTCCTAATCAATGAAAGCCCTCTTCTGGAATTGTCAGGTTCTGGGAAACTCCCCTATAGTCAAGGCCCTGAAGCACATTATTTTGACCCACAAACCAATGTTGATTGGCATAGCTGAACCAAGAATGAAGTTTTCCAATTGGATGGCCTTCAATTTGGTTGACTATAGGATATTCATTTATTGCATCAAATCAGTCTGATAATGACACAGAATCTCTTTGGGTGCTAAATCATAATTCTGTGACTATTGAATCCTTTCAATCCGATTGTCAATCTGTTTCTCTAACTTGCCTTTTTCAATCAGGCTCTTTTTGTGTAAGTTTTGTATATTCTTTCAATCAGTATATCAAGGGAAGAAGATTATGGAATAAACTTTTTGGCATTGCTGAGAATATGGATAAAAGATGGATAATTCTTGGTGACTTCAATACAGTGTTAAGGGCAGAGGAGAAAACTAGGAGAAACTTCTGTCGTGCAGCAGCCAGGGACTTCTCCACCTGTATACATTAATGCAGTTTGATTGAAATACCAATTTAGGGTTCTGATTATACCTGGCATAGGTACACTCACAATGGAAGACAAGATAGTAAATTGGATGGATGATTGGTGCAGATTGGTGCACAAAGTGAGGTTATGGAAGTATCTGGAATAACTTTTTCTAGATTACACTCTGATCATCACCCGATTTTAATTGATATTTCAGCTTGCATCTTAATGTCAGCACCCCTGCCCTTTAAATTCAATAATGCTTGGCTAATAGTTCCTGGATGCAGAGAGATTGTTTTGGAAGTGTGGGCGAAGCCTGTACAAGGCATTGCATTATATATTCTCTTTTGTAAACTAAAAATTGTTAAGGCCAGAATGAGGGAATGGAGTAAAAAATCTTTCTCCAGACTTGATCAGGATATCAAAGAGGCCAATTCTCATCTGTATGATTGTCAGCAAGGTAATTTGTCAAAATATTCTATATCTTCTCAAGAGATACAAGCAGTCTCAAGGCTTGATAACTTATTAACACCTAAGGAGAACCTTGCTAGGAATCAATTCAGTGCAAGATGGATGAAATAAGGGGACAGGAACTCTCGGTTCTTTCATTGCATGCACAGTGAGAAAAAACTAATAAGGAATCTCAAGGCTTTAAGAATTGGTGATAACATGTACACCTCTAAAAATGATATTAACAACTCTGTTTTTTATTACTTTGAAAATATCTACTCTGAATCAGGGGAGGACAACTCAGATAAAGTTATAAAATGTATTGAATCAAGCTTGGAAGATGTGAAAAATAACAACATATTGACATTCCTACGACAAAGGAAATTCATGATGCTCTATTTTCTTTGAATATGGATAGTGTGGTGGGGCCTGATGGTTTCTCCAACAAATTTTTCATGTTTTACTGGGATATCTTATATAAGGAAGTGACAGAAGTAGTAAGGGTGTTCTTCTATCATTCCAATATGCCGTTTGGAATGAATTCAAATTTCATTTCCCTGATCCCCAAGAAGGAAAATGCACTTTATATAAAGGATTTCAGGGCAGTTGCTATTGGGAACCCCATCCCAAAAGATATTAGCAAAATCATAGAAACAATACTTGGTGATATTGATAGGTCTCTTATTTCCTTTAACCAGTTTGGCTTTGTGCCTGGCATAAATTTACAAAATTGTCTCTTCACTGCCTTAGAATGTGTCAACATAATGAGAAAAAAGGTCAGGAATGGTAATATGGCACTCAAGGTGGACATATCAAAGGCCTTTGACACTATCATATGAGACTTCATCTTCACTATTTTGAATATGCATGGTTTTTCATGTAAATTTATTGGCTTGGTAAAAGTAATTTTGGAAAGTGTTAGACTATCCATATTGGTCAATGGATCACCAAGGGGTTCTTTCAGTGCTCTAGGGGAGTAAGGCAGGGTGATCCTTTATCCAGATTACTGTTTTCCATGGCTGAGGACTATTTGAGAATTTTCCTTCATGAACTTGTCAATTCTGGGATTTATCAGAGAATGGTGTATGGGAGGAATTGCTTCACTCCCTCTCACTTATTTTATGCTGATGATATTTTACTCTTTTCTAAAGCTTATAGACTAACCATCACCTCTATAAAGAATATTTTCAATCACTATGAGGATGTTTTAGGTTATCTTATAAGTTGGGGAAAATCCTTTGTTTTCTTTGGTGAAGGAGTGTCAACTGTACAGAAAAATAGAGTGGCCAGAAGGCTTTGTGTTAAAAAGTGTTCTTTTAACCTTTATTTATCTTGGTCTACCTATGTTTTGGGGAAGAGTGAAGAGGGATTACTTGGAGGGTATTGATCTCAAAATCATCAATCAATTGGCCAGATGGAAAGGGAAATCAATGTCCCAGACTGGTAGGATTTGTCTTGTGAACTCAGTCATCACCTCAATGTTTGTGTACTCCTTTTCACTTTACAAGTGGCCTGCTGCTTTGATCAAGGAACTTGATGGCATGATCAGAAATTTTATTTGGACTGGTTAAACACAACAGAGGAAATTGGTTACTATTAAATGGACGGATTGCATCAAGACTCTCTCAAGTGGTGGAATGGGAGTCAAGGATGTCAGGGTTTTTAATGATGCTTTGATCCAAAAATTTACATGGAGACTTCTTGCTGGTACTGACTTTGCCTTGGAGTTTCTTTCTCATAGATTTGGTGACAGATTACATATGAGGCAGAAGGTGTACCTGCGTTCCTCTGTCTGGGCATCAATCAAGAGCACTTATATTCCTCTTATGTCACATTCTAAATGGATGGTCTGCTCCTGTTCCTAGCTGAATTGCTGGACAACACAGTGGTTGTCCTGTCCTATTGATGATACAACTAATATTCCTCTGTCTTTGTGGAATAATACTGTCTCTGATTTACAGGGGAATGAACAGGATCTTGCAGTTTTTCCTGGTCATATTCAATTTAAAATTACTGCGTATGAATATATGGATCAGGACACTCTGATTTGGGAACCTTCTTTGAATGGATTATTCTCCAGCCGACTGTTATATGCCATGCTGTGTGGGATTGCACACCCAATTCCTGCTTGGGTGATGGAGGTGAGGAAGGCTTGCATTCCTCCAGCTGATGATCTTCTTATATGGCATATCTGGAAAGGCAGAATGCCAATTCAATCTGCTCTTCAAAGAAAAGGTTGGAATCTGGCCCCGGTCTGCTTCTTTTGTCTTGCTGCGGATGAATCTATTGATCATATTTTAATTACTTTCTCATTTTCTGTTCGGTTCTGGAGGTATTTAATGGATATTTTTCATTTTCAAATGGTCTTCAATTCTGTTGGCGCCTTTTTCAATTCTATCATGCATGAAGAAAAGAGTGATCAGGTTTACTCCTTGCTCACTGTTGTTGCTGTTTCTGTTATTTCTTATATTTGGCATGCCCGGAACAAGATGGTTTTCAATGGTGGCAGGCCCTCCTTCAAGGAGGGGATGATGGTGATTCATCTAAGTATTAAATTTTCTTCCGTAAAGTAGTCTGGCTTTATGAACAATAACATGTCTGATTTCCTATTATTGAGAACTCTTGGTGTAAGTGGCAGGGAGAGGAAGCCCAAGGTGCTAAAATATATTCGGTGGATTCCTCCAATAAATGATTATATAAAGGTGAATGTGGATGGGGCAGCCTTCGGTACGCCGGGACCTGCAGGATGTGGTGGTGTTTTCAGGACCTGTCAAGTCTTGGTAAAAGGATGTTTCTTTCACTATATGGGAACTGGTCAAGCTATTGAGGCGGAGTTGTGGGCAATAATTAAGGCAATAATGTATGCTACTCGTTATGGCTGGCGAAGGATTTGGTTAGAATCATACTCTTCTATTGCCGTGCAGATTCTCAAAGAGTGGTCCAGGAGTGTCCCATGGAGGATGCTTCCGGCTTGGGTCGGATCTTTAAAGCTTGCAGAATTAATTTCTCTTGAGGTTTCTCATGTCTACAGATAAGAAAATCAAGTGGTGGATGCGCTCTCAAAAAGGGAAATCATGGAGGTGAGCTCTAACTGGTCCTTCTTTCTTCCTAGTTATTGCAATGACCTTGCTCACAATGATAGAATTGGTACTGTGTTTACAAGGTTGTGTAAATCTTCCCTTATTTTAGTGGTTTGTACTGTTTTAACTCTCCTTTATTTAATATTATGGGAGCAGGTCTTCAACTGGCTCTCGAACTTTCGGGGTAAAACTAACTGCACTTCAAGATTGTTATTTTTCGAATTAACTATGACCTTATTTAAAAATTAAATTAATAATATTTAGTGAATTATTTTTGAAAAATGGATTTCACTTTTGAATTCTACATGTCGAAAAATGTAGGGGTGAATTTATGGGATTTTTCTGAAATTCTAGAATTTTTGATGAATAGTGAAATACGATAAAATACCGTATATACTAATTATCAGTTAAATACACTATTCATGACATCACAAGTGATTAAAGGCCACTTGGTACGAACTCACATAATATTATTACTATTTAGGGTCACTTTAATTGAGATTATTCATAGTCTTGATAAAAATATTATAAAAATGATTAAAATAATCTAAAATACCTCCTCTCCTCTACTATAAATACCACCCTCACTCCCCTCTTCCTCCTATAGATCTCAAGCATTTATAACTATCTAAATTATTCCAAATTCACTCCCAAATCTTCTTCCCCATGCCCAATAGCTTTTTCGATCACCAAAAGACCAAAACCAAAGCCCTTAAGGAGGATCTCAAGGAGAAGAGATCAAGAGGTAAACAACCTCTTTTATTTTCATTCTTTTCATTCATTTTAAGTTATTCCCTACCATTCCCTTTGGCTAGTGTTGGGGTATTTCATTAAATATTCCCCCTTAGAGTCAATATCATGTATTAATAATCAGATATTCTATTCCTCGCATCAAACTATTTTTTATGAAATTTTAAGAGATGTCGTTAGGCTACCGAATTTTCGTGAGAAAGTTACCTAGTATTCTTTCATTTTAAGATTCATTTATTTTCTTCTTCTTTCCTCACCTCCTCTATCCAAATTATCATTATAACTCCATTAACAAATATATACTAGATTTATATCATGTTAATTTAAGAATCATCATAAATATTCTTACTCCCTCCCTTTTATTTTGTAAATGAAATCGACATCCATAAGGTTCTGATTTATAACCTTGGTGGACGACGAAGTTTTTTTCTTCAATTTATTCTTCATTACTGGCCATGAAACCATATTCATGGTTGAACCACAATATAATATATGTTTTATATCCTAATTAACATTCATGAACCAGAATATGTGCATATAATTAAGTTATATGACAAAACTGGTTCATAATAATCCAAGTACCGCCAAATAATCGAAGTGGTTGTCATCAAATGATTCAGCCTCATTACATGTAACCAAATGATAGAAATGGACCTTAACGATTCTGTATGTTCATAAATAATATTTAATTTCAATTATGGAGATTTACATCCAATCAACTTCATTACCTAAAAGCAAGTGAACCGAATATGAAAATCAAGAAAACAAACATCCTGAAACGACAGAATTCAATATAATAACTTATAAATAATAACATAAATAAACTAAAAAGAATTATGATAAAATAAAAAAATGCCTATTAGGTTATGAAATAAGTTATTTATATGTATAATTTCACATTACAAGACCTTATTTTCAAGAGGAGAACACATTCGGATTTATGGTAAGGGTTTCTTTATCTCACTTCTATTTTCGTGAGATTTTCGATATTCACTACTAATACATTTTTATGGTGTATGAATACTGACCATTGATTTCAAATATCTTGAATATATTTATCTTTATGTTATTAAATCTATAATTTTTATATTATTAATTTTTGGGGCATATGAATCTTTTGATTACAAAGTGGTAAGGGTTTGTTTCCACCTGAACTTCCATTTTCATTCGGGATATATTCATTGTATAATTACCTCAATGAAATTATTATGTATTGTTATTTAATCCTCTTATATTATGTGTGAGTATCATATATATGCTTAAAAACCATAATCCATCCTTATTTTATGGATAGTTATATGTTTTAAAGGGAACTTTCAAAACTGTTTCCAAAATACAAGCCCGATTCAAGGGAATTTCTCAAATTCTTATCTATTTTCAAGGGAACTCTATAATATGTTTTTGGGAACCATTATCCTTATATAATTATTCATTTTATTAGGAAAATACTATCTTAATTCACCTCTGGTTTTATACAATGAATTTTCAAAAAGAACTCTTCTTTTCAAAATAAAATAGTATTTATCTAAAAATTGATTAATGATTTTATAAGAGTATTTTCGTTTGATGCTTTTGTTGATTCCATTGTATTATTGGTTTTAATCATTTATGAAGTCATATACCATATTTTATTTAAAGGTTTATGAATAAATATATTATGGATGATCTATCCTAAAACCATTCACCATATTATTCCGAATGGTTAGTGTTTTATGGTTAATGATTGGGAAAAGATAGTTACATTTCATATAATAGATTCAATATGAATGTACATGTTGTTTATGTTTATCCCTGCTCATATTAGGAATGCATTGGACTTATAATTTGATGGGTGGGTCCCACAATATCCCCTTGATGCATCGGTAGGTCTCATGAAACAAATAGACGTGGAATTGGCTGAGGCCTTTCCCCATGTGATATGGATTTTGGCCGAGGCCTTAATCACTATACGTTATGGCCGAGGCCATGACAAAATGATTCAGAATGTCCGGTATATGAACTTCCCTCATTATGAATCTAGTAATTGAAATTTCTTGTGGTTATTCGAGTAGTAGAATTCCCATGATTATGTTTTATTATGACATTATTTATTTAGCTCATATTTTTGCCATAATGTGTTCATGTTCATTATTAAAGGCTTGTGTTTTCAATTATTCACCATGTCTTATTTTTATATTATCTTCCACTAAATTTCTTACTCTTGCTGAGCATTTGAGCTCACCCCTTTCTTATGTTTCATTTTCTCAGGACATGAAGAAGTAATTTATGAATGACTTCCAAGCATAATCTAGGAGACGTGATGTTGCTATTGGAATAAATTAGTGTTGTTTTTTTCATTCATGTTGTAATGATCAACATATGTATGTAAATTGTTTCCGATAATACTAAACTTCTCAGTCCTTTGGGATTCATATTCCTTGTATGTATTCCAACATAATCAAACAATGCACCGACTCTGGGCAACTGGTGTCGGGTCCTTACAGTTGGTATCAAAGATGTTTAGTAGAATACTTGGAAACTATATTTAGAAAACATAGAATTAGTGAAGAGTCACTAAGATAGTCATTGAGGATAAACATACAAGAATTTCCTGGTATTTTGGTAAAGAATATATTATGTGGATCATTCAAGCAATAAATCCTTGTCTGGATATGAGCAGGTAGAGGCGGCTCTGACACAGATGTTTCTAGGGGTAAAACCTGAAAACACCGCTTTGGGCTAGACTCGAACGGGAACTGGTGCACGATAACGGGACTTGTGGCATTCATGGTTACGACACTCCTAGGGGATATGCTTAGGATAATTCACATTTTCTTTACAATCCATTATGAAGGAGTTTAATGTAAATATTCCTCAAAGAAACCATTTTTGTGAATATGGGATTAGCCATGCGTAGTATCTCAATTTTTTTCTAAATATTTTTGAGTTAAGATTATACATTATGATTCATAACCTAATATAGTGTATTCCATTATCTAGATAAGGTGACTAGGGGACGGAATGGAAACCGCACGAATACACGTGTTCCCTGTAGGGATTTTCCTCTGACACAAGACAATGATGTTGTCTCTGGTGTTGTGACTGGTGATGAGAAACTCATAACTATAATGGAACAACGTACTTAGGTTATAAATAATAACCTTAACTGTAAGGAGTATCCGGATCCACCATGTGGAGGAGCCAAGTTAGATCGCTTTATGTGGCAACAGCCTCAATCATTCAATAGGACTACAAACCCGTTTGTAGCAGAGCAGTTGATATGTTCCCTTGAGAGGATATTTCTCACATTGGGATGTAATGAAAGAGAAAAGGTTGTCATGGCGGTATATCGTCTATCAGGAGATGCCGATCAGTGGGGGTCATTAATCCAAAACACAAAGTAGGAGGAAGAAATATAGGAAATGGATCGTAGGGACTTTAAGGAAATATTCCTGGAGAAATACTTTCCTCGTGAACAAAGAAAAGATATGGAGAGGAAATTCTTGAATCTGAGGCAGAAGGAAGATGAGAATGTTGCAAAGTACAATGCTAACTTAACAACGTCAGCAAGACATGTTATAGACAACATAAAAAATCCAAGGATTATGATTGATCGATTTTTTGATGGCCTAAAGCCATTCCTCCGGTGAGATCTGGTCTCCCAATGTTTTTCATCAAATGAGGATATAGTTTCGTGTGCCATCAAGACAGAAAAATAATTATCTAAGTCTTATGACTTTAAGGGAAAGCAAGAAAAGAAGAGGGCTAATGAAAACCATGGGAAAGGAAATAAGGAAATGGGGAATAAGGGAAGAGTATAATTTCCACCATGTGACAATTTTGGAAAGAAACACCCTGGTGCATGCTTAAAAGGAAAAGGAGTATGCTATAAATGTGGCCAAAAAGGCCATCTTGCTGGTGATTGCAAAGGGAATAAGGAATCCAATGATGTTCAATGCTATAGTTGTTGGGAGGTGGGACACTATGCTAATGATTGTACAAAACATCAAGGAAATATGCAACAGAAAAGGCCAAGGGATCAGGTACATGCTTATGCAATCACAACTGTAGAGGTTGAAGTTCCTAATGACATGGTGGCATGTACTTTAATTGTTTCATCATGTTCATCCAATGATTTATTTTATTCTGTATCATCACATTGTTTCATATCTTCCATGTTTTCTAAGAAAATTATATATTTCCAATTTGATTTAACAAGGGAGTTATCAGTCAAAACTCATAAGGGAAGTATCATTTCTACAAAGTTCTGTCAATCAGTTCCCATTAAGGCATATAAATGTTCCTTGTCTACTGATCTCATCATCATAACCATGATTGAATTTGATATAATCCTCTGTATGTATTGGATTTCGGACCGTGATGAAAAAATTTATTGTAAGAAGAAGGTGGTTACGATTTTTTTTTTGACGATGATAAAGAACACCTTATCATTAGAGAATAATCATCGCCGCCTGATTCTTATCTAGATCCACCCCCAGTAGCTCAACTAAATTAAATTATTTGGGGGAAGAGAATGAAATAACTGTGGGTGAGGAAAGGAATGTTCAAATATATGAAGTACCTATTGTGAGAGAACATGTGGATGTGTTTCCCAATGATTTACCAAGATATCCTCCAGAATGAGAAATTGAGTTTTCCATTGATTTCATTCCTGGTTCAAGGCCCATATCGAAGACCCCTTATAGAATGTCCACTGTAGAATTATTGGAACTAAAGAAACAACTATAGGAATTGAGTAATAAGGGATTTATTCACCCTAGGGTTTCTCCATGGGGAGCCCCTATCAGTTTTGTTAAGAAAAAAGTCAGACCTTGAGGTTTTGTTTTGACTACAGGGATATCAATGCTATATCAATAAAGAAAAAGTATCCCCTACTGATCATTGATGATTTATTTGACCAACTGCATAGAGCTCAATACTTTTTGATGATTTATCTTCAATCTGGATATCATCAGTTTCTTGTGAGGAAGGATGATATTACAAAAATAACATTTTGAACCAGGTATGAGCATTACGAGTTTACAGTGATGCCTTTTGGATTAACTAATTCACCCTCTGTCTTCATGGATCTAATGAAGAGATTTTTCAAGTAATAACTCGATGATTTTGTAGCGGTATTTATTAATGATATCTTGGTATACTCCAAAAGCTACTAAGATCATGAAAATCACTTGTACATTATACTGAAGACTCTTAGAAGACATGAATTATGTGGGAAGTTTAGAAAGTGTGAATTCTGGCTTCTGGAGATTTATTTTCTTGGCCATATTATTTCTAAGGATGGAATCCTAGTTGATCCTACAACGAAAAAAGAAATCCAAGATTGGCCCATTCCAACAAACATAACTAAGGTACGCAGTTTTATTGGCTTAGTAGGTTATTATCGGTGTTTTGTAGAGAATTTTTCCCGACTAGCTAACCCGCTAACGAAGCTCACACGTAAAGGGGTTAAATTTGTTTGGAAAAAAGATTGTGAATAATGTTTAAAAGTATTGAATATTGGATTAGTCAATGCTTTTATATTGACTCTACCATCGGGGAATTATGGGTTTATTATATATAGTGATGTTTCAAAGAAGGTACTTGGTTGTGTCATTATGCAAAATGATAGGGTTATTGCTTATGCATCACGATAGCTAAAAATTCATGAGGAAAACTATCCTACTCATGATCTTGAGTTAGCTTCTATAATATTTTCATTGAAGATATGGATACATTATCTCTATGGTAAAAAATGTGAGATTTATTCTGATCACAAGAGTTTGAAGTATATTTTCTCACAGAAAGAACTCAATAGGAGGCAGAGGAGATTGCTTGAACTACTCAAGGATTATGATTGCACGATACACTACCACCTGGGGAAGCCAAATAAGGTGGAATATGATTTGAGCAGAAAGGGTCATAGAGTTTTGAACAAGATGAGAGTTGAAAGGGATCCTATTTTCATTGATCTAGTAAAGATGGATATGGGAATAACCATGGAAGGTGAAACATCAATGCTTTTTTCAAATGGTTTCCAAACCATCTATACACGAATGGACAAAATGTTCTCAGGCTGATGATGAGGAGTTTCAAAAGAAGATTAAAGGTATGAATGATGGGAGATTGAGTGACTTCGTATATGAAGATTGAATTTTGAAATTTGGGAAGATAATTTGTGTTCCCAATATACCTGATCTAAAAATGAATTTTTTGGATGATGCTCATAGTTCCAATTTCTCTATACACCCTGGTAGCACTAAGATGTACAGATATTTGAAGGAACATTTATTGTGTGACAATATGAAGAGGTGGATTGCTGATTTTGTGCCATGATGTATTGTTTGTTAATAAGTGAAAGCTGGAAGGAAACAGCCTGGAGGAGTATTGCAACCTCTTCCCATACTTTAGTGGAAATGGGATAATATCATGATGGACTTTTTCATGGGACTACCAAAGACTCCTAGAAGGAATGATGCATTATGGATCATGATTGATTGTCTTACCAAGTCAGCACATTTTCTTACTATAAGAGAATATCTACCACTTGAAAGACTAGAAAGAATATATATTAATGAAGTTTTGAGACTTCATGGAGTACCCCAATTGATTTTTTCTGATAGTGATCCAGGGTTTACATCATGATTCTGGAAAAGTCTTTAGAATTCCCTAGATACTAATATTCATTTGAGCATTGCCTACCTCCTTCAAACTAATGGACTATCAGAATGGACTATTAAATTATTGGAAGATATGTTGAGGTCTTTTCCACTTGATTTTCAAGGCATGTGAGAATATTATTTACCTCTCGTAGAATTATCCTACAACAATAGCTTCAATTCAAGTATTTAGATGGCACCATATGAAGCATTATATGGGAGGAGATGTCGTACACTAACTGGCTGGGATAATGTTGGTGAATGAAAGCTCATGGTCCCAAACCATGTTAAAGAAACAATAGAGAAGGTGAATATTATCCAAAACCATTTTAAAATATCTCAAAGTAGGAAAAATAGCTATGCTGACAACCGAAGGAAGTATTTGTAGTTTCAAGAAGTTGATCACGTGTTCTTAAAGGTATCTCCATGGAAGGGTACTATAGGATTCAGTAAGAAAGGAATATTAATTCCCAGGTACATTGGACCTTTTAAAATTCAGGGCCGAATTGGAGTCGTAGCATAACATTTGGCTATGCCGCCAAGTCTTGCCAAGGTTCACAATGTGTTCCATGTGTCAATGTTAAGAAAGTACATGCCAGACCCAACACATGTACTCACTTATGAAGAAGTGGAACTTGAGCCCGATCTATATTATTGTGAAGAGCCTATCAAGATTCTTCATACTAGAGAACAAGTATTGAGAAACCGTACAACTCGTCTGGTGAATGTTCTATGGAGGAACCATAAGATGGAGGAAGCAGAATTGTAGCATGAGGAGCTCATGATAAAGAAAAACCCGAATCTTTTTAGGTAATATTCTGTGAATTTCGAGGTCAAAATTTTTGTAAGGAGGGGAGAATGTAACACCCCAAGGTTTTGAAAATAAACATAGAATGCAATTTTATAATCTAACCATAAAACACAACTTTGTCTCTTCTATGTTTTGAATTTTAAGAAATGATCATCTAGAGTTGTGTTCTGTAAGTCATTTGAGGTCTAATAGAACAAACATTATTTTTTGTGAATAGTAACATACCCTTGTGAATAGTAATATGAATAGTAATATGACCCTTATTAATAGTAAAAAATAATATTATTTTATTTTCTTAAGGAAATATGATAATGGGATCTTAATTAATTTTTCAATGTCACATAAAACTAACTGCACTTTAAGATTGTTATTTTTCAAATTAACTATGACCTTATTTAAAAATTAAATTAATAATATTTAGAAAATAATTTTTGAAAAATGGATTTCACTTTTTAATTCTACACATTGAAAAATGGTAGGGGTGAATTATTGATACTTTCCTGAAATTCTAGAATTATTGATGAATAGTGAAATACGATAAAATACCGTATATACAAATTATCTATTCAATTCACTATTAATTACAACACAAGTGATGAAAGGCCACTTGGATTGAACCCATGTGATATTATTACTATTTAGGGTCACTTGCATTCAGATTATTCGTAGTCTTGATAATAATAATATTATAATTATTAAAATAATCTAAAATACCTCCCCTCCTCCACTATAAATACCACCCTCACTCCCCTCTTCCTCCCACACCTCTCAAGCCTTGATAATTGTCTAAATTCTCCCAAATTTCGTCCCCAAATCTTCTTTCCCATATCATAGAGCTGCTGGTCTCACCAAAAGGCCAAAACCAAATCCCTTAAGAAGGATCTCAAGGAGAAGAGATCAAGAGGTAAACAACTTCTTTTATTTTCATTCTTTTATTTCATTTTATATTATTCTCTTCCATTCCATTTGGCTTGTGTTGGGATATTTCATTAAATATTCCACCTTAATGTCCATATTAGGTAATAATGATGAGATATTCCATTCCTCTCATCAAACTATTTTTTTATGAAATTTCAAGAGACGCTGTTAGGGTGCCGAATTTTCGTGAGAAATGTAGCAAGTTTTCTTTCATTTTAAGATTCCTTTATTTTCTTTTTTTTCTTACCTCCTCTGCCCAAATGATCATTATAAATCCATTAACATCTATATACTGGATTTATATCATGTGAATTGAAGAGCCATCAAAAATATTCTTACTGCCTCCCTTTTATTTTGTAAACGAAATCGACGTCCATAAGGTTCCGATTTATAACCTTCATGGACGACGAAGTTTAATTCTTCAATTTCGTCTTCATTAATGGTCATGAAAACATATTAATGGTTGAACCAGACAATAATATATGTTTTATAACCTAATTAATATTCATTAACCAGAATATGCACATATAATTAAGTTATATGACAAAACTAGTTCATAATAATCCAAGTACCACCGAATAATCGAAGTGGTTGTCATCTAATGATTCAACCTCATTACATGTAACCAAATGATATAAATGGAAATTAAAAATTATATATGTTCATTAATAATATTTAAATTCAATTCTGTATATTTACATCCATTCAACTTCATTAATTAAAAGCAAGTGAACCGAATATGAAAATCAAAAAAAATAAACACCCTAGAACGACAGAATTCAATATAATAACTTATAAATAATAACATAAATTAAATAAACGAATTATTATAAACTAAATACATTTCTACTAAGTTATGAAATAATATATTTATATGTATAATTTCACATTCCAGGACCTTATGTTCAAGAGGAGAACACATTCAGATTTAAGGTAAGGGTTTCTTCGTCTCACTTCCATTTTCGTGACATTTTCTATATTCACTACTAATAATTTTGTAAGGTGTATGTATACTGACCATTGATTTCACATATCTTGAATATCTTTATATTCATTTTATTAAATCTATATTTTAATATTATTAATTTTTGGGGCATACGAATTGTTTGATTACAAAGTGGTATGGGTTTTTCCATCTGAACTTCCATTTTCATTCGGGATACTTTCATTGTCTAATTACCTCGATGACATTATTATGTATTGTAATGTACTCCTCATATATTCTATGTGAGTATCATATATATGTTTACAAACCAGAATCCATCCTTATTTTATGGATAGTTATGCGTTTTAAAGGGATCATTCAAAACTGTTTCCAAAATTCAAGTCCGATTCAAGGTAATTTCTCAAATTCTTATCTATTTTCAAGGGAACTAAATAATATGTTTTTGGGAACCATTATCCTTATAATATCACTTTTTTATTATGAAAATACTATCGTAATACACTTCTAGATTTATAAAAGTATTTTTCCAAAAGAACTATTCTTTTCAAAATAAAAGAGTATTTATCTCAAATTTGCTTAATGATTTTATAAGAGTATTTTTGTTTGATGCTCTTGTTGATTCCATGGTATTATTGGGTTTAATAATTTATGAAGTAATATACCATATTTTATTTAATGTTTTAAGAAATAACTCTATTATGGATGATCTATCCTAAAACCATTCACCGTATTATTCTGAATGGTTAGTGTTTTATGTTTAATGATTGGGGAAAGATAGTTACGTTTCATATGATAGTTTCAAAATGAATATATATGTTGTTTATGTTTATACCAACTCATATGAGGAATGAATTGGACATATTATGTGACTGGTGTGGCCCGCTATAGACCCTCGATGCATCAGTAAGGCTCATGAGACAAATAGATGTGGAATTGCTCGAGGGATTTCTCAATGTGATATGGATTTTGGCCGAGGCCTTAATCATTAGACGTCTTGGACAAGGCCATGAAAAAATGATTCAGAATGTCCAGCATATGCACTTCACTCATTATGAAGCTAGTAATTGAAATTTTATGTGGTTATTCAACAAGTAGAATATCAATGATTATGTTTTATTATGAAATTATTTATTCAGCTCATATTTCTGCCATAATGTGTTCAATTTCATTATGAAAGGCATGTGTTTATAATTATTCACCATGTCTTATGTATATATCATCTTCCCATGTATTGCTTACTCCTACTAAGAATTTTAACTCACCCCTTTCTTATGTTTCATTTTCTCAGGACAGGAAGAAGTAATTTATGAATGACTTTGAAGCATAAGCTAAGAGACATGATGTTGCTAGTGGAATAAATTAGTGTTGTTTTTTCCCTCCATACTGTAATGATCAAATTATTTATATAACTTGTTTCCAATAATACTAAACTACTCGGTCCTTCGGGATTCATATTCCTTGTATGTATTCCAACGTAATCAAAAAAGGCACCGAATCCGGGAAAATGGGGTCGGATCCTTACAATATCATAGTTCATAGGTCTTGTTACATAACCCTATATAACACCTGCATAAGTCTAAAGGGTAATGTGTGCGATGGTGATAGAATATTGGGGTGGATCAGATAACATCACTCAGGTGGTAATCTTTGTTAACTTCTACTTCTCCCATAGGAGATTCCATTAAAGCTAAACGCGTTGAAGATCACTATGGGCATGATCTAGAGTGAATCCTAGGGATGATACCTCCTTCTCGAGCTCTGAAAAATGTGTTTGTAAGGTGAAATTCTACTGTATGAAGCCATCGTTTCCTTTTTCTGTGCAAATTGTATTTTTTAAAGCACAATATTTATACAAATCATGTGATAGCTGTTCAACAACAGTATTAGCAACAATAAAAATTATTAACGGTATTTTAGAATCCAAAAACCCACAAAAAAATAGGTGAATATGTTTCATATAACCATTTTACATAATAATACATTTAATTAGATAAATAGGAATTTTCATTACAAAAAATTTGGGTCATTACAATCCAGTGTTTGATCATGTCATCCCTGGCTTATTCCAAACCATCATCCCCCCATTGAGAAGCCCTAATATCCACCATCTCCAGCTGACACTGGTCTTTAGAAGTCATCCTTTCCCCCATGATCCTTCATAATTGGCCACCATTTTCGAGTCAATGCCACCAGACTAAACATTTCATCATTTCTAGAATAATCCAGTAACTATATGTCTTCCTACACATCGTGATCCTTCATCACTAGCCATCGTCTTCTTGTCAATGTTGTGTGTGGGACATTCCAAATCATTGGAGGAATAATTGGTGGATGAGTTTTTTCAGAAACACCCTTTCTTCTTTAGTTGGAAACCTACCAAGACAACTTCATTGAATCAACCATTATTGATGTAGCTGGTAGTGGATGTTTTTCATGGGTGGATGAACCACCAAAACCAACCCATTGACATTGTACAGTTTCTCTTCTATTTAAATGAGATTAAATCTCACATACTTTTAACAATAAAAAACCTATTGCGACTCTTTAATCCTATGCTGCTTCATCTGAAGAGGAATAAATATTTTTCACCCTTCTCTCGTGGATGTAGTCATGCTACTAAACCATGTAAATCTTGAGTGTTCTCCATTTTTCTTCTATTTTGTGTTCTTTTTTCATCACCATAAATCTCCACTTCCCTAACAAAGTGGTATCAGAGAGTTTGGAGTCTAAATGGCGAAGAGAGAAAATGTTTTTCTAGTGACTGGAAAATTGAATGTGCTTGAAATATTTTTTATCCCAGATCATTGAATAGCACAACGAGAATATTCTAACAGTGAAATCTTCATAGAAAACGAATCTGAAATGAACCTGATAGGATCAGTCAAAGTTATGATCAAACTATAGGTGCTACATTACCCCTCGTGTCATAGACGACATCACTATTCATCTTGGTGGTGACTATACAATGTTTTTTCTAGTGACAATTCCTGCAAGCCATGTCAGCACCACCTCGTCAGTCTATCTGGACCGTTGAAATTTTTTTGGCCATATCTCACCCAATCAGAGTCCATTTAGAGAAATCCAATAGCTGATTCTGACTGTTTCAACCATTCCAGACATATTAGTTTCATTATTTTTTCAAAATTTTCAATCAATCGATAGATAAAAATACCTGTAACATGATTAATCTTACTTCTTTTAATTATTACATTTGGAAATAAAAAATGTATGATATTTTATATATTAATGATTTGTGGAAACCAATAGTGAATACCACTAATCCCGTTGTAGTGAAAGTGAAGGAATAATCACTATTCGGTAAACCTGGTGAGAAGACATCAGCCAGTACCCCGCAATATGAAGCAAAGTGGGTCATACTCGACAAGAATTGTGTTTACTAAATCAGATAGTGTATCGACAAAATTATATTCCAGAACATTTCCTACAATCATTATGCTTCCATTCTTTGGAGAAAATGAGAAAATATGTATGTGAGGATGACCACACAGAAAAAATAAAACATGATACGCTGTCTTTTCAACATTAATTCAAAATATGAGACTAACAAATCCGACCACATGAGTGAGTTCCAACATGCTTTTGATTAGTTTAATTACATGAAAATGATGATTGATGATATGTTATAGACACTATTGATATTGAGTTCTTTAACAAATATGTGGGAAAAATTAGTTGTGTTGGTCAGAAATTCAGCACCAGATGGAACACTCACCATGGAGATGGTGAAATATAGAATACTTAATGAAGTGTCCCAGAGGAAGGATGACATACATACACCTGAAACAGAGGATCTTGTCACTGGAAGACAAGGGAAGTATAAATGGAATGGAAAAAGCAGAGGTATAGAACCAAATGACCATAGTATTAAAAGAATGAATTGAACAAATCCCGATCGAGATATGACATGAAGTTCCACCACTGTGGAAAGCCCATACACTTTTTCCAGCAGTATAGAAACTTAAAGGCAGAGCAGAGGAATTGAGAAGGTAAGACCCAAAATATTAATATCTTATTTTTCAATGAAGATATATTTATTGTGCATGATTTCAATAAGTTCAGTCCTTCAATCCAAGGCTAGACAAGGGTGATCAACTCTAGTGCCCCTTACATAGTCTCCACTAGAAGAGATTTCTTCACATCTTACAGTTCAGGTATTTTCAGACATTTGAAGATGGTAAATGATAGTGCATCCAAAATTACTAGGATTTGAAATATTTTTCTTGAAACTAACATTTGATTGTGGTTATCTTTGAAGGATGTGAGGCACATTCTTGATATTCGACTCAATCTGACATCAACTGGAATACTTGACGATGAGGGATATATCTGTTCCATTAGTGATGGAAAATGAAATCATACCAAATGTAACTTGCTAATTTCTAAAGGAAATAAAGATACTTCACTTTATATCAAATATGACAAACCATGTGGAGGAGAGGTCAATACATCCAAGAAAGATGTTCCTATAGAAGTTTCGCACAGGCAGACATGTCACATGAGTGAGAGAGGAATCATAATTCTCTCTAGGAAATATATCCAACCATGAATAAAAGGTACTCATTTAGATACTTGTGATGATTTGAGTATGGGAAAAAAACACAGAGTATCATTCCATGGTTATATAATGTTCAAAAGAGAAAATGTTTTAGATTTGATTCACACTGATGTATACATGATGAACATTAAGATGATGGAAAGTGTTATTTATTTTATTACATTCGTAGATGATCATTCTACGAAAGTCTAAGACCCTTAATTGAAAACTAAATGTCATGTGTATGATTTTTTCAAGAAGTTTCTTGTGTAGGTGGAAAGAAAATCATGAAGACTGTTAAAGTGTGTGTGGGGAGACAATGGGGGATAGTGTTCTGGTCTATTTGACCAGTAGTTCAGAAGTTTCTACATCAAGATAGAATAATCAGTACCAAGGATGCCTCAACATAATGGTATTGCTGGGAGGATGAATAAAACAATTTGAGATAGAATAAGATGTATTATCTCAAATGGAAATTTTTCATACACATTTTGGGGGGAGGTAATGAGGACCATGGTTGATCTTTTCTAAATTTCACTTTTATTTTCACTGAACTATGATGGTCTAGAATGTGTCTGGATAGGTAATGAGGTTTTATAAAAACACTAGAGAGTATTTGGATCCATTGAAGTTGTTCAAATCCAAAAATATTAGCAAGAAAATCTATATTGAAAAGGAAATCAGTGTTTATTTTTGGGATATGCTCTTGGGGAGATAGGATACTGACTCTGGGATCATATCTATAGGGGGATCATCACATGTAGAAATGTGGTGTTTCTTGAGAATCAGACAATTGAATATTTTGAGAAGCCATAAAATATAGGGAAGTAAAAATCTGATGAAATTCCAGTCAATCTAGAACTGGTCTCACCACCCTCAGTACTAGATAGTGCAAGAGATATATATATATATATATATGAAACTGATGATACATCTCTACCATGTAATATTTCTCCATATGCTGATATGTCTCCATCATATGAAATTATATAATAGATTTCCCCCAAAGAACAGTTTAGGTGACCCACTAGAGAATGGAAACCGACTCGTAGATACTCACCACATGAGTATGTGATGATCAATGATGGGGGAATGATAGAATGTCATGATGATGCGATCTCTCATGGAAATAACAACTTAAGAACTGTGTTTCCTTATCCACCATAGAAGAACAATATATCATTGTCACTGAAGGAAGTAAGGATATCCTGTGGATGATTTTTTTTTTTTGGATTTCAGACCGAGTTGGGAGAATTATATTATCTATTTTGATAGTGAGGGTGACATAACCTTAGAAAGAACCCGATATTTCATTATAGCTCCAAACACATCAACAATTTATATAACTATATCCGAAATGTGTTGGAAGAAATATTTTTGAAATTTGAGAAAATCCATACCATTGATGATTGGGCAGACATGATGAAGAACGTTCTACTGAAAGATAAGTTGGACACCTTCAAGGAGACTACTGGTCTAGCATCAATAACAAATTGTTCATGAGGGGGATATTTGTGGGGGACACTCCCAATAAAGGGAGGAATCAGTGGAGGGGGTTTTTTTTTTGGCATCACCCTTTCTTATTCTGTTGGAAACCTTCCATGATAACTCTGTTGAAGCAGCCATTGTTGAAGCAGTTGGAAGTGGATGATTTTCCAAGGGTTGATGAACCACCAAAACCAACCCCGTGATGTTTCTGAAATTATACTTCATTTAAACTAGGTAAAATCTCATGTACTTCTAATGATAAAAAAATACATGTTGTAACTCTGAAATCCTCTAACTCTTCATCTGGAGAGGAATACATATTTTCCCCCACCTCCTTTCGACGTAGGCATATTGCCAAACCACACAAAAATTTTGTGTTCTACGTTTTTCTTCCCTTTTGTATTCATTTTTCATTTCCAGGAATCTCTGATACACCAACACATTTCTATCCCCCGAATAATTTTCTAGCTTATCATCAGCTGGTTCGTCCATTCCCGCCATCGAGGTGGTTCTGCCACTAGTTGTGAAAGGTGTAGATTCTCTACTAGCCCCTCTTCCTCACCATCCATATATCCACCACTGGGTTCCAAAATCCCTCATCAGCTTGATCCAGGAATCCTGAGGTTGATATTGGCTTTATCTCCACCCCCATAATCATTTAGGGCCTCTTATAATCAAGACGAGTAGCATCCATCCCTTCATTCACTATCACCAGTTCCTCTAATATTCACCACAATTGGGGTTAGGTCTGAAGAAATGACATCGACTGTGAAAATTTGAGCCCAAAAAATAAATCCCAAAATAAGAGAGTACCTGATTTGGTATTTTAAACCTTCAACTCCATGTCATAATTTTAATCCCCATAGTGATCGAATTCAGAGAGCAGTAAGGGAAATTCATCACTTCCCATTACTACACTATAAACCACACATCCAAAATTGGTCTAATGATGCATCTGGCCACAAGATGAAAACATCTCATTGTGGACAACAATCCTATATTCAATGGTCCTTCTTGGGGTGAGAAGCACTAGACTACGATTTCCAGAGCAACACCCATCAAATTAATGTGAGAGAAAATCTATATTCAAGAGAGATAATAACTCTACACTACCACAAAAAATGGGTTTTCACAGCTCAACCCTTTAGCAACACTAAAAAATCACTGATTAAGGGGTACCATTATGAGCAATAAAAATGCGATGATAAATGGTGTCTTTAGGAGTGCTAAAAAATGTATTGTTAAAAGTTCCCTTTTATTAGCACGCATAAAGGAACCCTCTTTATCAGCACTTTTTTGGCACTGTTAAAAAGACCCCCTTTATTAACTATTTTTTTAGTAGTGATGATAAAGGGGGGTCCTTATTAGGGATTTTTTTACTAGCACTGATAAAGGTTATATTTAAAAAATCATTAAATAAATATATTTATATTGACATAAATATAATATATATTTATAAATTATGTTTTTGATAAGTATAGATTAACATTTACACTTAATATATGAGATATTTAGTGAAAATGGCTTATAGAACATTTTAAAAATTATTATTAATTAATAATTTTCTAATTATTATCAAGAATTTTTCATTTAATAACAATTTTTGGACAAAAAAATTTAAAAATTTATAGAAGATCTAAAATAATTTGAAAAACGTAACACAAACTTCCAACGACAATAATTTTTTATCTGAGTGACTGTTTGGGCTCTACCACGTATCAAATTGAATCCTACGATGAGATATATTACCTAGAGACTCAAGGTAAGCCCTCCATCACGTTTTTAGGGAAAAATGTTAGAAAAGAACTACAAAAATGCGTTTTTAGTCAGGGCAGACAAATTTTTTAACATTTGATGAAATTTCAGTGTCTTTTAAGGGGGTATTTTCTCCCTTTCTTAGTTGTGACAGAATTTATTCTGAGGAATTACATTCATATTGATATCATGTATTTGAAATTTTATTGTTTTTTACAATGTACTATTTTTTATAATCAAATATATAACCATATATACATATTTTTTATATATTAAAAAAAGAAAATTTAATTTTATAAATAATTAATTAATCATATTTACATATAATATATACTTCTCAACATATAAGACTTATATAAATAAGAACTAATATCCATTTTATTTAAAATACAAATATACGAATATTTATATACCTATATAATGTGTGTGTGTGTGTGTTTATTTGTGTGTATTCCTATTAACAAACTGATATATATTATCTATATATTCTAACTATGTACATACATATTAATATATCATATTTGTAAATATATATAAATATGTACAATTATACTTATATATACACATATAATATGTGTGTGTGTGTGGGCATGTTGTATATATGTATTAATGTTTTTATTTATTTAAAAACACGAAACAAACAGATTTTATAAATTTATTTAAAATCGATCTTATAAATATATATTAATATAAGAATAAATATATAAAAATAAATATATTTATGTATATATATATATTAATATATGAATATATTTATATATATTAATATGAAAATATATAAATATATATTAATAAGAAAATATATATGTATATATGAATATAACTAAATATATATATTAATATATATATATATTAGTATACGAATAAATATAAGTAAATATTTAAATATAAATAAATATACATATCATTAAATGTATAAAAATGCAATAAAGATGAGTGGTAAAGGGTTTGATCATGTATATGGGAGGTTTTAATTTTGAATCCTAGAGGATGAAGGGGCATGTGTGTCGGTGAAATTGGGGATAGCGTTGTCAAGGGGTGGGGGTTACTCAGGCATGTGGGTAGGGGTGCCTGGGTCATGCAGGTAGGGGTGGGGGATTCATACTGCATTATTGAAAGGGGTCAAGCACCGTTAAAACCCTCCGATATGAATAAATATTTTTTAATTTTTTTAAGAATTTATCATTTCTTTATTAAAAGAACTGATAAAATACCCCTTTAATCATTGCTAAAAGAAGTGCTGATAAAGGACCCTTTTATCAGTGTTTTTTAGCGCTGACAAATGCGGTATTTATTAGTGATTCTTTTAGTGTCGATAAAAGGGACGCCCTTTTAATAGTACCTCGATTATCAGTGTTTTTTAGGGCTGATTAAGGTCTTTTTTAGCGTTGATAAAGCCTTGTTTTGTTGTTGTAACATCATCACTTCATATATATATCCATATAAGAATACATCATATATTCTATAATTTTTCGTTAATGAACCCTTTAATTATACTCTTTGCTAATTCACATTTCAAAAATAGTTACTTGTTCGACCCAATCCAATACCCAATAAGTAATCTTGAATCCGTGAATAATTATACTGCCTAAAATAATTTTTAATATTACGAACATTAATTTAATAACTAAAAATTAACCAAGCTATTAATTCTCCACCTAATCAATAAAAACCATTTTCTTTCCACCGGACCCCATTTAAAATTTTAATTAATTTCAAATAAAAAATTTATATATTGTAAGAAATAACTATTCACAGTGTATATTTATATATACAAAGAGGAATAATAATTGAAAATTTGGGAAAATCAAGCACGAAGAGCATAAAAAAAGGTAAGGGATTATAAACTCAAAAAAAATCATGAAGAACAAATTCAGAATATCATAACTTGAATTTTGAGAATTGGTTTATTAAAAAATGAGTTTTACTACTATGGACGATTAAGGGAAGATAAACTCAAAAAATCATGAAAACCCCATGAGTGATTGGGTGAGAATCCTTAAAAACATGTTCTAAATTTTATACCTTTGTTTTTCAGGGTTGATTTTGATTTCTTCAAAACAATCATTTTCGGCAGTAGTAGAGCTGCAGTTCTGCAAGAGCTTGAATGTGGCGTGATGAAGAAGCGATCAACTTGTGTTCTTTTTTAAAAAATGAAAAGGGTTTTATCCTTACTTGTGAGAAAGAACATATAAAAACCCGTTTTATCAGTGCAAAAAATATAAGTGCTCAGAAATACCATTTTTTCAGCGCTTTTTTAGCGCTCATAAATCTTCATTTTTATTAGCATTAAAAAAGAACTCACAAATGTGGAATTTCACAATGCTTTTGTTTTAGCACTAATAGACTATACAGTTTCAGTGCTTAACCTAGCACTGAAAAAAATGTAAAAAATTTATCAATAAATAATATTAATTATATAAAAATTAAAATTTTTAATAATGAACTATACTTACTATTTAAATTAAAAAATATTTAAAATAATTTTTTTAATAATGTTCTTATATAAATTTAAAACATATTGAAAATAATAAAAAATATTAAATAAATATGTGTAAATAAATTTTAAAAAATGATAAAATTATGAAAACATGATAAATTAATAAATAATATGTAATAAATGAATATTATAAATGAATAAATACATTTTAATAAATGTAAAATTTTAAAAATGTGAATTTATAACATTAATTACGTAAATTACACAAACATGAGAAAATGAATAATAATTAAGACATAAATAATATTAATTATATGAATAGTAAAATTATTAAAAATTTATAATATTAACTGTTTAAATTATAAATATATTAAAAAATAAATTTAAATATATAAATTTTATAAATTTCAAACAAATTAAAAATATTAATACTTCAAAATGAAAAATGAATAATTATTATTCATTGAAATTACAAACATATTGAAAATAATAAAACATACTAAATAAAAAATAAAAAATAAATATTAAAAAAATTAAATTCCAAAAAAATATAAAAAATAATTAATATTCAAAATGAATAATTAATATTCAACGAAATAAAATTAAAATATTAATAATAAAATTTAATAAATTTAATAACTATTTTAAAAAATGTATTCGTAAGATTAATTACATTAATTATAAACACCTAAAAATATAAAAAAATTACATAATATATTCTATAAATTATAAAATTAAAACAATTATTAGAAAAAAATTATATTAACTATTTAGATTCCAAAAATTTTAAAAATTCATTTAAATAAATTAACTATATAAATTTCAATCGACTTAAAAATATTAAGTCTTAAAAAATATTAATCATAAAAATTATAAATATAGTGAAAATATTAAGAATTGGTAATGAAATTTGTATAAATAAATATTAAAATTTAATAAATTCAAAAAATATTAATGTTAAATAAATATAAAAATTGATAAATAATTTTACATGAAAGAATAATTAAAATTAATATGTTCAATTGAGTAAATTTCAAAAATATCTACAATATTGGAATTGAGACAATAATTAAATGAATTAAAAACATATGAAAATGAGTTAAAATGAATAAAATGAATATATTAACTATATAAATGCCAAAAATTTTAAAAATGAATTATATTAACTATATAAAAATTTTAATGATAATATACAATTAAATAATCTATTACAAAAATTTCAATCATATTAAATTTGAAACTTAATAAATAAAAATGAATAACTTTTAATCAGCTAAATTTTAAAATAATTAAAATATTAAAACACTGTAAATAAATGTGCATAAATTTTTAAAAATAAAAAAATTCAAAAAAAAAATAAATATTAATAAATATTAAAAATGAAAAAAATAAAAAACAAAAGAATAATAAAAATGATTAAATAAAATTGACCAAATTACAAAAATAATAATAATAAGGTAAATTTAAAACATTAATTACACGATTTACAAACACCTAAAAGATGTAGAAAAATAAAGAAATAATTAATATTATTATTCGTAATTATGGATGTATATATTCCATTGATTGTATATAATAATTGTAATTAACTATTATATAAATCACTAAATAAAATTATTATTATTTAATTGAATATATAAATTTATAAAAATTTATAATTAATAAACAAAATTGGATACATTAAAAAATTAATAAATTAATAAATATTTAAAATGAACAAATTACATAAAATTGTAAAAACGGAGAAATATTAAAAATTAATTAATAATAATTAATGAATCAACATACATACACATTACATAAATACACATACACACATACATGCACATTGAAATACATATACACATACATACACATACGCATACATTAGTATTTATAGATATATATACACATACTCATGCACACACATATATACATACACATACATACAATTACATGCATATGCATGCACATACATACACATACCTATGGATACATACACATAATACATAAATATACATACCCCTTCACTTACACATACACATACACACTTACATGTGCATAAAAATACATGTAGACATACATACACATACACATATATACATACTAATACACACACACATAGACATACACATACACAAACACACACACATAAACATACACATACACATACACATACATATACACATACACATACACATACACATACACATACACATACACATAAAAACACACACACACACAAACACACACACACACAGACACACATATATACATAATCATACATACACATACCACATAAACATACATAAACTTGCATACATAGACATACATATACACATACATGCACATTCACTAACACATTGACATACAATTGCACATACACATACACATACACATACACCTACACCTACACACAGACATACACATACACATACACATACACATACACATACAAATACACATACACAAGTACAAACACAAACACAAACACAAAAATAGACTCATACACATACACATACACATATACATACACATACATATAAAAATACAAATACTAATACACATACACATACCCATACCCATACACATACATAATAATACATGTATATACATACACATAAATATATAAACATGTAATAATATATTATCTACAAAATTATTTTAATTTTTAGAGGAGTTTTGTGTTTTCATTTGGCAGACATGACAAATTTTAATCTAGGGTTTGCAATGGAATTCCATATTTTTTGATGTAAAAAAGGGATGTTATTGGTTATTCATGAGGCTCGTTGGGTGGATCGGGTGCTCAAATAAGTCTTGGGTGGTCAGTAGTTTGAAATTTCAATTTTGAGGGAAATAATATATGGCACACAGTTAGTTATAGCTATGCACCACAATCATGTGTCTTGTTTTTTGTAGGAGGATAAATTTTTTAAACCACGTGAGCATAAGGGGAAATTGTGAACCTGGTTGAAGAGGGGTCCAAACCCAAAGAGCATGGTTAGAGAACTGGTTGAAAATCATGTTATACAGCCTTGATGGGTCTATGTATTGGGACAATGCTAATAACACGGTCGGTGCATGATTTACAAAACCATAGGGCCAAACCATATGCCCTTGAAAATGTGGGTTTTTACCAATTTCAAATTTTGTGTGCTTAACACAAACTTTCCATTTTATCCTCCCATTATATACATATAAGCCTACTATTCACCCTCATTCTCCTCCCTCTCCTCTATAGAAAATATCCCACTCTTCTTATTCGATTTCACTTTCTTCTCCGAATTTGGTGAGCTAGAAGTAAGGTTATGAGTTAGTTTTCTCTTATCCTCCTTTACCATAAATTATTATGTGTTCTAATTAAGTTTTTGAGAACTGATCCCATAGGTGAATAGTGGAATCATTCCATCGTAATGGGGCTACTGTGCTACTTAGCATGATGGTGTTATGAGACTATGTCTGTACATCAACAACCATCGTTTCAAATGAGGTAAATGGCTAGTTGAGTTTCTCGTATGGTTTTGGGAATGTTTTTTTCATTGATTAATATTTTGTACCTATTTTATTGGGTTGTATCCTGAGGAAGTTCTATGAGGATGGAATAGAACTCTTGATGGTTTTTGGTCTTGGCTTGGATTCGATGAGAGTACCTGATGAGTGATAAATCATTTAATTATTAGTTTTTTATGTTGATTAATTTTTAAAAGGAGTTAATTAATTACAATGAAGTCATCATTAATAAATATTGGTTTTTTTGTTGTGATATAAAGTCTTGGGTTCTTTGGGCATTGGTCGTCTGTCTTGCACGAGCTTGGGAGGAAGGTTGTTTAGCTAATAGTTAATGTGGACACACTTCTTTGTGGTAGGTGGTCAATATTTTATCCCATAGAATTGTTTTATTTTCAAATTTCATGGGATTATGTTCGAACCGATATATGTATAGTTAACCTTAGAATAAATATAAGAACATTACAATTGAATTTCATTTTAATATCCATTGGTATAATTCCCAATGATTTCATTAAATTTGATCCCCTTGGGATGCTTCATTGAGACTTAGAACCTGTTAAAAGGTTATGTAAAAGTGTAAAATAAAATGTTTGTAATGAAATAATGTAATTTTGAAGTAGTTTCAGAGATTATAAAATTATTAATTATTTATAAAATAAATTCCTTCATATATAAATGTATCCTAGAATTAATATTCTTTAAGTTTTAATAAACCTATGTAAAGTGTAATTCAAATGGAAATCCTTATATTAGAAGTATAACCTCAAAGTAGAGATAGAATTTAATGAAATGAAATGTGATATCATGGTATTATCATCACTTGTTAAATGGTTAAGACATTCTTTATAAAATGAGAATTGAATTTTTTATTTTGAATTTATGTTTTTTTTAAATCAAGTGGAATTTTAAATTGATTTGGCTAATATTAATGTGTGGGATCTGGTGAGTGTGGTTACTGGTAAATACTGTTATGATATATAAATTTTTGATATGGTAAATTGACATGGACTTATGAAATATTAATTTTTTGAAATGTAAATTCCTTTGGAAGGATATGTTACATGATGTAGGGATTGTCCTGAGGAGTTCCTCGATTCCATATGACACTTTTTGATGGGAATGCTAGAATGTGTACCAGGATTCCTTTCATTACATGAGTTAGGAATAATAGTATGAGATTGATGGATTTAACATGATAAAATATGTTTGGGAATATCGGTATGTGTACCAAGATTGAGTGTGACACATGATTGTAAGGAATGCTAGCATGTGTATCAGATTCTATGGGAATATTGGGGTGGGTGATCCGATTCCACGTAATGTTTTTTTAATATTAAAATGGTATAATAAGCCCCATGAATCCATGTGTTTACTTTTGGATGAGTATTGATCATGAGGTTATTAGTGACACCCTAACATTTTTTGAAGTAGATAGAACCTGACACCAAGCATCACCATGACGCCTGAAAGAATGGGAGTTTTATTATTTATTTATTTCTTATCACCAAATTCATTCTTTTGTACATCGCATGAACTTGGTTATCAAATAAAATATCTTGGGACAACATTGGTGGGGGCCTAAATAGTTGCACTCAAACCATGTTTGGGTTTCCATGGAAAATGTTCACCTAAGAATATGTTACCTATTTGTAGGGCTAATTTTATTAAAAGGCCTCATTGCATGGTATTCTAGTTTGGATGGTAGAACATGTTAGAAAATATGGGATGTGATGAATGTGAAAATAACCATAAAGCTAACACATAGTGGGAAATAATTATTTTCCTTCAAACAATCCTAAAAAATTAAAGTGGACGCACAATGATAAAATATATCTGTGTAGAAAAAAATGTTGACTCAAGAAATTATTAATTTGGAAAACCAAGAAAGGGAAAAACAATGAGACCTAGTATGGAAATATGGATCCACTGATAATAAAAATATGAAGTAGAGACTACCAAATATTGGTGGGATATCAAAAATAATACTATTATAAAATAGTGGGTCAAAGGAAGAGAGCATATGTAGTCTGAAGCTAGCCTGAATCGAAGAATTCAGTCTGATAATGAAACCCAAATGGATCTGACTGTGAATGTGAGAGATTTACATACAAACAGATATGTAAAAAAATCACTGGGATCAGATCATAAAACATCATTGATGATAGATGATCAAGTCAGAGTAGTTCTTCTGGTTTCATATCTAAAAATCAATCCCTAAAAATGAAGCTTCACTACCCAAGGAAACTGATGAGAGAATATCCACACATATCTTATATAATAGAGAGCCTATATATCATATATCATATATATCCTCTTCATATCTCATGTATCTAATATTCAATTATCATATATTTTTTTATCCTTTATGTTTTTTAAAAGAACCATGTGAGGTCCCCATCTAAGGAGGCCCCCAATAAACTACCCCTCTGACTCAACTAAGAATCATTTCCAACCTTGCAATCAGTTGGCAAGTCAAAAATTTACCCTAGGGTAAACTCTTGGTCCACATGACTATCCCATTTTGATCAGTTCATATATATTCATGTTCTAACTATCTCGAGTCAAGGATTTCCTTGATACAATGATACTGAACATCGATATGTTTTAACCTTCCATGAAAATTGAAATTCATTCTCGAAAAAATAGCACGCTAACTATCACAAACTAAAATACACCTATCCTGATTAATATCGAGATCTAAAATAAATTTTTTATCAACAACAATTCATTTCTTTCCTCTGTAGCTATAATAAACTCTGACTCTGTGGTAGATAAAACAACACATCTCTGTAATATAGACTTCCAAGCTACATTTCACCATGATAAAGTGATAAAATATCCACAAGTAGAGTTACTCAAATTGATATCTCATTCCATATATGAAATGTTAAATCAAAAAATCATATGATTCTCACTTCAAAAACACAATCTGAAAAAAGAATTACCATGAATATAACGAAATATATACTTCACTTCTGTTTAATGCTTCCAACATTGATTAGATTGAAAATTAATGGTCACACAAAATAAATGAGCTGTGTAAGGTCTATTTTATACAATATCATACATAAAATAGCCAATGATATATAAATAAGGTATTTGATGCATCTCCTCCCTCTTTATATCAGTAAAAGGTGACTTACTGGTACTGAGATTAAAATGTAAAACCACAGTGTTACTAACCACTTTCTCTCTATCTATAGAAAATATCTAATGAAGCATCTCAATATATCTCTCCTTGGATAACAAGAATTTCGTATCCATTATATCCCTATAGATCAATATGCTATGAATCATTCGTGCAGGCCCCAAGTCTTTCATCAAAAAATACTAACCATGATCTTTATTCAAACTATCCATTCTAGAAGCATCATGTCCAATAATCAAAATGTCATCAACATAAAGATATTTTATAATGAAATCATAATAAAAAATCTCTTATAAAATCCTAATGGCCATAAGATGATTTCCTAATACCCTAATGAAAAATTAATGATTAAAACTTCTTATTCTACCAGCTCAGATCTTGGTTCAAACCATACAATCTCTCCTCTAACTTGCATACATGATTCTTTTTACATATTTTAAAAAAACCCTCTCGTTTCTCCACATAAATCACCTCATATAAATATAAATGTAGGAAAACATTATTCACATCCATATGCTCATTATGAAGATCCAAACTAGCAGTCAAACCAAGAAAAATATGAATGAAAGAAATTTTGAAAACATGTGAAAAAATATTATCCAAATAAATACCATTCCTCTAATAGAAGCCTTTAACAACTATCATTTCTGTGAATAATGGAATAGAAATTTATTATTCATTTTTAATATAATAAATCAACCAATTTTTCAAAGATATCTTACCTGTAGGTAGCATCACTAGCTCAAAAGTATAGTTGTGGTGAAATGATATCATCTCCAGATCCATTACTGCGTCCCATCTATCTTTCTGATCAGCCTCCAATTATTTATCAAAAGATTATGGTTCTCCCCCTTCAATGAAGATCACATACTCATCTAGTGAGTACCGAGTATAACTTTTACAATGCTGTGATGACCTGTAGAGTGGAACTGCATGTTCATTAATTACCCCTAAAACTAGACCATTAGAAACAAAAAGTGAATCATGCATATCAACTCCAACTATTTCACCTTGAACATCATTCTGCACATCAACATGATCATCATTATAAAAAATATTAGGTAAATATGAATCAAAGTTTATATTAAGACTAACAAAGCCTCCAGATGGTGGAGAAATATAATTTTCCCTATTATAAATATCTACAATATACTGATACTCCATAAAAACTAAATCATGTATTCCATAAATTTATTTAGCAAAGAACCATAAAACCTATACCCAAAATCATCATGTATGTATCCAATAAAAATAAATTGTTGTGACATACCATCCGTATTGGATCTCTCATCTTTAGTAACATGAAAAAAAGACTTGAAACCAAAAATACATAAGTGATCACACCTAATCCCTTTTCCATACCAAAAACATTTAATAGAGTATGTTCCCAAGGAAACTATAGGTGATAAATTGATAAAATAAGAATTAATAAATAAATAATCTCCCCAAAATTTTTTAGTAACAATTGATTTATAAATAAAATAATAAAGTATTTCCAACAAAGTCATGTTTATCCTCTTAGTTACACCATTTAGATGAGGTGTCTTTTGAGGCCTATAACATCTATGCTCTTTATTACACACATAGAAATTATTTATTACAAAAACTATTCACTTGATACAACAGTAAATATCAAGAGGTATAGTGTCTTTTGGGTTTAGGAACATTACATAACATCTTGGATCATAAAATGCACAACATCTTTGTTGAAAAATTCATTCACATGACCACTACATTCCCTCGCACTTATCATTGTTGGGATAACCTAAGGACATTAATAAGAAAAGGGTGAGATATAAAGCCCAGTAACGGAATAAACATGGAATAACATGAGGAATAAAATACATGTTATACAATAGGCATATCAATGTAGAACAATAAAAACATGAACATAAAGTCATGATAAAGCCTGATAATCATAACAAGGAAATATGGCAACAACACTTAACATGGAATTAGCCTGAGTTAAGGCTCATTTCACATGCACCATGAGTAAACCCTCATTTCAAATGAATCATAAGTAAAACCTGGTTTCACTTGAATTATCATGATTCAAAACCCATTTCACATTACGTATCATGATACTATACTTTACCCAATACATTGGAGCTCTATCAAGGTTCACCCTTCTTAGACATTTCATTTCATGCATAAGTGTATCAATCAACATCATAAGTTATTCCATGATTATGTAATGTGGAATAAATAAATTAAATTTCCATTCAATATGTATATTTTCATAAAGGTGAATACCCATGGTAGAGACATGGGTATGTTATTCACTACAGAATGATCTTGCCTTGAATAAACGTGGTGCAATTTCTACAGCGTAACGACTTGACATAAGAATTCATGAAAATGGTTGATGAGAGAGAAAATTGTGTTTGATAATATGTACATGAATTGAAAATTATGGGGGTCCTATAGATACATGTCCCAACAAACGTAATGTAATTTAGATGCATAATACAAAAAAATTACTTGGATGTAAAAGAGGAGAGAGAAACCCCTAAAGGAATTTCGGCATGGTAACGGGTGTACATGGGAGGCATTAATGAGAGAGAAAGGGGTATCCCATTATTTAAACATAAAAAGGGATGTATGGGGGATTTGAAAAACCATACCCCAACATTTATAATTTAAACTAAAAGGTTATAACAACGTAATTAAAATTGAAAAAAATGAGAAAAGAAGAAATCCCTTACTTGGAAGTGCAATCCCAAAAGCATGGGAGAGGCTCGAGAGAGGCTTTTTGGGAAATTGGGGAACCTTGGGAGGATTATAGAGAGAGTAGGGTAGATTTTGGACGAACTCCAAAGGATTTCAGTGAAGTGGAAGTGGGATATTGGGTTGGTTTATATAGGAAAAAAGAGGGAATTCTTTATTATATAGGTTTGGGTCACTACACATTAAACTAATCAATACCACAAACCAGCCCATGGTTTTTTCCCATGGTTTTTTACAAAGCGGAGTGGAAAAAAATATTTTATAAGTCCAATGGTATAACTAAATTAAATAATAGGGTTTCTTATGTGGAGGTGGGTCACACTCTCAAGGAAAATAATTTAAAAAGACAAAATGTTTTAAAAGTCTTGGAGGGTCCACTAATGCATTGTAAAATAAATCAAACAAACCCAGAATCAAATTATTTTAATTTTAAAACATATATTGGACGAAAATAATGTTTATATTATTTTATTACATCACTATTTGTTCATTATGATGTCATAAAACACATTATATATTTAAACAGTATTTAATTTTTACCCAAAAAATCGACTGTCTCAGAAAATTATAAAAAATTCACCATTTTATAATAACAAAGTTCTGATTTAAAAAGTAATATTAATTTTATCTAAATAATTTTGTAAATATGCAAGTCTTTAATTTTAATATAAATACTGACATTTATAAAAAATTCATGGGTTTGGAAAAAAAGAGCTTTCAAACCTTAATAAAAATTACAATTCCATTTAGTAAATTATATGATAATTTATATTTACTAAAAAGTAATTTAATAATAATAATATTTTTTTAAAATATTATTTTTTCAAAAATCCATTAATTCATAAAAATAGATTTCTTAGTTGAATAATAACTAAAAATACTATTTTTTCTTTAAAAACTTTTTACAAACTAACAATAATAAAATGAATGCACATTCATTATAAAAAAATAATGTACATAGTCATAGTGCTAGGGTCTTGTTACATAACCCCTTATAATAACCACATAATATCATATGGTATGGTTTACGATGGTGACAGACTTATGGGATGGCTTAGATAACATCGCTCAGGTTGTAATCTCTATTAACTTCCTCTTTTCCCATAGTCAGTTCTGATCAAGCGTAATGTGTTCAAGTTTGGCTTGGTCTTTGTCAAGAGCGAACCCCAATGACGCCACCTCCTTTCCAAGCTCTAACAAATGGGCTTCGTATAGGTAAAGTCTACTGGATGAGGCCATCACATCCTTTTTCTGAGTAAATTGGATTTGTTTAAGACCAAATTTTTTACTAATAATGTGATCTCTGTTCAAAGGCTATATTATGAATGGTCACAATTCATAATGGTATTTTAAAATCTAGAAACTTAAAACCAATTATTTTCACATTTTATATAACCATTATTAGATATATAAGAATTTCCATTAATGAATGTTTGAGTCGTTATAATCTTCTCCCTTAAGAAATTTCGCCCTTGAAATTTCCTTTTCCCACTCTAAAACAAATGTGGGTAACATTGCTTCATCACTTCCTCTGATTCCCACATCGCTTCTTCAAGCTTGTGGTCTTTCGACAACACACTAACGAGGGGCATTGTCTTATTTCGTAGAATGTTCTCTCTACGATCTATGATGTTCATTAGTTTCTCCTCATAAGAAAGATCATCCTCGAGTTGTTCTACCTCTAAAGAGTGTACATGTGAAGGGTCTGTTATGTACTACCTTAAGAGGGTTACATGGATTACATCATGTACCTTTCCCAAGGTAGGTGGAAGTGGCAGTCGATAGGCCAGAGCCCCAACATGATCATGAATCTTAATGGGGCCGATGTACCAAGGACTTAAATTTCCTTTCATTCCAAACATCGTGACCTTCTTCCATGGTGATATGTATAGAAACACCATGTCTCCAACTTTAAACTCAAGTTCCTATCAATGGTTATCTTCATAACTCTTCTGTTGACTCTGGGCTACCTCGTTTTTATGCTGAATGGTTTTCACCTTCTCCACCATTTCTTTGACCATTTTTGGTCCTAGCAGCTTACGCTCACCGAATTCATCCCAACATGTCGGTGTTCTACACCTCTTCCCATTAAGGGATTCATAAGGTTCCATTTGGATGCTCGAGTGGAAATTGTTATTATAATAGAATTCAACCATAAGAATATGATGATACCAGCCTCCTTTAAATTCCATCGAACATGATCTTTCCATATATTCCAGTGTATGAATAGTTCACACAAATTGGCCATCATTTTGAGGATGATAGGTTGTACTGAATATCAGTTCAGTATCTAGATCATGTTGAAGTATCTTCCAAAACATAGATGTGAATCTTGGATCTTGATCAAATATAAGAAATAGTGGTACTCCATGCCGCCCTACCACTTCCCTGATGTATATCTGTGCGAGTTGATCCAATGAGAAATCCTCTTAAATTTCAATGAAGTGTGCAGACTTTGTAAGACTATCCACAACAACGCAGATTGCATTGTTCCCTTTTTATGCTTTCAGAAGTCTGGTTTCAATGTTCATGGTGATGTTCTTTCATTTCCATGCTTGTATGGGAAATGGTTGCATCATCCCCTTAGACATCTACCTCTCTGCCTTCACTTGCTGACACACCGGACACTTTTATGTATACACAACTATCACCTTGTACATATTATCCTGTCAAGATTTTTCTTGGAGATCTCGATACGTCTTTGTGTTTCCTAGGTGAATAGAAAATTTTGAGCTTTGTGAATCATCTAAAAGTTCCCTCTTCAACTCTGAACTTGATGGGACACATAGTCTTTTTCCAAATCTCACAATTCCTTCTTCATTAACACTAAACACATAAGATTTACTTCTTCTAATAGCTTCCACTTTCACTTTAATTCCCACATCATGCTTTTGAGCATCCTTTAAAATTTACAAAAGAGATGGTTGATCTATCATTTGTGAAAGGATTGATGATGTTATATTATTTATGATTCACATGTACATCTTCATCAAAACTAAGAATATTGGATGCTTCTCAATTCTCATCAATGATAGAATTGTTGGGTGTTTTCTACATAGAGCATCCACTAACTCGTTCACTTTCCCAAGGTGGTAATGGATTGAGCAGTCATAGTCTTTGATCAGATCTAACCATATTTTTTGGAGCATGTTCAACTATATCTGTATGAATATATTCTTGAGGTTTTTGTAGTCCGTATATATTTCACACTCCTACACAAAAAGATAATTCCACCAAATTTTTAAAGCCAAGATCAGCGCTTCCAACTCCAAATCTTGTGTTGGAAAATTCTGCTCATGAACATTCAATTGACTTGAAGCATAATAAATGACATAGTCATTTTCCATCAATAGAAATCCCATTCCATTATTTGAAGCATCACTAAATAACACAAAAAGTTCTCTACTTGTGGGTAAAGTGAGTATGAGTGCAATGATAAGCATCCTTTTTAACTCCGTAAAGCTTTTTTCGCATTCATCACTCCAAGAAAACATTACTCCCTTCCGATTTATCTTGGTAAAAGGGTTGGAAAATTGTGATAAATATCTCACAAATCGTTGAAAATATCTAGCTAACCCAAAGAAGCTATGAATATTTGTTACCAATTTTGGCCTCAGCCATCCCTCAATTGCATCTGTTTTGGTGGGATCCACAGATATCCCATTGCTAGTGATGATATGGCCCAAGAATGAGACCTCCTTCTACTAGATCTCACAATTACTACACTTTTCATAGATCTTCTCCTTCTACAAGGTCTCTAATATAGTTCTTATATTCTCCTCATGATCCTACTTGGTTTTCGAGTATATCAGAATATCGTCTATAAATACTACCATAGATTTGTCAAGGTAATATCTAATGACATTATTCATCAAGTCCATGAAAATTTTTGGAGAATTAGTCAATCCGAAAGGCATTACTATGAATTCATAGTTCTCGTATATTGTATGAAAAGTAGTCTGGGGGATATCTTCCTTCTTCACCTTTACTTGATAATATCCCAACCACAAATCTACCTTAGAGAAGTATTGTGCTCTAGGTAGCTGATCGAATAATTCATTAATTCATAGGAGAGGATACATGTTCTTTATCGTGATTTTTTTATGCTTAGGATAATCAATGAAAAGGCGTATTGAACCATATTTCTTCTTGACGAAGAGGACTTGTGCACCCCAAGGTGAAGCACTTGGGTGTATAAACCCTTAATCCAGATTCTCATGTAGTTGTTTTTTCAGCTCCTCAAGCTCCACAATAGCCATTCTATATAGAGTCTTGGTTATTGAAAATGCTCCAGGTATAACATCAATTTAGAATTCAGCATCTCTTATAGGAGGAAGCCCGTGAAATTACTCGAGAAACACTTCAGTGAATTCCCCCACAATAGGAAATTCTTCAAGGATGGTTGCTTCCTTAGACTCAATCATCTGATCCATATACGCATGATCATTGGGTAGTAATATCCACACTTGAGATGATGGACCTAAAAAAGATTCATCTTCATCCTTGCACTTGTATAGAATCATGGGTCAATTCTCCAAAAGGAGAGTGATTTCACTCTCATGGAAATATATGTTGGATCTATATAAGGAAATACAATACAAATTGAGAATTGAATCAAATTCCCCTAGAGGTAGTATGATATGGTTTTTCAGGAAGTTCAATCCACAAATTATGAAAGGGGATAAGTTATATTCATGGGATGAAATTATTGACCCATTTTCCATACTCATCGACATCTTTACTCCCATGATTTGTGGTGGTGTTGAGATTCTTCTACTAAAGTTTTGGGATATAAATGAATTCGTAGAACTTGAATCAGAAAGTATGTTCTCTATTCATTAATTAATAAATAGCATACCTATCACAACTTCATTGTCAGCGTTAACTTTGGTAGTATTGATTGAAAAAGATCTCCCTTGCTGCCATAGAGGTTGTTGGTTGTCTCTGAAAACCCTTGGCTTATGGAATTGATTTTCCAGATGCCCGAGTAATTTATAGTTGTAGAAATGAACAATGAATTGATGTTCAAATGGAGCATTCCTCTCATTTTTTACAGCCGTGGGTTTTTCTTGTTAGTAGTTAATAGCTAGCTTCCCTTCTCTTCGACACTTAAAGCATTTTCTCAACCCCTTCATGAAATTTCCAAGTTTATTCTTTCCACACCTTTGGAATGTGGGTGATATATCTTATTAGAACTGTTGGATTTATCCATCAGACCATCAGCATTGAAGTTCACCTTACACTTATTATCCCCATGATACCCCTGGGATGATCTGATCTCCATTTTGACCTTAAGGGCACATCAGACAATTTTCTCATAGCTTTCTAAGTCACGAATCACCAATGCTTTCCATAGGCCAGGTTTCAACCCACCAAAGATGTTGTCAACCTTTCATTCGGGGGTAATGATAAAGCCAGAGGTGTATCGTGCTAGCCATGTGAATTTTTCCACGTATTTTCTGACAGATGCATCATCTTTTTTCTTGAGGGAAAGGAAGTCCCTTTCCATATTATGTCGGAGTGTGTGTGGAAAATATTTATCAAAATACATCTTCCAAAAATCCTTTCATTCCAACACCTCGATCTCCTCCACAGGATTCATATTTCTGATCAATGTCCACTATTGATCAGCTTCACCCTCCATACAATAAGCTTCCAGGAGAACCTTCTCTTGTTCAGAACATTGAAGGATGGAGAATATCTTTTCAATGGAGTTGATACATTGTTTGGAGATTGAGGGATCAGATGATCCATTAAAATTAGGAGGCCATTATCTCATGAATCTCTCAATAAAGTCTTTTTATTTCTGGGGGGGTTGAATGTTCCTCTTGACCCCCTTTTCAATTCAAATCTTGAGTTAACTGAGAGAGGATTATGACAAATTTCGTGATTCCCGCTCCAATCAGATTGTGCATCTCATTATCACAGTCATCACATTGATCTTCACATCGGTTGTTATCCCGAGTCCTCCTATTACCGACTATCAGCTGGAATAAAAGGAATGTTAGGGGTAACTCATAAAGGTTAATCCAAGTACAAAACTAATTACTTATAAATAACTTTTTTCCTTATCTTATGAATCTATAGGCTTCAATCTATTATATTTATGATCAACTTTCTATCATATATTCTTAGGGGAATTTTTTTAATTCCCTTAATAAGGGTTCATACTAAGCTTATCAATTTACCAAATAATATCCTCCACGAGTTTCATAACCAAGAGTGTATCATGGCTCATTGTTGTTCCCTAGTTCCCATTTGATTCTAGCTCAAAGAAGTGTTTTCGGGTCTTACCCATAGGATACGTCTGTGCAAGAGTCACCTCTACCTTCTCGTATCCAGACAGGGATGTTTTTTCTTGATAAACAACTTACTCAATACTCGCCAATACATAAGGATTTTTTATTATACTTATTCTTGTCTCTAATTATTCACTTGGGTTTTATAATCCTAATCCAAAAAATAACTAAACCTATCCTCCAATACCAACTATAACAACCTTTCACTTTATTAGACACATAAACATGATTTACTACATAAAATCTTCACTTGATACGACATGGAAGATTGAGAGGTCTTGTTTATTTGGGGATTAAAAACATTACATAACATATTAGAACATAAAACAAACAACATATTTATTGAAATCTTTCTTTACATGACTGCTACATTCCCTCGCACCTAGCATTGCATTGGATAACCTGAGGACATGCATAAGAAAAGGGTGAGATATAAAGCCCAGTAAGGGAATAAACATGGAACAACATGAGAAATAAAATACATGTTATACAATAGGAATATCAATAGTTCACAAGAGAAAAATAAACATAGAGGCATGATAAATCATGATATTCAAAACATGGAAATGTGGAAACAACATTTAATATGGAATTAGCGGGAACCGAGGCTCATTGTTCATGGAGCATGAGTAAAACATCATTTCACATGAAACATGAGTAAAACCTCGTTTCAATTTAATTATATTGAGTCAAAACCCATTGAATATGATGTATCATTATATTATACTTTACCGAATGCATTGGAGAACTATCAGGGCACAACCTTCTTAAACATTTCAATTCATGCATAAGTGTGCCACATAGATCACATAAAATGGAATCAGTCAACATCATAAGTCATTTCAAGATTAAGTCATGTGGAATAAATAAATTAAAGTAACATTAAATATGTATATGTGAATAAATTTGAATACAATTGATAGAAACATTGATATGGTATTCACTACATAATGATCATGGTTTGAAAATATGCGGTGCAATTTCTACAGCAAAACGGTGTGTCATAAGGATACATGAAAATTGTTGATGAGAGAGAAAAGGGTGTCTCATAATATTTTAATGAAATGTAATGTAATGGAATCATATAGATAGATGTACTAACAAATGTAATGGAATTTAGATGCATAATACAAAATAATTACATGGATGTAAAAGAGGAGAGTGAAATCTCTCAAGGAATTTCGGCCTGGTAATGGTTGTACATGGGAGACATTAATGGGAGATAAAGGGGTATCCCATCATAAAAAAATAGGTATGTATGTGGGAGGTGAGAAACCATATACCAAAATTTATAATTGAAATTAAAAGTGTATAACAACTTAATGAAAATTGGACAAAAATGAGAAAAGAAGAAATCCATTACATGGAAGTCTAATCCCAAAAGATTGGGAGAAGATTGAGGAGGGATTACTGGGAGAATGGGGAACCATGGGAGGATTAAATAGAGAGTAGGTCAGGGTTTGGAAGAAATTAAAAGGCTTTGAGTGAAGAGTAAGTGGGAGCTTGGGTGGGTTTATATTGGAAATGAGTGGGAATTTTTTATTATTTAGGTTTGGGTCACCACACAATAAACTAATCAATACCAAAAATAATCCCATGGTTTTTGTCCATGGTTTATGAAAAAGGGGAGTGGAAAAAAATATTTTATAAGGAAAATGACCTAACTTCTTAAAATCATATGGTTTGTTATGTAGAGGTGAGTCACACTCTCAAGGAAAACAATTTAAAAAGAGAAAATGTTTAATAAGTCCTGGAGGGTCCACTAATGATTTTAAAATAAATCAAAAAAACCAAAAAACACATTATTTTAATGGTAAAACATATATTTTGTTAACCTAATGTTTATATTATTTTATTACATCACTATTGGGTCATTATGATGTCATAAAACAGAATATATATTTAAACGGTATTTAATTTTTACCAAAAAAATTCAACTGGCTCGGAAAATTATGAAAAATTCACTGTCGGATAATTTATATGTTCTGATTCCAAAAATAATATTCATTTTATCTAAATAATTTTATAAATATGTGAATTTTTACATTTAAAATAAAAACCTACATTTATCGAAAATTCCTGGGTTTTGACAAAAACAGCTTTCAAACCTTAATAAAAATTACAATTGCATTCATAAATATATATGATGATTTAAATTTAATAAAAAATAATTTAATAATAATAATATTATTTTTAAATATTATTTAATTCAAAAATCCATTAATTCATCAAAATATATTTCTTTGTTGAATATTTACTAAAACTACTATTTGTGATTTAATATTTATTTACAAAGTAACAATAGTAAAATGAATGCACATTATTTATAGAAAAATAATGTACATAGTGTAATGCCCCGACCCTAGTTACCCAGAGTCTGTGCATTATTACAAAAAATTGGCATGATCACAAAGGATCAAGTCTCGAAAGACCAATTAGTTTAGTAGTCTTAGAAACACTAGATATATTCATAAGTCTTACATTACATCATAAGGTAAAAAAACTACAAAAACATCTTGTCTTTATATCCCCACATACTATCCATGTAGGTCATTCATAAATTACTCTTTCACATCCTGGTAAAAATAAAACATTGAAAGGGGTGAGCTCAGATGCTCAGTAAGGATAACAATATAGAAGAAGCTTTTATAGATAAGCATAAACACTTAAGGCAATGTATAACTAAAACAAATGCCTTTTAAACATGATCTTCGATATAATATGACAAAGATAAAATGAAATAATTCCATTTACTTTTTCACATGGATATTCTACTAGTCGAATAATCACATGCAATATCAATAACCACTTTCATAATGATGGAATGCATACTGCCAGACTATCATAACCACCTAGCCGAGGCCTCATGGCAAGACTACAAATAAGATTTTGTCGAGGCCTCGTGCCAAGACACTAGTTTGTCTCATGAGACCTAATGATGCATCAAGGATCTATAGCGGGCTCCACTCGTCACTTACTAAGTCTAATGCATTCCTCATATGAACAGGTTTAATATAACATAAACATTCGTATTAAAACTAGCATACGAAATGTCAATACTTTAACCACAAACCATGAATGGTATAAAAATAGCACATCCACAGTCATATATAACTCATTCGATACAATATGGAATATTGTATTATATTTGATTAAACTCAATTGACAATAACGAAGGATATTGACATAGATTAAAATAATCATCCTATTATTGAGAGAAATATCCCACTTTTTCTTGAAAACATCGAAAAGACATTTAAAATAGATTTTTGAATCAAAGTTTCCCATATCACTTTGAAACTTTTAAAAGGAATTTTGATTTGAAAACATTACTGTCCATATAAATAAATCCTTAAAACCATTTTTAAAACATGGACATTAATGACAAATATTTAGAATAATAAATCATGAAAACATTTTAAAATGATATTTTAGTTAGAGTTCTTAACCAAAAGAGAGAAACTTGAATACAAATAATTGAGGTAATAAAACTATTTAATATCATGAGAATATATGGATTCATTATATACTATGTCAAAGTACATTATATACACCATATAAAAGTGATTTGGTGTATAACAATAAAGGAGTCTCAATGGAATGTAAATTGAGATGAAATCTATCATAAAGGGTATATCATTTGGTTAAGGATAAATCAACGACATAATTATGTGTGACAAATATAAATACTCTCAATAAGATTGGATATTCATCGTAAAACAATCAAAGGACATTCACACATATTCTTGTAAAAACAACACCAATGAATTGGATGTTTCACTCAACAAATCGAGATTGGGTAAAGATTACTCTTATCAAGTTCATACCGATGACTTGAGAATTTATCAATGGAGTGATTATGTGTATCAAAAGTATATCCACATAAAGGGGAGTGGAAATTATGACATAATCAATTGAATAGTGATTCTACACATAATCTTGGAGTAAAATAATCATTGAAGTATGCATAAAGCCGAATGAGTGGAAATTGAAATTTCAAATTCTCTTATAGATTTAGTAACATATGAAACAAATACCCATGAAATAAGGATTATACAATGATGATGTAAATATCAATAAATTAAATTATATTACACAATTAATACAAACATGGGCATTACACACACCATATGCAATAAATAAGTGATGAACAATGGAAATCTCACGGAATTAAAAGTGAGATAAGAAACCCCTTACTTTGTAATTTTTCCTTGGTCTACGGTAGGTTAACCTCCTGTATAATGGTGAAATAATTTTTATTGAATTATTCAAAAATCATTTACATTAATATGATATCATATATGATCTTTTAATGTTGATTTGTTAATAATATCTTAGTATTATCGTCGTTTCGGGTGTTAACGGATTCGTTCTCCTTTATATTATTTGTTATGCGAGCCGTATTTGTTATAGATGGGATGTATATTATTTATGTCCAAAATTATATCATGTCCCTAAAAATTATTTTTATTCATCAAATGAAATTTAGTCTTGAATGGATATGATGGGAAATGAATCACATCACGTTCGTGGAGACGGTAATCCGTACGTATGCATGAGCGACAATATCATTATTTTTATATTAAAATAATATATAATTGGATGGTATATCATATATACAGAATAATTATCATGTTATATTAATTATTTACATGAATTTAAAATCATTATTATACCCATACAAATAATTATATATTGAATAACAATTACAGCACGACGTGGAAACGGTAAGCCGTACGTACACACGTATGGCGACATGTCATTCAAAGGATGGATTTAATACTGAATATGGTTGTACCATATTTATAATAACATCACATTATATATAAGATACTGGTGTTATTATTTTATAATGGGAAAACAAATAAATAATAAGTTGAAGAAAAAAGGAATTTGAAAGAGGGTGGTGAAAACATTACCTCTTCTTCGGGTTCTTCTTTTTTATTTGATCAAAAGGGATCATTATGTTGGCTTTCTGATCAAAATAAGGCCTCTAAGTTGAAGTGAGGGAAGTTTAGAGAGTATTTGGGCAGGGTTTGGCCGAACCAAAAGGCTTTTAAAGTGTGAATTAGTGAAAAGGGGTAGCGTCCTTTTATAAGAGGGATGAGGGGAACCTTTGGAAAAGCTAGAAATATTATTTGATAATAAATTCATATTTGGTTTATAATGGCTCCAAAGTGGATTATTTAAAGGTTAATATGGGGATAGGTTGAAAACCACTCAACCAATAAGTTTTATACAGGTTTGGGTCACTATATTAACCTTATATTTTAGTTTAAACTCTTAGTTAATTAGTTTAACATTTACCATGTCACTTTTTATTTTTTTATTATATAATTAATAAACCTATATATACATCCAAGATACCCCCAAGAGGTCCATTAATGATACACATATCATGATATAAGTCTTTTGTACGAACCTTAGATTTTTAGGAATTTAATATTAATTAATAATATAATATTTTTTTTAAAAACTCTTTTATGTCAATTTTGACACTATTCAATAATTGATTTCTGTTAAATTCTTAACAACTTTATTAAATCGAAAAAAATTCATTTAACCAATCCTATAATGTCATATTAAGAAATTAAAATCATTTATTTCATCATAACTTTCAAATTATATTAATTTTAACATTTATAATACCATTTATTTGATTCTTTCATTAAAAAGGAAAATACTGCATCATTATTGTGTCATAAATAATATTAATTATTAAATGTCTAAAAATTATAAATTAAATTAAATTATGTAGGAAATCTTTTTATCTTTTTAATGAATATTTATAGTCCAAAATCCAACATATATAACTCCTATGTAAAAATTGTTTTTCTAAAGGATATATGCTTATGTCAGTTTTGTATTTATTTAAACTTAATTAATATATAGTGTCATTATCACTTACAAGTGGATCAATGGGGTCCCAAAATCAACCCAAAGATTCCCATGGTCAGAAATCTATCAAAAAATAGTGTTAGGACACATTTTAGGGTAATTTAGTATTATTATAATATTATTTGTTTACCCTTATTTATCGGATTTACCCTTTAACCAGAGTAAATAAAATATTTACCGAAGTAATTATTCAAAATGTCTAAAAATAAAAGTTACCTATTTACACAATTTGGACATCCTGATTTAAAATATGGAATCCATTTTTCAAAATTCAAAACACATAATTGGCAGAAATTAATTTAAAATTTATTCCCGCTGTCAAAACAAAAAGCATGTTTTTATGATATAATAACTATCAAAAGATTGATACTTTTTTATGCCCGGTTTAATTGTGAAATTATGTCCAATGACCAAAATTGTATTAAATGGTAAAAATATATTATAAATATACTTTAAAACCACTAAAAAGAATAATTTATCACTATTAATTATTTTAATTAAAAAAGTTGTTTTTAATTAAAATTTAGTAATTTTCATTATTCATCAAAATATGAAAGTTATCCGAAAAGTACCAAAATTTCAACCTAGGATAATTTTGATATTACAAATCCAAAAATGAAATCCATATTGAATGATAAAATGTATAAAATTTCAAAAAGTGGGTATTACTATTCATAACAGCTAGTTTTATTAGTTGTGGTGTGTGTTAGAACATGAAGTTGAGTACAACACACGCTACTGTGTTATTCAGTGAGAAGTGTACCGTGGAAGCTTGGGGTGATACATTCTCCCCTCCTTCAATAAATTGTGTCCTCTCAATTTTTAAAATTGGGCTTGAGAATATAATGGAAAGTCTCATATCGAAAAAAGAGTCAATTAAACTATCAATTTGAATGAAAGAAAGAGAAGTACAAATGTCACCCGAGATAACCTATACTAGGATTCCATGTAGAAAAAGATGGATATGGATGATAAACTAAGTGTCAAGTTCTGATGGAGAGGGATAGAAAACATGATCAGGAGAAATTTAACAATAAGAAAACCACAAACTTGTGATGGGACAAACGGTCATTAGTTTCCCAGTACAAAAATTAAACGGACAACATTTTTATTATTATTATTTTTCAGTTACATTACATAAAGATGAGGAATTAATTTCTGAGATTGAATAAGAACATAAAGAGATATACTTAATTTTTATGTAAAGTTTCATTATTTAATAAATTTCTACCACTAACTCATTTTTAAACGATGAGTATTCTAGAATACTTGGTCACACTTGAAGAGCTACAAAAAAATTCTTATAGAATCACATGATCCACGAAGAATAAACTATATACTTACCTTGTCTTTAGAGATTAATCAAATCCAAAAAGGATAGTATAAGATCTGATGATCCCCCAAAAGGTTATTTCATTAGAGAAAGAAACAATAATCTTACTTTCTAAAATTAAACCAACAATAACCCAGAGTTAAATAAATAACATTCAATAAAGAATTGTCCTTAAAATACTTTAATAAAATCCAAAATAATATTCAAACTCAAGACATAGAAGAATTTGGTTATGTAGTCTTCCACGTTAAATGGTATGTCCAAATGTCATCAATTACTCTTAAAGTCACATACATGAAAGTAATTAACCTAATCACATATTCTCTATTATAGGTTAATCATTTCCATAAATAACCAAAATCACTATAAATTCACAATAAAAACATAGATAAAAATCCAACATTACTCTTCAAATGAAATCCCATACTATTATATTTTCCTTGGTCATATAGTGTTCCCAAAAAAGTGAACATCTTCAAAAATAACATTTATCACTTAATCACCAAATCATTTACATATACTAAGGGTATTTATTTGATAAGACATAAGATCCCAAATCAAATTATTATTGATCAATAAAATCATTTAACTAAAAATAATAGTCACACTAACCAGGGACATTACATAGTCCAGTGGTAGGCGATAAATCCCAATCGCACTTTGGTTGTGGGTTCGATTCTCACAGCTTTGTCCGATGCAACGGGTTGTCACACAGTCTGCGTGTTGTCCTTTTTCAAAAACTATATTTTCTAAAATTACCGAAATAAGATAAATTCCTCAAAATAACCATAATATAATTTAACCACAAATGTTATCTCATACCTTTCATTTTCATCCCAAATTATAATAACATGTAATTTCCTCAAAACCAATGATCATATAAAACCAAATGGTTATTTATAACTATATCCACAAGAGAAAAGATAACTCATCCTCAAATATCATTCTCACATGGAAAACTTTAGGGTTAAAAATACAAGATAAAATTATTCCAAAGTAAACCCATCAATAAGGAGCACTAATACTTTTCAAAAATTTCTCCAACCATTTATTTCCACAAATCTTTTTCTTTGACCAAGAAAATATCCTATAGAATATGTCATTCACTCGGGTAATGGCCAGGTCCCCTACATTTACAACAATGGACTATAAATGGATTCTTGGGTCCATTTTTATCTTCCTCCATAGTACTCTTCATTTTCTTTGGCAATTCTTCACTTTATGTCCTTCATTCCCGCACGTAAATCATTTCTTTGTCCCATTGAGACACTTTCCTAGGTGTCTCCTTCCACATTTCCTACATGATGGGAACTGAGGATTCCTTTCTCCATGGTCTCCACTGCTCGAGCTCTTGTCATTCATCACCTTTCTCTTCTTTGTTGAGTCCAGGAATTGGTTAATATATATATTGTTGATCATATTTTTGGAAAATTGATTAGGCATGAAGACAATATCTTTTTTCTGCCTATCAACAGTCCATTTTTTTGATCATTGACACCACTGTTCCCACCTTGTACATCATTCTCAATTTCACTATGACTTCCATGGAATCCAGCCATGGACTAAAACCAGAAAGCATTGTGTGAGTAATAGTAGTCATAAAATCATTTATAGAATATCTTTTCATCATATTCTCAATTTGAAACAGATTAGGATTAACCAAGGTCATTTACTCTCATCTTATATATAATACTTCAAATCGGTTTGTAAGGAAAATGTAAATTATCCTAATCATATCCCCCGGGAGTGTCGTAACCAATAATGCAGCCAGGCCCGTTTTCATGCACCAGTTCCCGTTCGATTCTAGCTCATAGCGGTGTTTTCAGGTTTTACCCCTAGGTACATCTGTGCCAGAGCTGCCTCTACCTGATCATATCCAGACAGGGATGTATTTCTTAGAAAAATAACAAAATCTCTAAAATACCAAAATTCTAGGAAGTTCTTCTATACTAATCCTAAAATTATATCTTAGGGCTATGTGATCTAATCAGAGTTTATCTAAATCTTGCTCCCAATGTTTGTATTAAACTTGCTCTGATACCAACTGTAACGCCCCGACTCTAGTTACCCAGAGTCCGTGCATTATTACATAACATTGTCATGATCACAAAGGATCAAGTCTCGAAATACCGATTAGTTTAGTAGTCTTGGAAACACTAGATATATTCATAAGTCTTACATTATATAATAAGGTAACAAAACTACAACAACATCTTGTCTTTATATCCCCACATACTATCCCTGCAGGTCATTCATAAATTACATCTTCACATCCTGGGAAAAATAAAACATTGAAAGGGGTGAGCTCAGATGCTCAGTAAGGATAACAATATACCAGAAGCTTTCATAGATAAGTATAAACACTTAAGGCAATGTATAACTAAAAAAAAGCCTTTTAAACATGAACTTAGGCATTATATGACAAAGATAAAATGAAATAATGCCATTTAATTATTCAAATGGATATTCTACTAGTCGAACAATCACATTCAATATCAATAACCACTTTCATAATGATGGAATGCATATTGCCAGACTATCATAACCTTGTAGCCAAGGCCTTGTGCCAATACCACAAATAAGATTTTGTCAAGGCCTCGTGCCAAGCCACTAGATTGTCTCATCAGACCTACAGATGCATCGAGGAGCTATAGCGGGCTCTAACCGTCACTTACTAAGTCCAATACATTCCTCATATGAACAGGTTTAAACATCACATAAACATTCGTATTAAAACTAGCATACGAAATGTCAATAATTTAACCACGAACCATGAATGGTATAAAAATAGCACATCCACAGTCAAACATAACTCATTAAATACAATATGGAAGAGTTTATTGTAGCAGATTAACCTCAATTGACAATAATGAAGGATATTGACATAGATTAAAATAATCATCCAATTATTGAGAGAAATATACCACTTTTTCTTGAAAACATTTAAAATACATTTAAAATATATTTTTCAATCAAAGTGTCCCATATCACTTTGAAACTTTTAAAAGGAAATTTTATTTGAAAATGTTAATGTCTATATAAATAAATCCTTAAAACCATTTTTAAAACATGGACATTAATGACAAAGATTTAGAATAATAAGTCATTAAAACATTTAAAAATGATATTTTAGTTAGAGTTCCTAACCAAAAGAGAGACACTTGAATAAAAATAATTGAGGTAATAAAAACATTGTAATATGATGAGAATATAGGGATTCATGATATACTCTGTCAAAGTACATTATATACACCATATAAAAGTGATTTGGTGTATAACAATAAAGGAGTCTCAATGGAATGTAAACGGAGATGAAATATCTCATAAAGGACATATCCTTTGGTTAAGGATAAATCAAAGACATAATTATGAGTGTAAAATATAAATACACTCAATAAGATTGAATATTCAGAATAAAACAATCAAAGGACATTCACACATATTTTGTAAAAACAACACCAATGAATTGGATGTTTAACTAAACAAATCGAGATTGAGTAAAAATTACTTTTATCAAGTTCATACCGATGACTTGAGAATTTATAAATGGAGTGATTATGTGTATCAAAAGTATATCCAAAAAAAAGGGGAGTGGAAATTATGACATAATAAAATGAATAGTGATTCCACACATAATCATGGAGTAAAATAATCAATGAAGTATGTGTAAAGCCGAATGAGTGGAAATTAAAATTTCAAATTCCCTTATCGATTTGGTAACATATGAAACATACAACCATGAAATAAGGATCCTACAATGATGATGTAAATATCCATAAATTGTATTATATTACAGAGTAAATACAAACATGGGCAGTACACAAACCACATGCAATAAATAAGTGGTGAACAATGGAAATATCACAGAATTAAAAGTGAGATAAGAAACCCCTTACATTGTACGTTTTCCTTGGTTGATGGTAGGTTAACCTCCTATATAATGGTGAAATAATATTTATTGAATTATACAAAAATAATTTACATTAATATGATATCATATATGATCTTTTAACATTGATTTGTTAATAATATCTTAGTATTATCGTCGTTTCGGGTATTAACGGATTCGTTTTTGTTTATATTATTTTTTATGAGAGTCGTATTTGTTATGGATGGGATGTATATTATTCATATCCAGAATGATATCATGTCTCTAAAAATTATTTTTCCTCATTAAATGAAATTTATTCTTGAATGGATATGATTGGGAATGGATCTCATCACGTTCGTGGAGAAGGTAATCCGTACGTACGCACGAGTGACAATATCATTATTTTGATATTAAAATAATATATAATCGGATTGTATATCATAAATACAGAATCATCATCATGTTATATTTATTATTTACATGAATTAAACATCATTATTATACCCATTCAAATAATAATATATTGAATAACAATTACACCACGACGTGGAGACGGTAAGCCGTACGTACGCATATATGGTGACATGTCATTCAAAGGATGGATAGAATACTGAATATGGTTGTACCAAATTTATAATAACATCACAGTATATATAAGATAATGTAATTATTATTTTATAATAGGAAAACAAATAAATAAGAAGTTGAAGAAGAAAGGAACTTGAAAGATGGTGGTGAAAACATTACCTCTTCTTCGGGTTCTTCCTTTTGATTTGATCAAAAGGGATCCTTAGGTTGGATTTATGATCAAAATAAGGATTCTATGTTGAAGTTAGGGAAGTTGAGAGAGTATTTGGGTAGGGTTTGGCCGAACCAAAAGGCTTTTAAAGTGTGAACTAGTGAGAAGGGGGAGTGTCCTTTTATAAGAGGGGTGAGAGGAACCTTTGGAAAAGCTAGAAATATTTTTTTATAATAAATTCATATTCGGTTTATAATGGCTCCAAAGTGGATTATTTAAAGGTTAATCAGGGGATAGTTTTAAAACCACTCAACCAATAGGTTTTATACAGGTATGGGTCAATATATTAACCTTATCGTTTAGTTTTAACTCTTAGTTAATTAGTTTAACATTTACCATGTCACTTTTTATTTTTATATTATATAGTTAATAATCATACTATATACATCCAAAAGACCCCAAAGTGGTCCATTAATGATACACCTATCATGATATAAGTCTATTGGCTGAACCATAGATTCTTATGAATTTAATATCAATTAATAATATAATATTTTTTTAAAAAACTCTTTTATGTCAATTTTGACACTATTAAATAACTGATTTTTCTTAAAGTCGTAAAAAATTCATTAATTCGAAATAAATTCTTTTATGCAATCCTATAATTTCATATTAAGCAATAAAATTCATGTATGTCATCAAAACGTTCAAAATATATTAATTTTAACATTTATAATACCAATTATTTGATTCGTTCATTAATAAGGAAAATACTGCATCATTATTGTGTCATAAATAATATTAATTATTAAATGTATAAAAATTATAAATAAAATTAAATTATGTAGGAAATCTTTTTTTCTTTCTATGAAATATTTATAGTTTAAAATCTAACATATATCACCCTATGTAAAAATTGTTTTGCTAAAAGATATATGCTTATGTAATTTTTGTATTTATTTATACTTAATTAATATAAAGTGTAATTATCACATACAAGTTGATCAATGTGGTCCCCAAATAGACCCAAATATGATCATGGTTGGAAATGTATCAAAAAATAGGGTTAGGACACGTTTTAGGGTAATTTAGTATTATTATAATATTATTTTTTTACCCTTATTTACCGGATTTACCCTTTAACCACGGTAAATGAAATATTTACCAAAGTAATTATTCAAAATGTCTAAATATAAAAGTTACCTATTTACACAATTTGGAAATCTTGATTCCAAATATGGAATCCATTTTTCCAAATTCAAAACACAGAGGTGGCAGAAATTAATTTAAAATTAATTCCGGCTGTCAAAACAAAGAGCGTGTTTTTAAGATAAAATAACGATCAAAAGATTGATACTTGTTTATGTCCGGTTTAATTGTGAAATTATTTTCAATGACCAAAATTGTATTAAATGGTAAAAATATATTATAAATATACTTTAAACCCACTAAAATTCCTAATTTATTAGTATTAATTATTTTGATTAAAAATGTTATTTTGAATTAAAATTTAGTAATTTTCACTATTCATCAAAATATGAAAGTTATCCGAAAAGTACCAAAATATCACCCTATACTAATTTCGATATTCCAAATCCAAAAATAAAGTCCATATTGAATCATAAAATGTATAAAATTTTAAAAAGTAGGTATTACTATTCATAACGACTAGTTTTATTAGTTGTGGTGTGTGTTAGAACTTGAAGTTGCGTACACAACACGCTACTTTATTATTCAAGGAGAAGTATACCGTGGAAGCTTGGGGTGTTACACATAGTCATAGTGCTAGGGTATTGTTACATAACCCCTTATAACAATAGCATAAAACCTAACAGTAAGGTGTGTGATGGTGATAAACTATTGGGGTGGCTTGGATAACATCGCTCGGGTGGTAATCTCTATTAACTTCCACTTATCCCATAGTCGGTTCCACTCAAGCTCGGCTTGGGATTCGTCACGAGCGAATCCCAATGACACCACCTCCTTTCTAGGATCTGATAAATGTGCTTCGTATGGGTAAAGTCTACTGGATGAGGCCATCACATCCTTTTTCTAAGAAAATTTCATTTCATAAAGCCCTATATTTATACTAATCATGTGATCACTGTTAAATGGCTATATTACCAATGGTCACAATTCATACCAGTATTTTTTAATCCATAAATATAAAACCATTGATGGTTAAATTTTATATAACCATAATAATATATTTAATTAGATCAACAGTAATTTCCATTAATGAATGTTTGGGTCATTACAAGGACTTTTTTGATGATCCATACCTACCTAAATATAATACAAATAAAGAAGACACAATACTCACCCCCATTTTTATTGTGAATATTGTCCAAGTTATTCCCAAATTTCCTCTCTACCGAAAGATGATATGAATTAAAAACACCGAGTACCTAAATTTTGACATTAAAAACATAAAACCAAATATTTTGTGTGTATTCATCCATAAATATCACAAAATAAAGAAGAACACTATATTTTTTGGAATTAAAATGACCAAAAATGTCAAAATGAACTAATTCAAGTACCTATGAATTTCTATGTAAAGGATGACTGTTGAAACTCACCCTAATCTGTTTTCAATCCATACAATGATTGCATGTCTCCAATTTAACACTCGTCAAATCTAGAAGAATGTTTTTCTTGGCGAAAAAACTAAACCATTTCTCGTTAATGTGACTGAGTCTCTTATTTCATAACTTGGCAGAAACACTACACTCAATAACACATGTAATATCATAAGAAATAGAAGATCTAGTCCAATGAAAACCTAACTGCCTCATCCCTGAAGACATAATCAATGAAACCATGGAAAATTCTATTAGAAATTACAAAAAATGCTGATAAACCTTTCATAATTAAGAACGTTGGTAGAAAAAAATATTCAAGAAAACCTCAGGCTCATTTCAAACATTCTTCAAGATCAGCAATCTTTCTATACTAGTTTCTAAACAAAAAGTCTAAATACCTAAATCATATGTATGTCCATCATTACTTATCTTAAAAATCCTAAAATTACATGGGATGTAAGATACAAAGAGCTCCTTCATAGATGTCATGTGAAAACATGAACCACTATCAGTAATCCAACAAGACTCAGCATAAGTAATGTTAATTGAGTCATAAACAATAACAAGATCACCCCCTATAGCAGTGATGACACGATAATCTCTTTCACCATTTTTATTTTACTGATTTTACTTCATTCTATTTTCTCTTTTCAGTTGATATCAAAACATCTTAACATGTTCCTTCATACCCCAATGATGTAATTAAAAATCTCTCTACTTCGACTTGGTTTTTCTTCTGACATATCTCTTACATCAAATGCTCTATCAAGGATTCTTTTCGTGGCTTCTCCCCCGATTCTCTATGACTAAAATATCTGGAAAATATTTATCATGATTATATCTCTTGACTACATCATTCAAAATAGAATATTTAACAAAAAAATGTCACAACACCTTTAGGATGATAACCGGTTAGAGTAACATGTAAATTCTCAGAATAATTTGGTAATGTTTTATGTAATAAAAGTGATAAAACCACATCTTCGAAGTTAATACACATACCAAAAATCTAATCAAAAAATCCCTATTATTCACTCAAATAGTCTTTAAAAATATTTCCTTGTTTTTACCTATAATTAATCAATTTTTTAGATGAAACAATTTAACTGTTTTTCTTGGAAACATAGGTAGTATTAAACTTCTCCCACAAAGATTTGGTGTGAGAGATGTTGGCAATATGGTTCATTACATTATCTTCGACCCATTAAAGATTGAATCCACAAACAATATCATGCTCAAAATCCCATTCTTCATCTTACATTACTTATGGTTTCTAAGTACTAAACATTGAAAGATGCATTCTCCTGAAAAAAAAGATCCTTCATTTTTATTCACCACATATAGTAACTGGTACCATTAAATGAAATCATACACCTATAATTAGATTCCATGTTAAAAATAATATAAAAACCAAATGTTATGATACAATATTTAGGGGAAAATGGGAAGATGTGAAAGCAAAAATAACAGTAAAGATAACGTGTTGTGGAAAAAAATTCATTACCTTAAAAAATCCTGGAAAAGTAAATTGGATGTAAAGAAAAATGTATATGCCTGCAGGAAAAAATGAGTTAGTTTGAAATTTTTATTTTGGAAAACCCTAATAATAGAATCACCCTGAGACATACTTTAGAAAGAGGGATCCACTAATAATAAAAAGTAAAAAATAATTTATTTTCAATGTGGAGTAATATCTCAAAAATAATTCTCCGATAAAAATGTTGATCAAATGAAAAGAGAAGATGCTATGTGAATCGAGATCTAAATGAAGAACACATCCTGATAAAGAAACCCAAATAGATCAGATCATGCAAGTATGAGAATACAGTCTAAACAAAATGTTTAGATAAAAAAGTGGGATTATATCAAGGAAACACCATAGATGAAAGTTGATCAGATCAGAGTAGTTCTGATGGTTTCAGATTTGAAAACCGCTCCCTAAAAACACAAATGCACTACCCTAAAAATTGAAAATAGAAGTGATGCATGTATCATATATAAAGGAGATGCACCACATAATATCTTAAATATATCCAATTTTTATCTCAATTGTCTCATATTCATGACTCATATATTTTTTATTTTTTTTATTTTTTTTATTTAAAGGAATCACGTGAGGTACCAACATGAGGAGGACTCCAATAGGATATACCTTTGGAGTTTGGGACGGGTTTAGGACTCAAGACCATATTTATAGGTTTCTTTTAGTTTTTTATTTGATTTTATTTTGCATTTATGTACATATGAATGATCATTTATGTATGAATAAATGAAATATTTTATTATATTTATTTCGGCATAGCATGTTTTTATCTTCTTACCATTTGAGCATTCAATTATAAAATTCTTTTAGGATATTAATTTGGATGTTTATATTTTCCTTTACTTTTTTGCTATGTTATACTCTGATTAGTGGGTATAGTCTCCCCACTACCCCACCATATACCTGAATTACTAGTTAGAATCCTCTATTGTACATTTGGGCACATCTATGTTCTTATGGGGAATCAGATCGAGGCACCGGTTCAGTAGATTCCCGGTCGTGGCATTAAAAATGGGATCAGATGCTTTATTTTGCCTTACTATTTATAAAATAAATACAAGATACTAGAATTGTGTCGAGACATAGTGTAGAACTTTTTCATAGGTTCATCCACCTCATGTGTGGGGGATATTCATATTTTTAGGGATGGGGATTACTATTCATGATGTTCATTTTTACAGTCGACCTAATTTCACATCAAATAGTGTATTTGATTATGGTGTTTTTGATTTATGGGGTTCTAACACTTAGCCTTGTACATTGACAGAGAGGTTTTTTATCATTATTCTTGTAATATAGGTTTCATTTCTATGATTTCCTATGATTGGATACTTGTGTGGTCTATATGGGAGATCCTAGTAACCCTTTCTTAAGCATGTATCCCTATTTTGGGGTTTGTGCTTTGTGAACATTAGAGGTTACACATAGGAGGGTTTGACCAAGACCATGCATACTTATAGATGTATCAGGTAGTGGTGGATGTTGTGGCTTGTGAAATAGAGTATGTTAAGTTGTGTCTAGTTTAAGGTTTGGTAACATTGGAGAGTTTTTTCTATATAAAAAATAATATGAAAACATATTTCCTAAATAACACATAAGGGAAAAAATTTCTCAGTATAAGGTTGTAGTCTAGTGGACATCGGCCAATGAAAGGTACATTCCCCAAATGAATCTTCAATAATATCTATTTTTTGAATACATGTTCACAATAAGAGCCTTTCCAAAAACTATTGATTAGAATGAGATTTTTTGAAAATTTCCTTCCTGTGAAACATTATGAAGATGACACTATCCAGTAAAGTTCTATCTTTGAAATTAGTTTTATGATTGTTCATTTCTAGGTAATTCCTTGCTGGAAAATCCTGGTAGAAGGTTCTCTAATAATGAGCACCCTCTGTTCATCCTTATAATCCTAAACAACCTGGATCTCAGTTATTCTACTAGTCTGCCTCCTTAACACACTCATCTCTGATCACCCTATACTTCTTATCATCATCGTCCCCTCACCGAATACTGTCGGCTTTCCTTCAGTTCACACTCTCCAATCTGGTTGCCTGGTTATTCCCATTATCATCCCATCTAGAAAATTAATACTTTCCTCTCTTTCCAAAAAATCAATCTTACAGTTAATCTTACTCAACATCTCACTTCCTGACGAAACATATATTCGGTTTTTCGAACCTATTTTACGCAAATCATGAATGTAGATTGTCATTCTTATAGTTCAACATACTCAAATCAAGATAATGTTTCCCAAAAATTCATAAACCTAGTTTTTTTAAACCCTTTTACACACCATGTGAACGTGGATGATCTTTATTTCTGTTCGGAATACTCTAATTGAGATCCTATTTCCCATTGATTTCCCATGGAATTCCATTCATGATACCCCATTTCGTGTATCTCTATTCGCAAGACCCATTTCATCAATCTCTTTTCATGAAGATAGGTGATCCACAATAGGTATATTTAAAATTTAATTTAATTTTTTGTTTATTTTATTGAAATAATATTTATTTTATGTTATATTATTAAGTTATAATTACATGTGTTTTTTATTTTCTGTTTAATTTTTTATAATTATAAATTTTTTTTTGTTAAATTATTAGGGCTAAATGATTTTTATTTCTTATAGTTTGATTTTTAATTTTATAGTATTTTTTCATGAGAATTATTTCATTTTATTAGCTATATATATATATATTATTTAATTGTATAAAATACATTACTGAATAAAGTACGAAATTTAAAAGAAACATATTTACATTGTTGTATATTGTTTATATAAATTTTTTTTATAATTAATATCTACATTATTGAATTATATAAAATAAATTATGGTTTAATTAATTATTAATTTTTTTATTAATATATTATTGCATTGTTAAAAAAATATCAATTAATTAGTTAATTTTAAGTTTTTAATTTATGTTAGGTAAAATAACTCTTTTGTAATTAATTTAAATTGATAAAAACATTATATTAAATAATTCAGTTTGATATTTGATAAAAAACTAAATATTTAAAAAATATTTCATTAAAATTTTAATTTGTAATTTTTTTTATTTGTTCATTATTTCATTGTATATTAAATATATATATAATATTACATTGTATTAAATAAACTTATAGTATATATATATTAATATTTTTATTTTTATTATATGAATATTCTCATATGAACTAGATCATTAAATTATGCATGTCTATATATATATATTAATTAATTGTAAAAAATTTATTATTAAATTAATTTTTGAATTTTAAATTAATATATAATTACATTGTTTTATATATATTAATATAATATTTAATTGTAATTATAATTTTAATATAAATGTATATATTTTTATAATAATAAAATAATATCTTATTATGATGTCATTGTATCATAATTAATATATATATTTTTTTTCATTGTAGGAAACATATTATCAGTTTATTACTAATTTTTTAATTAATATACTATTTCATTATAAAATACATATATTAATTATTATGTTAATTGTAAGTTAATATTTTAAGATTGTAAAATTATTTTTTTTTGTAAATTTTGATTGTATAATATACATATATATTATTTTATTCTATAAAATATACTTTTATATATATATATATTAATATATGATTACATTGTAAATAAAATATTATTGCGTAGCATTGGATATATTAATAAACTATTTTGTGCTGCATCACGACTTTCCATTCTTGTTGTAAGTATTTTCTATTCTTAGAGGAATTATATTAGAAATATTAATATTTTATGTTTGATGGTTTAAGATTTATCTGAACAAATGTTAGTGTGTATATTTAACTAGAAATTTCAGTTTAAATAGCAATTTTAGAAATTTTCCCGAATAACTACATGTGTTTATATATTTTGGAGGTGATATAATATATGATAAATATTGGACACCATATATTCGTGGGCCTATAAGATTGTTAAATCTTGGTGGATGTGATACAATGAACACAATTAATAGTAAAATTCATGGATGATTAAATCTTGCTGGAAATTAGTCCATATCATTTGTTATTTAATGATTCCCTAAATATTAGGATAATCTATATTACTTAAATCATCATTTTGTCAATGATAGTGATTTCAGTCTTGCTTATGATACATACCAGGAGCATAGAAGGCCTAGTGCGATGGAATTGTATATTGAGGTTAGTACAATTGAATATACCACTCTAATCAAACAAAACATATCAAACGATGGTGAAGGGTATATGTTAACATTTGAGAATGTTATTAATGGTACATAAGGAGAATAAAATACATTTAGAGAGGAGAAATGATTTCAAATGATAGTACATGTAGATGTTCCTACAACATCTGTTTTTGTATCTGATCCACATATGTGTGTGATCAATGATGCTAATGAAGATATTTTAGAGGGGGGGATGTATCTAATAGAGAAGTAGATATGATTCTATCATGTGATACAGAAAAACAACATGCTCATTTGGTGAAAATATCAATTATATTACACCAGTGGTTTCTGTAACACCCCGAGATTTTATGAAAAATATTCTATTAATTTCATTGATGTCTTCTATTATATACCACACCAAGTTTAGCTTGTACTATACGAAACACCGTATTAGCTTGCAGTATACGCAACACTATTCTTGGATCGTGTTACACACAATTTCAAGTTCGTTTTATAATAGTCATTCTACGCAACATTGAGTGTGTTTATATATATATATATATATATTCAATGTATAAATAAAATATGGTTGGATTCTGTAATACAAAACAACTAAGGATTCTTGCACAACACGGAACCCTGACTTGGATTGCATTACACGCAATCACAACCTTCCTCGATAGTGTGTGTTGTATGCAATACCGAGTTTTACTAAACAACGATATATTATTATATTATTATTATAAACTGGCCGTTATGAATAGTATTAACTAAATTTTTAATTTTATAACATTATTATTCATCTTACACATTTTCTAGAACATGGTATAAGAACAAAATAAATTTTTCGGGTAAAATAAGTATTTTTAAAAAAATGCAGTTTTGCCGCCTTTTGATGGTGCAACCACTTTAAATCTAGTTTTTGACATGTTTATAAGTTCAATTTTACAAAATAAAATTATTCTTTGGAATCAGGATATACAATTTTACCTTGGATAAATTTTTCATATTATTCTGATAACTTTCATATTTTAATGAATAGTAAAAACACGCTATATTTTAATTAAAAACAACTTTTTTCATCGTAATATCTTATGTGGTTAAATTATAATATTGAATGGATTTAAAGTATAAATATAATATATTTTTACCATTTAATATAATTTATGCCATTATCATTGATTTTACATTGAATTCGTAGGTTAAATCAATTCAATCTTTTGCAATGTTTTAAACAAAAACCCGTTTTCATTCGACAACGGGATTAATTTTAATTTAATTTCTGAAACTTCTGTGTATTGAATTTTAAAAAATGTATTCTATATTTGGAATCAGTGGGTCCAAATTATGTTAATAGGCTACTTTTCATTTTTTGGAATTATGAATAGTAACTACGGTAAATTTTATTTACCATAGTTAAAGGTAAATCGGGTAATTAAGGGTGAGTATAATATTATAAAATTACCCTAACACATGCCAAAATTCTATTGGATGACTAAAAGTCGACCCATATCACCTAAGGGTCGGATTAGATTCATTTTATTGGCTTTTGACCATGAAAATAATTTAATTATTATTAAAACTAAAGAAATTGACAACATGTCACTCTCTTAAATCTTATAAGTATAATAATTTTAATTTAGTGATAAACATCATAAAAATTCAAACATGAATAGTATCCAGAAATCTAATAAAATTATCTACATCATGATAATTTATTTATATTTTTTTAGGGATTAAATAATTATCATTAATGGTGATACATTAATGATGCAGAAATTATTTATTAAGTGAAAAATCAGTAATATAGTTTTTATTGAAATAATAATGTCCATTAAAAGGCCCACGAACCTGACCAGAACTTCTTTTTCGTGTATATCTATACCATAAGCATCTAATTAAATAATATATAACCGTTTGGAGTCTTAGAAATGTGATTATGACACTTATATTATTTTATTTTAAATGATGCCAAAGTTGTCACCTTCATAATTTAATAAATATAAAAATTTAAATATTGTGATTTTAAGATGATAAATTCGAGTAAAAGTATTATTGTAAAAGGTAATAGATTTATTTTTATCATAGGATTTTATTTTTAATTTTTATGCAAAAATAAGTATATTAAATAATTATACAGAAATGTTGTAGTGATTATTTTATTAAGAGATAAACCAAATAAATGGTTTTAAAAATAATAAAATAAATATTATTTGGAATATTTAATGTGATCCACTAGTTTTATAGATACATATTACCTTCTATGAATCTATTAAAGCTTTTAGTTCGAACATATCTTCTGTATATAGATTATTTAAATTCAAATAAATGAATGGTGTCAAAATTGACACTATTGTTATTTTATAAAAATAACATATTATAAAATTGTTTAAAAATCACAAAAATATTTTAAAATTATAAATTTAAATTTATATGGTCTATAATGTTATAAAGTAACCAATTATGGAATATTAACAACAAATAAGTAATTATTTGTTATAATTTAAAATTTAGAATTTTATTACCACAAATAAACTTAAATAGATTAAATAAGGATAAATCAAAATGATATGGTTTAAAATAAGATCCAAACATGTCTAAATTTTATTGGTTGATGAGATTACAACCCTATATCATCTAATATTCGAATATGAGACATTTTTTTGAGGTTTTTAAGTGGGGTTAGATTTATTATAAATTAATATTTTTAAGATCTCCAAAGGTGCCCCTCTCCTCCCTTATAAAAGGGCACCTCCTCCCTCTCTTCCTCACACCATTTTGAGCCTTAAAGCTCGGCCAACCCATGCCCATTTCACTTCTCCACTTCCCTAGAAACATCCTATAGGTTCTGGTATTCTTAAAAGGCCAATCATAGTCCCCTAAGAGGAGGTTTCAAAAAGGCGTGTCGAAAGAAGAGGTAATATCTGTTACCGATTATTTCAACTTTATTTCTTCTTCTACATCTTCTTCTTTAGTTGTTTCATTATGAAGTAATAAGATCAGTATAACTCATATACTTATAGGTTATTATATGTATGAAACAACCCTATTTCACCATCTATCCATCCTATGGAAAACGAAATCACCGCGTGTGCGTACGTACGGAATACCGTCTCCACGCCATGATGTAATCTATTTTCCACCACCACCTTACATGGAAGGGTATAATGGTGAAAGTAATGAATATATATGATTATTGTAAAGTTATATTGATTCTTTAATATTATACATACACTTTAATACAATTCGACGATCATGGGAATGATATCATCGCTCGTGCATACGTACGGAATATCGTCTCCACGACGCGATGAGATTCACACTCCATGATAACCATTCAAGAAATGATTATAAATTATATATAATAAGTAATCATAAAATATATGAGATAATAATGCTACTGGATTTATGTATATATATATATATATTTATGTCATCTACTTAATTCAATTCAATTCAATAAGGAAACGAAAACAACGTTCATGCGTACGTACGGTCTACCGTCTCAATGAACGGTGTATTTCATTCCTTTTATCGATCTATAATATATATATGTTTATGATGAATATATATTATATAAAAATCATGTTTTAAATTCTGGAATTATGTAAATCAGGATATAAGTAATAATATCAAGAACTACAAGTCGAAACACATGCGATAAATAACATGATTTTACCCAAAACGCCGCTTTAACATGGAATTTACAAAATAACGGGTAATATAAAGTCATAAGTGAACCATATATGATATAATAACAATGAATATGATTCTTTAATAAGTCAATGACATTATTTAAATCATTATAAAGGAGGTTCGGATACGTACGAAGCATACCGGACCTAAGGTAAGGGATAATTTTGCTAATCTCATTTTTATCCGAGATTGCTTATTCGTAAGTATTTACCGGGGTTACGTTTATCATCCATGACCATGTTTTGTAAAAATGTTTTCATAAAATGTTTACCATTCTTCCATGAATGTTTAGAGTCATTTTTACCCTTTATTTACTTTTTACCACATTGTATGAATGAAATCTTTCCTTTGGTTACCATATAAGGTACTTTTTGATTTTTCCGACAAATATACGAGGAGAATGTTATTTTTAACTTATACGGCGTGAACGGATTTTTACAGTTTCATAACGCCAAATTTTCAAGAAGCTTCCTCTACAAGATTGCATGATTATTTTCAACGAAACCCTTATCTTTTAAAATTTCATGGAATTTTGTGAAAAGAAAATGATTTTAAAGAAGAAAGGATATTTTCCTCAAGAATTCATTTCAAGTGTTTTATCAAAACCATTTTCCTTATAAGATGAAATTATTTTCATATGTGTATGTTTAAAGTATAATTTCTCTATGATTTAAATGGTTTCACATTTCTTTTGATGAAATGATATCCATTTTTTTATATGGATTATGTTATGGTGGGATGATGTTTATAAAACCCATTTTATTCTTTGGGTTATGATGAATGTTTTAGGTTTATATTGTGGCACAAGTAACAATGAATTCATTATGAGATGGGTGGGACCTATATCTCCCTCCAATGCATTGGGTAAAGATTTATATCTCATGAGATAGACATGGCTGGAATGGTAAGTTAATCCGGTTCAGTATTACAGGACTGGAACGAGGAGTGAACTCGATTCAGAAAGGGACTTTGTCCACTAAGATGGTCTTGGCAGCAATGCCTTGGCTACTATGGAAATCATTATATGTTCTTAATGGATGCCACAATTACATGTTTTATTCCCATGGTATTTTATCATGGTTTATGTTCCATTATGATCTATGCCTTATGTACTTCCATGTTTTATGTCATTGCTCAAGCTTTTGGTGTTTAAACATTATGTTCAAGTTTTTAAGTTCAAATGTATATGGTATGTTTGATTTAATCCATGCATACCCTTACTGAGCATTTGATCTCACCCTTTTTATGTTTTATTTTCCCCCAGGATCAGAAGTAAGGTTTTAGGTAAGGAAATAAAAAGTTGAAGTTCTTTATGGGAGATGTTGAAGATTTTTCACCACGATTAAAAGATTACGTTCCAAGTTTCCAAAGACACTAAACTATTACGGTCCTTGTGTGTCTGTTTTTGTTATGTATTAAGTATTCCGAAAAAGTAATGTAATGTCGATGTACATAAGGCTTCGGGTCTATACAGTTGGTATTAGAGGAAAGGTTTAGTCAACCTTTGGAAACAAGGATGTGAGAACTTTAGTGAGATCCCTAGAGATATTTCTAAGGTATGTATAGGGATGTCCCTAAGGTTAAGTATACATATAGGTTATAGTCCTAGAATTTAGCTAACGATCTTAGAATTAAACCTAAGATGTTAGATATTGAAGGTGATACCCCTTTATTATGTTGATTTCCCTAGCATGATTTTTACCTCTCACACTATAATTTTTGGGTTTTAGAAAATGGCTGGAAACAGGAAGATTCATGATAATGGAGGATATGACGGACAATGGAATGATATTCTTCAGGAGAAACCAAATGAAACGGGATTTGGAATTCGAAAGATCGTTATTATGCCTAATCAGCAATCTTATAATATGATCAATAATCTCAACTTTGGTAAGTTTCCCGACTCAGATAATAAGAGAAAGATGGAGTTTCATGATGATTATAGAGGAAATAAAGTTCAATTTCCCTCATGTAAATCATATGGGAAGAGGCATCGGGGAGATTGTTTCAAGGGAACTGGAAGATGCTTTGGGTGTGGAAAAGAAGGACACAAAGTCAATAAGTGAAAAGGAAAAGGTTTAGTTAACACCATGGATGAAGATAATGGTATTGCTACGACATCAACAATGGTTAAATGTTTTAAATGTGGAATGTACGGGCATTATGCAGACCAATGCCCTAAGGGAAAGTCTCATGAAGAGAATCAGTACGGTCGTATGGGTAGTATTTATGTTGATGATGATGAAGAGACTACAAATGATATGTGATATGAAAGAATTGTTGAAGCTCGGTCAATGGTATAAGAAGGTAGTGGAATGATTACATGTTGATGAAGTGTAATTTTGTATAAGTAATATCATGGTACTATGGAATAAAGAGACATCTATGGATGGTTACACTATTGTCTTTCCTTGAGTTTTGAAATTGTATGATTAATGGTACCAGTATCCATGAAAGGTTATTCAAATATTTTTGGAATGTAGATGATATGCGCATAATGAAGGGATAAGGATAAAATTAAATATTTGATAGTATTCATGAGCTCATGACTGGTATAAGGAGAAGGTTATATCATGGTTTGAGTATATAGAATTTTTGGATTTTGGTATGAGGAAAGAGTTAAATTTTGACAGCATTAATGTTTTCACTAAGGTTTAATGGGTATTCATTTTTCAAGAGAATACATGATTAAGGTATTCATAGGATTGGAATGTGACCAACAAGATATATGGGGGATAAATGATGGTATTCACATGCTTAGTTGATGACATTTCGAGTAATCATTTTCTTTATACTATGAGCTTGGACCGAAGTATTTTAGATAAGCCTAAATATTGGAATGGATTATGTTGGACATAAGTTAGTATTGTTTAAGGATAGAACTTTTTTTTCAATAGTATTGAAGGGATGTTATAGTAATATAGCTTTAAAAAAAGGACAACCTGCAGGACGGGCGACAGCCCATCGCGTCGGACAAGGCTGTGGAAATCGAACCCACAACCAAAGTGGGACTGGCCTTTATCACCTACCACTGGCCTATAGGATGTCCCTGATTAGGAGAAAATAGTTTTATTTTATTTAGAGGTATGATATATGAAGTATAAGTTCATTTTTGGAATCATATATGATTAACCTCACCATAGATGGACTTATGTATATTTGATAACTTCTCTTGAAACAGATGGAATGACCCATCATTCTATCACATGATCTGCTAACACATCACGAATAACAAATTCAACTTCATTTCATTAAGGGATGAAGTGGAAATTGTTCAATTCACGAACAATATTGAGTTTGTACCAAAATCATGTAAGTATTTCTTTTAATTCATCAACTTTAGGGAAATGATCTTGAAAACCAAAAATGTTTTCTTAGTGACCTTATATCCGATGAATCATATGGTACCTTAGATCATCACAAATCTATGGCTTTGTGATTGTTGGCCTTTTCATAGCCATGTTCTCTACCAATCTCTATCAGAGCATGATGGTTAGATTTCTCTTCCATATCCATATTTTCACATATATTATCCTATGTGGAAACCCAATTATTAGTTTATTTGGGTAACTGCTACGTTTCATAATTTAGTTTATAAAGATAAGTTTTGGTATTAGTTTTTATGATGTGGGTTTCTATTAAAGAAATTTTCAAGTAGAAAACCATTTATAACCCCGACGAATTTCGAGGGCGAAATTCATTTTAAGGGGTGTAGAATGTAACACCCCGAGATTTTATGAAAAATATTCTTTTAATTTCATTGATGTCTTCTATTATACACCACACCAAGTTTAGCTTGTACTATATGCAACACCGTATTAGCTAGCAGTATACACAACGCTATTCTTGGATCGTGTTACACACAATTTCAAGTTCGTTTTATAATAGTCATTCTACACAACATTGACTGTGTTTATATATATATATATATATTTAATGTATAAATAAAATATGGTTGGATTCTGTTATACGAAACAACAAAGGATTCTTCCACAACACAGAACCGTGACTTGGCTTGCATTACATGCAATCGCAACCTTCCTCGATAGCGTGTGTCGTACGCAATACCGAGTTTTACTAAACAACGATATATTTTTATAATATTATTATGAACTGGCCGTTATGAATAGTATTAACTAAATTTTGAATTTTATAACATTATTATTCATCTTATAAATTTTCTAAAACATTTTATGTGAACAAAATAAATTTTTCGGGTAAAATAAGTATTTTTCAAAAAATGCAGTTTTGCTGCCTTTTGATGGCGCACCCACTTTAAATCTAATTTTTGACATGTTTATAAGTTCAATTTTAAAAAATAAAATTATTCTTTGGAATAAGGATATAAAATTTTACCTTGGATAAATTTTTCATATTATTCTGATAACTTTCATATTTTAATGAATAGTAAAAACACGCTATATTTTAATTAAAAACAACTTTTTTCATCGTAATATATGATGTGGTTAAATTATAATATTGAATGGTTTTAAAGTATAAATATAATATATTTTTTCCATTTAATATAATGTATGTCATTAGCATTTATTTTACATTGAATTCGTAGGTTAAATCAATTCCATCTTTTGCAATGATTTAAACAAAAACACGTTTTCATTCGACAACGGGATTAATTTTAATTTAATTTCTGAAACTTCTGTGTATTGAATATGAAAAAATGGATTCCATATTTGGAATCATTGGGTCCAAATTATGTTAATATGCTACTTTTTATTTTTGGGAATTATGAATAGTAACTACGGTAAATTTTATTTACCATAGTTAAAGGTAAATTGGGTAATTAAGGGTGAGTATACTATTATAAAATTACCCTAACACAAGAAAAAATTCTATTCGATGACTAACAATCGACCCATATCACCTAAGGGTCGGATTAAATTAATTTTATGGACTTTTGACCATGAAAATAATTTAATTATTTTTAAAACCAAAGAAAGTGACAACATGTCACTCTCTTAAATCTTATAAGTATAATAATTTTAATTTAGTGATAAACATCATAAAACATCGAAAATGAATAGTCTCCAGAAATCTAATAAAAGTATCTACATCATGATAATTTATTTATATTTTTTATGGAATAAATAATTATCATTAATGGTGATACTTTAATGATGCGGAAATTGTTTATTAAGTGAAAAATCAATAATATAGTTTTTATTGAAATAATAATACCAATTAAAAGGCCCACAAACCTGATAAAAACTTCATTTTAGTTTATGTATATACCATAATCATCTAATTAACTAATATATAACCTTTTGGAGTCTTATAAAAGTGATTATGACACTTATATTATTTTATTTTCAATGATGCCAAAATTGTCACCTTCAAAATTTAATAAATATAAAAATTTAAATACTGTGATTTTAAGATGATAAATTCTAGTAAAAGTATTATTTTAAAAGGTAATAGATTTATTTTCATCATAAGATTTTATTTTTAATTTTTATGGAACAGATAAGTATATTAAATAATTATACAAAAATGCTGTAGTGATTATTTTATTAAGAGATAAACCAAATAAATGGTTTTAAAAATAATAAAATAAATATTATATGGACTATTTAATGTGATCCACTAATTTTATAGATACATATGACCTTCTATGAATATATTAAAGCTTTTATTTAGAACATCTCATCTGTATATAGTTTATTTAAATTCAAATAAATGAATAGTGTCAAAATTGACACTATTGTAATTTTATAAAAATAACATATTATAAAATTGTTTAAAAATCACAAGAATATTTAAAAATTATAAATTTAAATTTATGGTCTATAATGTTATAAAGTAACCAATTATGGAATATTAACAACAAATAAGTAATTATTTGTTATAATTTAAAATTTATAATTTTATTACCACAAATAAACTTAAATAGATTAAATAAGGATAAATCAAAATGATAAGGTTTAAAATAAGATCCAAACATGTATAAAGTTGATTGGTTGATGAGATTACAACCCTATATAATCTAATATTCTAATATGAGTCATTTCTGGAGGTTTTTAAGTGGGTTTAGATTTATTATAAATTGATATTTTTAAGATTTCCAAAGGTACCCCTCTCCTCCCTTATAAAAGGGCACCTCCTCCCTCTCTTCCTCACACCATGTTGATCCTTAAAACTCTGCCAAAACCTGACCATTTCACTTCTACACTTCCCTAGAAACATCCTAGAGGTTTTGGTCTTCTTAAAAGACCAATCTTAGTGCCCTAAGAGGAGTTTTCAAAAAGGCGTGTCGAAAGAAGAGGTAATATCTGTTACCGATTATTTCAACTTTATTTCTTCTTCTACTTCTTCTTCTTTAGTTGTTTCATTATTAAATAATAAAATAAGTATCACTCATATACAGATATGTTATTATAATTATGAAACGACCCTATTTCACCATCTATCCATCCTACAGAGAACGAAATCACCGCGCGTGCGTACGTACGGAATATCGTCTCCATGCCGTGGTGTAATCTATTTTACACCACCACCTTACTTGGATGGATATAATGGTGAAAGTAATAAATATATATGATTATTGTAAAGTGATATTGATTCTCTAATATTTTACATACACTTTAATACAATTCTACAATCATGGGAATGATATCATCGCTCGTGCGTACGTACAGAATACTGTCTCCACGACACGATGAGATTCAATCTCCATGATAACCATTAAAGAAATGATTATAAAGTATATATAATAAGTAATAATAAAATATATGACATAATAATGCTACTGGATTAATGTATATATAAATATTTATGTCATCTACTTAATTCCATTCAATTCAATAAGGAAACGAAAACAGCGTTCACGCGTACGTACGACCTACCATCGCCATGAACGGTGTATTTCTTTCCTTTTATCGATCTAATATATATATATATATATAATGAATATATATTATATATAAATCAAGTTTTACATTCTGGAATTATGTAAATCAGGATATAAGTAATAATATCAAGAACGACAAGTTGAAACACATACGATAAATAAAATGATATTACCCAAAACGCTGCTTTAACATGGAATTTAAAAAAGAACGGGTAATATAATGTCATAAGTGAGACATATATGATATAATAACAATGAATATGATTCTGTAATAAGTCAATGACATTATTTAAATCATTACACAGGAGGTTCAGATACGTACGAAGCATACCAGACCTAAGGTAAGGGATAATTTTTCAAATCTCATGTTTATCCGAGATTGCATATTCGAAAGTATTTACTGGGGTTACGTTTATCATCCATGACCATGTTTTGTAAAAATGTTTTCATAAAATGTTTACCATTATTACATGAATGTTTAAAGTCATTTTTACCCTTTATTGACTTTTTACCACATTGTATGAATGGAATCTTTCCTTTGGTTACCATATAAGGTACATTTTGACTTTTCCGACAAAAGTACGAGGAGATTGTTATTTTTAACTTATACGACGTGAACGGATTTTTACGGTTTCATAATGCCAAATTTTCAAGAAGCATCCTCTACAAGATTTCATGATTATTTTCAAAAAAACCCTTATCTTTTAAAATTTCATGGAATTTTGTGAAAAGAAAATGATTTAAAAGAAGAAAGGATATTTTCCTCAAGAATTCATTTCAAGTGTTTTATCAAAACCATTTTCCTTCTAAGATGAAATTATTTTCATATGTGTATGTTTAAAGTATAATTTCTCTATGATTTACATGGTTTCACTTTTCTTATGATGAAATGATATCCATTTTTTTATATGGATTATGTTATGATGGGATGATTTTTATGAAACCCATTTTATTATTTGGGTTATGATAAATGTTTTAAGTTTATTTTGTGGCACAAGTAAGAATGATTTCATTATGAGATGGGTGGGACCTATATCTCCCTCTAATGCATTAGGTAAAGATTTATATCTCATGAGATAGACATGGCTGGAACGATAAGTTAATCCAGTTCAGTATTACAGGACTCGAAGGAGGTGTGAACTCGATTCAGAAAGGGACTTTGTCCACTAAGATGGTCTTGGAAGCAATGCCTTGGCTACTATGGAAATCATTACATGTGCTTAATGGATTCCACAATTACATGTTTTATTCCCATGCAATTTTATCATGGTTTATGTTCCATTATGATCTATGCCTTATTTACTTCCATGTTTTATGTTGTTGCTCAATATTTTGATGTTTAAACATTATGTTCATGTTTTTTAGTTCAAATGTATATGGTATGTTTTATTTTATCCATGCTTACCCTTACTGAGAATTTGAGCTCACCCTTTTTATGTTTTATTTTCCCCCCGGATCAAAAGAAAGGATTTAGATAAGGAAACAAAAAGTTGAAGTTCTTTATGGGAGATGATGAAGATCTTTCACCGCGATTAGAAGATTACGTTCCATGTTTCCAAAGACACTAAACTATTACGGTCCTTGTGTGTCTGTTTTTGTTATGTATTAAGTATTCCGCAAAAGTAATTTAATTTCCATGTACATCAGGCTTCGGGTATCTACAATTCCTGAGTTTGATTGGGATGTAGTGACATCAATAACCGAGTTCCCATGTATTTTCTAATAATGAAATGTTGGGAGGAATGATGATTAATTTTCTTTTATAAGCAAATTTGAGATGAAATGGCATTTTAAACTATTATAATGTAGTACCATGTAATGAGGGATTATATTTTATCACATTGATGATTCTATGAGATCGATATTTTCTATAAATTGTCAAAAAGTTTTGTGAAATGCGCAAGATGTTATTGAGATAAAACATTATGTGAAATTAAACTTGCATGAAAATAAAAAAAAATTCAGGACCACACACTTGGTTGAATCAAAGGTTGACTATAGGTAATTCAATCCTCGACTCGACATTTATATTCTCTATTATTATGGGTGTGTTCAGAGTTTATCAGGATTATTATTTTTAGATAATACATGAATTGTAATAACCCGAGATTTTATAGCACCCCGTAATACTACATGGAAAATGGGGGTTCAAAACCCATGGGGCGTAGGTACTGTAGCGGTACGGTAGCAGTGGCGACACTGTTCATCAGCGGGTACTGTAGCGGCGGCAGGGCACTGTAGTGGCAGCAATACTGTGCGGTACTATAGCAGCATGTTACTATTCACAGATTGTGAATTGGCCTTAGAATTTGGGTCTATGGGCGCTGTAATGGGCTACAAGCCCACTGGGTCTTTGGGCTATGTAATGGGTTTCCCTCTACCCAGTTAAAAGAGGTCTTTGCTTTGATTTAATAATAAAAATGAGGCTTCGGTCCCAACCTTTATAAAAAATAACCCGAGATTTTATAAGATATATTCTTTTTTATTTCTTTCATATCTTCTGTTGTACGATACACCAAGATTATCTTTCACTATACGCAACACTGTATTAGCTTGCAGTATATGCAACACTATTCATAGATTGTGTTACACACAATTTCAAGTTCATTTGATAATAGTCATTCTATGAAACATTGAGTGTATATATATATATATATATTCAATGTATAAATGAAAAATGGTTGGATTTTATTATAACGAAACAACAAAGGAGTCTTTCACTATATGTAACCCTAACATGTCTTGCATTACATGCAATTGTGACCTTTTTCGATAGCGTGTGTTGTATGCAATACCGGGTTTTACTAAACAACGATATGTTATTATAATATTATTATGAAATAGCCGTTATGAATAGTATTAACTATATTTTGAATTTTGTAACATTATTATTCATCTTACATATTTTCTATAACATGGTATAAGAACAAAATAAATTTTTCGGGTAAAATAAGTATTTTTCAAAAAATGCAGTTTTGCCCCCATTTGATGGTGCACCCACTTTAAATCTAGTTTTTGACATTTTTATAAGTTCAATTTTACCAAATAAATTTATTCTTTTGAATCAAGATATTAAATTTTACCTTTGATAAATTTTTCATATTATTCTGATAACTTTCATATTTTAATGAATAGTAAAAACAAGCTATATTTTAATTAAAAACCACTTTTTTAATCGTAATATCTGATGTGGATAAATTATAATATTTAATGGTTTTAAAGTATAAATATATTATATTTTTACCATTTAATATGATGTATGTCATTAGCATTTATTTTACATTGAATTTGTAGGTTAAATCAATTCAATCTTTTGTGATGTTTTAAACAAAAACCCGTTTTTATTCGACAACGGGATTAATTTTAATTTAATTTCTGCAACTTCTGTGTATTGAATTTGAAAAGATGGATTCCATATTTGGAATAATTGGGTCCAAATTATGTTATTATGCTACTTTTTATTTTTAAGAATTTTGAATAGTAACTACGGTAAATTTTATTTACCATAGTTAAAGGTAAATCAGGTAATTAAGGATGAGTATAATATTATAAAATTACCCTAACACATGAAAAAATTCTATTGGATGACTAAAAGTCGACCCATATCACCTAAGGGTCGGATTAGATTAATTTTATGGACTTTTGACCATGAAAATAATTTAATTATTATTAAAACCAAAGAAAATGACAACATGTCACTCTCTTAAATCTTATAAGTATAATAATTTTAATTTAGTGATAAACATCATAAAACATCGAAAGTGAATAGTCTACCGAAAGCTAATAAAATTATATACATCATGATAATTTATTTAGATTTTTTTAGGGATTAAAGAATTATCATTAATGGTGATACTTTAATGATGCAGAAATTGTTTATTAAGTGAAAAATCAATAATATAGTTTTTATTGAAATAATAATACCCATTAAAAGGCCCACAAACCTGACCAACACTTATTTTTAGTGTATATCTATACCATAATCATCTAATGGACTATTATATAACCTTTTGGAGTCTTATAAAAGTGATTATGACACTTATATTATTTTATTTTAAATGATGCCAAAGTTGTCACCTTCATAATTTAATAAATATAACAATTTAAATATTGTGATTTTAAGATGATAAATTTTAGTAAATGTATTATTGTCAAAGGTAATAGATTTATTTTTATCATAGGATTTTATTTTTAATTTTTATGCAACAAATAAGTATATTAAATAATTATACAAAAATTTTGTAGTGATTACTTTATTAAGAGATAAACAAAATAAATGGTTTTAAAAATATTAAAATAAATATTATATGGACTATTTAATGTGATCCACTATTTTTATAGATACATATGACCTTATATGAATCTATTAAATCTTTTATTTAGAACATATCTTCTGTATATATTTTATTTAAATTCAAATAAATGAATAGTGTAAAAATTGACACTATTGTCATTTTATAAAAATAACATATTATAAAATTGTTAAAAAATCACAAAAATATTTAAAAATTATAAATTTAAATTTATATGGTCTATAATATTATAATGTAACCAATTATGGAATATTAACAACAAATAAGTAATTATTTGTTATAATTTAAAATTTATAATTTTATTACCACAAATAAACTTAAATAGATTAAATAAGGATAAATCAAAATGATAAGGTTTAACATAAGATCCAAACATGTATAAAGTTGATTGGTTGATGAGATTATAACCCTATCTCATCTAATATTCTATTATGAGTCATTTTTGGAGGTTTTTAAGTTGGTTTAGATTTATTATAAATTAATACTTTTAAGATTTCCAAAGGTGCCCCTCTCCTCCTTTATAAAAAGGCACCTCCTCCCTCTATTCATCACACCTTGTTGATCCTTCATTCTCGGCCAAAACCTGACCATTTCACTTCTCCACTTCCCTAGAAACATCCTAGAGGTTCTTGTCTTCGTAAAAGACCAATCTTAGTGCCCTAAGAAATGTTTTCAAAAAGGCGTGTCGAAAGAAGAGGTAATATCTGTTACCGATTATTTCAACATTATTTCTTCTTCTACCTCTTCTTCTTTAGTTTTTTCATTATGAAGTAATAACATCAGTATCACTCATATACTGATATTTTATTATAAGTATGAAACAACCCTATTTCACTATCTATCCATCCTACGGAAAACGAAATCACCGCGCGTGCGTACGTACGGAATACCGTCTCCACGCCGTGGTGTAATCTATTTTCCACCACCACCTTAATTGGATGGGTATAATGGTGAAAGTAATAAATATATATGATTATTGAAAAGTGATATTGATTCTGTAATATGGTACATACACTTTAATACAATTCGATGATCATGGGAATGATATCATCGCTCGTGCGTACGTACGGAATATTGTCTCCACGACGCGATGAGATTCAATCTCCATGATAACCATTAAAGAAATGATTATAGAGTATATATAATAAGTAATAATAAAATATATGACATAATAATTCTACTGGATTTATGTATATATATATATATTTATGTCATCTACTTAATTCCATTCAATTCAATAAGGAAACGAAAACAACGTTCATGCGTACGTACGACCTACCATCTCCATGAACGATGTATTTCTTTCCTTTTATCGATCTATAAAATATATATGTATATGATGAATATAAATTATATATAAATCATGTTTTACATTCTGGAATTATGTAAATCAGGATATATGTAATAATATCAAGAACGACAAGTTGAAACACATACGATAAATAAAATGATATTACCCAAAACGCTGCTTTAACAAAGAATTTACAAAAGAACGGGTAATATAAAGTCATAAGTGAACCATATATGATATAATAACAATGAATATGATTCTTTAATAAGTCAATGACATTATTTAAATCATTTTACAGGAGGTTCGGATACGTACGATGAATACCGGACCTAAGGTAAGGGATAATTTGGAAAATCTCATTTTTATCCGAGATTGCTTATTCGTAAGTATTTACTGGGATTACGTTTATCATCCATGATCATGTTTTGTAAATATGTTTTCATAAAATGTTTACCATTCTTACATGAATGTTTAAAGTCATTTTTACCCTTTATTGACTTTTTACCACATTGTATGAATGGAATCTTTCCTTTGGTTACCATATAAGGTACATTTTGACTTTTCTGACAAAAGTACGAGGAGAATGTTATTTTTAACTTATACGGCATGAACGGATTTTTACGGTTTCATGATGCCAAATTTTCAAGATTATTCCTCTACAAGATTGCATGATTATTTTCAAAAAAACCCTTATCTTTTAAAATTGCATGGAATGTTGTGAAAAGAAAATGATTTTAAAGAAGAAAGGATATTTTCCTCAAGAATTCATTTCAAGTGTTTTATCAAAACCATTTTCCTTCTAAGATGAAATTATTTTCATATTTGTATGTTTAAAGTATAATGTCTCTATGATTTACATGGATTCACTTTTCTTATGATGAAATGATATCAATTTTTTTATATGGATTATGTTGTGATGGGATGATGTTTATGAAACCCATTTTATTATTTGGGTTATGATGAATGTTTTAAGTTTATTTTGTGGCACAAGTAAGATTGATTTCATTATGAGATGGGTGGGACCTATATCTCCCTCCAATGCATTGGGTAAAGATAAATATCTCATGAGATAGACATGGCTGGAACGGTAAGTTAATCCGGTTCAGTATTACAGGACTCGAACAAGGAGTGAACTCGATTCAGAAAGGGACTTTGTCCACTAAGATGGTCTTGGCAGTAATGACTTGGCTACTATGGAAATCATTACATGTGCTTAATGGATTCCAAAATTACATGTTTTATTCCCATGCTATTTTATCATGGTTTATGTTCCATTATGATCTATGCCTTATGTAATTCCATGTTTTATGTCGTTGCTCAAGCTTTTGATGCTTAAACATTATGTTCAAGTTTTTAAGTTCAAATGTATATGGTATGTTTTATTTTATCCATGCTTACCCTTACTGAGCATTTGATCTCACCCTTTTTATGTTTTATTTTCCCCCAGGATCAAAAGAAAGGTTTTAGATAAGGAAACGAAAAGTGGAAGTTCTTTATGGGAGATGTTGAAGATCTTTCACCACGATTAGAAGATTACGTTCCATGTTTCCAAAGACACTAAACTATTACGGTCCTTGTGTGTCTGTTTTTGTTATGTATTAAGTATTTCTCAAAAGTAATGTAATGTCCATGTACATCAGGCTTCGGGTCTCTACAATTCCTAAGTTTTATTGGGATGTAGTGACATCAATAACCGAGTTCCCATGTATTATCTAATAAAGAAATGTTGGGAGGAATGTTGATTGATTGTCTTTTATAAGAAAATTTGAGACGAAAAGGCATTTTAAACTATTATAATGTAGTACCATGTAATGAGGGATTATATTTTATCTAATTGATGATTCTATGAGATCGATATTTTCTATAAATTTTCAAAAAGTTTTGTGAAATGTGAAAGATGTTATTGAGATAAAACATTATGTGAAATTTAACTTTCTAGAAAATAAAAAAAATTCAGGACCACACTCTTGGTTGAATCTAAGGTTGACTATAGGTAATTCAATCCTCGACTGGACATTTATATTCTCTATTATTATGGGTGTGTTCAGAGTTTATTAGGATTATTTTTTTTAGATAATACATGAATTGTAATAACCCGTGATTTCATAGCACCCCGTAATACTAATGGAAAATGGGGGTTCAAAACCCATGGGGCGCAGGTACTGTAGCGGTACGGTAGCAGTGGCGGCACTGTTCATCAACGGGAACTGTAGCGGCGGCAGGGCACTGTAGTGGCGGCGATACTATGCGTTACTGTAGCAGCAGGTTACTATTCACAGAATGTGAATTGGCCTTAGAATTTGGGTCTATGGGCTATGTAATGGGATACAATCCCACTGGGTCTTTGGGATATGTAATGGGTTTCCCTCTACCCAGTTAAAAGAGGTCTTTTCTTTGATTTAATAATAAAAATGAGGCTTCGGCCCCAACCTTTAAAAAAAATAACCCGAGATTTTATAAGATATATTCTTTTTAATTTCTTTCATATATTCTGTTGTACGATACACCAAGATTATCTTTCAGTATATGCAACACCGTATTAGCTTGCAGTATATGCAACACTATTCTTAGATTGTGTTACACACAATTTCAAGTTCATTTGATAATAGTCATTCTACGCAACATTGAGTGTATATATATATATATATTCAATGTATAAATGAAAAAATGTTTGGATTCTATTATAACTAAACAACAAAGGAGTCTTTCACTATAACAACCCTGACATGTCTTGCATTACATGCAATCGTGACCTTCTTCGATAGCGTGTGTTGTATGCAATACCGGGTTTTACTAAACAATGATATGTTATTATAATATTATTATGAACTAGCCGTTATGAATAGTATTAACTATATTTTGAATTTTATAACATTATTATTCATCTTACACATTTTCTATAACATGGTATAAGAACAAAATAATTTTTTCGGGTAAAATAAGTATTTTTAAAAAAATGCAGTTTTGCCCCCTTTTGATGGCGCACCCACTTTAAATATAGTTTTTGACATGTTTATAAGTTCAATTTTACAAAATAAAATTATTCTTTGGAATCAATATATAAAATTTTACCTTGGATAAATTTTTCATATTATTCTGATAACTTTCATATTTTAATGAATAGTAAAAACACGCTATATTTTAATTAAAAACAACTTTTTTCATCCAAATAACTTATGTGGTTAAATTATAATATTGAATGATTTTAAATTATAAATAGAATATATTTTTACCGTTTAATATAATGTATGTCATTATAATTGATTTTACCTTGAATTCGTAGGTTAAATCACTTCAATCTTTTACAATGTTTTAAAGAAAAACCCATTTTCTTTCGACAATGGGAATAATTTTAATTTAATTTATGCAACTTTTGTGTATTGAATTTGGAAAAATGGAGTCCATATTTGGAATCAGTGGGTCCAAATTATGTTAATAAGATACTTTTTATTTTTGGGAATTATGAATAGTAACTACTGTAAATTTTATTTACCAAAGTTAAAGGTAAATCAGGTAATTAAGGGTAAATATATTATTATAAAATTACCCTAACACATGACAAAATTATATTGGATGGATACAAGAATACCCATATCACATAAGGGTCAGATTAGATTCATTTTATGGACTTTTGACCATGAAAATATTTGAATTATTATTAAAACCAAAGAACGTGACAACATGTCACTCTCTTAAATCTTATTAGTATAATAATTTTAATTTAGTGAGAAACATCATAAAACTTCAAAAATTAATAGTATACATAAATATAATAAAATTATCTACATCATGACAATTTATTTATAATTTTTATGGATTATATAACTGTCATTAATGGTGATACATTAATGATGCAGAAATTATTTATTAAGTGAAAAATCAGTAATATAGTTTTTATTGAAATAATAATACCCATTAAAAGGCCCAAAAACCGGACCAAAACTTATTTGTAGTGTATATCTATACCATAATCATCCAATGACCTAATATATAACCGTTTTGAGTCTTATAAAAGTGATTATGACACTTATGTTATTTTATTTTAAATGATGCCAAAGTTGTCACCTTCATAATTAAATAAATATAACCACTTAAATATTGTGATTTTAAGATGTTAAATTCAAGTAAAAGTATTATTGTGAAAGTTAATAGATTTATCTTCATCATATGATTTTATTTTTTATTCTTATGCAAATAATTAGTACATTAAATATTTATACAAAAATGTTGTAGTAATTATTTTATTAAGAAATAAACCATATAAATGGTTTTTAAAATAATAAACTAAATCTTATATGAACTATTTAATGTTCATCACTAATTTTCTAGACACATATAACCTTTTATGAATCTATTATATCTTTTAGTTCGAACATACCTTCTATATATATTTTATTTAAATTCATATTAATGAATAGTGTCAAAATTGACAGTATTTTTATTTTATAAAAATAACATATTATAAAATTGTTCAAAAATCACAAAAAAATTTAAAAATTATAAATTTTAATTTATATGGTCTAAAATGTTTTAATGTATCCAATTATGGAAAATCCACAACAAATAAGTAATTTTTAGTTATAATTTAAAATTTATAATGTTATTACCACAAATAAAATTAAATTGATTAAGTAAGGATAAATCAAGTCGATAGTGTTTAAAATAATTTCTTAACTGGTCTAAATTTTATTGGATGATGCGATTACAACCCTATCTCATCTAATATTCGAATATGAGTATTTTTGGAGGTTTTTAAGTGGGTTTAGATTTATTATAAATTAATATTTTTAAGATTTCCAAAGGTGCCCCTATCCTCCCTTATAAAAGGGCACCTCCTCCCTCCCTTCTTCGCACCAATTTGAGCCTTCAAGGTCGGCCAAACCCTGAAAAATTATCTTTTCCACTTCCCAAGAAACATCCTAGAGGTACTGGTCTTCTTCAAAGACCAATTTTAGTGCCCTAAGAGGAGGTCTCAAAGAGGCGCTTCAATGAAGAGGTAATGTCCGTTATCGATTATTTCAACTTTATTTCTTCTTATACTTCTTCTTATTTATTTGTATAATTATGAAGTAATAACAAAAGTATCACTCATATAATGATATGTTATTATAATTATGATACAAACCTATTTCACCATCTATCCATCCTACGGAAAACAAAATCACCACGCGTGCGTACGTACGGAATATCGTCTCCACGCCGTGGTGTAATATGTTTTTCCAACACCACCTTACATGGATGGGTATAATGGTGTAAAGAATAACTATAAATTGTTATTATAACATCATAATTATTATGATATATTGTATCATCCTCTCCAATTCAATTCAATAATTATGGGAACGATATCATCGCTCGTGCGTATGTACGGACTATCGTCTCCACGACGCGATGAGATTCATTCTCCATGTTAACCATTTAAGAATGATTATAAAGTATATATAAGCAATAATAATGAAATAAATGAAATTATAAAGATAATGGATTTATTTATATATATATATGTCGTCTACTTAATTCCATTCAACTCAATAAGGAAACGAAAATAGTGTTAATGCGTACGTACGGCCTACCGTCTCCATGAATGGTGTATTTCATTCCATTTATCGATCTATTATATATATGTATATTATGAATATATATTATATATAAATCATGTTTTATATTCTGGAATTAATTAATCATGATCTAATTAATCATATGAATAATTACAAGTCAAAACACGAACGACAAATGAAATGATTTTACCCAAAACGCTACTTTAACATGGAATTTACAAAAGAACGGGTAATATAAAGTCATAAGTGAAACATATATGATATCATAAAAATGAATATGATTATGTAATAAGTCAATGACATTATTTAAATCATTATACACGACGTTTGGATCCATACGAATCATATCATACCTAAGGTAAGGGATAACTTTTCCAATCCCGTTCTTATCTGAGATTGATTATTCGTAAGTATTTAATGGGTTTAATATTATCATCCATGTCCATGTTTCTTAAAAATGGTTTCATGTATATTTAATGTCCATTTTAACCATTTTTGACTTTTACTACATGGTATGTAAGTAATATTTTTTTCGTTTACCGTACGAGGTACTTTTTGACCTTTCCAACAAAAGTACGAGAAGAATGTTATTTTTAACTTATACAACGTGAACGAATTTTTAAGGATTTATAAACCCTTATTTTCATGAATCTTCCTCAAAAATATTTCATGAATATTTTAAAAAAATCTTTTTCATTTAAAGTTTCATGATGTTTTGTAAAAAGAAATTGATTTTGAAGAAGAAAGGATAATTTCCTCAAGAATTCATTTCAAGTGTTTTATCAAAACGATTTTCCATCTAAGAGGAAATTATTTCATATGTGTATGTTTCAAAATTAAAGTCTCTATGATTTACATGGATTAAATTTTCTTATTATGAAATGATATCCATTTCTTTTATATGGATTATGTGATGATGGGATGATGTTTATGAAACCCATTTTATTTGTTGGGTTATTATGAAAGATGTATGTTTATTTTGTGGCACAAGTAAGAATGATTTAATTATGAGATGGGTGGGACCTATATCTCCCTCAAATGGATTGGAAAAATATTTATATCTCATGAGATAGACATGGCTGGAACGGTATGTTAATCTAGTTCAGTGTTACAGGACTGAAACGAGGAGTGATCTAGATTCAGAAAGGGACTTTGTCCACTAAGATGGTCTTGGCAGCAATGCCTTGGCTACTATGGAAATCATAAAAAGTGATGAATGGTTTCCACAATTACATGTTTTATTCCCATGCTATTTTATCGTGATTGATGTTCCTTTATGATATATGCCTTACGTACTTTCATGATTTATGTCTTTTCTCAAGGTTTTAATGTTTAGATTTCATTTTCATGTTTTTTCTTTCAAATGTTTATGGATTGTTTTGTGTTCTCTATGTTTTCCCTTACTGAGAATTTGAGATCACCATTTTATGTTTTATTTTCCCTAGGAAAAAAAGAAATGTTTTAGGTAGGGAAACAAAAAGTGGAAGATCGTTATGGGAGATGTTGAAGATATTTCAACATGATTAGTTGTTTATATTCCGAGTTTCCAAAGACCCTAAACTATTACGGTCCTTGTGTGTTTTTTTGTTATGTATTAAGTATTCTGCAAAAGTGATGTAATGTCCATGTATTTCAAGCTTCGGGTCTCTATAGTTGGTATCAGAGGAAAAATAGTTAGGAATGTATCTGATCCTTGGGAAATCTCACATGTGAGTGTTGGACGAAGCATGGCTCTCCGTCCAAGGGCATCATGAGGAAATGGCTTCCACTGGGGATGGTGGTGTGTCCCACCTAGGGGGTGTAGCCGCCCATGGAGTGCCGTGATAGGTATCAACTATATTCCACTTAACGTAATTCTAAACTGTGATAGTTGGAATCTGAGGAAAGGTTTAGTCAACCTTTGGGAACTAGGATATGAAAATGTTAGTGAGATCCCAAGAGATATTTATAAGGTATGTCTAGGGATGTTCCTAAGGATAAGTATATGCATAAGATATAGTCCTAGAACTACGGTAACGATCTTAGAATTTAACCTAAGATGTTAGATATATAAGGTACTCCCCCTCGATTATGTTATTTTCCTTGTATGATTTTTGCCTCTCACGGAATACTTTTTGTGTTTTATTCAATGGAGGGAAATATAAGGAATTCAGTTAACATTGAATCCAATGGACAAATTGGTGACTATGAGCAAAAAAATTTCATAATGCCTAGAGAGAAAGATATTGTGATTATGCCGAATCAGTCATCGCGTTATATGATTAACAAGGTGAAATTTAGTGGTATGCCTAATTCATCAAATAAGAGGAAGATAGACTTTAATTCATGTTCACATGTTGAGGAGCATAATGAAATGAAGATTGAGATTTCTAAAGAAGGGAAGAAAAACCTTGAGGAATACCTCAAATGGAGGGACATATGTTATCTGTGTGGAGAAAAGGGTCATAGTGTGACAGACTATTATGGAGTTCAATGTCTTATTTGTGGGGAACATGGGCATTACCCAACTCAATGGCCTAACCTAAAAAGTTACTTCTAAATCAAGGAAAGACTTATTCCAGGACAATCATTGAAGAGGATGGATTGAAGTGTTTATGTATTGGTATTCAAGAATAATGTTGTTGAGGTACTTTTATGGTGTATTAGAATATTTTTTTATTAGTCTATTGTGGTTTTCAATAATTTGATGGTACCGGTAACCATGAAAAGTGATTCAAATATTTTTGGAAAGCAGATGAAATGCGCATATGGAAGGGATAAGGAGAAAATAATATGATAGTAATCATGAGCTCATGACTAAAATATGGAAAAAGTGATATCATGGTTTGAGTATATAGAAATTTTGGGATTTTGGTATGTGGAAAGAGTTAACTTTTGACACCATTCATGTTTTCACTAAGGTTAAATGGGTATTCATTTTTCAAGAGAATACATGATTAAGGTATTCACATGTTTGTAATTTGACCAAGAAGATATATCTTATGATATATGGGGGATAAATGATTGCATTCACGTGATTGTTATGTGACATTTCAAGTAATCATTTTCATTATACTATGAGCTTGGACCGAAGTATTTTAGATAAGCCTAAATACTGTAATGGATTATGTTGTACATAAGTTATTATTGTTTAAGGATAGAACTTTTTCGATATTATTGATGGGATGTTATAGAAATGTAGTTTTAGAAAAAGGACAACCTGAAGGATGGGCGACAACCCATTGCGTCGGACAAGGCTGTGGGAATCGAACCCACAACTGAAGTGCGAATGACCATTATCACATACCACTAGCCTACAAGAAGTCCCTTGTTAGTAGAAACTAGTTTTATTTTATTATGCGGTATGATATATGAAGTATAAGTTCATTTTTGGAACCATATACAATTAATCTAACCATATGATGGACTTATAACTTTTGCAAACCTTTTGTTTGAAATAGATGGAATGACCCATCATTCTATCACATGATCTGCTAACACTTCATGAATAACAAATTAAACTTCATTTCATTAAGGGATAAAGTTGCAATTGTTCAATTCACGAACAATAGTGAGATTGTACCAAAATCATGTAAGTAATTATTTTAATTCATCAACTTTAGGGAAATGATCTTGAAAACCAAATATATTTTACTAGTGACCTTATATCCGATGAATCAGATGGTACCTTAGATCATCACAAATCTATGGCTTTGTGATTGTTGGCTTTTTCATAGCGATGTTCTCTACCACTCTATATCAGAACATGATGGTTATAATTCTCTTCTATATCCATATTTTCACTTATGTTCTCCTATGTGGAAACCCGGTGATTAATTTATTTGGGTAACCATTACATTTCATACATTAGTTTTTAATGATATGTTTTGGTATTCCTTTTTATGATGTAGGTTTCAATTAAAAAAACATTCAAGTAGAAAACCAGTTATATCCCCGAAGAATTTCGAAGGAAAAATTCATTTTAAGGGGTGTAGAACGTAATAACCCGAGATTTTATAAGATATATTCTTTTTAATTTCTTTCATATCTTCTGTTGTATGATACACCAAGACTATCTTGCGCTATATGAACCACCGTATTAGCTTGCAGTATATGCAACACTATTCTTAGATTATGTTACACACAATTTCAAGTTCGTTTGATAATAGTCATTCTACGCAACATTGAGTATATATATATATATATTCAATGTATAAATGAAAAAATTGTTGGATTATGTTATAAAGAAACAACAAAGGAGTCTTTCACTATACGCAACCCTGACTTGGCTTGCATTACACGCAATCACGACCTTCTTCGATAGCGTGTGTTGTACGCAATACCGAGTTTTACTAAACAACGATATGTTATTATAATATTATTATGAACTAGTCGTTATGAATAGTATTTACTATATTTTGAATTTTATAACATTATTATTCATCTTATACATTTTCTAGAATATGGTATAAGAACAAAATAAATTTTTTGGGTAAAATAAGTATTTTTAAAAAAATGCAGTTTTGTCGCCTTTTGATGGCGCACCCACTTTAAATCTAGTTTTTGACATTTTTATAAGTTCAATTTTACAAATTAAAATTATTTTTTGGAATCAGGATATAAAATTTTACCTTGGATAAATTTTTCATATTGTTCTGATAACTTTCATATTTTAATGAATAGTAAAAACACGCTATATTTTAATTAAAAACAACTTTTTTCATTGTAATAACTTATGTGGTTAAATTATAATATTGAATAATTGTAAATTATAACTAGAATATATTTTTACCATTAAATATAATGTATGTCATTATCATTGATTTTACCTTGAATTCGTAGGTTAAATCAATTCAATCTTTTGCAATGTTTTAAAGAAAAACCCGTTTTCTTTCGACAACAGGATTAATTTTAATTTAATTTATGCAACTTTTGTGTATTTAATTTGGAAAAATGGATTCCATATTTGGAATCAGTGGGTCCAAATTATGTTAATAAGCTACTTTTTATTTTTGGGAATTATGAATAGTAACTACGGTAAATTTTATTTACCATAGTTAAAGGTAAATCAGGTAATTAAGGGTAAATATAATATTATAAAATTACCCTAACACATGCCAAAATTCTGTTGGATGGCTAAAAGTAGACTCATATCACCTAAGGGTCGGATTAGATTCATTTTATGGAATTTTGACCATAAAAATAATTAAATTATTATTAAAACCAAAGAAAGTGACAACATGTCACTCTCTTAAATCTTATAAGTATAATAATATTAAATTAGTGATAAGCATCATAAAACGTCAAACATGAATAGTATCCAGAAATATAATAAAATTATCTACATCATGATAATTTATTTATAATTTTTAGGGATTAAATAACTGTCATTAATGGTGATACATTAATGATGCAAAAATTATTTATTAAGTGAAAAATCAGTAATATAGTTTTTATTGAAATAATAATACCCATTAAAAGGCCCACAAACCTGACCAAAACTAATTGGTAGTGTATATCTATACCATAATCATCCAATTACCTAATATATAACCGTTTGGTGTCTTATAAAAGTGATTATGACACTTATATTATTTTATTTTAAATGATGCCAAAGTTGTCACCTTCATAATTTAATTAATATAAAAACTTACATATTGTGATTTTAAGATGATAAATTCGAGTAAAAGTATTATTGTGAAAGGTGATATATTTAAATTCATCATTGGTGTTTATTTTTAATTTTTATGCAACAAATAAGTATATTAAATAATTATACAAAAATGTTGTAGTAATTATTTTATTAAGAAATAAACCAAATAAATGGTTTTAAAAATAATAAAATAAATATTATATGAACTATTTAATATTCTCCAATAATTTTCTAGGTACATATGTCCATTTATGAATCTATTAAAGCTTTTAGTTAGAACATATCTTCTATATATATTTTATTTAAATTTATATAAATGAATAGTGTCAAAATTGACACTATTGTTATTTTATAAAAATAACATATTATTAAATTGTTTAAAAATCAAAAAAAATTTAAAAATTATAAATTTAAATTTATATGGTTAAATATGTTATAAATTATCCAATTATGGACAATTCACAACAAATAAGTAATTTTTTGTTATAATTTAAAATTTAGAATGTTATTACCACAAATAAAATTAAATTGATTAAGTAAGGATAAATCAAGTTGATAATGTTTAAAATAATTTCCTAACATGTCTAAATTTTATTTTTTGATGCTATTAAAACACTATATCATCTAATATTAGAATATGAGTCATTTTTGGTGGTTTTTAAGTGGGGTTAGATTTGTTATAAATTAATATTTTTAAGACTTCCAAAGGTGCCCCTCTCCTCCCTTATAAAATGGAACCTCCTCCCTCCCTTCCTCACACCAATTTGAGCTTTCAAGCTCAGAAAAAACCTGCCAAATTCTATTCTCCACTTCCCTAGAAACATCATAGAGGTCCTGGTCTTCTTCAAAGACAAATGTTAGTGCCCTAAGAGGAGGTCTCAAAGAGGCACTTCAAAGAAGAGGTAATGTCCATTACCGATTCTTTCAACTTTATTTCTTCTTCTAATTCTTCTTCTTTAGTTGTTTCATTATGAAGTAATAACATAAGTATCACTAATATAATGATATGTTATTATAATTATTAAACAACCATATTTCACCATCTATCCATCCTACGGAAAACAAAATCACCGCGCGTGCATACATACAGAATACAGTCTCCATGCCATGGTGTAATCTATTTTTCCAACACCACCATACATGGATGGGTATAATGGTGTAAAGAATAACTATACATAGTTATTATAACAGAATACTTATTATTATATATTTTATCATCCTCTCCAATTCAATTCAATAATTATGGGAATGATATCATCGCTCGTGCATACGTACGGACTACCGTCTCCACGACGCGATTAGATTCATTCTCCATGTTAACCATTTAAGAATGATTATAAAGTATATAAAAGCAATAATAATTAAATATATGAAATTATAAAGATACTGGATTTATGTATATATATGTGTGTGTGTGTGTATGACATATACATAATTCCATTCAACTCAATAAGGAAATGAAAACAGCGTTCATGCGTACGTACGGTCTACCGTCTCCATGAACGGTGTATTTCATTCCATTTATCGATCTATTATATATATGTATATTCTGAATATATATTATATATAAATAATTTTTTATATTCTGGAATTGAGTAATCATTATCTAATTAATCATATGAATAATTACAAGTCAAAACACGAATGACAAATGAAATGATTTTACCCGAAACGCTACATTAACATGGAATTTACAAAAGAACGGGTACTATAAAGTCATAAGTGAAACATATATGATATCATAACAATGAATATGATTATGTAATAAATAAATTGCATTATTTAAATCATTATACAGGAGGTTTGGATCCATACGAATCATATCAGACCAATGGTAAGGGATAACTTTTCCAATCCTGTTCTTATCCAAGATTGTTTATTCGTAAGTATTTACAAGGGTTATTGTTCTCATCGATGTCCATGTTTCCCAAAAATAGTTTCATTTATTTTTAATGTCCTTTTTACCCATTTTTTACTTTTACTACATGGTATGTAAGGAATATTTTTTTTTGTATACCATACGATGTACTTTTGGACTTTTCCAACAAAAGTACGAGAAGAATGTTACTTTTTATCTTATACAACATGAACGGATTTTTACGGTTTTATAAACCCTTATTTTCATGTAGCTTCCTCAAAAATATTTCATGAATATTTTCAAAAAAAATATTTTTCTTTTAAAATTGCATGATGTTATGTGAAATGAAATTGATTTTGAAGAAGAAAGGATAATTTCTTCAAGAATTCATTTCAAGTGTTTTATCAAAACCATTTTCCATCTAAGATGACATTATTTCATATGTGTATGTTTCAAGTATAATGTCTCTATGATTTACATGGTTTTATTATTATGAAATGATATCCATTTCTTTTATATGGATTATTTGATGATGGGATGATGTTTATGAAACCCATTTTATTTGTTGGGTTATTATGAAAGATGTATGTTTATTTTCTGGCACAAGTAAGAATTATTTCATTATGAGATGGGTGGGACCTATATATCCCTCCAATGCATTGGGTAATGATTTATATCTCATGAGATACACATGGCTGGAACGGTAAGTTAATCCGGTTCAATGTTACAGGACTGAAACGAGGAGTGAACTCGATTCAAAAAGGGACTTTGTCCACTAAGATGGTCTTGGCAGCAATGCCTTGGCTACTATGGAAATCATAACAAGTTCTGAATGGTTGCAACAATTACATGTTTTATTCCCATGCTATTTTATCATGATTGATGTTCCTTTATGATATATGCCTTACATACTTCCATGATTTATGTCTTTGCTCAAGGTTTTAATGTTTAGATTTCATGTTCACGTTTTTGCTTTCAAATGTTTATGAATTGTTTTATGTTCTCTACGTTTTCCATTACTGAGCATTTGAGCTCACCATTTTATGTTTTATTTTCCCCAGGAAATAAATAACGGTTTTAGGTAAGGAAAAAAAGGGGAAGATTGTTATGGGAGATGTTTAAGATCTTTCAACATGATTGGTTATTTATATTCTGAGTTTCCAAAGACACTAAACTATTACGGTCTTTGTGAGTGTTTTTGTTATGTATTAAGTCTTCCGAAAAAGTGATGTAATGTCCATGTACATCAAGCATTGGGTCTCTACACGAATGCTTGGAGAGTGAGTGTGGATATAAAATCTCATACAAGAAGGAACATATTGAAAATAATTAATCCATTAAAAAGTTTTATGGAAATTGGGAAATTTAATTTCAGGTTTTTTCTTATTGGATCGAGTGATTGGTTCCAACTAGTTAGGCTATTTATCTATTTGAAATAGTGGATCATGTGGCGAACAATAAAGTCTCTAAAGAAAACGTTCAATTTCCATAGATATTTTGGGACTTCCTTTCAGGAAACACTACATTCTTGCACTTAAAAAAATCATACATGTGGATGGAACTTTTCTATATAAAATTATAATGGATTTCATTTGATTTCTTCCACTGAGGATGGAAATATAAGTCTCATTGCACTAATATTTTTAAGAGTTAATAATGAGAATATGGACTCTTGGAGTTGGTTTCTATCTTTTCTATGTGTTCATGTCATCAAAAATAATTGGATATGCCTTGTTTTAGATCATCATAATGGTAAAAAAAGTAGTGAATATCAAGTATTCTGGTTGGTTATTCCCACATTCATATAATCATTACTACGCGGTACATATTGTGTGCACTATATGGAAAAAACATCATGATTAGAATGTAAAAAAATAAATCATCAACATAGGTATTGGATAATTTTTTTTCACAGTTGGTACGTATGCATATTTAATATCAATGTTCACTTTTTAAATGTCTCTCACATAAGTTTACAACATATGAACCGAGACTATACGTTTTTATTCAATGACTGGATTAAATAATAAAAATAAATGAGGATGTATAAAAGAACATGATTCACATCCCAAAGAAAAAATGGATATTGGAATTTTATTAAGGGACTAGATATTATCACATGAATACAAAAATTATTGAATAAATTATTGGTGCATTCAAGAGGGTTATAAAATTACCAATCATGGGTATTGTTTTTCTCAAAAAAATATAGATGTTTCAAATACATTGTTGACACATCATAATTTTTTGAGAAAGATCTATTTCAGGGTCATCGATAATTGAAAAAATTTAGAAATGATCATGAGTTCAATCAAACACTTTTAATGTCATATTAGGTGTGTAATTTTCAAAGGATGGTAATTCGGGTTGAAGTTGAAGAGATTTATTATGGTCAGGTGATGACTATTTTTATTGATAATCTATCCTATGAATGTTGTTACTTCCAAGAAAACAAGATAAATTTCTCACATGTACTTGTAGCATGTGCTCATCTTCACCTCTCATGGGAGAGTTATATCAATCAATTTTATTGACTTGATATGTTGTGGAATTGCTATAGTGTTGAGTGGATCCCAGTTTAAGGTGTATCAATATTAAATGTCCCTCTACATCACCAAATTGTTGTTTTTAATCCACCATGGTTCTATGGAAAAGGTTTTCTAAAATCCAAACATATGATAAATGAAATGGATAATCCATAAGATAAATGCATGTGTCACCAATGTGGCATGTGTGTGGAATAGGGACATAATCATAGATAGTTTCCTCCGAATGATAGCATGGAGGGTTCATCATCATGACCTACTTAATTTTTATATTATGGGTTTATTATTACAATTTCTTTACACTCCATGTATAATAGTTTATTAGATAATGAATTTACATTATCTTAATTTTTGTTCTTCTCAACCCACATATTATTTAATATATTTTTATGCTTATAATTTATTTTTTCCATTTACACAGATGTAATCCCCACAACTACATCTAGTCCCCAAGGATCCATCTACTCTTTCCATATAGAGTGATCACATATCATAGTATTTATGGGATAACGGTGATGATTGAATACTAAAAGTCCACAGGGATCATCAAATTCACCACAAGATCTGACCAGAGCCTGTCATATCTTATCTAGGTTATTCTAGGTTCTATGGTTTGAGCATGTGTTTTTAAACATCCATTGAAAAATTACTCATTTTTTCTTTGGTTGAGTGATAGAGAGTACAGAATCATACATTTCATATGCCTAAGGGAGATACAATGATTACATCACTATATGCCTCTATATTATTGGTATTTCCTAGGTATGGATATGTTTTTAGAGGTATGATGATATATAGATAGGACTACATTTTATATAGATATTTTCACCTAAAATTACCACATGTATCGGGGAACCTTAGAAGTGGTAGGTTATAGATGTCCTAGCTGGACACTAATTTTGGCCATATAGATCTAGTTGCAGATGAGGTGACATTGCAGAGATATAACTGAGCATACATTCTATGATTGATTGGAGGTACTATATTTTCAGATCACTCTTGATTGTATTTTCATCTGATTCACCTACTTCTACTTGAAGATTTTGAGTGTGATTGGCTGTATAGTTATGGTTCAACATGTCTAAAATATCTATATAGAGAGTTTTATTGGGAATCTCACAAATACGGGAAAGATGTAGGAGGTTTTTTTATAATATGTGTGGGTATGGATACAATTCCCTATGATTTCACCTCATTTTGTCTACGATTTACCACTCAATGTATTGCGTATGGGCCCATTTTCATGAAGGTACATTAAATTTTCAATTTACACTTTTCTTTCAATATTATAGGCTAATTATATAATTTCTAAAATTTTGTTACTTTCTATTAATTGTTAGATTCACTTGAAGAGATATGTACATAGCCTTTCGTATTCCATTTCATATTATCATCTTAGGTTTGATCATTTTATCATTGATTAGGTAATCATGAATCATTATTAATGTAATTATGTCCTATTTGTTTATTGACTGGTCAAATTTATTTATTTGTGTAGATTAGATAGATGTTGTGAACATGTGAGATTCTTGACCATCTTCCATATTATTGTATGACGGGGATGCATCATTCTATTATTGTGGGGCCACTGATCCATTTTAATATTGTTGAGTGGAACCAACTTAATTGGGTCATAATACATTTCAGATATCGAAAGCCTATTTTGGGGCCATTGAGGAAGATTGTGGAGGTACATGATATTTAACTTACAAGAAAAAAATATTGAGATTGGTATATTCTACATGAGTCATACATATCCATGTGGGACTCACATGAGTAGTATTGTGTCAGACGATATTTTAGAGGATTTATTCACCATGGCCCCTGCACTGAGTACTTGATACGGTAAATGTGAGTGACCAGAAGATTTATTACTCATCTTGGAGGATCATATTATACCTTCGTAATTTAATTTTATCAAACTTATAGATTCTTTATTACTATTTTGTTAATTTTTTTTTCAATGTTTCTTTTCGGGTTAATGGAATCCATCGAGACCATGATATAATCACACCCGAGATATGTGATGTATTCACTATTAATGAGTTGAGATTAGTTCCTAATTCAATGATAAGTAAGTTTCATGGTGCTGAGAGGATATCTCTATTGCAAGAGTAAGCTCCTCTCTATAGGCCCATTCCACCTCAGGCCACACTCAATCCATCGAACATCGATGAGGACCAAACATCACGTTGATGTCGTTCATGTCGTTCCGCTTCTCAGATGGCTCAAAATACCACTACATAGCCACTAACTTGACCTTTTTCATTACACATGGCATCATTCAAGACATTCCCCACACACCATTCTTTGAAATGGGGTACCACTACACACCCACTGATTGGACCTTCCTCATCACACATGCCATCATTCGAGACATTCCCCACACACCCTTCTTTTGAGCGGGGCACCGATTCCCCAAGATAGATTGATATTGCGAACCATATTCCATATTTAGGTCATGTAGGCTTACATTCCTCATATTGGGTCACTAGTTGGGGACTTCCACTCAGTTATTTTCCTTTCCTGGATCAATAATAATTCTAGTTTTCTGTAAAACACTCGAGTGGATTGGATATTCGTTCTGGTTATGATAGTAGACCCACGCTGAGGAATTCTCACTTGGACATGTAGCTAGGGACATCTCACTTAGACATGTAGCTGAGCACACACCAGAACCTGCTTGATAGACTAGTCGATTTTAATGTACTATCCGAGAGCTGAATTGTGGGTCTGGAGGACACTTACGTACACATGGCCAGTAATGATGTATTTCTTTCACATTTAATTGACATCAAAATGGCATTTATGTATAATAATATATATTAATTAATAATCATTGGAGCTATTTTTTATTTTAAAAAGGAATCTACTAAATTTCACATTTCATAGACTTCAAAATTATAAATAAGTATAATAATATATATTATTTAATAATTATTCATTCTATTTTTTTATTTAAAAAATTAATACATTGAAACTGCATTTTCAGTCATCCTAGGAAATAGAAACCTCAGATTGATGCACTATTTCTTTAAAAATTGAATGATAAATCTAAGGTTCCCTTTGATTTCACAAAAATCTATGCTCAATTGGTCGTCTCTACCTCTATGGTGCACATTTTTAAACACTAAAATTCTCTATAAACTTTTTACTTACTCCATCCAGGCTTGTCACATGTTTTATTGATGCATCATCTAATGAGATAGGTCAAAAAAGATTCTAAGACATCTTTCTTAATATTTCACATCAATTGGATATCATTTTATGAGGTTTAAATAGTAAAACTCATGTTTTAACATTTCAAATTACTGAAAATATTGTTTTGGTAATATTAGAAAAACAACAACTCAGTTTGATGCACTGTCATTTCCTATAATTAACAAATCAATCCATGGTTATTTCCATGTGATTTCACAAATATTTGTGCTCATTTGGATAACATTCCATCTGTGGCGTCTGTTTTTAAATACCAATATTTTCTAAAAAACTCCATATTTATTCTGTTCAAGCACATCACCAGTCGAACTGATGTGAAGTCTTCTCGCACATCTGAAAAAAAGTCTAAGAAATCATTCATAATATTTAACATCAATTGGATATAGTTTTTTGAGGTTATAATAGCGAAACACATTTTTTTCAATTTAAATTACTGAAACTACATTTTCTATCATCTCGGGAAAAAATGCCTCAGTTTTATGAGTTGTTAGTTTCTAAAATTTAAAAATAAATTAGTGTTTTAATGTGATTTCATAGTAATCAAAGCTCATTTGGTTAGATCACCCTTTTTGGCGTACATTTTTAAAGACCAAAATTTTATAAGAACTCCATATTCAGTATGTTCAAGCACATCGCAAATCAGATTGATGTGTAATATACTCACAATGGTCATAAATTTTTCAAAAAAGTCTATAATAATATTTTTAATCATTAGAATATTGTTTTTTATGGTTTTAATAGTTAAACACATATTTTAGCATTTTATATTATTGAAACAATGTTTTCGGTTGTCTTAGGAAAACGAAAACTCAGTTTTACATGTCATAAATTCTTAAAATTAAAAAAAATCAATCCAATGTTGTTTTCATGTTATTTCATAGCAATCCAAGCTAATTTTACTGACTCTCCCTCTATGGCGCATGTTTTTAAAGACCAGTATTTTCAAAAATCTCAATATTAGTCCATTAAAGTACATCAAATTCCAGATTGATGCTGTATATCTTCACATATGTCTAAAATTTGTCTAATAAAACATTTATAATATTTTACATAAATTGAATATCATCTCTATAGTTTTAATAGTGAAACACGTGTTTTATCATTTTAAATTACTTAAAATGTTTTCTCCATGTTGTTAGGAAAATGACACATAATTTTGATGCGTTGTCCATTTCTAAAATTAGAAAATCAATATACATGTGTTTTCTTGTGATTCCACAGTAATTTGAGCTCATTTGATCATCTCACCCTTTGGGGTGCACGTTTTTAATGATTAGTATTTCCTAATAAAATAATATTTAGTCCATTCAAGCACCTCACACATCATATTGACACATCGTCTTATCTCAGGTGTCAAAAATACTTCTAAGATATCTTTGATATGATTTCACATAAATATTTATATCAATTCCTATGATTTTAATTATGAAAAAACTATTTTAAGGTTTAAAATTAATGAAACTATGTTTTTCGTCATCTCTGGAAAATGAAACCTCATTTTGACATGTTATTTGTTCCTAAAATTTAAAATTCAATCTATGGTTTTTTCACATTATTTTAGAGCATTCTAAGCTAATTTAAATTGATCTCCCTCTATATATCAAATTTTTAGAGATCAATCTTTTTTAAGAACATGTTATTTAGTATGTTTGAGCACATAAAATGTTTTATTGATTCTTTTTCTACTTTCACATATCAAAAATATTTCTACGATAGATTTGATAATATTTCCCATCAATTGGATATCATTGTATTCTTAACAGTTAAACACATGTTTGAGCATTTTAAATTACTAAAACTCTATTTTACATCTTCTCTAGAAAATGACACCTAAAATTTATGCAGCGTAAGATTCTAAAATTCAAAAATCAATATACGGTTATTTTCCTGTGATTTCATGACAATCTGAGCTCATTTGGACTTCTCTCCATCTATGGCACGCATTTTTAAATTCAAGTGTTTTCTAAAAAATTCGTATGGCATTTCAAGCAAGTAAATTTTGAATCTAATAAAATATATACTATAAAACCAATTCCAATGAAACCTAAAAATTAATTTAACAAATAATAAATATTTGAAAATAGAAAATATATCTAGATATAGACAACCAAAAATAATATAAACAATACAACCTTTATTGATTAGAAAAATAACATTTAAACTTCAAAAAAATAATTCACTTTTAATATATTATAAACAAGATCTATATGAAATTTAAATCATTGAATGTGCATAAAAAATATTAAAAATAAAAGGGACATGAAAAAATAATAAATAATAAATATTAATTATGTCATTTTTCATAAAATTTATGAATTACATTCTTAATAAATAAGATATATATTTTAAAATATTTATAAGAACTGCCACAATAATTATGAATAGTGATTAAATAACACAATTCTAAATTTATGTTAGAAATTAGTTAACAATATAATTTAAAATAAATATAATTTAAAATTTTAATAGAGAAAATAAATTTGTTAATAATAATGTTATTATTAACAATTGAACATACAATTAGTTATCATTTATACTAAAATATAATAGTAGTATAATTAGTATTTAAATAATAACAAACTAAAAAAATAATGATTTTGAATAATATATATAATCTAATTATTTATGTATTAAATAACACTAAATAGTAATATAATTAGTAATTTTATTAATTATCAATAATTATTAATTGAAAATTATTATATGCACATAAGTATTATTTAATAATAAAAATATTTAATGATAATATGATGTTAATTTATTTGAGTAATGAGAAACTATTAGTTATTTTAATAAATATTAATTGTTAATAATTAATAATAATATTTATTTTTTTATTTTTTATTTTTTTATTTAGTAATATTATTAATTTTAAATTAACAAAATAAAAATAATTAATATTAAATAGATTATTAATTATTACTATTTTAAATATCAAATAATATATATTATTTATCACATTATTTATATTTACAATGAAAAATTATTAATAATCATATTTTTATTTTTAATTATATAATTCGTCACATTATATATAAACAACTAAAAAAATGAAAAAAATGAAAAAATGGAATGGTGGAAACATTTTAAAGTGTCACATTGTTAAATGTATTTCTTAAGAAGGTGCTTCATTTATTGTCCCATTAGTTTTATTTATTTGAGGAATGTGTTCCCATCCTTTAGCAAAACTCCCCAAGCACGCCAAATGGTACTTTGGGAAAGTGCCTTCCCCCAACGTTATAACGAGAATTTATTTATTATTTTACTATATAATGGAAAATTTTCCCACATTGGATGCTCTAGGGTTAATTGTATAAGTACTCATGTGCTGGTTCTTTTGTTTTTTGGTTAGTCTCATACGGGAACGATTATTCGTATTCCATGCCCAGTTAATGTTAGTACATGTGGGGTAGACCTAGTAGAATGTGATTGCTCGAACATGCGATGCATTTGGTCTTGAAAATCACAAAGGCTGCTCTTCATTTGGTATGGGTCAAATGTGTGTGAGAGGTATGTCTAGTGGATTATTCATGGGATCCAAGTCTTGGTGAAATATTACTCAGTGATATGTGAGTGAGAACCAAATGAGTCAAGTTGCATCAGTGAATTCAATGGTTGAGCTGTGTTGGAATCATTGGGGGAAGGCATGCAACCATTGTGGGTTGTTTCACTTGTCTTGTGAATTGGAGGTATGAGAGAATACACTTGTACTGCTTTAAAAAATTAGTATATTTGTCAAGGATATGATAACCAAGGTGGTTTTGATACAAATATTTCAATCATGTCAGGCTCAGGCATTTTAGTAAGAATTGTGACATTCTATGTGGGAACGAGAACATGGATAGATCAGGTATGATAACATTACCAATCGAGGGTTGTACCTTGATGCAAACATTTAAGGTCAATAAAACTTTTGTAGAAGTGTGGATCGGGAAGAGATTCAATCATGTAGTATCGAGGAGACCTATTTGGATCGACACTCTAGGAGTAGTAAGGGATGAACCAAATGGTGTATGAAACACCGACATTCATTTAATGTGTGGTCCTCATTGTCATTAGGCCTTTCAATGATTCGTGGGATGCGATGATAATAATTATCTTAAGGGGGAATGAGAATCATTCCATAGTGAATGTATGTCAAGGTGTCTAATATAGTGTTGGATGGGGTTTGAGCCTTTCCTTCATCCTCAAGGTTTTCTCGGAATAGCTGTAAGTGATTTGGCATCAGGGTGTATTGGTGCTTATTGTATGGAACATGGTCGATTAAGGATTTAGCCACAGGAGACTCATCAGAAGTCTGGTTAGGACTTTAGTAAATTTTCCAAACCTATTTCATATATTCTCCTTGACAACATGAAAAATGGAATTTAACAGTGCTAAAAAGAATTTTTATCCTCAGTGTTGATAAAGGGGGTCCAATATATCAATACTCAAAAAGTGATGATAATGTCCGCCTTTTATCAGTGCTTTATTAAAATTGATAAATGTACCTCTTTATCAATGATAAAATTAGCACTGATAAATTCCCAACCTATTATGGTATGCTATTAGAATAATAGAACATCACATCAAATACCTATAACCTGTATGAAAATATATAATTTAATTGATATAAATTTTACATCATGAGACAGAAAAATTCTACTACATACATTTCAAAAAAGGTTTAGTATAATTACATTTGTATTTATTATGCAGAAACATTTAATAACATTGATGTTTCATCATTTATTACACTCATGATCCCCCCTCAAAAAATTCCACCCATTGAATAAGTTTCCAAAAAAATCACCTCAACCCGACCAAAAGAATCCACCTATATAAGAAAACAAATCATATGTTGATAATACTATAAAAACATAAATTAAACACAAATATGGGAGAATGAATTAATAAAATTTCAATTTCAAATAAAAAGTCACACTTGACGTTAAATCGATCACACTATGTGTGGTATTGAGGTACAATTTATTATTACACGTCACAAACAATTTATTGATCATTTTCCTAAGGTAAAAAACCACCCAAATGTTCTTTCTTGGGTTTGAGTATGTCATGTGTTCTTCTTACTAAAATTAAGGTAAATTTTAAATAAAAAGAGACACTTTGAGTAATACCAATCAAAACATGCATCAAATTGTGGTGCAGCTGGATCCTACACATCAAAAATTACATATAGATCGTTTTCATAATGTATTAAATAAATATGAATTCCTTTTCTCCATTTTCAATATTCCAATTTTATTTTACTAAATTGTAATTTCAAACTAAAAAGTCATAGTTTGAGTTATACTAGTCACATTGTGTGTCAGTTTGAGGTGAGGCTACTTCCTATACCTCACAAATGACTTATGAATCACTGTCCAAAATTATCAAAGATAATTAGATAACGTTGTATTAGTTTTTAGTGAGTGACATTCATTTTGAACTAAAATGTCAATTTTAAATTTTAAATATACACTTCGAGTCATACCAGTCACACCATATATCATATTGAGGTGAAGATAATTCTTAGACATCATAAATGACATATATATAATTTTACTATGAAAAACAATATGAATGAATATGATTTGTTTTCAATATTCCAATTTTTATTTTATCCAAAATTAATGTACATTATAAATATAAAGACATGTGGAGTCATATCAGCCACACCGTGCATCGAATTGATGTTAAATTGATTCAAGCATGTCATAAATGACTTATGAATCATTTTACTAAATCATCAAAACAATATGAATACATTTTCTTGGTTTCTAGAATGTCACTTGTGATTTTTAGAAATATTGAGGTCAATTTTATATAAAAGAACACAATTGGAGTTATACTAGTCACACCATGCATGAGATTAAGGTGTGGATGTTTCCTACATGTCAAAAATTACCTATGAACCATTTTCATAATATATAGAAACAATATGAATTCATTTGCTCAGTTTTATGTAATATACTTTTTTTTACTAAAATGTCATTTCAAGATAAAAACCCACCCTTTGAGTCCTAACAGTTATATAATGTGTCAGGATAACATGAGATTGATTCCTACACATCAAAAAATTACATAATAATAACTTTACAAAATTATAAAGATAATCAGAGAATTTTTTATTAGGTTTTAGTGAGTGACACATGTTTTGAACTAAAATTTCAATTTTAAACTGATAACAGACACATAGATTCATATCACTCACACCATGTGTCAGATTGAGGTTTGGCTGATAACTACACATCCAAAATTTCATATAGATCATTATCATAAAAGTATCAATAAAATATAAATTTTTTTCATAGTTTTCAGTATATCACTTGTTATTATAACTAAAATTAATGTCAATTATAAATAAAACTACACATTTGGAGTCATATAAGTCACACCATGGATCATATAAAGGTTTAGTTGACTCTTACACATTAAAAATTACATCTGAATCATTTTACTAATTTATCAAAATAATATGAATAGTTTTTCATGGTTTTCATTATGTCACTTTTTCTTCTTAATAAAATTAATGTCAGTTTTAAATAAAAAGACACAATTTGAGTTATACTAGTCGGACCATGTATCAGATTGAGGTGCGTTTGAATTATACACTCCCTAAATGAATTATAGATCATTTTACTAATGTATAAAAACTATAAAAAATCATTTACAGAGTTTTTAGTATGTCACTTGTTCTCGTTAGTAAAATTAATGTCAATTTTAAATAAATAGACACAATTTGAATTATTCTTTTCACATAGTGAGTCATATTGACGTGTGGCTCATTTCTACACATCAAAAAAGAAATATTCATCATTTTTTAAAGTATTAAAACAATCTGAATGTTTTTTCTGGGTTTTTAGTATGTCACATATTTTTACCAAAATGTCATTGGAAACAGGAAACACATTCTTTAAGTCACATAGATATAATCCTGTGTCAGTTTGAAGTGAGAATACATCCTACATGTCAAAAACGTCTTATGAATCATTATACTAAATTGACAAGACAATCAGATTGCGTTTTATTGGTTTTCACGTAGTCACACATTTTGAAATAAAATGTCAATTTTAAATAGATAACATACACTATGAGTCATACTTTAAATATCGTATGTCATATTGAGGTGAGGTTGATTCTTACATTTCACAAATTACTTATGGATCATTTTCCCAATGTAGCAAAACAACCAAAATGCAATGGGTTTTCTTGAGTTATTTCTTCTCCCCCACCCCATAACATTTTCTAGAAACCCCTTCTACGAATGAAATTTTTCATCAAGGTAATATAATTTTTCTTTTATCTCTTCTATTTCTTTATCTTTATCCCCCTTTTGTTTTTATTTATCAAAATAATTTCAGGGTTTCACCCCAAAACCCACACCTCTGATGTAGAAATACTATTCTGGCCAGTTCAAGGAAATTAATTATAGGTGTTCATCTAGTGAATATATTGATGATTCATGTGTCTATGTTGGATATAAAATATTTTATAATAATTAATCATTGTTATGTAATAGATATTTAAAAAAATTGTATCATTTCATACTTACACATGTTCTAAAAATATTTTGTTTGTTTTCTTATATTATTTTCCCATCTTCATTTACACATTCCTCCTTCTACAGTACATTAAGTGGGATGGAAGTGTCTATATATTTGGATTCATAAATCAGAATATCAATAGACAGATATTATTATGTTCTTGTTTCTTGTCACATAAAATTATTAAAGTATATTTAAAATACATAACAATTTTTTTTCAAGTGAAGCATACCTCATCCTTACATTATGGTAGGGGTAAGTTGGTTTTTATTCCCATTATTTATTTTCAATGCTCATTTTAATTTTCATAAATAAAAAATTCATAATCAAAGTGATGAATACACCTATTTTCAAACAATGTATTACCATCCACACGGTACCTAAAATGATATCTCCCCATGATGGCCAGTAAACCCATCCCACACTACTTGGCTTATCAGGTGTACATAAATAAGTGGTGGGTGTAGGTTTATTTTCCAATTTTCATCTTTTTGTTGAAATATCTTTATAATTGTGTGAAATATTCTACTATTATTTCTAGTAATAAATATTACAAATATATTTTGGGATTTATCTACTATTAATATACTCTTCATGGGATGATAAAGTGTAATTTAATGTTTTATTAATTTATTTTTATCAAAATAAATAAAGAATATCGTAATGTTATCATAATCTCTTCACAAATCAATTTCATAAGTGTGGCCAAAACATGGAATGAAAAATATACATCAATAATCATGCACTTCTGATTGAGAGCCCAATGTAACAACAAAACCTAGGATTATTGGGGTTAATAGGATGGTCGCACGCATTACAACTAACCACAAATTTTATATATTTTATTTTCACCTTAATTATATTTTCTAACATTAGCACCCTATGGTGCCCTTTTTTCTAGAACATCGGTTTTTCACCGTCTTCCATTTCCTTAGATAAAACATTATTAATATGTTGTTCCTTTGAAATGGTAGCATCAACATATGCATATGGTTATTGTTCATCTTCACTGAAATTAGGAGCAGGTTAAAAAACCTTTTCTTACTTCGGGTTAGTAATATCAAAATGTGATGAAGGTCATTGTTCATCTACATCGGGAGAAGCATCTGGTTGAGAAACCTATTGTTCCTCAAGATTATGAGAATCATCATCTGTGGAATTCATTATCTGTGTAATTGGTTTAGAATTTAATTTATATTACATAAATACAATATCATATAGATAATAACATGAGGTATTGAAATGTATGTAAAAAAATATAAACAGATTATTGAACTCACTTTTTTAAAGGTTGAAGGTATTTTACCCCTATATATCTTATTGAAATCACTTAATTCTGTTCTCATATGGCATAAAAACCCCACCTACATAAGGGCCACTATGAAATAATTATGACATCGTAATGAATAGGTTATACTTAGTTGAGTTTTCATCTGATCCTTTAGTGGTTTTGGTCACTAACAGAACAATTGACCACTTTCAGTTTGCGGGATTATGAAAATAAAATAAATATACAACCTATGATTCCATTATAAACAGTTATGATATGTACCCTTACTTAATGAAATACAAATTTAAAAATCACAATTCATATATTTTAATAGATCTCAAATTATCAACCCACTTTTATTTTAAAATTGACACTTGGGATGTTGTATAATCCAACTCCTATGTTTATCTGGTGAGGAAAAATTATGATATATTCGTAAAAATTGGATTTATATTCTTCGTACCAGAAACATGCATCACTTTAGCCACAAGTTTAATGCCACTATTTTTCATGGTAACACCTTCATCATGTTATTTTATATAAAATATACTACCATTAATTACATAACCATTGCAGGATGATACATAAACACTTGGTCATCTAGCTAGCCATAAAAGTTATTCTGAAATTGAACATGGATTTTCACTTGACTCCTTTTATATATGGTGTCAAAACCATCATATATGCTTTTGATTATGTGTACTTGATATCCATATTTTATGCCTTAATGGATTCAAATTCCTTATAATTTATTTCCGGGTTTCAATATATTGTGAAACCTATGAACTATTATGAAAAATGTAATAATGGGAAAGATCTTGATTTGTATTCTTGATTATGAAAATTATCTTCCACAAATTACTTCACCCAAAATTCACCCAGTGTGACAAGAGTTTGGTAGACCAATGCTTTCCACACCGGATGGGTAGTCAGTACAAAATTCAATGGCCTCCTCAACAATGTATTACACCACAATACAAACCTCTAAATGGATTCACTTTTTGACTTGCCTTTTCAAAATATTCATATACCATTCAAGAGGTAAGATCAATAGATAATGTACAGAACCATATAGTCGAGTATCTATCACCAAGTAAACTATCATATCAAAAAAATACTAGCAGGTATAACATTTCCAATTTTAAAAATATGATGAAAATTTTATTTTCCATAGTTAGAAATTTCTATGGGTTTATAAACTTCTACATATATATTTTAAAATGAAAAAAATATTGGTTAATTTATGACCGATATTCTTAGAAAAAATGAAACGTAAAGCTATAATAATTACATCTTGCTTCTAAATGTGATTTTCATGTGGCTTTTTTCCCTTTAACATTAAATCAGTCATCGAAATGATATTCTTGGAATTCTATGAATACATATATAGAAACATTACATCTTTCAATAAGTTGTAAAATTAATATCTCTCCTTCCTAGAAAGAGTGTATGTAGCTCGAGGAATAAAAGTCTTTTTTCACCATTCATGGGTGCCAACTCTTCTTTTATTCCAATGTCAATCATGTCAAACCTATCCTTAATTTAATCCTATATTTTTTCATGTTAATTTAACAAACTTCCAATAAAACCATCACACACATTTTATTTAGCATGCATAATATCAAAAAAAATGTATGACGTATTGAGAATTATACCATGGTATTTCAAAAAAAACTGACAAAATTTTCCAGCAAGTTTTCTTAATGTTTTTTGAAATTTGTTTAACAAAATAATTGTCCATATACTTTCATTTCTCAAATATTAGATCAACTTTTATTTAATATGGTGTTTTACATTATTTTAAACTCCCATTGAATGATTTTATCCACGATCGGTACATCTATCATGAAGGTAGAAATTTGTGATGTCCTAAAAAAACAGCCTTCAATAACTGTTTCAACCAAATTGATTGTGCACCTTGTTAAAAAATAGGTAACCCTTTAGTTCCTTTAATTATATATTCCGAAAAATTTCCATAAGAATGAAATTCATTTATCATCCTATACAAAATGCCTCTGGATTTTGAATCTTCATTTCTATAAATATTATATGATGTAACACATGAATCCCACAATAATTTCAAATCTTTGATCGATGGAGATAAATGAAAACCAATATCATTACCAATGTTTTGGTCATGATATAAATATAGATAACATAATTTATTTTTGGTTCATTCATAATGATGGTGGAAAGATAAAATTTACCAACATAATCATCCATGTACAGTAAGTGATACTTTGAAACCGAAAAGGATTCACTCTATATGTTGATAACGCAAGATGAAGGTTTCCTAGATCATTTCTAAATTCAAGATACTCATTATAAATTCTATTCCACTAATTAGATTCTATTAGGTGAATAATTTTACAATATTTATTTCTTTAATATGAGTACCACGTCAATTTCCTTTCTTTCAATTCACTTCCATATAGGTGCCTAAACATTGGAATGATTAGAAAGTACCATAACACATCAGTAGGACCTGATTCATCTTTCTTTTATCGATAATCACCACACTTTGGAAACTAGTTAAGTGATTTTTGGTCTTTTTGAGAAGGTATACAATCATTTGGACAAGCATGTATTATTTTTGAGATCGTAACCATAAAATGTTACATTTTTTAGTGCCATATTTTTATCTAGGGAGATCATTATTTTATGGGAGAATTTCACTCAAGAGAGAAATTAGTTCAGTAAAACATGCATCAATCCATCTATTTCCATCATTTAAACTATACATCTTTAGTTTGGTTGAAAATTATATATATTTAGTGCAACTAACATACAATGGATTATTTTCACAACTCTTTAACTTCGGAAACAATTTTGGAATGTCATGAAGTTCATATCCAACTTTTATATTAATTTCCTCTAATTGATCTTTATCATCATTCACATCTATAATCACATCCTCAATATGTTATTATAAATTATCCATACATTTAATCTTATCATATGATCTATAAAACACATTATTATCCTACTCACTATCTGCATTCTCTTTTCCCCCATGTTTATTCTAGCATTTATAACTTATATCAATTTCATTCTTGATCAAGTGTTCTTTGAACTCCATTGTAATAATTAGTCTTGACTAACCGTAGTGTAAACCCTGAAAAGGATTTTAGAATGGTTATATGCATGATCTTTTGAAAAAGTTAAGAACTCTTTCACCCCATATTCATACACTTTTATCACACTATTGGAATCCATCAATTCCCAATTCATATCCATCCTATTTGATTCTTTGATACTAATTTTAAAAAAAATACACAAAAGGGTCCTCCATAATAAGGGAACCCAACATTTTAATTTTTTAAATAAATTCAAAATTCATTGAAGGAAATGGGTAATTTAATTTAAGAAAATAATTTCTCCGCTGGTGGGAGGTTTTATCCTATACACTCATCCAAAAGTGATAGGGGAAGAGTCTCAGAAAAAAATGAAATAATAACTGTTCGAGAGATGAATCTGGTGAGGTTGATAGTCATTATTGAAATCATTTTCCTGAGATTCATCCCCTTAGAGTCTAACACCAAATAAAATACAAGATTTAGTTGTGGATGACCCCACTAGTGTAATCCATGCAGGTGATGTTGGATGCAAAGTATTTTTTGGAGTTGTAATTGGGTTAAATATTAATTATACTTTTGAAGGAGTGAGGTCATGATGGATATCCTATGGGTTGGATAGAGTTAGTGACATTCCATTTCCTTGGTGTTATTAACATTATATATTATCTTGGAGGGTAAGATAATGTTATGTGAAGGATAATATATCTAGTGTTTGGTTATAGTTGCTCGAGCTGTGTAACACCTCAATATTTTATGAGATATATTCATTTTAATTTATTTGATATCTTATATTATAGACTACACCAAGATTATCTTGTGCTATATGTTACACCGTATTAGCTTGTATTATATGCAACACTATTCTTGGCTCACGTTACACATGATTTCATGTTCGTTTTGTAGAAGTTATTCTACGCAACATTAAGTATAGATTTTGTTCAATGTATAATTAAAATAAGTTTTGATTGTGTTATACACATAACTAAAGGAATATTTCACTACATTCAAAACTGACATGGCTTGCGTTACACACAAGAGAGACCATCCTCGATAGCTTGTCTTGTACGCAATACCGAGTTTCACTAAACAAAGATACATTGTTATAATATTATTATGAACATTCCATTATGAATAGTATTAACCATATTTTTAATTTTATAACATTATAATTAATCTCACACATATTATATAACATGGTATGGGAACAAAATAATTTTTTCGGGTAAAATAAGTATTTTTAAAAAAATGTAGTTTTGCCACCTTTTGATGGCACAAACACATTAAATCTAGTTTTTGACATAGTTATAAGTTCAATTGGACAAAACAAAAATATTCATTGCAATAAGGATATAAAAATTTACTTTTGAAATTTTTTTAATATTTTTCAGATAACATTCATATTTTAATGAATAGTAAAAATACGCTAAATTATAATTAAAAACAAATTTTTTCATCAAATAATTTATATAGTTAAATTATAATATTGAATGGTTTTAAAGTTAAAATATAATATATTTTTACCATTTAATATAATTTATGTCATTATCATTAATTTTACATTGAATTCATTGATAAAATCATTTCAGTCTTTTGCAATGTTTTAACATTAAAACCCATTTTCTCAACAGTGGGATTAATTTTAAATTAAATACGGCCACTTCTGTGTTTCTAATTTAGAAAAATGGATTCCATATTTGTAATCATTTGGTCTGAATTATGTTAATGTGCTACTTTTTATTTTTGGGCATTATGAATAGTAACTACTGTAAATTTTATTTACCCCAATTAAAGGTAAATCATGTAATTGAGGTTAAAAATAATATTATAAAATTACCCTAAACCATGTATTAATATAAATTGATGATTATATTTAGTCCTAAAATATACTTGGGTCGAAATGGTATCTTTTTGAATCCACTCAGATGTGATTAAGACCTTTAATTTATTTTATTTTATGAAAGTGAAATATGTCTCACTCAAACATTAGTAATTAAAGTATTTTTAATATAAGGCTATACAAAATTTAAATTCTATTATAAATACTAATTTTAAAGATAATTTTTTTCTTAATCATGGTAATTTATTTGTGATTTTTAAGAAATATATAATTACCTCAATATCTTCTACATTAATGATGCAGAAATTATTTATTTACTGAAAAATCAATAATATACTTTTTTTTAAAATAATAATACCAATAAAAATGACCATAAACTTTTCCAAACATATTTTTTCGAGTATACATTGACCATAATAATCCAAGGGTATACTAGTGGACCATTTGGAGCCTTATAAAACCGATTATTACATTTTTATTCTTTTATTTTAAATGATGTCAAAGTTGTCACCTTCATAAATTAAAAAACATATCATTTTAAAAGTTTGGTGTTTTAGAAGATAAATTCTGCTAAAATTATTATTATGAAATATAATAGATTAAAAATCATCATAGTATTTTATTTTTAATTTTTATGCAACAAATAAGTATATTTAATAACTATACGAAAATGCTATAGTATTTATTTTATTAAGAGAAATATCATATAAATGGCTTTAAAAATATTAAAATCAATATTAAATGGACTAATTAATGAACTCCAATAATTTTAATAGAAAAATATAAAATTTTAGGAATCTATTAAATATTTTTCTTGAAAACATATTCTATATGGATTTTATTTAAATTCCAACAAATGAATAGTATCAAAATTGACACAATTAATATTTTATAAAAATTACATATTTTTAAATTGTTTAAAAATAAAAAAAACATTTAAAAATTAATAATTGAACATTATATGGTCTTAAATGTCATAAATTATCCAATTATGGACAATTAAAAACACATAAGTAAGTATTTATAACCATTTAAAATTTAGAATATTATTACCACAAATAAAATTAAATAGATTAAATAAGGATAAATAAAAATGATATGGTTTAAAATAAAATCAAAAAATTTCTAAATTCGATTGGTTGATGATATTACAACACTATATTACCTCATATCCGAATTTTAGTCACTTTGGAAGTTTTTATGTGGGGTTTGAGTTTATTATAAATTAATATTTAGGAGGTTTCCAAAAGTGACCCTCTCCTCTCTTATAAAGGGGCACCCCTTACCTCTCCCCTTCACTCAATCTAGAGAATTTAATCTCGGCCAAACCCTACAAATTTCTCTTATCAACCTCTCTAGTTACATTATAGAGTTGCTGGTCTTCTCAAATGACCAACTCTAGTGCCATAAGAGGAAGTTTAAATGAGGCACTTCGAGGAAGAGGTAATATCTTCTAACGATTCTTTCATGTTTTTTTCTTCTTCTACTTCCTCTTCTTTAGTTGATTCATTATAAAATAGTAACATCAGTATCACTAAAATAATTATTTTCTATCCTAAATATGAAACAACCCTATCTCACCTTATATCCACCATACAAAAAACAAAATCATCGCGCGTGCGTACGCACGACTTACCATCTCCACGCCTTGGTGTAATATGTTTTCCACCACCACCATAGATGGATGGGTATAATGGTGGAAATAATAACTATATATGATTACTATAACATCATACTGATTTTTAGATAATATATCATCCACTCAAATTTCATTCAATAATTACGGGAATGATATCATCGCTCGTGCCCACGTACAGATTACCGTCTCCATGACGCGATGTGATTCATTCTCCATGTTAACCATTCCAGAATGATTAAAAAGTTTATATAATAAATAATCATGAAATATATGACATAATAATGATACTGGATTTATGTATATGTCATTTACTTACTTTTATTCAATTTAATAAGGAAACAAAAACGGAATCGATGTGTACCTACGACCTACCATATCCATGAACGGTGTATTTCATTACATTTATCAATATATTTAATATATTATATTATTAATATATATTATATATAAAAAATGATTTACATTTTTTATGTAAATAAATAATAATGTATGTAATGATATGAAGAACAAACAGTTTAAACACAAACGATAAATGAAATGATTTTACCCAAAACACTGCTTTAACATGGAATTGACAAAAGAACGGGTAATATAAAGTCGTAAGTGAATCATATATGATATCATAAATATTATTATGGTTATATTACATGTTAATAATAGGTTTAAACCCACTATATATGTGTTTCAGGCACGTATGGAACAAATTGAACCTAAGGTAAGGGATAATTTTTCCAATCTCATTCTTATCTGAGATTGTTTATTCGTAAGTATTTACTTGGGTTATATTTATCATCCATGTCCATGTCTTCTAAAACTTTTTTCAAAAAATCGTTAATATTATTCCATGTATGTTAAATGTCATTTTAACCCTTTTTTTGAAATTTTCCACTTTTTATGGAAGGAATCATTCTTTTATTTACCATACTAGGTACCTTTTGAATTTTCCAGCAAAAGTACGAGGAGATCATTTTTTAACTTATACGGCATGAATGGATTTTTACGGTTTTATAATGACTTATTTTCATGAATCTTCCTATAAAATATTTCTTTATTATTTTCAACAAAATCATTTTCTTTTAAAATATCATTGCATTTTGAAAAAAGAAAATGATTTTGAAGATGAAATGATATTTTTCTCAGGAATTCATTTCAAGTGTTTTATCAAAAATATTTTCCATATAAGATGAAATTATTTTGTATGTTTATGTTTCAAGTATAATTTATTTGTTATTTACCTGGTTTGATTTTTCTTATGATGAAATGATATCCATTTGTTTTATACGGGTTATGTTAAGATGGGATGATGTTTTTGAAACCCATTTTATTCTTGGGGTTATGATGAATGATTTATGTTTATTTTATGAAACATAAGAATGATTTCATTATAAGATTGTTGGGGCCTATATCTCCCTCCAATGCATTGGTTAAATATTTATATTCCATGATATAGACATGGCTAGAACGACAAGTGAATATGGTTTACTAATACAGGGCTGGAAAGGCCTGTAAACCCGGTCCAGTAATAGTCTTTGTCCACTATCATGGTCTTGGAAGTAATGCATTGGATACTATGGAAATCAAACCATGTTCTTAATGGTTTTCCACAATTACATGTTTTATTCCCATGATATTTTATCATGATTAATGTTCCTTTTTGATCAATGTCCTATGTACTACCAAGATTTATGTCATTACTCATGTTTTATGTTCATGTTTTTACGTTCAAGTGTTTATGGATTGTTTTATGTTCTCTATGATTACACTTTATGAGAATTTTAACTAACCCATTTTATGTTTTCATCTCCCTAGGATATAAATAAAGGTTTTAGGTAAGAAAAAAAGGGAATATCTTTATGGGAGATATTGAAGATCTTTCACCACGATTAGAAGATTATGTTCCGAGTATCCAAAGACACTAAACTAATACTATCATTGGGCGTCTGTTATTGTCACATATTAATTATTCTGAAAAAGTAATTTAATGTCTATGTATGTCAAGCTTGGTTCTCTACAGTTGGTATCAGAGAAAAGGTTTACTTAACCTTTGGAATCTAGGATGCAAAAACTTTAGTGAGATCCCTTGAGATATTTCTAAGGTATGTCTAGGGATGTCCCAATGGTTTAGTATAACAATAGGTTACAGTCCTATAATTTTGATGAAGATCATGAATAACCAAGGGTGAAACAATGGTTTCATGGATTAAATAATATGAGATAAGTTAGATATCCCATAAGTGAGTTTTTATCATTATGTGGTTCCTTGTTATTTTAACTGTTTCTTACACTATGGTTTCTGATTTAGTCAATGGAGGGAATGAGAAGGAATTCAGTTAACATTGATTCCAATGGAATAATTGGTGACTATGACCAAAAAAATTGTGTAATTCCTAAAGATAAAGATATTATGATAATACTGAATCAGTCATCGCGATATATGATTAAAAAGGTGAAATTTAGTTGTATTCTTAAGTCAACAAATAAGAGGAAGATGGACATTTATGCATGTTCAAATGATGAGGAACATAGAGGAAGGAAGATTAATATTTCTACATATCAAGATGAAGGGAAGAAGAACCTTGAGGAATACCTCAAATGGAGGGTAAGATGTCCTCTTTGTGGGGAAAATGGAAATAGAGTGGCAGACTGTTATGGAGTTCAATGTCTTATTTGTGGAGAACATGGGCATTACCCAACTCAATGCCCAGACCTAAGAGGTTACTTCTAAATCGAGAAATGACCAATTCAATGCCAATAATTGATGAGGATGGATTGAAGGGATTAATTATTTGAATTCGAGAATAATGTTGTTGAGGTGCTTTTATAGTATATTTAAATATCTATGTATTGGTCCATCATGGTTTTCCATATGAATATGGAACCTATAACCATGAAAAGTGATAGAAATTTTTTTTGAAAGTAGTTGATATGTGAATAATTAAGGGATCAAGAGACAATAATATGTTTTATAATACTAATAATCTCATGACTAATATAAGGACAAAGGGACATCATGGTTTGAGCATATATAAATTTTGGGATCTTGGTATGTGGAAATAGGTAACTTTTGACAACATTCATGTTTTCACTAAGGCTCTATGGTAACTTATCTTTCAAGAGAATACATGATTAAGGTATTTTAATGTTTCGAATGTGACCAAAAAGATGTATCTTATGATATACGTGGGATAAATGATGGTGTTCACATGCTTGGTAGATGACCTCTCTAGTAATTTTTTTATATACTATGAGATTGGACAAAAGTATTTTTGACAAGCCTAAAGATTGGAATGGATTAAGTTAGGCCTTAGATAGTATTGTTTTACGGATATAACAATTTGATATTATTTCTGAAATGTTATAATAGTATAGTTTTAGAAAAATGGCAACCCATATGATGAGCAACAACCCATCGCGTCGGACAAAGCTTTGGGAATCGAACCCACAACTGAAGTGTGACAAGCCTTTATCTCCTACCACTAGCCTACAAGAAGTCCCTATTTAGTAGAAATTAGTTTTATTTTATTAATTGGTATGATATATGAAGTATAAGTCCATTTTTTGATCCATATACGGTTAATATTACCATTTATGGACTTATTTATATTAAATAACTTTTGATAAACTTTTTTTTGAGATTGATGAAATTACCCATCATTCTATCACATGATCTGCTAACACTTCATGAATGAAAAGTTCAACTTCATTTCTTTATGATTCTAAGAGGAAATTGTTCAAGGAAGGACCAATGGTGAGATTGTACCAAAATCAATTAAGTATTTCTTCTAATTCAATATTATCAAATTTATGGAAAGGATCCTGAAAACCAAGAAAGTTTTCCTAGTTCCCTCATATCCGAAGAATAAAATGGTACCTTATATCATCACAAATTTATGGCTTTGTGATTGTTCGATTTTTCATATCCATGTTCTCTACCACTCTTCATTAGAACTTGATGGTTAGATTTCTCTTCCATATTCATGTTTTCACTTATGTTCTTTTATGTGGAAACACAGTTATGAGTTAGTTTGGGTAACTGTTACGTTTCATTCATTAGTTTTTAAAATGATGATTTTGTATTCCTTTTTACAATGTTGGTTTCTATGAAAAAAACTTTCACGTAGTAAACCATTTGTAACCCTAACGAATTTTGAGGGTGAAATTCATTTTAAGTGGGGTAGAATGTAACACACCAAGATTTTATGAGATATATTACTTTTAATTTCTTTGATATCTTCTATTATACACTACACCAAGATTATATTTTTCTATACGCAACAATATATTAGCTTTCAGTATACGCATCACTATTCTTGGCACGTGTTACACACAATTTCAAGTTCGTTTTGTAGAAATTATTCTACACAACATTACATATAAATTTTGTTCAACGAATAAATGAAATAAGTTCTGATTATGTTATACACAACACCAAAGGAATCTTTCACTACAAGCAACACTGACTTGGCTTGCGTTACATGCAAGAGCGACCTTCCTCGATAGCTTGTGTTGTACGCAATTCCAAATTTAACTAAACAACGATATATTTTTATAATATTTTTATGAACTAGACGTTATGATTTTTATTAACCACATTATTTATTTTAAAACATTATCATTCATCTCAAAAATATTCTATAACATGGTATGGGAACAAAATAAAACTTTCGGGTAAAATAAGTATTTTTAAAAAATTGCAGTTTTGCAGCCTTTTGATGACGCGCCCACTTTATATCTAGTTTGGAAATAGTTATAAGTTAAATTTTACAAAATAAACCTATTAATTTCAATAACTATTTAATAATTTACTTTGGATAAATTTTTAATATTTTGCTGATAACTTTCATATTTTGATGAATAGTAAAAATAAGTTAATTTATAATAAAAAACAACTTTTTCATCAAGATAATTTATATGGTTAAATTATAATATTTAATGGTTTTAAAGTATAAATAGAATATATTTTTACCATTTAATATTGTTAATGTCATTATCATTAATTTTACATTGAATTCATAGGAAAAATCATTTCAATCTTTTGCAGCGTTTTAACTTTTAAAACAAGTTTTCTCAATAGTGGGATTAATTTTAAATTAAATAATACCACTTATGTGTATTGAATATTGAAAATTGGATTCCATTTTTGGAATCATTGGGTTCATGTTATGTTAATATGCTACTTTTTATTTTTGTGCATTATGAATAGTGACTTCGGTAAATTTTATTTACCACAGTTAAAGGTAAATCAGGTAATTAAGGGAAAAAAATAATATTATGAAATTACCCTAACATATGTATTAATATAATTTTATGATTATATTTAGTCAAAAAATATTCTTGGGTCGAAATGGTATCTTTTGGAACCCCCTTGGATATGATTAAGACCTTTAATTTATTTTATTTAAAGAAAGTGAAATATGTCTCACTGAAACTTTAATAATTAAAGTATTTTTAATATAAAGTTATAAATAATATAAATTTGATTATAAATACTCATTTGAAATATAAAATGGTTTTCTTCATCATGGTAATTTATTTGGGATTTTTAAGAAGTATATTATTACCTTAATAGAATATACATTAAGGATACATAAATTATTTATTTAGTGAAAAATCAATAATATGGTTTTTATTAAAATAATCATAAACATAAAAAGGACCGAAAAATTGACCAAAACTTATTATTAAATTCTATATATACCCTACGCATCCAAGGGTTGACTTGTGTACCATTTGGAGCCTTATAATATAGATTATGAAATTTATATTGTTTTATTTTTAATGTTGTCAATGTTTTCACCTTTATAATTTAATAAACATATAATTTTAAAAGTTGGGTGTTTTAGAAGATAAATTCAACTAAAAGTATTCTTATCAAATATAATAGATTTAACTTCATCATAGTATTTTAGTTTTAATTTATACGCATGATATAATTATAATAAATAATTATAAGAAAATGTTGTAGTAATTATATTATTAAGAAAAATATCAAATAAATGGTTTTAAAAATATTAAAATAGATATTAAATGAACTAATTAATGTTCTACACGAATTTTATAGATATATATGAAATCATAGGAATCTATTAAAAAATATTTCGAACATATTTTCTTTTTGGATATAAGTTAAATTCAAATAATTGAATAGTATCAAAATTGACACAATTGATATTTTATAAAAATAACATATTATTAAATTGTTTAAAAATCACAGAAATATTTTAAAATTAAAAATTAAGATTTTTATGGTCTAAAATGTCATAATGTATCCAATTATGTTCCATTCACAGCACATAAGTAATTATTTATAACCATTTGAAATTTAGAATATTATTACTACAAATAAAATTAAATAGATTAAATAAGGATAAATCAAAATGATAATGTTTAAAATAAAATAAAAACATGTCTAAATTTTATTTTTTGATGCTATTACAACCCTATATTACCTCGTATGAGAATTTGAGTCACTTTGGAAGTATTTATGTGGGGTTTTAGTTTATTATAAATTAATATTTTTAAGGTTTCCATAAGTCCCCCTCTCCTCTCTTTTAAAGGGCACACCTTCCCTCTCCTCTTCACTCAATATTGAGCCTTCAAGCTCGGCCAAACCATACCAATTACTCTTATAAACCAATCTAGTTACCTTATATAGGTTCTGGTCTTCAGAAAATACCAACTCTAGTTCCCTAAGAAGATGTTTAAAGGAGGCACTTCGAGGAAGAGGTAATATCTTCTACCGATTCATTCATGTTTTTTTCTTCCTATACTTCCTCTTCTTGATTTTTTTTCATTATAAAATAATAACATAAGAATAACTAATATAATGATATGTTATTATAAATATTAAACAACCCTATTTCACCTTATATCCATCCTATAAAAAATAAAATCACCGCACGTGCATACGTACGACTAACCGTCTCTACGTCGTGGTGTAATATGTTTTTCCACCACCACCATACTTGGATGTGTATAATGGTGGAAATAATAACTATATATGATAATTAAAACAGCATACTAATTATGAGATATTATATCATCCACTTCAATTCCATTAAATAATTACTGGAATGATATCATCGCTTGTGCGCACGTACGGATTATCGTCTCCACGACACGATGAGATTCATTCTCCATATTAACCATCCCAGAATGATTAAAAAGTATATATAATAGATAATAATGAAATATTTGACATAATAAAGATACTCTATTTATTTATATGTTACTTAATCACTTTCATTCAATTTAATAAGGAAACGAAAACAACATTCATGCGTAAGTACGGCCTACCGTCTCAATGAACGGTGTATTTCATTCCATTTATCAATCTATTATATATATTATATTCTAAATATATATTATATATAAATCATGTTTTACATTATTAAATTCATTAAATCATGATATAAGTAATGATATCATGAACAAAAAGACCTAACACATACGATAAATGAAATGATTTTACCCAAAATGCTGCTTTAACATGTAATTGACAAATGAACAGGTAATATAAAGTCGTAAGTTAATGATATATGATATAATAAATATTATTATTTTTATATTACATTTTAATAATATGTTTAAACCCACTATACAAGAGTTTCAGACACGTATGTAATTAATTGTACCTATGGTAAGGGATAATATTTCCAATCTTGTTCTTATCTAAGATTGTTTATTTGTAAATATTTACTGGGGTTATATTTATCATCCATGTAAATGTCTTGTAAAACTATTTTCATAAAATGATTACTATTCTTGAATATATTTTTAATGTAGTTTTTACCATTTTTTGACATTTACCACATGGTATGGAATGAATATTTATTTTATTTATCATATGAGGTACTTTTTAAATTTTCCGGAAAAAGTACGAGGAGAACGTTTTTTTAAATTATATGGAATGATCTAATTTTTATTATTTCATAATTATTTATTTTCATGAAGCTTACTATACAATATTTCATGATTATTTTAAAAAAAATCCTTTTAATTTGAAATTTCATGGCATTTTGAGATAAGAAACTGATTTTGAAGAAGAAAGGATATTTTCCCCATGAATTCATTTCATGTGCTTTATCAAAAATATTTTCCATCTAAGATGACATTATTTTGTATGTTTATGTTTCAAGTATAATGTCTTTATTATTTAAATTGTTTGATTTTTCTTATTATTAAATGATTTCTATTTTTTTTATATAGATTATGTTATGATGTGATTATGTTGATGAGACCCATGTTATTCTTTGGGTTATGATAAATGATTTATGTTTATTTTTTGGTACATGTAAGAATTATTTCATTATGAGATGGGTGGGACCAATATATCCCTCCAATGCATTGAGTAAATATTTATATCTCATGAGATAGACACGGCTGGAATGGTAAGTGAATCCGGTTCAATAATACAGGGCTGGAACGACAAGTAAACCCGGTTCAGTAATGGAATTTGACCACTATGATGGTCTTGGAAGTAATGCCTTGGCTACTATGGAAATCATAACATGTTATTAATGGTTTGAAACAATTAATTTTTTTTAACTTGCTATTTTATCATGATTAATGTTCATTTGTGATCAATATCTTATGTATTTCCAAGATTTCTGTCATTACTCAAGTTTTCTGTTCATGTTTTTATGTTCAAGTGTTTATGGATTGTTTTATGTTGTCCATGTTTACCCTTACTAAGCATTTAAGCTCACCCTTTTTATGTTTTCTTTTCCCAAGGATATAATAAAAGGTTTTAGGTAAGAAAAAAATAGGGGAATTTTTTTATGGGAGATGTTTAAGATCTTTCACCATGATTATAAGATTATGTTATGTGTTTCCAAGACACTAAACTAATACGGCCTTTTGGCATATTTTTTTGTCATGTATTAAGTATTCCTAAAAAGTAATGTAATGTCTATGTACATCAATCTTTGGTATCTACAAGATGGATTATTTCAATAAGGTATTTTTGGGAGTTTGATCAATATTTCCTAGTGTTTTTTGAATGTTTCTTCAGTTCATGAAAGAGGGATAATCAAGTAACCCTGTCTTTATGACACAAATTGAGAATGTTTCTTGGGTAATAAATACTTTTTTGTGAACAATGATTTATAGATTTCGACAACAGATTGAAACCAGAAAGAGTGGAAGAAAGACAACATATTGAAACATGGATATTAGAATTACAGAATCTAAATACTTAAAAAAATTAAATCCCCTAAGAAATAAAATATAGGTTAGTTGGATTATGTTGGGAATCCAGTTAAAGGTTGAATTAAAACTATATATGCATTCATGTTCCATTTTCATGGAGCTGATTCCAGTGAACATTGTAGTAGTTTAATTTCTATAATTTGATTTGATTTAATGTAGTGGATTTGAGTCATTTGAGGATTCATTTATAATGAGGAACTGACCAAATGAAACCAACTCACTCCCCCACTTGGTGAAGGTTTGACCCTTCTCTAACACTATAATATTGTGGTGTTGGTCTATAAATAAATATATTATTAATCCAATGACCAATATATCATTTAAAATTTAAAATTTTTAAAAGAAAACTATAATGATACCACAATAAAATTTTGAGTATCTCACTAAACATGAAATATGTTGGCTACATTGGAATTTAAATTTGTAATAGTATTTGGATAAAGAAAAATTAATGAGCATGATTTTCAGACCATGTATGGTCAAAGAATTGTCTAATATTACATTACGCAATCCAAACCATGATTATTTATCCATGTGTGTTAACTATATGAGAATAATTTTATTCAATACATAAAAACTATATGGATATTTTTTTTGATATGTGTTATCAATTTTAAAACCCATATCTCATCCTTAAACTCCCATTTATTACCCTAAAACATCTTTGACAGATTTTACAGTTTTTATAGGGAAATTTTATGGCTTTCCATGATTATTAAATTAATTTCGCTCATTATATATTTTAGATAATTATAAATGAGATTAAAAGTATAATAATTTACAATGAATAAAACTATAATTTTATATTAATTTATAAATCTAGAAACTATTAAAAATATAAATAATTAATAAAATATTATTTTTAAACCATATATATAAATATGATACACTATAAAAATTATAAAATTATATAATTTTATGCAGCAATAAAATTAGAGAAATATATAACCACACTATAATATGTTTTTCTGAATCACGTGTTTACATGAATCCAAAATTTACTAAAAACCTTCAAATTATTTAAATTTTAAAAGAAATAATCTTAAAATTGGTAGCCATCATCAATCCAAAATCAGATTCACACCTAGAAAAGATAATAAGATATCTTAAAGCCATAAAATAAACTATTAATTAAAAATTATATGGGATATACTAGAAATAACACAAAATGAAACTCCATTCATTCTTGTTTCCCAATTTGAATCAATCAATCACAAAACTGACCACTGGAAAATACCAAATACAAATTACCAATATAAAATAACTTTTCAAGAGTCTATTTTCCTCTTAAAATCTTCAACATCCAACGAAATGTTCATTACAAACTTTTCAAAAAAAGTACTCCAAAGAAAAAATATCACAACATTTGAACAAATAAAAGCATATTTGACACTACATTATGCGTAATGATTTCAACCTCACTACTGGAGAGTTAATTTTTTTTATAAAAATAGAATTCCATTTAAAAACATTTTCAAAATTCATTGATGAAATTAAAAATTTTACAAAAAACCTCATGAAATTCAAAATCCATTTTCAAATAACCCATAAATACATATAATGATAGAAATTATATTATGGAAACATTTCAACTTATTTAGAAAAATAAATCATCATTATTTCACAATTTTATAAAAAACTAAACTCCTTATGCCATAGTAGGGGAGTTCAAATCATATATAAATATCCACCTCCTTTTCAAAATAATATCTAAATTTAATTATAAAACTATTCTCTTTTGAAAACACATGTAGATAATAAAATATATTTACAACTAAACCATAAAAAATGGATTTAAAATTAAAAAAAATCCAAAAACATACCCTTTTCCCCAAAAAAATTAATAATATTACCTCACCAAATATTCATCATTCATTTATAAAAATTAAAACCATAAAAAAAATATTCAGAACGTCCTTAATTAAATTCCAATTACCCAAAATTTTAACACCATCCATAACACACACAAAAACAATATTTTGTTTCCAAAACATATCAAAATCACATCTTATAAGAACCCATACATCATAACCTTTATAAGAACATGGAAGTGTTTATAAAATCACACATGTTGTCTTATTTATGTGATTTTCTAGCATAGTTACATGATTCACTAGATCTAATCATTCTCACATACACTTCATATTTGGTTTCGGTGATGGGGCCCTCCAATGGCTGCTCGAACTCACATAGTGCACCCACCTTCCATAACGGTATGGTTTTCATGTGGGAAATAGGCAAGTAGGGATGGTGCGATGTGGTGCAAGGGCAGTATGATGTGGTGTGAGGATTTTATGGTGCAAGTGTGTGATTTGGTGTAGATATTTGTCACATACTTTATATAGGAGATGAATGATTCGACGGGGAACCAGGTGAAGAATGAGAGTGGCATCAATAATAGGTCTCGATGAGAGTAGAGATAGTGGCATGAAAGGTGAGAGCAGCGAGATCGATGGCTTAACAGAAGTAGTGCCCCGTGAGAGCTTGAAGGTGTGACATAGAAGACTCCAATCATGGCTCTTTTATCAAATCGAGTAAGGCATTAATCAGCACTATTAAAAAACATCGATAATGATACACCATTATTAGTTCTAAAAATTGTTGATAAAATGCGTCTTTATCAGTGTAAAATTATGGCACTGATAAAGACTAGTTTTATCAGCTATTTTTTACCGTGGATAAAGGGGTATCTTCATTAGTGCTAAAAAATGCTGATAAATATCTAATTATTATAATTAATTTAAATTATTATATATATATAATTATATATATAAATAATTATATATGTATAATTATATATATAATAAATATTTTTATATCATAATAATTATAAATAAATATATTTATAAATAAATGTATATATTTATAAAATTTAAATAAATATATTTATTGGTAGTTTTATAATTATATTTTTTATATTTAATTTTATTTAATAATTATTTAAATAAATATATATTGATTTAGAAATATAATTTTAAAAAATGTATTTAAAATGTATTTATATATAATTATTAATATATTAAATATAATTATTATATATATATATTGTCATATAATTATTTAAATATGTATTTATTTATTTATATCTATAATTATAAATATATATATATAAGAAATATATTTATTATTTAAATAAACAGCATTGTTAGGGATTCAAATCTAGAACTATATGTTTATTAAAATAAAAAAACATAAAAAGACGAGAACAGGTCAACCAAGGCACATTACCCAACATTAAAAACAATAAATCACTTCCTATATTTTCCATTCTTGCAAACATTTTTTGGATGCATTCTTTTCCCTACTTGGGTTGTCCCCTCCATGATGTCTTGGCCTACTGTGGTGGAACATGATCTTCCTCTAATGAGGAGTAATAGGATTCTTCTATAATAAAACATATCCTAAATTTACAAGAAATGACTCAAAAGACCAACACCATGTTAGAATGAAAACCATCCTCCAAATTAATTTATAATAGCTTGGTCACAAGAATATGTCCATCAAAACCAAAAAAAAATTGGTTCCATCATGGTGTAAATGTACTCGTGTTCCATGAAGAACCAATCATCATCCTCCTTACTAGTACCATTAAGAGGCCTTTCATCATCAATATAATCAGGGTCAATGATATAATATTTTTTATCTTGTGTAATAGTACATTCTTCATCCAAATTCATACCAAAAGAATAATAAGAATTTTTTATAAGATCAAAAAAAATATTTGGGAAGCACCAATCCTCTTTTTTTTCTATCAAGAGACTATCAGATAGACAATCCATCTATAAGGTAGGTTCTTGATCTGGAGATACATCTTCAATAGAATTCCAAGGGAGGAGCCATTTGGAAACCTTCCTCATCCCCCACTTCTTTCTTATATTTATGAATAAACACTTGTTTTTTGAACAGGTTAAAATCATCTTATATCCAAGAAATGGTGACAAGAACACCACTCACTTTTTGCTCCTTCAAACATTTATTCGTGGGAAAATTATTAACATAATCTACAGGCCCACCTTCAATACACTATGTACCCTCAATTGATGGCACAATTTTAGTTCTTCTTCTTAGTGGCTCATCCATCTAAGGAACCTAGAATACCTCTAGGATTTTACATTTTCATGACATTGAAGCTAAGGCAGGTTCATCCAATTTCAATTCCCCCTTATTATCCCCTGCAGAAAGAAGGATCACATCTTGCACTTATTGTGCATCAACTTCAGCTTTAATATACACCTCATAATCAGTATCATCACCTCCAGGAAACCAGTCAGGAGTAGCTAATGCTCCAGGAAATTGATCAGAAGGAAAATAACCTCCATTCTTAGCCTCACCAGTCACCTAGGACACAGCTTTCACCACAGTCCCATCTTGGTCAATTGGTTGGCATGGTTCTTTGGGAACCACCTTGTTGATTAAAACAACCCTAAAAGAAGGGTATTGTAGATTGTCCACTGAATTAATATCAGCCTAATACAACATTTAATATACTTTCTCGTCTACAAGATCATCCAAATTAGAGGGGCCACTATTTATCCCAGCCCTAGGAAGGTCATTCAACAACATTCACTTTCCCGTAAAATCCCCATGATTCAACATCACAAAACCATTCTGGATATGTTTCTGAGTGGAAATTCTACCATGATATGAGGGTTGTGTCAAATTAAAACCCATAAAATTACACTTCCTTAAAACAATGAGTAGAATGATTACCCATCATCACACGATTATAACAAAATACCATCCTCTCACATGATGTAGACAGGTGGCCAACAAACTTACAATAATCACAGAAAAAGTTTCTTCTCAAAGTACACATAAATTTATATATCATCTATGGGGTTATAATTCTTTACCATGTCACCAATAGAGGAGCTGAGGATGATTTCAACTAATATCCTAGAAAAGTGTCCAACCCACTTATGTTCAATTTTCTTATTAAGATGGATAGGGGTCACAATTTTCATAGTGATTTCATGAAGATTCCTTAGGTTCCATAGGACCCAATTGAGTCCATGCAATTGAATCTATACATGATATAACCCATTCATTATCCATGATTCTTTAAATTAAAAGGGAATTTAATGTAAATGAAGTAATCATGGATTTAAGAACAAGTATTTGATACTCCGCAATTTGATCTTGTATTCATATTAGGAAAAATAATAGTAAAAAACACCTACCGAGGTAGAAACAACTTCAGTAAGTGAAGCCCCACAGACATGAAACCTTCTAAATCAATTAGTCTAACTTGTATGGATTTTCTCCCTTGTGTAAACTGATTCCCGCAATTTAGGTGGTTTTACCCATTACAATCCTCTCAAAAAATGAAATTTGATTCACTTTAACATGAGCCACTCACTACTATTGAAGGATTCTCCCAGAGTGGGAGTCATTGTGTGATGAAAAAGATGATTCCACCCATCCGAATTTAGAACCAAATCCTCTGAAACTCACATCAATGATCGACAAAAATTCAACAATCCTAAGTTAGATTCTTGAATCTATGGTTGCACATTGTGACTCCTCAAATAGTAGAGTTGAAACAAAAAAATGTGGTTATACCATGCTCGCAGGGAAACCATAGGCGTCATCGCCTTCCTGGAGTGCTCCCCAACCTATGTACTCCATTCCTATATATTAATTATTTAAATACATTTATTATATTTTTATAATTATATATATTTATTATTTATTTATAATTATAATTATAAATAAATATATTTATAAAGTATTTATATACTAGGAAATTTGGGGGAAATCCCCTTTATTAAAAAATGAAAAAACACACAACCCACTATTGAGGGATTAGGGTGAACCCAAGAACCCAGAGGAATATAGGCCTTAAGATACAATGGCCTGAAATCCCAATGGAACAAAACCATTACAAAAAACATGTCCCAAATTCCCATAGAACCATGAACATGACTTCACAGAAGCCCAAGGCCCAGAAGAAGGCACAACTTCCACCTACTCACACACTCCACAGGATGCCCGCCGTCTTCTGATAAACAGAACCACCAAGAAAAATGTAACCATTAATAATTAATGTACAATAATAAATAAAAAAATTATGTTAAACAACTTACAATAATATTAATAACAAACTTTGTAACATTTATCTGAATTGCAATACTTACACATACACATCTTCACCCACGAATGTGTTTACACGCATGTATAGACACACATATAAACATACATACATGTAGTTATACATGTAAATATATTTTAAATTATTTAGTATCAATATAAATATGTTTCTTAATAAATATATTAATTTATACATTATACAATTGTTTAAATAAAATTGTTACAGATTATATTTATTTTTATTACATACTCATTTTGTAATCATCGTATATAACTAAACTATTATTCATTTTTGGTAATATAAATTTGATACTTTTTAATATATAAAATTATTTACAAATTTATATATATATATATATATATATATTTAAAATAATAATTAAAAAATATATATTAATAAATATTTGAAAATAATTTGAAATATATTTATATATTTATATATTTATATAAGTATGAATATAAAAATATATCTAAAAATATATAATTATTAATATATAATTATATAATTATAAAAATAATAAATATTTATTATTTAAAAATATTTATTATAAATCAATAATTATTTAAATACATATATATTTATTTTTAGTTCAAATTATATTTAAAAATATTTATAAATATTTTCATATGCATTTAAATATATTTTTATATTGATATATAATAATATATAATTATTAATATGTAATTATATATTTTTATAAAGATAATAATTTTATTATTATTTTAAAAAAATATTATAATTTTATAAATATTAACAAATATTTATTTATTTATAATCTTATAAATACATTTTAAAAAACATTATACATATGTGTGTGTGTGTGTTTTAATTATTAAAAATATATATTAATATATAATATTTATTTTAAGGATGTGAACCATGGATTAAAATCCATGGTCCCAAAAAATTATTAATTAAAAGGAGATAGTACAACACAAGGAATGTGTACAATGATAAAAATGATAAAAAGCTCCTCCATTACCAGGAGACCAAAAATAATCTTCTCTTATGTCTTCTACCACTGCCCCAAAAGTCGCCCGACCACTTGGAAGTCTACCTCTCTACCGATTCATGGGGGATTTATAGATATTAGTCTCTTTATCTACGCCCAATTATTCATCCACCTCATCACGTTATTCAATTCCTCCAATGAGATCAATTTTTATTAAGTCATCTTTATTTAAGACAATATCATTCATGCTTGATTTCCCCTTATCGTTGGCAAGGTCCATGCAAGTATATTTTCCATGAAAATATACACAAAAATTACTAAATTTTTCACAAAAATAATATTTACTACAAGATCTATTTAAAATGTCAAGTATGGTAAGTCGGATAGTTTTTACAGAGTTTGAAGGGTCACCCCCCTCGATCATCACATTCCTCTTTCCCACTACTAAATCTAGTGTATTGGTATCAGCAGTCATCAATACAATATTCCCAAGGAAAAATATTAGGCACCTTTATCTCGCACATTCTCATCTGATCATGCACTATAAGATAAGATTGCACCACCCAAATGCTTTGTAATCAGTTGTTCAAGTCTAGTGTCTTGTACGACCTTGGAGATAGAAACATGAGGAATGGTTCTATTATATCTGACTAGTGTGAGTCCCTCACTATACATAGTATTTTTCTTTCCCTTGGGTGAATGGTAGAACCCAAAATGCTATCTAAGAGATCCAATAATTGAAGGGACCAATTCAAGATTTTTTTCCATTCTTATCACTAGCAATGACCATCTATCATTCTAATTCAATAAAATTATCATCCTCAGCTTTGGCAGCAGCTTCGTCATCCATATTCCCACCTCCTTGGTAAATATTGCCACCACCACCAGACAAAATGACCAATTCATCCTTGAAGGAAGGTTCCTCTTCTTCCATGCTAGACCATGACAAACCAGTGTTGGAATACCCCTTCCCCACATCAACAAAATTAAATAATTCCAACCCACCTCCATTTCTAGTTATAGAATCTATCTCCACATGAGAATTAATATTCAACCATATAGAAAGAAACTATTGAAAACAATTCATGGGATGCAGCATAACATTAGACATACCAGAATTGTTATGATCCTCCTCCATTACCCGATCTAATTGTTCCACATCTGAAAAATACCTATTCTTTCCCCCAATTCCATTAAAAAACATGGAAACATCTCAGTGGTTCCATTTTTTAGAGCAGAACCCACAGACCTCTTATCTACAACATTGTTCCTTCATATTCCCAATGGTGTTGCAACCAGAGAAAAAAATAGGAAGCTTTTAATATCTTATTTGAATAAAAATATCATCATCATAGGTAGATATCAAAATTTAATAAATCAGGGTAGAAATTAAGTCAACTTCAAAAAGAATATTACTTAAATATACAACCCTTTCAATCTCTGTAGATTTTCCCATATTAAAGGGAATACCAACTATAAATGTGATGAAGAAGATGATGTGTGGGTGCTGTAAAATCTAGTTAAATTACATAATCTTGATTCAAACTTCAATGCATGTATTCCTGATGCTAAAGGGATTAAAACAGTTAACACATTCTAGGATAGAAACAATACATGGTTTAAAGTAAACTGAAAAAATTCCCCATACGCAACTCTTTATATCATCTAAGGTGAATATGATATAGAATAAACCTCTTATGATTGGGATGAAATTCCACTCTAAAAAATACATAATGTTATCACAGACTTCTTTCACAAAAACATCAACCCGCAAGGGCCACGCACCCATATGCAGAATCAATCATCTTATTATAAAAATTTATTTTACAATTATTTTATATATATATAAATTATTTTTGAATATAAATATATAAATTTTAAATATATTAAATAAATTATTAAAGAAATTTATCATCACTGAGAATATCACTATTAAAGACCAACCATTATCACCTTTAAAACCCCATTGATAAAGGAAACATTTATTAGCGCTTTTAGTTATTGCTGATAATGGTTGACCTTTTACCAATTCTTTCTGGTTAGTGAATATAAAATTTTGTGCTATAAATGTTCCAATATGTGGTAGTGTAATATGATAATATCAAGCCTTTGGTATTTAAGGAACTATACTTAGGAGTTTTCATGATGTGTCGGTAAGGGAAGATGAATTTTTTGAGATAGATCCACTATTGTAGGTTTAAATTATGTTCTTGGGTGAGGCTAGATGTGGTGAGTTGACATCCATGGTGGAAATGATATACTAGATAAGTTGGGTAAATTATGAGTGTTTCATTCTGTTACTGTATGATGATGTGAATATTGAGTCCATGCCTCGTGTCACAAAGGGTTTCACAAGTGAGACTGTGAGTTCTGGAGAAGCGACATGATGAATGTGGGAGGATATAAACCTGTGGCATCAACCCACATGGTATGGTGTTGTTAGTTTTTTGAGATTATTAATCCCACCAGATTTAAATTTTCATTGTATAGTGATTAAAGTGAGAGACATAGTGATTCTCTAGCTTATGATGTTTTTGGGGTGGTTGAGTTGGTTTTTATGTGTCTTGGCCTGGAAATAACTAGTGCTAGGCTAGTAAGTTATTGTTTTTATGAATGACCCTCCTAAAATAACCCTCAATGTTTTATATGTTGATCTTAGAAGTACATGAGATACGTCATGAGGATTAGTTATTATAGGGTTGAGAGACTATATGACTCCAAGTTTTAATTTTCATATGTATTTTGAGTTTTAGTTTGGTGTACATGCCTAATATCGAATCTGAGTCCGAAATAGAATTTTAGACGTATTTAAATAAAAAATGTGTTATTATGTGTCTTGAAGCCTGAGGGGTGCATGAGGTGTGCATATAAGTGTGAAGAACATAGGGGTTTACCATTTTAGGTTTTTTGGAAGCCACATGGGGTGCATGTTAAGTTCTAACCATGCACTCCAACATCACAAAATGTTTTTTTACAAGCAGACAATTTGTTTATACTTTTTGATAATAAGTGGAAACCATGAGCCTAGTTATACAGGTCTCTATATCTAAATAGTATAGTTGGTGACTTATTTGTAAACTTTGTGGTATAACCATTTGTGGTGGATTTTTTAGGCTAGTGATGACAACATAGATATCACACATTTTAGAAAATCGTGTGACCAACACTTGTTCCTATTAAAATTAGGTTCTTTTAACTTTTAACTTATGGTTTTTAACTCAAAAACTCTTATTTATCCTCCCATTATCAAACCAACATCTTTTTATGCACCCTTATTCTCCTCCCTCTAGTCCATGTTTAACCTATCTCTCTCTTCTTTTCTAATGTTACATTTATTTATGGATTTGGTAGGCTAGATGTACGGTATTGAGTTGGTTTACTCTAATATGAATTTTCCCTTAAATTCTTGGTTTTCCAATTAGGATTATGAGAAATTATTCCTTTGAATAAATCTGGAATCGTCAGAATATAATAGTGATTCTATGTTGTTTATTGTGTGGGTGTCTTTAGACTATTTCTTCACATCATCAATGGTAATTTAGTTAGAGATATGTGGTCAGGATATTTTTTTAGGGTTTTAGGAATGTAATTTTTCTTGTCTTGGAGTAATGGTTCAAGTTGATTTGGATTTAGATATGGTATGTGCTTAAAAGTTGGAATATACCTCTGAAGGTTATTTGGTCTTGGATTGGGTATACAGAGAGTATATGAAGAGTTATTTTTCATTTTTGACCATGTTTTTTAAGTTTATTATTTCTTTTAATATAGTTAATTAATTATAAATAATTAATATTTGTTTTTTGGGTGTGATCAAGTGTTTTGTATTGTTTCGGCATTGGATAATGGTCTAGGATGAGCTAGGGTGGTCAGTTTTAGAGCTAAGAGTTAAATCGGAAACAATTCTTTTAGGTATGTGGTCCCTATTTTATCTAATAGTCTTATTTTATTTTTAAATTTAATGGGTCTCTATTTGAACTGAAATATTGAGCATTTACTATATAATTTAAATTAGAGCATTAAATATGAATCACATTTCTATGACCTTAGGCATAAATCTAAATGGATGATTTAATGTCAAACCCATTTGGATGCCTCATTGATATTATGAACATATGAAAGAGTTGTGTAAAAGTGGAAAATACAATAGTTTTAATTAAATTATAGAGTTTATAAGTGGTTCGGTAGATTATAAACTTGTCTGTTTCTTATCAAATAAATACATTAATAATGAATACTGATTTGGACTTATTTTTGACTTTTATTACCTTGTTTTTGTTTAGTAAAGGAGTATTTTATGCCGAGAAAAGTTTTCATCCTTCCATCCAAAAGTTATTTAGAATTAATATTCCATAGGAATAAATGAACGTATTTTGATGGAAATTCAAAAGTAACACCATAGAATAGAAAGGAAACCTCAAAGTGGATAATAAATAAAGAAAATTGAGATAGAGTTTCATGAAATGAAAGGTGACATCATTATATGAACTTGACTTGTGAAATGGGTAAACCTTGATTTAAAAAAATGGAATTAAATGTTATATTTTTAATTAATGGTTTTTAAAATGATGTGGAACTGTGGAATTAATTGGATAATGTTAATTTGTAATATGGGGTGTGCATACTGAATAGAAAATAGTGCAGTGGTAAATACCATTTGAAATGGTAAAATGATATGGCCTTATGAAATACTAATTAGGTAAAATGTAAATTACCTTGTATGGTTATGGTATTTAAGGTAAGAAATATCGAGATGAGCATATGCATTCCATGTAATTCTTGATGAATGGGAATACCAAGATAAGGACCAGGTTTTCCTTCAATACATGAGTTTCGAATGTTAGGATGTGTTATGTGGATTCTCCATGATAACTAATGTTTGGGACTTTTGATTTGAGTTTGAGTATTTTGTATGAAACATGATTATAGGGAATGCTAACATGGGTGTCTAATTCCATGGTAATTATGATATTATCACTCAAATTCCATGGGATAATTTCATGATACTAGTAAATTCCTAGATGGGTTTTCAGATTTCATGTGGTTACTTATGGAGGAGTAGTCATCATGATGTGAACAAAGACACCTTAACATTTGTCAAAATAGGTATGAACCAACCCTTGGTGTTACCATGGAGACTTGGAAATTGAGATTTTATTTATTTATTTATTTATTTAGGTTGTATCACATTCGTCATTCTAGTGTAACATACATGCTCTTGATTATCGGAATATATATTTAGGGGCACCGTTGTTGGTACCGTACTCATGCATGGGTCTCCTTGGATCTTGGGTACCCATGTAAGGACTTAACCTTAGGTATTTTATATTCTAGTTCATTTATACTATAACTCAGTTACCTATAATTCTTGGAATATTTTTAGTTGGGTGATTTAGAGAATTATGAAAAACTCATACATAGTAACACATATGATACAGGTGGAAACTTATACTCAGTATATATTTTTTCAACAAACAAAAACTCTTTAAAATAAAATATTATTTCTTTTCATGAAAAATATTCACAAATTATTTTCATGACCCCATCAATTTCCCTACTCTCCATAAACCCTTTTAAATTTTTTTTTAAAATATGGGATGATCACAAAAATCTCAGTAAGGGACATTAAATAAATAAATTTTTTAGTCTAATATAAAAACATTCTTAAAAACCAACCCTTTTACTCAGAAATTTTGAATCATATTTTTAAAAATAACATTATCTAACCTTTTTAAAAACTATATATTTCCATGAAAACAAATTAGAAATCATATAAATGTTAAGTATATATCTTGGTACATCATTCTACATATCAATATTACAAATGGAATAACCATTATAGTCAACTTCCATATCCGGAGTACCCAATTCATTGGAGGTAATAACATAACTACCCTTCCTCGGTTTATCATATAACCACCTACCATTGGATAAAAATGTTACCACACCTCATTGCTTAATAACGTAACCACTCATCCTTAATTTATCATGGAACCACATATCATTGGTTTATAACATAACCTACCATCATTATATAAAATTCCTAAGAATAATAATATAAGAAAAAAAATGAAATCATCCAACATAAAGACATTCCACGAGGAAAATAATTTTCCTATTTTAAAATCAATTATTTTTAAAAATTCTTCACACATTCAAAGGAACTAATTTTCTTTGAAAATAACCATATAAATGTGGAGAAGAATATTAAAATAATTAATGTTTCATAAATGAAGTAAAATCCTCTCATTCCATATAATATAAAAATATTCCTTTTTATTTTGAAAAAAGTTTTTTAGAGGACTTTAAAAGAGTGGTCTTAAAATAATTTCCCTTGAAAATTTAGAAACATTTGAATCCATAATCACATGAAAGAATAAAATTAAACAAAATATTATATATCATGATAATACATAAATTTATGACATAGAATGTCAATTGGTATTTATATTCACTTCAAAAAAACATATAGTCACCTAACATCAAAATATGACTCAATAAAAGTAAATTGAGACGAAGTCACTTACCATAAGTCCAACTCATCACGTATTTTTTATATCTTATTGAATAATAAATAAATAATAATTTCTTAATTTATTAATAATTTTTTTTCAGGTTCCATAGTCCATTTATATCACTTTTTTCCATTATTAATTACTCATTCAATTAAATATACATAGGTTGTTTTGATGATATTTGGTAATTAAGTCCAATATGACTTCGGTTGATTGACAATGGTCAAACATCTTCTTGTCACATCATTTGTAAAATAATAATATGGACATAATTTTCAATTTAATACATATATTATAATTTTAAACTCATCCATTAAACATGGTTAGAAAAAATGAACAATGTTACCATCATGGAGATAGAAGGCCATACATACGTATGAGTAACATTTTAATTTTTCAATGATTATTAAAGAATAATGTTAAATAATATTTTATCTTCCCAAAATGATCATAATATAATATATTCAATATTAATTCTATATACATAAATACATACAAAAATATATCATCCATGTGATGTGGTGATGAGAAACGAATCACATCACTTCCGGAGGTGGTAGTCCACACGTACGCACGAACGACGTTATCATTTTTCCATGCCTGGGAAGTTAATAATTTAAGTGATATATTATATATTTATAATTATTTATATTTAATTAATATCATATATAAAAATTAATTAAATCATTATAACCAATAATGAGAGATAGTGATGGAAAATGAATTACATCATATTATGGGGTGGTAGTCCACCACACAGATGAACGATGAATTTGTTTCCCATTTGATGGAAGTGGAGAAGGCTAAAGGTCATGAAACTAAAATAATAAAGTATATATATATGTATTATAATGGATTTTTTATTTTATCATGGTTAAAAAAATTGGGATGTGGATGAATAATCAAAACAGAAATGCTCAATTCAAAATGATACCTCTTATTTAGAAAATCTCTTTTTTTTAACACCTCAAGAAAACTAAGGTTAGGGTTATTACTAAACTAATAGGTATAGAATTATTTTTGGGATTATGGTAAGGTATTGTTTTATGGATTTTCTAAAACAAAATTATTTTCACATGTGGGTAAAATGGAAGAATGGTTTCCCTCTTATAAGAGAGGATAAGGGCGCTCATAGAACTTTTTCATATAATTAATTAATATTAAATAATATTTAACACCAAATTGATCCAAAAGTATTAATTTATAATATAATGTGATTATGGTTAAAAATACCATTATAAAATGAGTATTATCTATGTTTTTACTATATTTATACCCTCATATATTAGTTTTAACCTTTATTAACCCATTTAACTCTTATCGTGACAACAAGAAGGTTTATAATTAGACAGTTAATATAATTAATATAAAATTAAAAGGGTAAATAAATGGGAAATGGTTGATATTTAAAACATTATCCAAATAAAATTTCAGAATTTATTATTTTTAGGCATTTTATATCATTTAATAAAATATTTTCAGTTGTTAAATTTTCATAAAGTAATATTTAAGAACTATTTATTACTTTGATTTTAATCATATAAAGATAATGATTATAATTCAAAAAAACTATTTTAATATTTATATATAATTTAAATTTAATATATAAAATTATTTTATCATAATAGTTATCTCAAATTTTATTTATTTAAATATATTAAATGTTATTTATTTGATATTTCCATTAATCAAATTATTATTGCATCGACATTGTAAAATCATATAAGGTAAATATTTATTTACTAACATTTAAAAATAAATTACCATAATGAATATAAATCTATTATATTTCAAAATATTATTTCTAGTTGAACTTATCTTCTAGATAAATCTTATTAAAAATATGTTACTAAATAAAAACAATACTGCAATATGTTTGAATTTTATTTAAATAAAATACAATATGAGTCATAATCTTATCTAAGTGGCCTAAAAAGGTCATATATTACACCCTATTTTGTTTATGTTTGAGATATACTCATAAAATAATATTTATGTTATTTTTTGGCACATTTTATGGTTCTTATGACTTTATTTTTAACTGTAATTACCCGATTTACACTTTATCGGGGTAATAAAAAAAATACTAAGGTTTCTATTCATATTTGGAAAGTAAAAGGGAACTATATACTAAATTTGGACCCATTATTTGAAAATATAAAATCCATTTTTAAAATATTGAAACATATAACTTTTATAATTTAATTTAAAAATGAACATGAAAAATGAAATTAAAAAGATTTTTTTTAGAAACAATTCACTTTTAAATATAAATTGGTTGAATACAAAAATCAAAGTATAAAATCCACTTCAAAAACTATATTTGGATTATTTAAAAACTTAACTATGAAAAGAGTAAAACTAATCCAAAATATAAATTTTAAAATTTAGATGATGTAAAATAAAATATAATTTTCAATAAAAATTTGAACTTTTTTCTATTCCTTGGAAAATCAATATTTTTATAACCCTATCAAAAAATATTTTTAATATAATTTTGACCTGATGAATTAAAAAATTAAATTCAATTTGTAATTAAATTTTATGTAAATTCTATAAATTATAACATTCACCCATAAAAAGAAGAAATATGTATTTTTTAGGAAAGCATATTTTTTTGAAAAATAAAATTACAACTAAAAATTGTTTGATTATTTAATAAAAACATTAATGTAAATTAAAATTTGGTGGGTAATTATTTTTTATTTTCTGAATTATTTATTCACATTAATACCCACCAATTTAATAACTAGGATATAATTTTTACATATAAATAATAATATTTATGTTTTTTGTTTAAGATCGATGTGGTGTATCATGTATGATATCTTATATAGTGTTTCATTTTAAAATATCAGGATATTAAATTCTCCTACACTTTAATAAATTTCACCCTCATAAATTAAAACTAGATCTTGGTAACCATGTTTTCTTGTTTCCAATGATCTTTTTTGGAAACCCGCATTGTAAAAATGATTAATAAAACCTCTACATAATAAAAGAGAAAATATAAGTATGAATGTCATATAGAGTAAAAAATACTAGGTTTACAAGTAGGAGAACATAATGCAGAAGTGATAATAAGGATATGTAAGATAAAAATAATTCCTAAGGACTCATAGATAGTGATAGAGAACATGGTCAGGAAAAATTTAACCGTCAAAATATTATAAATCAGTGATAGGTTAAAAGGAAATTGATTTCTTTATATGAAAATTAAACAAAAAAATGTTTTAATTTCAATATCATTTTTCTGAGAGTGGAGGAATTATTTTAATACCTAGATTAAGAACATAAAGATGTATACTTACTGAAAAAATAGAGTTCCAACAATTAATAATTTCCACCACAAACTAATTTTTTCCACATTATGTGTATGATTTTTTCATTCTTGAAGAAATTAAATCAACTTTTATGAATCAAAAAATCAAAAAAATAAAAACAATATATTCCTTCTATCTTTAGGAATTATCAACAACCAAAATGGTTATGACTATATTAGATAATTATTAAAATAAAGAAATCATTATATGTAGAAAAAATTATTTAATCTCCAATATTAAACATTAAAACATAAATTTCAACATATTTCATTCAAAAAATAATTGTCCTTAAAATTTCTCAAAAATATAATAGACTAGGATTGAATCCCAAAAACAATAATAATTCTATCACATAGTCTTCTCTGATAATTTTAATATTCATATTAAAATCACATACATGACTCTTAAAGTGTCATACCAAAATGTAATTTCCCTAATTAAAAAATCTCAACAATGTACTAATCATTTATATAAATAAAAGTAGTCCCCATAAATTCAAAAAAATCATATATTCATTTAAAATACAATTAATCCTTTAATCCACAATTAAAATCCATTAATTGTATGTTTAAATTAATCATATAGGTTTCCCAAAATAATGAAAATATTATGATATAACATTAATCATTTAATCCCCAAATCATTTTCAAATACCATGGTTATCTATACAATAAAAAATAATTCCCCAAAATAAAATTATTCTTCATAATTTAGATATTATAACTAAAAAAAATTATACTAAGCATGACTTTCCATAGGCCAGTGGTAGGTGAATCAACCTTATCACCCTTAAGTTGTGGTTTCAAACCTCATGACCTTGTTAGATGTGATGGGATGTCACCCAACCTATGGGTTCTCCTTTTTTCAAAAAAATTATAATTCTCATAAAAATCCTAGTGATGTGAGAAACATTATAAAAATAAAAATAATATATTAAACCTTAAACAAATTTTTTAGCCTCAAATTTTATCTCATACATTTATTTTTTCATCCCAAAAAAGTAATAATCCATAATTACTAAAAACATTCCTCCAAAAAATCATTAGTCACCCTAAAATTTCAAATCTTAATTCCTAAAACGGGGTTTATATGACATTTAACTTATAAAAAAACACAAAATTATAAATCCATGATGGTATCCATCACTCTTAAGATAATCAATCATAAAAAACATAATAATATCTTATGTTTTCTAAACCATATTCTATTACCAACTGTAAGGACCCAACCTTAAAAATTACATTTTCGAGTGCTTTGGAACTATAATTCACTTAGTTAAAATTCTAAGTATTTTTTTAGTTGTTTCAATGAATTAGGAAAAAATATTACATAGTAAACCATACATTTCTATTGGAAACATATACCCAATATCTATTTATTTCACCAAAAAAACTTTTTAAAATAAAACATTATTTATTTTCATGAAAAATCTTTATAATTTTATTATTAACCTCATTTTTGTACCTAATCTCCCTTAAACACTATGAAAATCATTTTAAAAACATGGTATATGCATAAAAATCATAGTAAGGGAAATATAAGAAAGAAATTTATTATTCAAGGGAAAAACCATAATTTTTTTAAACATTCCTTTTACCCCCGAAAAAGAATCAACTTTTCAAAAATATCATTATCTTACCTTTTTAAAATATAATAATTTTTATGATAAAACATAATAAAATATAAAAAAGTAAATTGTATATATTGGGACATAATTTTTTATATAACTCTTAAAAATGGAAAAACCAATATATCCAACTTCCATATCAGGAGTACCCAATGAATTATAGGTTATAAGGTAACCTCACATACTAGGTTTATTAAGAAACCACTCATTAATGGTTAAAAACATAATCACCCATCAATAATTTATCACAAAACCAACCTTAATTGTTTAATAATTTGACCACATATAATTATAAATTATTTCCATTAAACATAATATAATCATTAAATAAGGAATATTTCATCTTAAAAACATTCATTGTGGAAAATACCTATCCCACATTAAAATACCTTATTTTTATAAATATTTTTTTATATAAAATGGAATAACTATTCTTTTAAAATAACCATATAAAATTTTAACGTAATATTCAATTAATTAAGGTCTAATGAAGTGGTAAAATCAACTTATTTTTTAAAAGTCAAAAAAATATTTTGTTTGACATTGGTAAAAAATGATGAAGAGGAACCGTAAAAGAGGGTTTTTAAAAGAAAACCCTACAACATTAGAAACATTTGAATCATAAAACCCAATAAATATTTATATTAAAAAATGATAAATTTCATGATAATAGATAAATTCGTGATATAACATGAAAAATGGGTTGTATATGCACCTCCTAAAATAATATAGTTTCATAACATCAAAATACGACTCAATGAAAGGAAATTGAGATGATGTATCTTAACATAAGTCCAAAACATCACAGAGATTCTTTAGCATCATAAATAATAAACTAATGTTAATTTTTTACTTTCCTAAAAACATTTTTCTTGTTCATTATTCCTTTTATATCATATATTACCATGTTAATTACTTAATCATCAAAATTCACATTGGGGGTTTTGAAAATATCTGGTACTTAAGTTGAAAATGATTTCGATTTGTTGAAACGGATCAAATATTTCATTATTATTCCATCTATAGAATAATAATAAGGACATAATATAATTTTTATACATAAATTAAAATTTTAAATCTATCCATTAAATAAGTTTATGAAAAATGAACTATGTTACAATCATGGAGATGGTAGGCCATACATACCCATCAGTAACGTTTTCATTTTATATTGATCATTATAGAAAGAATTTCAGAGTTATTTTATATTTAAAAACTCATAATAAAAAATATATATTATTAATTGTTTAAATATAATTATATATATACAATCCATGTGATGTGGTGACAAAAAATGAATCACATATCTTCATGGAGGTGGTAGTCCACAAGTATGCACGAACGTCATTATAATTTTTAGTGCATTGAAAGGTAATACTGTAAGTGATATATTATATTTTAGGAGTGATTAATATTTCATTATTATCATATATAAAAATTAATTCCACAATTATAAATATTATTGAGAGATGGTGATGGAAAATAAATTACATAGATTTCTGAGGTTGTAGTTCACTGTACACCTGAACGATGATTTGTACTACCATTTTGTGGAACTATATATCTATATAGGTCACTAAAATGACATAATATAAATTAATTATATTAAGGATATAGTATTTTTTATTTTATCATGTCTTATTATGGTTTGATGGGTGTGTAAGAATAAAAAAAATAGAAACACTTTCTTAAAATTGATACATCTTGTTTAGACAATCACCATCGATTAACACCTTAACACCACTAATGCTTGTGTTATACCAAAAATGAGACTTCTTGAATTAGTAAAGGGATTCAAGGAAGGTATTATTTCAGTTCTTGGCTGATCAAAAATAAATTTTATGTGTGAAGAAATGGAAATAATAGGTTCTATTTTATAAGAGAGGGGAGGCCCACTCTTGAAACTTCTTAAAATAATAAATTAATATAAAATAATAGTTAATTTAAAATTTATCAAAAAATAATAATTATAAATAAAATATGAAAATTGGTATAAATGATTTCAAAAAATAAAAATTATATATGTTTTGTCTAAATTCCTATCGTTATATTTTTTTTTAATTATTATTTGTCACCTTTAACTCTTGTCGTGACATCCAAGAATTTTACAAATTGAGGGATAATATAGTTACTATAAAATAAAAAAAAATACAAATAAATGGAACAGGGTATATATCTAAAATATTATAATAATAAATTTTATTAATTTATGATGTTTTTGAGTTTTATATCATTTCATAAAATAATTTACTATAAAATATCCATAAACTCAATTTTATGAAAAATTCATTACATTGACTTTAATAATATGTTGATATCACTTATAATTCAAAAACAATTTATATCACTAAAAAGTAAAGGTCCTCAAGAAAATTATATTCCTCAAATTATATTTATTTTAATATTTTAAATATCATTTATTTTATTTTTCCATTCATCAAATAATTATTGCATAAACGATGTGAAGGAATTTAAGGTAATTGTATATGTTATAAAAATTAAAAATAAATATCCAATTTTAAGATAATTCTATTATATTTGTAAATAATATTTATATTTTAACAAATCCTCTGTATAACACCTTACTAAAAATATTAAAAACAAGAGTGTAACATCTTTTACTTTTCATTGACTAAATTTTTTTAAAGGCCTTAATCTTTTCCATGTGGAACCAAAGGATCATAAATTAGACAATTGAATTATTATGGTTGAGATATAATCATTAAATAATATTTAGGTATGCTTTTGGTCATTTTATGCTTTGTATCATTTTATTTTTTAGCGAAATTACAGAATTTACCTTTCATAGTGGTAACCAAAAATTGTTAAGGTCACTGTTCTTAATGTCTAATATTAAAAGGGGCCTAATTACTAAATTTGGACCCAAATATTCAAATTATGGAATCCATTTTTCAGAATAAAAAATACATAAGTGATATAATTTAATATAAAATTAAATCAGAAAAAAGGCAACAAAAAAATATTTTTTGGAAAGATTTCCTTTTACAATAAACAAATATGTACTAAATTCAAATGTAAAATCTATTTTAGAACCCCTAATTAGATTATTTATAGAATTGAACTAATAAAAATTTAAAACTCATCAAAAAACATAATTTCACCATGTAAATACTTTAATATAAAATACATTTTTAATAAAAATTAGTAATTTCACAATTTCATAAAACACAATATTTTCAGAAAACTCACAACAAATAATAATAAGATAATTTTGACATGATGAATTCAGTAATGAAATTTATTTTGTTAGTTAAATTTTATATAACATTTGAAATGTATAATATCCACTCATTAAAAGAAGAAAAACACAATTTTGAAGAAATCATATATTTTTGAAAAATAAAGCGACTTTACTAAAAAAATGTATGGTTTTTTATAAGAACATACTAATACATTCATATTGAGTTGGGAATTTATATTTGTTTAAATAATTATTTATTACAATTCATGTATGCAAATTTAGTGACTAGGATATAATGGTCACATTTAAATAATTATATTTAGTTGTTTATTTAAGCTTGATGTTGCGTATCTTGTACGCTATGAAACATAGAGTTTCCTTTTAAAATATGAAGATGTTACAACCCAATAAAATGTTAAATGATTGATAGAATAGTCCAAGGTAAAGGCCAGATTCCTTGGTATTATGGTTAGGCTTCTAGGATGGAGCATGGGATCATAGGACTGGGCTAGGACTCAGGACTATTTTTCTGGTTTCTTCCAGTTTTGTCTCTTGGTTTTATTTGGGGTTGATGTTCACTAGACCCATCGAATATGTATGACTGATTGTTGCAATATATTCTGTTTGTTAATGTCCTAATATGTTTTCATCTACAAACCATTGTTGCTTGACTTTATGATGTTCATTCGGGATATTTTAGGTTGTAGTTTATGTCTGCCTTTATTTTTCACTATCGTTTTACTCTTATAAGTGGGTATAGTCTCCCAACTATCCCACCTTAGACCCATGCTACTAGTCAGAAGACTCTAGAATTTGGGTGGTTGCACCTGAGGTCTTGTGACACTTCTGGGATGGGGCATTACAATATATGTATATACATACACATACATAAAATGACATACCCCTGCATGAACATTCGTACTCATACTTATGCATGCATAGACTTACTACATAAACATTCACATGCCACATAAACATACACATACATACACATATACACATGTCATATACATACATAAACACACATACACATACACGTACACATACACATACACAAACACATACATATATACATACACAAACATACACACATATATGCACGTACATCCACAAACATACACGTCCACTTACACATACACATATACTTACAAATACACTTACACATACACATACACATACACATACACATACACATACACATACACATACACATACGCATATGCATACACATACACACACACATACACATACACATACACATACACATACACATCCACATCCACATACACATACACATAAACATAAACATACACATAAACATACACATACACATACACATACACAGACACATACACATACACATACACATACACATACACATACACATACACATACACATACACATACACATACACATACACATACACATACACATACACATACACATACACATACACATACACATACACATACACATACACATACACATACACATACACATACACAAACACATACACATACACATACAAATACACATACACATACGCATACACATACACATACACATACCCAAACACATACACATACACATACACAAAAACATACACATACACATACACATACACATAAACATACACATACACATATGCATACAAATACAGATACACATACACATACACATACACATACACATACACATACGCATACACATACACATACACATACACAAACACATACACATACTCATACACATACACATACACATACACATACACATACACATACACATACACATACACATACACATACACATACATATACACATACCCAAACAAATACACATACACATACACATATACATACGCATACACATACACATAAACATAAACGCATGTATATATCCACATATATACGCACACATACACACATACATGTATACATAAACACACATACACACAAAGTACACACAAATATATATATATACATAAAATAAATACATACACACACATACAGACAACCATATACATCTAGATACATACACATGTATACACATACATAAAAATATATGTACATATCTTTTAAATTACATAATATGAATAAAAATAAAAAATTAAAATATGTACTATTTAAATTAACATTTTCATTTATATATTTATATAAGTTTTCAAATAAAATTTTAATATATTATATTTACATTCACTTATGCATTTTAAATTGGTGTATACAAATTTATTAGTAAATATTTTTGTTGATTAATATAAATTTGATAATTATATATATATATATATTATGGAAATTAGATTGATAATTATTTATAATGATAATATAGTTATATAAATCATATTTATATATTATATTTACATATATATAATTATTTTTTAAAAGGTTGGGGTTGAAGCCTCATTTTATTATTTAATGAAAAGTCCTCTTTTGACTAGGTAGAGGGAGACCCATTACATAGTCCAAAGGCCCAAGGATAAGTGGACCAAATAAAGGACTTGAAAGCCCATTATTTCCCAAAGAGAAATTCAATGAACAGTACTTCTACAGTACCCGAGCTGCTGTAGTACCTTCTACAGTTCTTCCACCACTACAGTTCCACAACTGCTACTATACTCGAAAATTTGTCCCTACCCAGATTTGATCCAGGGTCTTTTGGATGCCAAGTAGAAGCCTATACCATTTGGGTATAGGTTCATTGGCATATATATATATATACTTATTTTTATATAAATATCATTTAAAAAATATTTGTATATATATATATAAATTGAATAATTCATTGTAACCGTTATCATCACATTATTTTCATTATTAAAGGTGAATATTTTATCAGTGCTAATAAAAGCCTTGATAAATGGTATTTTTATTAGTGGAAATAGACATTGAAAAGGGCACGTCTTATCGCTTCTTTTAAAAAGCACTAATAATGATCCCCTAAATATTGACAAATTTTTTGGTACTAATAAATATTACTATATAGTATCACATGATATATAGTAGTTTTTATTATGACAATTTTCTTATAGCAATGAGTTAAATGGATGGATCATGATGTTTTTTTGTGATAATTTATTATTTTGAGAATTGAGGTACAAGATATGGAAATATTGTTTCACATGAGATACAATATTTTGTAGAGGTAAGGGATTATAACTTATTTATTTTTATCTTGCATGAGGTTTTGTAATTTTATTGAAATTTTGTGTTGCATATATGTTCTATTCATATAATCCATAAAAATAATAAATATTTTTTTCTAGCAAAACATATTTTAAATGTTTTTATAAATTAATGGAATAGATAAATGCTTTATGAGATCAATGAGTAATATCAATAGATTAAGGATAATGAAATAAATTATATATATATTTTTAATATGTGGATTTTTTTCCTTATTAAAAATTGTTTAGCATGGAATAATTGAACAATTAGGGAAGTTTGAGAAAGGGGTATTATGGGATATAAATATTGAATTATGAATTATTTTAAATCACTATGATTTGATTTATTATATGATCGATAACATGTGTTTTTAGTGTATATTTGAATTTATTTTTATTAAATACATCCCAGTATTTCATGTTTACATATTAGGTAAATCTCAATTTTCTTACTTTTTAGTATTTTGGGTGAATAATTAAATATTGATAATTTTTTGGACTTTAATGTCACAGAACAATTCAAATTTAAGTGCACATAATTGAAATTTTTCGGAATTAGTTTTGTATGTATTTTTTTATAAAATTGAATTGAAATGTTTTATTGAGATTTTAAGTGTGGAAAATACAAGCATTGATTTAATTTTGTTCTATTAAATTTGGAAATTCATGTCTGTTTTTGATAAAAATTCACCTAGAATATCATGAAATATATTTTTTATTTCATTTTGATATTAACTTATAAAAATAATAAAATTTTAGAAAATTCTTAATAATAAATTTATTTAAATTTTATTAAAAATATTTTATAACGTTCATTAATTATATAAACAAACACATGTTTAATATTATAAATAATTAATTTTAACATTACTAGTTATATTTTGAAAAAAAAATATTATTTATAATATAAATGAATACATATTTTACACTAAATAAAAAATTATAGTTATATTTAATAGTATAACTATATTTATTTAATTTAAAAAAATTTATATACATTACTAAAAAATATAAATGTTAAATTGACTATAAATTACATTTAAAAATTATTGTATTCATTATTATTAAATGTTTTTTAGTGATAACATGGGTGTCAAAAAAATTTAAAAATAATCTTGATTATATAAATTAGAAAAAAAGAAATAAATATTATTAATCATATAAATTTAAAAAATGTTAAAAATGAATAAATGTTAAAAATTAAAATTAAAAAATAATAAATATATAAAAAATAATTGAATAATGTTTTAAACACCAAAATAATTTAAAATAATGAATAAATAATATTTGCATAAAATAAAATTATTTTCAAAAAATTAAATTTTAATGAATATAAATTTATACATAAATATTAAAAAACGAATGCCCAATAAAAAATATTAATGAATATATTTCAATAATGAATAAAAAAATAAAAAAATTAAATTGAATAAATAATATTAAATGAATAATTATTAATTTTATAAAAATTATATTTATATATTATTAATGATATTACTAATTAAATATTTGTTATAATATTTAAAAATTGTTATTAATAATGTAAAGTAAAAAATATTTAATGTTTTTTATTTATGAATTCGAAATATCCAAGCAAGTCAGTAATTAAGTGTTTGAATATAAAGAATAATAATATTTTTCCTAATTTCATCGTGAAAACCATCATTTATTCTCTTAAATTTCTCTCACAAATATCGATTAAGAATCTATGCCTCTGAAATTATATATTTTTTAAATAGTTTTGTCTTTTGGATTTAATATCACATAAGCATCTGTGATGAGTTGCGCCAGCCCGATTTCATAATATCTGAATATCTTAAACTAATATTTAATTTAAATCTCCATGATCTCCTCTTTTAAATTATCCACTAAAATCTCAATCCAAATCATCCATTTGATTTTTAATCAAAATTTACCAATGAATACCTGTTTAAAATGAGCATACATACTTGAGGATGTTGGAGATTTTTTTGATGTGGGTAGAGAGAATTTTTTATCTTGAAATGATGTGGGTTCAGGTGTTGACATCCATTTGGAGTACAGGAACCTTGATAGCTTGAAACGACTTAGATTCACATTATGCAGTTCATGCACATTACGATCTTAAAACGATATGGGTTTTCGCATGCTGGACACCATTGTGGAGTTTAGACACTTCGTGATCTTAAAACAACTAAATTTTTCTATGTTATAGACATCGTTATGATTGATGATAGAAATAAAAATGAATTTTTGGTTTCCCAAATACCTCATTTATAAGGACCTACATTTCCTTGAATACTGATTTTTAGATGAATTTTGAATTTTTTTATCCAAGGATTGTGGGGGGGGGGGGGTTCATGGTAATTTAGCCTAGAAAATGATAGCATATAATTTTCCTGACCCCTCTATTGGTCACGAAATAGAGAATTTAACCAATGATGGGAGTTTGGTGAAAATATGAGTCGTTCATGTTTTGCAGAATATGTTGTATTTATTTAAAAAAATATTAAATTATTCATGCCTGTTCATGTGTAGATATCTTTTGAACGGAGTGTCATCATGAGATTATGACTCCCCATTTGAGTCTAGAATGGGGTCTTTTCCCATGTGATATAAAAACCTACTTCAGGTATGGGGGCTCAGGATGGGTGTTAAAAGGTATTTTAATTAATTAATTAATTAATAACCCCCCCCCCCCCCCATTTGGGGTTCCTATTCATGGCTGGATGGGGGAGGAATCCTCCCTTGAACACAATGTATGGACCAATATGGTAGGGTTAGGATATGTCATTGGACATCGTCCATGGTGGAGATCGAGACCAGATATAGGTGAAGTAGCTTCTAGGGAGAGGATTTGGACCCAAAGCATCGATGTTAACACAATGAGGATGGTCAATTATTGATTTTTAATCCTAGATCAACATGTTTTTTTATGTTTTAGATCCCAATTATGATTTATAAAGATCCCATGGGGGTTGATTTGTAGATAACATTGTAAAAAGGGGGTTTCATAGGGTTCATAAGGGTTTCCCATTAGTAATCCCTTCTTACACGACTTGTGATTTTAACAACCCACACCTTATGTTATTCCTATTCAGTGAAGATGAAATTTGTTTTAAATATAAACCAATTACATTATTTATATATCTTATCTTAGTACATTCCCATGTACCTGGACATGTTACAAGGTACATGGTACGATGATGTTTGAAATGTACACATCATGTACTATAGTTACACTCCATATAGTTGGATATAGCCATGTACATAGGCAGGCACCCCTTCTGAGGGGTGCATGGCCATGCAGTGGTATAAGAGAAGACACCATGTATGCCCTAGCCATGTAGAGAGACTCATAAAGACACCATGTTTCCTTGGACATGTATAAGTATATGTCCAAGGTTATAGTTAATAATACACACCATATACTCAGAAGTACAGAAAATATACTTTTTCTAGCATGGATGTTTTGGGTTTTTTCGTACCCTGGAAGTTAGAATTAGGCTTGTGTGTATATCATTTTGACATTTTCTATGCATATATCATGATGTCGGGATCCTTTCCGCATATACAGGTCATATGGATAGTGTTATGGATCATAGTAGTTCCTAAGGATGATTTCATCATGGTTTGGAATCAGAATCCTTCATTGGGTTGGGTTGTGAACTACTAGTCTTGGGTGAGGGTTGTGAGATCGATGATCGACATATCATAAACATGCCAGGGATATCTATTTTATGTTCCATGGATGGATCCTAGAAAGTGGGATCGATTCGTATCTCTGGGGATATCTTAGTTTGTCTCTATTCATTCAGACCAGTTTTTAGAGGTTTGAGTATTGTATGTTTAGATCCTATGTTTGAGGATCAAAGTAGTTAGAGCATTAATTATTGGTCAACATCATTGGATGACAATTATGGTGGGGTTCCATTGTGGTGTTGAGTTGAGGATAAGGGAGTCTTGAGGATTCCCCCTAATGGGATGGATTCTGATCTACTTATCATTGGATGTTATAGTTAGCTATGAGAATACCTTCATTACATGATCTTCCTTTTGGATGATTTTTTTCCATTAATTACCAAGGATTAGATTGAGGCCACTAAGGTCCCCTTTAGGATGATTATATTGTTGGTCTTAAACCAATTCTTTGGATGAGAAACATCATATTTCTCCCAAAAATTTTATATATGGTTTGAATGATCAACTAAGGTTTTAGGAAAAATGTTTTACATTGTTGAGTATAGTGGATGTTTTGTCATATGTATGTGGGTAGATGTTGGATTGATGTTCTGGGAAAGGTTATTACATTATATAGAATACGTGTCATATTGAAGCTCAATACATAAATAGTATACATCTTTGTATTTGTTGTATAATTATGATCTAGGAAAGGATGGTATAACAGTTATGATGCATGGTGGATTGATTCTCCTCATTCATGGTTTAGTTATTGGATAGATGCTCCAAGAATAATTGTTTTTATATATGGTAAAATTTAAGGATGGATTCTCCAAGAACTGTTGTTTATTATATGTGGTTTAGATATTATATTGTTGGTTAAGTATAGGTTGTACTTTAATATGGCAAAGAGGATATATGTGTCTTCGATATGAGTGTGAGAAAACAATTGGGGCCATGAGGACATGGTTTGTAATGGTTTGGATATGCTTCATGAAATTTAGGAATGTTATGGAATAGGTCCTTGGAATTGTCACATTTTGTTGCAGCTATCATGGATATGGATCCCACATGTTATTTAGGATGAATAGAATCTGATCCATGAGTAGATACACCCCATTGATGGATGAATCAATCATGGTTAATCAAGGTCTTGGACTAAAGTATTGAGAGGTATTCGAGTTTTTTATTTTTTTCAATTATGTTTCAGATAGGCTGAGCATATTTCATGAAGATGAACTTATGGAAGCAAGTTATAGGTTCACCATTGGGGGTGTCCTACTGAGATTTCTTTCTCACCCACTGTACAAGAACCTAAATATTAATTTACTCCTAATGTATTCTTTAACGTTGATAATGGATGCATGATGGATAATGTTGAGGCCCAGGATTTCATGGTTGAGTATGATTTTTATTTGGGGTCTGATGATCCAGCTTGGGCATCTCGATAAGGTAACATATATAGGGTATGTGATATGGGATATATTTGGATATTGGGCTTGATGTGTTTATTTTTAGTTGATTAGTTTTTAGAAAGTGACTGGCCAAGTTGGTGATTGATGTTGTTTGTATTGCATGGGTTTTTAGGCCTTTACTGTATTTTATTTTATTATAACACGCTTATATTTAGGCTTAGTTTTACTTTCTAAATTCCCTAATTTGTATGATTTTTTGTTTTTTTATTCTAGTTGTGCACTCTAATATGAGGGTATAGTCTCCACACATCTTCACTATATACGACCACTACTAGTCAAAAGCCTCTAGAATACAAGGAGACATGATTGAGGTCTTGTGGAGAGCTATTTCGGGGCACCAATTTAGTAGAATCCAAAATGGGATGTTACAAAGTGGTATTAGAGCTTGTTACTATTCTATTATTTATTATTGGGTATTTAGTAGAAAAGATATATAGGGATGTGTTGAATCTTGTGATGGATATCACTTGTTCTGTTTTGAACACCTATCTCAGTAGGAAGTCCACGTTATTAGGGCTTGGAATTAATGTTCATGGTACTATATGTTATAGTTGTATATGATTACTCCTTGTTTGATACAGGTGATGTTGGTATTTTATCATTTATGATGAATTTTAGGTTCTTGATCCTTTGGCAGGACACCTACGATTTGGTTTTGACTCTTTTCCTATAGAGGAATGATCTATCTCATGCATCATGTTAAGCAAATATAATAAACACGTTATATGCCTTCTAGTGTGTGATTTCTTGGATTTACATCTTATTGCATATTTTGTGGATTTATAGTGACATGCTCAATGATGAGGTTATTGATGTGGTCCTGGTGCATGATAGATTCATTAACCTTGGTGGGTCAATATCCTATGGGTGTGTAATATATGGAATAGTTTGGGTAGTGTTTTCTTGAGGATGGTTATGTGGTGTGGTACTCTATGGAATTTTATGATATGTAGATATTTAGAGAGGATATGTTCCCTCGATGTGGTTAGATGGTTAGATATGTGACCCCTTTCGGATGTGAGGCACTGGAAATGGGTGTTTTGGTATGATGGCGTGGTGTGATGACGAGATGACAACGTGTTTGATGTCCCATGAAAAGTTTCCTTCTATGAATTGGAATAGACTTAGTGGTTGGACCTAGTGACTAGACATGTGACATTATTGGTATGGCTATGTGGAAGAGCGTGGTGGTCCTTTTGACGTGAGTCCATGTTAGGGAGTTAGATCTATTTGATTTTTTAGGGTGACCAATGATAGGGTTTGAATTAGTTGTTTTGGTTTGTAGGAATAGATGGATGCTTTTGAATTTGAAAAATAGTGCATGAGGGTGTGTTCAAGTTTGAGGCTTAGTCCCATTATACTACTTTTGTGTTGAGAGGAAGAACTTGTGTGCTTGTGTTTCCACCTTATGGGTTGTTTAAAGGGGGGATTGTTAATTGATGTTCCTATCCCAGAAAATGATTTTATAGGAAATATATTACTAGTGTAATTTGGATGGATTGGGAGCATATTAAGTTATCATGTTTGTGTTGTTATGCCTTATAAGCTATATTTTTTCAGAGGTAACTCACTGGATTCAAAGAAGGTATTGTGTTTGGGTTACACAAGTCTGTGTAATAGTTATGTGACAGTAGAATCCTAGAGGAATGATCATTGGTGATGAACAGAATCATGTGTCTTTTGGATTAGATTTTATGGGACTATAATTGTGTGGTTCTTGTTTTGGGCAGTCATTCGAGAGTGGGTTGAGATTCATTTCTTGTGTAATGAGAGGCTCCGGGGAATGGTGACCCAAGTACCATGGTATGTAACCGTGATTTCCTGGAATAAATGAGGTTTTGGTGGTATTTTTCCAATACATATTAGTATAATCACAATTTATAGATGATCGTCCCCAATAACATGACACCATCTTAAGTATTATAAGAAAGAATCAGTTATATTCCATGCTATATTGATTTTTCCATGGGTTGATCAGGGTCCTCCTGGTAGTTTTAATCATCAAGAAGTGTGGATTGAGTAATATAGTGGGGAGTGCACTATTGAAAGTTATTAAGTCTAGTTTCTATGAGATAATTGATATATATGAATACCATAGGTTTCATTCTCATATTATAGGAATGGTTGAGAGTATATGATTCATTTTGATGCTCTAATGGGAGTGAGATAGCCATTTCTTGTTATTAGGCTTGGCTGTGATTGGGGAATGGGTTGTGGAAAAAAAGTTTGGTTTTAAAGAGAGTGTAAGGATACTCATATAGTGGTGAGTATCATATTATTCGTGGTGATGTGACCCTTGTGTGGGTAGGGGAAATGATTTAGTAAGAATCATAAATAGATGGTTGGTGGACCACTTAGGATGTGTTTTGAAAGGTGATTTTGATGATGGTAAACATCTTGGATCAGAACCAGTAGTTGTGGGTTGAGTTCAATGGTGGGGAGAACAATGTTTTTTATTATGAGTTATAAATGATGTCATGGAGTTTCAGAATAGATGGGTGTAGTAGGGAATTGCCTTTTTTGGTTGTTTTTTTCTGAAATTATCCTCTTGGACTTTTTCATTGGTGTCCTCCTTATCCATGGGGTTTTCTAATAGAAATTGGTTGTGATCCTTAAGTAAAAAATACCATGTTTGGTATGTGTTAACAACCAAGGTGGGTTGGGATGTGTTGCTTGAATACCACTAAGTCATTTAGAGGATGATAAGGTTTACGATGGGGATATTTTAAAGACCTAAATTTCCCCATATATTGATTTTGAGCTACCTTTTTTCATTGTTTTGTGTCAGAGGCTTGTGAGGTTTAAAATACTAATTTCATCTAGAAAATTATATTGGAGATTTTTTTACTGTATCATTGGTCCTAAAATTTGGCATTTACACTAGGACAAGAGTTTTGTGGAATTATGAGTCATTCAATTTTTTTATAAGTAAGTAAGATTTAATTAATTAAATATTATATTATTTATGCAAGTTCAAGTGTTGATATCTTTTGAATAGAGCATCAGATTGATATTATGACAGTATGGTTAAGTTCAAAATTGGAGGTTTTTACAAGGTGATGTATAAACCTTCATTGGGTCTCGAGACTCAGGAAGGGTATTCAATTAGAATTTAATAAATAAATAAATCAATTAATTAATTAAAATTAATAAAAAATCCCCCATTTTGGGATCCTACACATTTTAGGTGGGGGGAAGGTGCCACCCTTTCATGTAATGGTCAGAATAGGAGGTGGAGGAGGAGGATATGTCATCTACCATCATCTATGGAAGATATCGAGACTAGATTGAGGAGTTGTGGATTCTGGGAGTGGATTTGGACCTGATGAATTGAAATTTACACCACAAGACATGTCGATTTTTTAGTTTTAATTCCAAATCCATTTAGAATAATTTGTTTCATGTTTTAGATCTCTATTATGTTTTTTAATAAACCCATGGGGTCAATCCATACAAAATCAGGGGGACGGGTTTTGGAGGGTTTAAATGAGTTTCTCATTCAGAAAACCTGATTACATGGTGTGGGGTTCTAATAACACACACAATGTGTTCTTCCCAATCATGGAAGAAGTAAATTTTGTAAGTACAAAGTATGAACATTAAGTACATGTCATATAGTAGTACATGGCCATGTATCTAGATATGTGATAGAGTAAATTGGATGGAAATGTTTGGAAATTACACACTGTGTACTTTAGGTACATGCCATGTAGTTGTACATGGCCTTGTACTTCGGCAAACACCCCATGTGAGGGGTACATAGCCCTATAGTAATACACTAGGATACACCATGTATGACCTAGGCATGTATTAGTACATGGGAAGACCCATTTTTTCCTATAAATGTATATGTACATGTCCAGGTGTATAGTTTAGAATACACACTATGTACTTGGAAGTATACACATTGTAATTTTTCCTGCATGGACCTTTTGGGTGTTTTGTGCCCTAGAAGATAGAATTTAACATTTGAGTAGTACATTCTAAGAATTTGTTCTCATATATCCGGATGGATAAATTTTTTCCCATATAGAGGTCTTCTAGATTATTTTTTGGACCGATTTAGTTCATTATGTGTATTTACTTAATGATTGGAATCAGAATCTTGTAGTTGGTTGGTTTTTGAGCTATGAGTCTCGGGTGACGGTTGTGAACTCAGTGACCATCCTGGACTAGGTTTACCATGGATATCGGTTTAAGGTTCCTTGGTTAGATTTCATAATGTTAGATCAAGTAGTATATCTAGGGAGATATTTTTTTTGTCCCTATGAATTGGGAACAACTACTTGATCGTAGAGTAGTTGAATTTTAGATCTTATTTTTGGGGATCATATTAGTTGGAGCCTTTAGGCATGGTTGAAATCATAGAATGGAAGTTAAAATAAGTTTACAATGTGGTGGTTAGTTTAGAATTGGGGACCCTTTATGATTCCCCTAGTGGGATGGTTTTTAAACAAGTTATCACTCGATTATATTGTTAGCTATTGAGAATGCCTGTATAGAAGGGTATTGCTTTTGATTTCCTTTATTAGGGAATTATTGATCGAGGGTCTATTGGATTCCACTAATGGATTCTTGAGGATGTTTCTTTTGATGTTTTGTGCTCATGTCCTTATCTATGATAGAGGAAACCCTCATTGGGTTTCATTCTATTTTTGTACACTTTGGGAATTATGAGTATATTTTTATGGGCATGGGTGTTCAAAATTCCCATATTATGTTTTCCTTAGGTTTTCGATGTTGATAATTGTTCTATGCCTATGATGATACTATGATATGTTTGGATTACCCCATTTTGAAACTTGGTTTACTAGTAAATTATTTGATGGATGAGAGAGCTAGATAGATAGTCCAAAAATATGGTTTTAGATATCCATTATTGAGAATGTTGGAAAAGAAATTTCATATCTATACCAATAGTTTATTTATGGTTTGAGTGTTGGATTGAGGTTTTGGGAATGTTTTTTTAAATTGGTTAATATATTGAATGTGACTTCACATGTATGCGGTTAGATGATGTACTGATTCTTGGGGAAAGGATATTATACTATATGGATTAGGTGTCAGATATAGTCTATAAACACAGATTGTATACTTTGTTGTTATGTTCCAGACTGATGCTCTAGTAAATGGTATTATATAATCAAGGATATATTTTGGAATGATTATATGAATTCATGGATTAGTTTCATGATGTATTAAAATTATATAATTAATTTTATATATGGTTTAGGTGATGGACTGATGCTCCAGACACTATTTTTTATGATACGTAGGTTAAATGGCAGACAGATGGTCTGGGTTTGAAAGTAATTTTTAGTGGTACCTAGGATAGATGTGTCTTGGTTCTAAGTGAGAGATAATGATTGGGGTCATGAGGTTGTGGTTGGGGATGACTTAGATATGTTATCTAAATGTTAATAATATCATAGTATGGGTCCATCGAATTAGTAGGATTGGTTGCGACTATCATGGATATGGAGATTTAATGTTATTTGGGATACATGGTCACTGAGACATGCATAGAGACACCCTATTGTTTGAAAAAGTTAGTATAGTCAATCGATGACCTAGACCTAAGGATTGATGATGGTTCTATTTGATTTTTTTCTTTTCAGTTATTTTTTTTCTAGTATGAGAATATTTCATCAGTATTCACTCATGGAAGTAGATTATAGGTTCACCGTATTGGGTAGCCTACTGAGATTCTATTATCTTCCCCTTTATTTTATCCTTATTTTTCATTCAGACCACATGTATGATTTTATATTAAGTACATATGAATGATGGATAGGTCCAAGGCCTATGATTACATGGTTGAGAGGGATTCTTTTTGTGAAGTATGATGATCAGGATGGAGCATCTTAATAGGGTACTGGAGACCAGGTATGTGATATGGCCCAATGTTGGAATTAGGTCATGATGTATTTAAATTTTAGTTGTTTATTATTTTATATCTGATTTACTCAATGGGAGATTGATGTTTTATGTATAGAATAGATATTCAGGACTGTAATATATTGCTTTTTATTAAAAAATTATTTTATTTCCATTTAGTAATCCTTTCTGCATTCCCTGATGCATATGATGTTTGGTTATTTTCTTATAGTTGTGCACTTTGTTATGGGTTTATAGTTCCCTTAGAGTTTTACATTAGACCCACACTTGTCATTGGAATCCTCTTCCATTTGATGTGTTTAACTTGAGTTCCTATGGTGAATTGGACTGGGTAACCTGTTTAATCTCATCCAGGTCGGGATGTTACATTTTCTACTAAAAAAAGGTCTATTTTTATTTTTCCACAAACCACTTTGTTTCATTAATAAATTAATGAGATGTTTTTTAATGATTCAAAATATTAATTCCAAATAATATATATATATATATATATATATATTATTCCTATTGCTTTCTGGGATGCTTTAGATGACCTTGACCATTTGAAGTCATCCACTTGTTCTTTTTTCTGTTATGTCATCCCTTGTCTATTACACTAGACCTTGTTTGTTGTGCCATTTTAATAGAATTAATTCATTTCATATGATCATTTTAAGAAGTTAACACATCTCTTTTTATCACTCTTTGCCTCATTTTAGATGGATAAACCCTAGTGAGATATTATCGAAGGAGACCTCCTTCCGAGCTACTGTAGCATAGCATTTCTACTCTATTTTTTAATTTCAGTGTAAATTTATGGGATGAACCATTCATGTGAATGTATTCTATATCTGGTTGAGACCCACCCATCTCGAGTCATTTTTCATGATTCTTGACCCAAAGATTAGCATCCCTCTTCATGCACCAATCATTGGAGATTTTAGTGCCGATGGAGATCAAGAGATTTTTCCTAGACCAAGGGATATTTAGATATAAATATGGTCCCTTTTGTGTGGTATTTCTATATCTTAGAATGATTAGTTTTCACTTTTTTCTATGGAAGAAATCTATCAATCCATTTTTGATCCACTCATGGGGGTTTTCAGATCTAAGTATTTTGTTCTTCGTGCATAATCTACAGTTATTGCGGTCGATATGTTTATCTATTTTTCCTAATCGTGGGATGTTGTGGTCTAATCCTAAATTAAAATTCTATACATAGAACATGTATGTGATTTTAGAACTAGGAGAAATCATATCATATTTTGATCCAGTGCCTTGAGGACCATCAGAAAGTGGTAATATTTCCAACTTTATAAGTGTTTCCCATATTATTTGCTTGATTTTCAATTTAGCTTCAAAAGATGATATGTTATGTATTTTGATCTATCTCTCTACTTGGATTTTATATTGTATATATTTCTATTTAATCATAATAAAATCCATGATTTGGGTAGTGTTCTTTCACGTAGGACCAAAAGCGGATTCATGCAAATTAAATCCACATGTTATATCTATCTTTATAATTACATTTTATTGACAATATAAATTGTTGATTAATGATTTTCTTCTTGAATTAATTCAATTTCTGGTATTTAATTTTTTTCTATATTCAATTATTAGTTTAGTTTTCCGTTAATACACAATTTATCATTAATCGTATATATTTCATTCTAGATTGTAGTTTGTTATTATTTATGTATAAAAATCTATTTTAAATTTATGTAAATTCATTTATGGACATAGAATTTTAATTATAATATTATGTTTTATTCTATTTTTTGGATCTTCAACAATATATCATTCTATTTAATTTATGACAATTTGTTAAAGATGTTTTATTGATGTAATTTGCACTACTCTTATACAATTTATACCAGCAACTAATTTTTGGTGTAATGTCTACTATCGATATGTGTTTTATTCACTGATGTAAAATCATTTGAATTTTTTACTTATAGTGTTAATGAAATGATAACTTCTATATTTTATCCATTTTATGAAATAAATTTTCAATAAATATCATTTTCAAATTATTTAATTTTACTAAACCAAGATACCCAATAGATGTTGGGTAATTGCATCATGAACATATCTCGTAAAAGGTAATTCCCTGCAACAAATGACAATCATTGAGGTATATTATAAAAAATGTTCTTTAGTAATTATACCATGTAAGATGTTTTATCTTAATATATTTTAAATTCTATCTGAACCAGAAAAACAAAAATATCATATGTATAAACGAATAAAATTTTATTACATGGCTATAGGTGAGTTAGGATTATTTTATTTGATAGTATTAGTGTAATTTAATTGATATTAATTATTTTTTATCCATTAAAATAAAATATTTCAATTTATAATATTAAAAAATTAAATTTTAGAAGGAAACTTAATAGAGAAATTTGTTTAAAAAATTATCACAATAGTAATAGGATATATAGTTCAAAGGAAAAAATATATGAGACCATGTTATTTTTTTAATGAAAAACTACATTGTATAAAGAATTAAAAATATTTATTGCATTCCATAATATATTATTTTATTTAATATTCTAGTAATTAAAATTTAATTTCAAAAAATAGAAAATAAATATGTTCAAAAAAATACATGGTATCCTGAAATACAAACATCATACATATAAAAAAATTAGCCTTAACAACATTACATATAAATGTTATTCATCCAAAAAAATTAATTTAATGCTTTATACATACATTGTTATCATTAAAATCCTTTATTCAAGAAGGGTTTAAAAATACCTAACCCTTCATCCATGAATCTCATGAAATGTGACATTACTTATTACAAATATTCCTCCCCGTTATTAAAATGCTATTGAAAAATAAAACTGTTCTATAAAACCTATAAGGATACTATAAAAAATTAATCTACCAATGGGTGTAATGAGTAGATAAATTAAAAACCAGATATGATTCACATAAATAATTTATTTTATGTCATTTAAAACATTATTTTTTTAAAATTTTGACAATAATAAAACAAATGGGTAAAATATGTTTAAATTACTGAAATAAAAAATATTTAGAGATCACAAATATTTGATGATAAATAATCAAATATTTAAAAAACTAATGAAAATGGATAAAAAAATATACTCTTTTATAAATTACATAAATGTGCTGTCATTGGACCTGGGTTTGTTTAGAAAAGAGATGTCCATAATAGAGGATTTTTTTATCAAAAATATTGAAAGGTAATGTAATTCCTTTCCCTTCCAATTATTTTTAAAAACCATGTTTTTCTTGATTGGGATGTTATTTTTTTAATTGAAAAGCTCTTATTAGAAAATGTAACATTTCTTACTCTATGATTAGAAGTTTGTAATTTCTATGTTTTAATTTGTTTATTTGAAATTTATTTGTTCAACTTTTTATTAGAATATATATATCATTTAGTTGATGATTTTTTGTATTTATAGTTTTTTAGAATCATATTTCACTTAATTATCTAATATTTTTAGATTGATTATATGTGTATAAACAATACAAGGCATATTGTTTAGTTTTAGTATGTACAAGATCAAAAAAAAGGAGAAAATAGTTTTTTATAATAGAATTGACATATTTGTATGTATTAAAACTTGTGTACTAATAAAAAATCAAGATTTAATATACAATCATAAGTTTTCAATGGAAGTCAAAAATAAATATATTTTAATAATGTTTGGAAAAGTTGATAACCAATGTTGTCCTGAATTTCATCTTGTCACTAAATCTTTTGATTGAAATCTTACATAGTGGTTTAAAAAGAATAAAATATTGTATATTGATACTTATTGGTGTGATATTCTAAGTCAACTATTAGTAAGGATTTTATTAATAAAAATATTATAAACTCATCCAATGAAAAATCATTACTAATTCATTACATATAATACAACTTGAATAATTATCATCATATAATATTTTATTATTCTAAAACTACCCTGTAAGAGTGAAATTAAAATATAAAGACCCATGATTCAACTTGAGCTATCTTGGTCATCAAAATTTCCAAAAATTTGTACAATGTATTTATTTAAAACTTCCATTAAAAACTTATACCTATATGTTAAATCATTATTTTTTGGTAGTATAAAAGTTTTTTTGACATATCCATTAATTATACTTGAAAAAATAATATCCACATTCTGAAATTCCATAACATATGGAATAGACACAACATTCCCCTACATCACACACACAATAAAGTGAAAAATACTATAGAATAAAGAAAAATCAAACTACAAACTACTATAAATACAAAATATCATGCATAATAGAGAAATATATATATATATATATATAATAACAATTAAAAACATAAAAGTAAAATCATCAACTGAAAATAAGAAAAGTTGAAAACATAATATTTTAATCACTGAGTATTAAATGTTAAATTTTCAAATCAGAGCATTTAATTAAAAAAATGTCATTACTGATAACAAATACATGGTTCTTGAAAAACATTGGAAGGGATAGAGACAACTGTGCCATTTAATATATTTGATAAATGAAGTCGCAGTCATGGACATCATCATTGTGACAAAAAAACATGCTAAATGAAAGAGCCTTCTCATTTGTAATAAAATAGTCTATTTTTGATATTTTTTTATTTTTTTATAAATATTCGTTTATTTAGCCTCTAATATTTGTTTTTTTATAAATATTTTTGATTTTGTAATTTACTAATAATTTACATCATTTCATTTTTAGTTTTTAAATTTAATTAAATTGTGTATTAAATGGGTTAAAATAAATTATGTGCATATGGATTATATCCCATTTTAATTAGATTATGCATGAATTCCATTAATAAATTTGTTTGTTTATAGTATTCCTGAGATTTTTATTGTATATTTTTAATGTTGAAAAACCATTTAAATAAGATGAGTAAAATTTGTAGTTAGTAATTCCAAATGACTTGAGATTCAATGATCATGGGTTAGGTATTTTTGATGCTCTCCTGTAATGATATATTTTAATGATATAAATTAATGTATAATGCATAAAATCATTTTGGGGATGAAACCAAGTAGGGAATATCTTATGGGAACAAATTTTATGTCGGGTGTGATGTTTTAATTTCATTGTATAGTGAAATTTTTTAGAAAATGTTTTTTGTTCAATTTTTAATGTTTGATTTTAATTATTTAGGTATTTATTAAAAAAATATAGTCTTGTATTCCCTGAATATTTTATATTTTTATACTATTTTATTGTTCTTCAAGGTAAAAAAATGTCCCATAAATGTTTTCCTAACAACCATATATCTTTTTAATGGTCTGAAAATTTTATATTCCATATTTTAATATTAGGATTCATTTTAAAAGGTGATATATTAACATCATAAGGTGAAATAATTCATTTTAAAGGATTAACTGAATCCTTAATGTCAAAGAAATTGAACTATTATATTCAAAAACAATAATTGAAACTCTCTTATAGTGTTGCACTAAAATTTTATTCTTTTAACTTTCTAATATTCATGTTTTTATACTTTGAATAGGATATCCAATATCTTTAGATAAATAATCTTATATGGTAAAATTATTCCCGGAGATTTGGTACAGTATACTGTAATACTTGTCACCAAACATCACCTCTCTTTCAATTAATTAGTGTAATAACTCGACATTTGTTTTAGCTGAATAGGTATTTGGAATATCTAAAACGGATTTGGATTACCATAATCAACCACACCGGTGTCAACCACAACAAAATATTTAGCCTTCTAAATCTCTCAAATTGTTATAACATCTCAACAATGTCCACCACACAATAATTCTTATCATTTCACATTCACAAAGTGCCTCAAAATCTCATCATGAATGTTTTTCATTTAAAGAATACAAAGATCCTAAAATCCAAAAAGAATTCCACCACACCGAAACCCTCATAATTTTATGTTCACATAGTACCTCTTCCCACATCGCATAATTTTCTAGTATTCTTAAGTATGTATGATTTTTTAAATGGGTATTCATTTTTTGATTTGGAAGGAGAATTAAATGGATGATTTTTTACTAATATTTTATTAAAGAATTTAATAGAGGAAATAATGGAGATTTAAATTCAAGATTGACTAGAGATATTTGGAGATAATTACATTCGGTAGTCACATCTCAATGTAGAACCTTACGTGAGATTAAATCTAAAAGTCAAAATTGTTTTAAAGATAAAAATATTTGAAGGCATATTTTCTTGATCGATATTTGTGGGAGTAATAAGAGTAAATTAAAATGACGATTTCTATGATTAAATCTATATGAATCTTTTGGTTCCTATATTCAAACACTTAATTTCCATTTTCAAGGATATTTGAAAATGATAATTAAATAATATTTAATATTTATTCATTTATATAATTAATTATTGTTCTTAAATAATATTAATAATATTTTAATTATGTTTTTATAAAATTAATAATTATTCATTTAATATTATTTATTGATTAAAAAAATAATTTATTCATTTATTCATTATTAATATGCATTTCTACTAATATTATTAATAATTTTACATGGTTTAACTATTTCCCAATTTTATCTAATGGATTCAGGTTTGTGCTTCACTGTAGTGGTTGGATCAGTGTTAGATTTTGTTCTCATACCGGTCTAGGGCTGTTCAGGATTCTCTACTATTGTGTATTCATAATTTGAATAGTTTTTGGTCTCATCACTAACAGAAACAAGTGATAGGTTTGTGCTAGATGATGGGTTTAGGAATTCTTATAGATTTGAGTTCGTGATTTACTATAGTATATTCTTGATAATGTATCTTATAGGGGTTCGGGTGTTGCTGATATGCTGTTGGAGGATCATGTGATGCTCAGTTTGATTTTCACAATGGTGGTCCATAGATGTGGGTTTATTCTAAAAATATGAGGTTTGTTGATTCCAACAAGTAGCCATTATTTTCAACTAAAGATATCATATACAACAACCTAGGTCAAAGCTCCAGGTCACCTATAATACTCATGGATATATATTATGACTATAATAGACTTCAAATTTACAACATTAACTTCATCCCATTGGAAGGTCCAACATCAAATTCCCACCCAAAAATATTATTTCTAGAACATCAATATACTATTATCCTAATAATTGTACATTATCATCAAATTTATATCCCATCATTAAACACCAAAAGGGTGGGAAAATGGAAGGCTATATGGGAATGAGGTATGTGATGACAATTTTTTAAGAAGGTTGTTCTTTAGGTCATTAAAAATAAATAATATGTTTTTTTCACCCTACCTAAGAGGTACCTTGATTATTTTCCTTTAATTTTAACAAGTTTTTCACAGTCCTGAGTAGAAAAAACATATTCAACTCCATGGGACTCCTCCACTACTGTTGTGTTTACTCTATTTCCTCTAATAAAATCTTACATTATGTGATGATTTCTATATAATTTTATTATATATATTATTCTCTTCCTCTACATATTTACCCTCTTCAATTCTACTTATTAATTTGTTTTAGTCTATTTTTATTTTTTAATCATTTTGGGTTGATCTGATTCTAAGAGAGATTTTGTAAATGATGAGGCTTATTAAAATTACATGGACACAAGCATTTTAGTTTATAATTGGGATAAATCCAATCATTAATTAGATGATATTAACAAATAGAACTATTTAATTCATACATGTAGAGTTAAATTAGCCCAATACATTTTCTTCTTGTTAATTGTTTCAATATAATTTTTTATCTTCGATGATTATCAGTAGATGAATCTTACGGTCAACAAAGTTAGCATCCATCCTTTGGGTATGATGATTCCCATCCTTTTATCTTCTTGTAAACTCGCATTCTTTTGTTTAATTTCACATGATAATTTATTGAAATTTATATGAGAAATTCATTTTTTAATCATGAAAATGATTGTGATAATGATTCTAGTACAAATTTAATTATCATGAAATGGATATAATTTTAGAGATTGAAGAATTATTTTCAAATAATTAACCAATAAAGTTCTACTTTTTCCTCTTTTTACCTCATTCACTTTTCATTACTTACACACTTTTTTTACAAAATTGAAAAAAATAAAATCCATTGAATTGATTTTGGGAGAGAACAAAAACCTAAGTGAAACCTTTCTATAATATGTATGGTTAGTAGATAAGTATAGTATAATGTATAAAGAGAAAAAAATACCCAAAAATATTGAACCTGGGAAGAGGCTTTTTATCTCTTCTAATCCCCCAGTTCGATGCTAGAAATGAATAATAGATAAGTACTCTTCTCCTATGACCAAGACACTACATGAATACCAATATTCTCACCTCTATTCTCTATCACTACCCTCCCAATTTTAAAAACCTCTTTCCACCCTTATAATTTGTGTGGGATCCATAATAATAAAAAATGGTGCTCATGACAAACAACTCTGCTATAGTTTTTTCTTCTGAGGCTATAGTTTCTCTTATAATGACTCTTAGTCCCACTTCTGTAATGTGTTTTCAAGTCTAGAGTGTTATCTCCCTTTTGAAATGTTTGTTCCATATCATAGTGGTGCTACAAGATCTATCACTTTCCCCATCTTGGGAAATAGTCATATATTAAAGGATGACAATAGGAAACTGATTTTGATTAATGAATTCATCTTCCATGGTAGCTTCTTCCACGGGACAAAAATACTAAAACACAGAACCCATGACCAGAGGAATGAGCCATTGAAAAGTATCTAAAAAGGGATAATTAAACTATTTATATAACAAGACAAGTGTTAAGGTAATTAGAGATTTAAATAGATGATGTTTTTTCAGATAAAATTCATGAAAATTGGAAAGAATAATACTTTATCCAATAAAAATTTCCGAAAAAGTTACATGGAGGAAGACACTAAAAAGTATACAGGGGAAATGATAATGAAGAAATAAACTTTTATTAATGATTGATAACAACAATATAATATCAAAAGGTTGTCTAGAAACACTCCAAAGTGGAGGTTTCTATCCCTCACACAACTTGAAAACTATAAAAGTTGAAACCTTATTGTGTTCTTGAACAATGAGAGTAGAAATACCATTTCTCGGTCCATTAAAAAAGATCTTTTTCACTATTGAAATATCACCTTATCCTCTATGTGGAATCCCAATAAGCATAAATAGAGTGACCCAATAATAATTCTTCAATAAATAAACGTGTTAACAAAATCTTCTCAATATATGGTTAAGAGAAACATTATATTCCAAGTATATTTTTACTACTATTGTGTTGAACAACTCGATGACTTAATAATGGACCCATAGTGGTGGATTTAGCAGTTGATTTTGTAATAGTGATACAAATACACATGTTTTCTTAGGATATGAGACTATTGCATTTCATTATGAGAAAAACGTTGGTTTATTTTCATCAATCCATCATATATTAACATAGAACATTGATGACTTGGTTCATTTAACCGAGATTTATTCCCACAAACAAGAACATAAAAAAATAATCATTAAAACAAACTAGACAAATTTAGAACTAGTTTCATCTTGTATGGTAGTATGGATATCCTCCTCAGTCAAGTCCTCACAAGGATACAATTCTTCTGAACTCATAAAATACTGAAAAATTTATTTAATTATCACACCACTAGATAGCTCAGATGTTGTCATTTCATTATTTTTACCTTCTAATATGGATAAAAAGAATTAAAATTTTATATCTCAATTATTTTGAGTAGCTTCACCCTATCACTATCAATATTTGATATATATTGACAAATAAATTATCTCTTCCATTCACCACTGATATGTGAGGCTCGGTTAGAAGCAGATATATCTTTATAACATCCTTACCTTGTTTCTCATTATTTCCAACCTCCCCTGTATGATTCCACAACACTTTAGACAATATTGGATGATGATATTCTTAATATTAGGAAATTTTATCTATATGGGCACATATAATGGAGGAAAATTCATATAATTATGTTATTGATAATGATATATTAGGAGAATCATTGAAATGAAAATCTTCATTTGTGAGAGTTAGATTAATAGAACTATAGTGATTTCTAGATGGGTTTTAAAATACAGACACCTAATGGAGATATTTCATGAATAAGGATCCTCCATTTTGACTATCTATTATGATAGGGGGCCCTTTTTTGTTTTTTAAATACCAGGAGTCATAATAATGTTTGTTAGAAGATAAATATAAAATAGAAACAATAGAAAATGATGAAGATAAACACCTAAACAATTATTTATGTGGTTTGTAAATAGTATAAATTTTCATGTCGATGTAAAATCACTTCAGTAAAATTCATGATCACAAATAAAGATAGATGAGAGTTTCACACACACACAGAGAGAAATGAAAGATCAAATGAGCTAAGAATTAAGTAGAACCATTATTCCAACAACCGCACACTACGTCCACTGTGTTATAGTGAACGGTGACTGTATGTTCACATCTAGTTTAATCTTATTTGAAATTCTGAAAAAAACAAACTTAACCACATATATCCAATATTTTATACTTTCAAAACATCAATAGAGTTAATCAAACATAATTATTTATTCATCACTCCATCATTCAAACACAGTCACTATTTTTTCACTGATTCTAGAATTTAAATTCCACTATTTTATCTCGAATCTAGTTTTTTATATTAATCCTAATTTTCCCCATTTCGAAAATATTTGAAACTTGGTCGAAAAATAACTCCTCACATCGCCAAGCCCAACAAATAATTTCTCCAATGATGATGGGTTTTTTTGAAAATTTTTCATTTATTATCTTCTTTTATTTGAATTTTAATATCATAAAATAATTCTTGGTCCATGTGTTTTCATGTTTCTTAATAGTGGTAAAAGATAAAATATTCATTTTTATACCATGGTAATTATAATTATATTTTTAATTGGGTTCATAAATTTTTTTCCCATTATTCATAGGTATTCTTCATCATTTCTATTCTTTTCGATTGGAAGAAGCACTTAACTAAATTTTTATCATCTTTCTTATGATATTCCTTAAATTATTTGGAAAAAATGAAATGAAAAAGATATAAATCATAAGATATTGTTGTATTATTTATATATTAAACATTATTGGATGAATTTGTACATATAAAAAAACCTTTTTATTGGAAGGAGTAATTTTATGGTTCTTTCCATAAAATGGTCTAGACCCAAGACTCCATGGTTTTGGATTAATGTTGGTGTAGCTGTTTTTGATTATTATCCCATTCCTATTGGATTAATTTATAGTAATTATAATTGTTTTTGTATATTTATAGGATTTAATGTTTCACAAGATGCTTGGAGTGTTTAAATTGTAGGGCGTAAGTCTATTCATCATGGGATTTATATAGAAAAATATAGGGTTGTACGAACATTTTTTCATTTTCTCGTATCTAGGTGATTAAAGTGTTATAAAAGAGATATTATTATCATATGTTTTTGGGAATTATGATCAACGATATTTTTTTAGGAATGATACATTTTATTTTATATTTTCTATTTCATTAAATGAAATCTTAGTAGGTTTGGGTCGCAAAAAATTGTTCCACCATCATCCAAACAGATCAGGATACACCTCCAACAATTTTATCATCACACATCCATTTACAAGAACTAGTAGCATTACTATAAAATTATATCTTCTCAGATTTCAACAACACTAGGTGGTTGAGTTTCAACATACTCCAACCCAAGGTGATGATACTCAATTTGACACAGTAATATTGTAACATTCTTGCAGAACTCAGCTTAATTCTTTTATGTCATGAAACAAATTTTGGTACCCTTTAGATACAAATCCCACTGTTATTGTAATATTTGAAAACCCATTCTATGTTATGGATGGGGTCATTTTTCACCAACCACCGGTAGGTCGTACTGCAAGTTCTCTAACACAATAAATTCATCCTCTATAAGTAGAGAATATTATGGTCAAATCATCCTCCATGACTTCAAAGACCAAAACTGAGAAGACCTTGTATCCAAAACATCATATTGAATCATCATCACATTGGATTCCTTTGGTTCTAGTCACATATTGATCCTACTTTAAGTAACACATATGAAACAAATCTCATGACTAACACACATGAAAACACAAAGTAAAAAAATTGTGTACAAAAGGATTATGTGCTTCAATATTTCATCATATGTGCTTAGGAAAAGGACACCATCTCTTTCATTCCATTATATTTACATCTGAGTTACAAGAATAAATAATCTACCAATATTCCTACTATATATGAAAATATGTATAACCAACAACATATTTTGTTCGTTGCATCTTCTAGAGCTCCCCCTCTAGTATTTCACCTTCAACACATCAACCTTTGGCACCTGAATGTTCCCTAGTGTAATTCTTCCAAAGATACATTTTATTTTTGGTAAACCCCTATAATCCTTTTTAGATGATTAGTTGTCATTCTATTTTTTCTTTTCACATGTGGACCAATGAACTTCTTACAAAATAAACCAATCCAGCCAGCAACACTATATGATAGATGTGAGAATCTCTCTCTTGGAATATGTAACATCTGCTTTCTAGTATATTTTTTTGCATGAACCACCAATTCCTAGTGAATAGTGCATTCCATATCCTTCTACACTCTTATTTGAAGAAGTTCATTTTCTTTGGGATAAAAATCATTCACATTCTACAATAAGTGACTTATCTCAAGTCTTGAACTCCCATACATTCAGCACTTGTCTTATAGACTTCTTTTTAGCTACTAGTAGTTGCATCTACTATTATCCACACTACATCCTCTAGATCCAGGACTGACTCCCCAAGTACATTAATCTATTTATGTTCCTCTTCAATATTCTCATGACTCACTTCAACTATAGTCCACCACTGAGCTCATCTATTGAATTTTTATCATTTAACATACGATGATATTGCACCGTTCAGCATGCTCCTACTGACCAGACAACCCAAGGCATATGTTGGACTTCTATTAAATAAACATTGTTATTACTACTGGTGAATTGAATCTTCCTCCTTCTGAACATCCAAGGAACTGACTTCAACTAACTTATAGAAATTTAATCCTTAAATATGCATAATTCATGAATTATAACATACTTTCCCAACAATACAATCAAATGATCTTGAGGTGTAGTGTATTTGGAATATTAAATACATAAATACATAATATTAAATGTAAAATAATTTTTATTTAAAACTCTAAATAGTTCTTCAAACTCCTGTTGATCTTAAAAAACTATATAGGATAACCTAAAGAAAATACTTAAGGAAAAGGGTGAGTATGAAATCCTAGTAAAGAAATAAACATGAAAATAATGCATACCATGAGATTCAAGAAGAATTAAATGATATCATTAAGAGAATGATCATATGCATGAAAAATTACATATGAAAATGAATGAATAAAATAATGGAATCATAAAACTATAGAAATATAAAAAAAGAATGACATCATAAGTATATGTGAGGGATAATCACCCAAAAAAATAACATAGACAAACAATCATCATAATCATCATATGATTAGGCTAACTACCATCATAAGGTAGTGTTCTTTGTCTAATGACCCATTCAAAATTCATGGTATCTCAAGAGACATTTTTATTACCCAATTCATTTTAGGGATATAATGGACCCACCCATCACATCATTATTCGTACACATATTTGTGTTCCATAAGAGAAATGAATTCATACATAAATTATAATCATTATCATACCCATGAAAAGGAACTGAGTTTCATAATTTTTATTTGAGGCATATCTAATGGATAAATGTGCAGGTCCCAATGTAAGGAAATATTAATAAGAGGGTGCATGGTTGAACATACCTTTTAATGTTTGGTCAGTTAAATTTCCTCAAATATGATTATCATAGTTATAATAGCATTAATTGTGTAGAAAAAAAATAACTCACTATGTTTTTATATGGGTTTATATAACCAAGATTCTAGTATAACCTTCAATTTTCACTACCTAATGAGAATATCTATATTCACTATTACATAACTTCTAGTATAGAGTGATTACCCGATTATAGATGTACATTCATTAATCTCACCTGGTGGTATAACCCCTGCATAACTATTAAAGGTGTCATAACTCACCTGACTTTTTTATGGGAGTCACAACCTCACTTTCCATTAAAATGGGAGGAATAATCCATTTAGAAAACTTCGTTTGTTAAAAGCACAAACCAAACTCTACAATACAAATATAGGGAAAGAAGAAATACAATAATGAAATCCATAATGAAATTAAAAATAGAGTAGAGTGGATTTTTTTGAAATTCGATGCAGCTCAAGATATTTGATCACTTTAGTAAGGGATAATGAAAATAATGAATTCATTCATGATCGAGGTAATTGAAAACTGGTTATCATCCATAAGAATAATAATAAAAATCAGGTATGAATGTTTTATTTTTTATGTCTTTTAAATTGTTTCAATCACTATTGTTAATCCTCGTCGATAAACATTATCAAATTTGTTGGTTAAAATTACAACAGATAGATGCATTTCATTAAATCCAATGTTCTTGGAGCGTCTCAAAGGTTAATCATAGAAAGGCATGTTAAAAAATAATAAAGTAATAAAATAATACCATTACCTTATATTTTAATTAATATGACAATTCTTTATGTTCATTTAATTATACATAAACTAACTTCAAAGAACATTAAAAATTGAAAATTAAGATAAATGATAATTATTAAAATAAATATAATATGAACAAAATACAGTCATACAATAATTTTTATTTAAATAGATATATAAAATTTTTTATGGAATAATTTTTTTAAAAATGATTATTTTAAAAATATTTTTCTATAAAAAATAGTTTTCCCAAATATATTATAATTTATAACCATTTTACCATTCATTATAATGATAAAAATAATTTTAATGCACATTTATTAAATTAATGTTTAAATGTAATTCTAAAACATAACCTTCAAGAAATATTATTTTAAGGAAATAAGGAAAAAGAAAAAAGTGACTTTGTGACATAATAAACCTGAAATTTTGTGCTATAAGTATACTTACCATGTGTAGTTTGTATACTAACCATGCAGTTACAAATAGTAACTTAAAAAATAAAATCACCATTAGAAGGAAACTCATGCAGTATGATGGATGGAATATTTATAGTAAGTATTAATTGAACATGTCGTAACATGTTACACCCATGGTATGAATAATGCAATCCACATATTAAGTTCCATGATAATTTTATATAAGCCTTCATGTTAAAGTAGTTTTAATGAACAAACTAAAAAATGTAGTTCATGGTTGGTTGGTGATGTTAGAGATAGCATGAATGTTTGAGCTAAGGTATGGTTGAGCTATGGTTGAAGATTCCATCCTTTTTTTGTAGAAATTTTCCACATGGTGATCTTATAAAAATGAAAATGTTACACTAAACACAAAACATATACATTTTTTTGCTTCTTAAAGCATCAACCTTTAAAATAGAAATGATTATTTCTTATGCAAATAGATTTGTAGAAAATAGCTAATTCATTTTCTTCTAAAAATGAATATAGAAAACGGTTAGGTGAATCCCATTTCAAACTCACCTACGTCGAAGCTCACTTACCACAAATTGGCTATTTGGGTTAGAATTTTATGATTTAGGCAACAAAATTTTCATTTAGTTAAAATAATATTGAAAATTTAAAGTATTTATAAATAATTATTATATTTTAAAATAATAATAATAATAATAATAATAAAAACTGACAGATCAAATAATATCCTCCTTTTGTAAATATCTAAACCAAAACAAATTTACAAAAATTAGGCAATCCCAAATTTTTACACCCCAAAATTATCTCTCTTTCGAAAATTTATCAAAAAATATGATGAAAGAAAAAAATTAAGTAAATAATTTTTAAGAATATGATTATGTAATGTTTTAACAAATAATTAGTTGTAACAATAACAAATATCAATCAAGGTATAACTCCCCATATGTTCATGAAGTTATATTAATTGATAATTAATAACCAATAAAATAAACATTAGAATGATTCTCAAAAACTAACCTCCCTCAATCCCAATTAAAATTTTAATTTTTCAAATGTCACAAAATCTAGAGCTTTAGTATATATATCTTTGAGTTGATATTCTTTCGGGATATATTCAAAAAAATGTACTCTTTATTAACATAACCTCTTAATAAATTAAATATAACATCTATATTCTTACTAATTGAAGGTTGTAATGGGGTTTCAGGAATAGAAATTGCAGTAGTATTATCATAGAATATATGAATTTTATCTATGTAAACATAAAAATAACAGAGATATGGTTTTACTTAGAGGATATGAGCATAAAAATTTACCACAATAATGTAATCATCCTCATCAGTGGAAAATAAAAATTACAATTTCTTTTTTGTACTCCATGCACACATAATCATTTTTCAAATAAGTGACACATACCTGATTTACTCTTCCTAAAAAGTTTTATGTCTCCAATGTCAAAATCATAAAATCAAAATAGATTAAAATAGTTTTGATTGGAGTCAAATAAACCAATATTGACTGTTACTTTAATATATCTAATTATTTTATAAGATCTTTTAATGGAATTTATTTTAGATTAGGTTGTTATCTAGAACATATACAAAAAAATAACATATTTTCAAGGAAATATGAAGTTATATATATAGTAGGATTCATAGCATTACTCTATATATTTTATCACTACCTGATCTTCCAAATTCATCTAATAACTACTTTGAATTAGTGCTTATTTGGTTTCTCATAGTTTGAAGGGAATCATGATAGTTTTTTTAACGAATGCTTTAACATATTTTCATTAATTTAATGAAATACCATATTATCTTTGTAAAATTTGATTTCAAACTAAAACTTTTAATTCACCCCTTAGACTCATATCAAATTTGTTAGTCATTAATTTTGAAAACTCAATATTATGTATATCATTTTCAGATCCAAATAAATATCATAAAGATAATTTTTTTCTAATAAAATATATTCCGTAACATTATTTGTAAATACGTCTAGATAATGCTTCCATTTATTAAAATGAGTTTCCAATAAAAATATTATTTTTTGAGTTATAGTATTCTATTATATATTTCTGTAAACTAGAGAAAAATTTATACAGTTTGACAAATTTATTTGGAAATTCATCATTTTTTAAACCACGTTTTCAATTAGCATATACAACTTCTAAAACCACATCATTTAAAAAGAAATTTTTACATAAATTTGAAACAGTTTAAGATTTAGAAAACATGAAAAATATAATAAAATATGAATAAAATATATTCTAGAAACTAATGAAATTAATCTTAAATTCTATAACTTTTTCCATGCAATTAATCATGGAAAAATAATATATCCCCATTTTTCTATATTACTTGAATCATCCATTTTATTTTAAAAACTCCATTTGGTTTCTATAGATAGTTTGTATTTTAAAAGCCAAAAAAGATTTTAGACGTAATTACTTAAAAAATGCTTAAGATCATCAGGCATAGAATTTATCTAGTTTTAATCGTTCAAATATTATTTAATATTAACAGGTACAAAATCAGCTATGAAGGAAAATTTAGCCCCAAAATTCAAAAATCATTTTCTTATTCTAATTGTAGACTCAACATTTCATGTTACATTTTATAAAGAATTGTATGAATGAGTTTTACATTTCATATCATCAAATTGAGAAGAGATATACTCCCCCTCAAGTGATGCATTATCTCATTTGGCTACGTCCTCATGAAAATTGAATTATTTAAATTATTAAATAGAGTCAAAATAATCTGTAATATGTTTTTATTTATTTTCAATGAACTTTAAATTTAAAAATTACACCATATATATATTTCTATTTTTATATAACCTATTATCATTAATATTATTTTAATATCCTATTCAAATCTCATTATCACTTTTAGCATAAAATTTTTCTAGATTATCTTTAGTATTCTAAATAAAAAATATACACCCAAATACTTTAAGGTAACCAATCTTAGTTTTTATTAAATAGTTCATAAATGGTTTTATTTCTAAATGGTCTTATGTACAATATATTTATGATATAACAATAAGATTTAGTTGATTCATCCCATAAATATTTTTTAGGTTGAATTAATTAACCATTGTCCTTTCCATTTCATGAATTTTTTTGTTTTCCCTCTTCACAACACTATTTTTTGTGGTGTTCTAGGGGTCGAGAAACTTTGAAAATATCTATTATATTCACAAAAATTATCACAGTATAGTTTAAACAATTCTTCTCTTTTATCATTTTAAATTGATAAAATTAATTTTCCTTTTTCATTTTGAATGTTTTTTTAAAAAGTAATAAACTTTTCTTGATTCAATCAATGTAGTTTTGTGTATTCTTCTTCTGAGCGGTGTCTCCCACTTTCTCTCTCGCACGCCTAGGGTTTCTCCTTTGGTCCCTTCTCTTTCCCCCTATGATGCATCTGGAAGGCTCGACATCGACGCTCTAGATTCTCGATCGGCGTCGGCGTGGTATGCTGAAGCTCCAGGCCCGTGGTTTGGTGGTGGCATGGTTTGGATCTCTGCTCAACGTGCTCTGGTGGGCTGGATATCGGCATCAGCTTTTAGTGGCTGGATCTCGGCTTGGCATCAGCGCGACGAAGATTCAACTTCAGGATCTCGACTTGGATCTGAAACGTGTCGAGGTGGCTTGGTGATGGCTTCTGGGCTCGGGATCTGGTCTCGGCTGGTTCTTGACATTAGGTGCATTCTAGTGTGGACTGGTGTCTGCTACGATTCGATTCATAGGGGGAGGTTGGGTTTCGTTCTGGATTTTTTCATGTGGTGCATGGTTGGTGTTTTTCGGCGTTATCGTCGACATAGGGCCATGTTCATCCGCTGGTTCCTTCTGCCACTGGCGGCTCATCTTTTTTGGGTTGTAGTGGATGTTCGAAGGGAACTTCACGGTCACGGCAGGGTTCATGTGGCTTTGGTTCCAGCAGTAATGGCTTCAGGGTAATTGCTTCAGGAGAGTTTGTCTAGCTCTACCCATGAAGTTGTTCTCATTTTCCCTTGATGTCTCGATATTTTTGGTTATTGGAATTTATGTTGGTTTTTGTCTGGGAAGGCCGCTTCTCAATCTATTATATAATGTTTTACTTATAAAAAGACGCTTCAGATGAGGTTGAGGGCAAAGAGGTTCCACTGATTCATGGCTTTGCAGAATCTGAAGATTGAGAGGGTATGGCTTTGGCCATCGTTATCATGCCTATGCTTTGGCATGGGTTTGCTTGTCGTGCTACGATGAGACTTTGGAAGCTCGATTTTATGGTAATTTGTTACTGGGAGGATCTTCTATTTTGTAGTGAGAATTGTTTTTGATCTTGAGTTTTGGTCTATTGGAGACTGTTGTTTTGTGGTTAAGTCTTGATGTCGTGGGTTCTCACTTTCCCTTTAAATGTGTTTGGAAAATAAAAAATTAATTTTTAGCAGTAATAAACTTTTCTAGATTTCACTTTTATTGCATTAGAATTGAGTCCATGTTAATCTAATAAAATAATATACAATTGAAAACACATATCTATTACTACCTAAAATAATATTTCTCATGGGTATAAAAAAATAAAGATGAATAGTTTCTAATATCGATCCATAAAATCCATATCAACATCTCTAAATAAAAATATGTGATTCTTACTTTTCATACAATAAAAATATATAAAAAACTTATAAGATTTAAATTTATCATGTTCTGGAAGGATCCACTTTTTTCTAACTTTTATAGTTATCAAAGATGAAAACTTCTGAACCTTTTGGGCCAAATAATATGATATATTTCTATAAAATTTAAAAATATTTCATTTCTAGGGTTAGTTATGAAAAATTTATAGAGTATTTGTTTTAATTTCTGTTGTAAAAAAATAAAAAAATAGTATCATTAAAAACAGAGACATTTTTTGTCAACAAACATTAGACTCAAATAATCATCACCAAATTTTGATATTCTAATTAAATTTTGTTTTAATACTTATACATATAGTACTTTATAAATTATAATTTATTTAACTATACCAACTTATCAAATACATTTTCCATGCCTTTAGATTTGTCACCAAAAGTGAATGTGACTTAATTTGAAGAATTAAATGATAAAATGTTGTAGATGTCACCAGTTATGTGCCTAGAGAACCCTATTTTAATGTACCATGTATCTTTATAAACCATTTATAAATTTTCCTATAAAATAAACTTAGTAGATAATTGTTTTGGTACCCTAGATAAATTGGGCCCATCTAGATTAGTAATAAAACACTTAGGAACCCATATGGATTTAAGAAATTTTTTATAGGGTAATTGATAGGGAATATTATTATTTATAAATTTATTTTTGTGGAATTATGATAGAGTAAATCATAAAAAAAATTCAATTGTGGAATTCCCTTTGATATTTCATTTATTTCATGTAATATTTTAAAATTTTCGTTTACTTCTTTTAAAAGAGAAGTTCTATACATATTATGAATTTTTTTGTTATATACAAATCTAGTTCTGTCTTTATTAGATTTATTCAAATCCATCATCTTAAAAACTGTTCTTTTCCTTGAAAAAAATATACTTGCCTTATTTTAAGTCAATTATTACCCATTTAATATTTTCATTATTTTTTTGAACAACTTTCAAGTTATCATGTATTTTCGTAGTTTAACATAATCATGTTTCTTTAGTTTATTATATTAATTTTTAAACATCTTAAATTCCTTTTAAATTTTTTCCACATAAACATACAATAATTTAAATCTCCTTCCTTGATGTTCCTCAATTTTGGACATTAATTATATCATTCCATCATTATTATCATTAAGATTAATTGGTTCAGAATCTGTAACATTTTTCTCATCTATAATCTTCTTATTTTCTCTTTTCAGATATTTATATAGTTCATCCATTCACTAAATATCACTTTGAAACATTTTATTTAGTTTTTATAATTCATTGAATTCATTTTAAAACTCATACACTTATCCATAAAAAAATCCAAAATCACGGTTTACCTCATTCTTGTAGTTTTCCTTAAGAAAATATTGACTAATTCATTCTCACTCTCAAAACCATAACTACCATTGTGTGACTCTTCTGTATAGATCTATCTAGCATGATATTCTCATTTTAGATCTTTCTTTTATTTATTTCCTTTTTAATCTTGTATCAATTTAAAACATTTTGAATTTACATATCTCTTTTTCCTGTACTCATAAAAAAATAATTCAAAAACATCATATTAACTAATTTTTCATTTATTACTTCCCTTTATCTCATTATTATTATGTTGTATTCCAGGAAAATTCTTAATACCTCCCTTTCATTACTTGTACTTGATGACTTATTTGGTGAAATTTCCAATTTTATCCTTCTCACTTTTCTATAACTCATAATTTGTGTAATTAGTAATAAAATTTATATTATATTTTAATGTTATGGCTTTCCTATTGTCATAATACTCGGTATTTTCATTATCCATTTCCAACTCATACTGAATAAGTGATCTTATCATCACATATATTCAATACTCTGTAAAATCCTTACTCTCTTTAATTGATGTTTTCATTGAATGACATATTTTGGGAAGATCTTGAATTAGAGTTTGAATAAGTGATTCAATATTCGTGGTCTTTCCGAGTGCAAACCTATAGTTAATTATCTTACTAAATCTGTCATACATCTCTTTAATTCACTCTTGATTGCCATCCTGAATTTTTGAAACTCGTCTATGTGAATACCTACTTTGGTTCTATACAACATATCATTTACTTGATAAGATACTTTTAATGTCCTCTAGATGTAATATGTAGTTCTACATGAAGAAATATGATTATACATATTTCTACTAGAAGAAAAAAAATAATTTATAACTTTGAAATTATGAACTCATTTTTAGCATTGGAGTTTATAAATCAACATTACAAATTTTCTAAGGATTTAAAATAATATACCAATAATAAAGACCTATATTTTTTTGAAATACCTCAATATGAGCCTTCTAGTAAATATGGTCACTTTCATTAATGTGTGGTTGTCTGAGGGGATTTAGCATCTCAAATCCCTAACTTACCATAACAAAGTAGTGGATCTTTTCCTTGGACTTTTTATTAGAGGATAATAGTTAGTTCAAAAAATATATTGAAAAAATTAAAAATAATTCCTTAAAATGAACCACACTTTGATACTAATTTTTAGGTCCTAGCATATTAAATGATTGATTGGGGAAGGTTGAATAGAACTTTAAAAGTTTATTCTATTAAATTGAATTGAATATGATTATTAGAGTTATAGTTGTGTTGATTATTCTTCATAAATAAAAATAAATAACATATGATTATTTTTATAGTGGTTCAGATCACCACAGTAATAGTCCTCTCTTTAATATTCTCTAGTCATCGAGAATATAACTATTCACTAATAACTCTCTTTTTATATGGAGTAATAAACCAATTATAGATGTAAGTACCATTATCTTATCTGGTTCTATAACCCCAACATAACTTTTGAAGGAGTCACAACCCACATGAATTTTGTAAGGGAGTCACAACTTGGCCTTCCTTTGAGATGGTTGGAATAACCCACTTAAACAAATTCTAGATGTGGAAAATGTAAACCCCACACTAGAGTACAAATAAAGGGAATGGAGAAATATAAAAATGAAGTCCAGAAATAAATTATAAAATTAGTAGAGAAGATAATGCTTAAATTCGATTAAGATATAGATCTTCAATCACTTTAGTATTGGTTAAAAATAACAATGAATTCATTTATGATTGAGTGAATGAAACATTAGTTATAGTCCATATTCAGTATGTCACAAATATTGTATGAAGGTTGAATTTTATTCTTTCCCTCTAATTGTGTCAATCTAGATTGTCAATCCTAATTGAACAATATTTTATTGCATTTTTTGGTTCACATTTTTATGAATAGATACTTGTCATTAACTCCTAACATATTGGACCAACTTAATGGATAATCATAAAAATAAATGATAGAAAAATAATGAGGTAAAATAATAAAATTACCATAAATTTGAATTAACACATTGAGTTTGTATTCTAATTTAACTCTTCAACAAATAACATCAGATTACATTGAAAAATTATTGTTAAGATAAATAATAATTATTCAAATGAATAAAACATTAAAAAATTACAATCTTATAAAAAAATTATTTCAATAGATACATAAAATGAGGTATGATATTATTATTATGAAGATAATTATTTCCATAATTATTTATTCAATATTTTTTGCAAAATAATCATGTACTTATTATAATATATATCCATTTAAAAATGTTTATAATGAAAAATTAATTTTAATGCACTTGTTGTAAATTAATATATAAAAGTAACACTAATACTGAGCTTTTGGAAAATATGAGTTTTATAGAAAAATGTAAAGTATATAAGTGACCATATGAAATACAGACTATGTGATATCATGTGTTCCGTATAATTATCTTGTGTTCTTGTTATACTAACCATGCAATAACATGTGGCCACTTCAAAAACAATATCGTGGCTAGAAGTTACCTTATGTGGTCAGGTGGCTAGAATATATACAGTATATATATATTGAACTCTCAGTAACATGTTACCCACAAATTAGGAATAATGGAATCTCAATGGAAAGTTCCTTAGTAAGTTTATATAATGATTCATGATAAGATACTTTCCATGTGGAAATTAAAAAATCTGGTTCATAGTTGGTTTGGTGTTTCTAGAGCTTGGATGAATTTATAATGTGAGAAACAATTGAAAAATTGTTAGAGCTTTGGTATTTAGGTATAATTTCTCTATGTGGTGATCTATAGAAAATGAATATGTAGTACCAAACAAAAAATAGCTGCATTGTTCACTTCTATAAAAATCTACGTAGAAAATTACTATTTGGATCCTATTCAGTATTCAACTACGTTGAAAATCATTTTTCACAAAATTAATATTTATGTTATTTATTTATAAATTAGGAAACCTAAATGTCATTTAATTAATTTAATAACAAAAAATTAAATATTTTTAAAAAAGGATTTCATTTTAACAAAAAAAATGATAATTTAAATTAATTGATCAAACATTAATAATAAGGATTATCAAGATAAAAAATAAGTAAATCATTTTTAAGATTCATAATTGAAAAAATAACATAGGTTTGGAACATGAAGATCCAATGTAGAAAAATCATGAGAATGATCAAATATAAGAAGGAATTAAAACATACCACTTCAGTAAAGATTCAAGAAATAATTATTGATTTTTTTAAAGATGGAAATGTCGTATTATTTTCCAGAAAAATGGAATTTAACCAAGAGGTTTTTCTATAAAATAATTATTTTATTCCAAACTATAAATTATTTAAATCATTTGATATAGGTTATTCTTTACATGAGATAAAAATATAAGAAGGTTGTCTTAAATCGGTTTCACTTAAAAGTGATAATTTTCAAGGAAACTAAAAAATTTTGTAACCCCACGATGAAAAAGATATTAAATTATTGATATATTTAAGAGAATATATATATAAATATAATAGGTAAAAGATAGAAATATGGCATAAAAAAGGGATAAAAATAAATGGAATGCAGAACTAAAAAGTCATGATTAAAGTGTGGAAGATCCCTTTTACATTTCAAAACTACTTTATTGAAATCCTAATATAAGATAATAAAATGTTATTTTGAAAATATTAATAGTTAAATCTTATTTTAACATGTGATAACATTTAATTATGTTTCCACTTAAAAAGGTGAACATTGGCAGGAAGGGAAATTGTGGACAGTGAGGGGGAACCATCACTGAATTTGCATGAGAGATATTCTTACCAATGTTTCATTTTTTTGAAAATGGATTCAAACTAATATCTAAGGAATAATGGAATAAAAAGTTATATCCCAAAATTGTAATAGTTTATAACATATTAAATGAAAGACTAGATTCCATAAGAACGTTATAACTCAAGAAACCATATTGAGCTGTGAAAGGCCCAAATATTTTAGTGAAGGCATCAATTATATCCCACAATAATGAATGGAATGAATGAAAGTGAATTATCCAAGTTAAACAACTATATATGATATTATAAGTCATTTGGGCTTTATATACACCAATTTACAACATAAAAATGATGTTTTGTTCGTAATATCATAGTATTCTTCAATGAAGGGTGACTGGGACAAAACCCCTAAAAATCAAGAAATATTCAAATAAAAATACATTGAGAGAGATATAGATTGAATTTGAATATAAAATATAATGAATATAGATAATAAATGATATAAAATATACAATTTTAAGAATAAACACAATTTTATACAGATTAGGTGCATAAAAGTAAATTTGTCTCCAAGAAATAAGTTTTGAGTTGAAACCCTTACCTCATGCCTCAAAGCATTCTACACTTATACATAAATTACTGAATAATTAAATTAAGTTCATTAGAGATTTAAAAAAAATATTTTTATATATTTAAATTTCTACGGTATATATATTTTCCTTTAGTACGTATTTTTAATATTGTTTTCGCTTATCCTAGTTACTCATTATTGTTTGGTTAATTTCATTATAAAACTTTTGGTTTTTTGACCATGGTCAATGGTGTAATAGAATAACTTCAAAATATTCATAGTTGTGGAGGTTTGGGTCATTTATTATTCCATTAGGAAAATAATTATACAGTTTCAAAGGTTATCCCAAAATATATCCAAATTTAGAATGGTATATTAATAAGTCCATTTAAAGTAGTTTAAGATAATAAGATCATTTATTATCAATCACACATATAGAATTCCCAATAGCCTTCTAATAGAATATTAAAGGAGAAATAAATTTATTATCAGTTAATTAAATAACCCTTTTAAACTTAACATTTGAGATGGTGATAGAAAATTGAACACATAATTCATGGAGGTGGTAGTCTACACACACATGATGACATCTTCCTTTTTATTAATGATTTCAGAGGAAAGTATAAAATAAATTTATAATTATTAAAATAAAATTTAATAATAATTATCGTTTTGGTGTTATCATGCCATCAAGGATAGAGGATATTTGATGTATTTAGAAGAAGAAAAGAGGTATATAATTCTAGTTGAGATTATTAATTCTTCCTTGGAGGTTCTCCCTAGGGTAACTCGTTAAGACTGCTTGACTTGATTTTTTGGTGATACCAAGTATTCAAAGGTGTGGTGAAGGTAATAAAGTGAAATGAGGGTATATTTTTTGTTGACATAATGGTTTCTAATCAGTGGAGAAATGAAGAGGAGGTTGTATCTTATTATAAGGGAATAAAAGACTATTTTTTAACTCATTATTTCTCATTAATATCACTCCATTATTTTATAAAGGCCCAAAAATGTACAATAATGGTGTGGGGGAAAATATAAGGTCATGAATCCCTCCAGATTCTAATATTACATTTGTTTTTCACATTTCATAACCAAATGCACTATGTTAACCCACTTTTATCCTAGTTTACCCCTACTGTAGTAACTCCACTTTCACACTCGCAAACTAATTTCATTGGAAAAGAATTAAATTGTAATTGTTTAATTATATGAACATATTTTATTTTAAATATGTATAAAAATTATAATATAAAATTCTCATGACTTATTGAAATTTATTATTATATTGGACCATATAGAACTTAAAATCCAGTTTTTAGAGAAAATTTATATATTAAGCGTAAGATTTTTATTTAAGATAAAATTATAAATGTTATTAATTATACTTGAATTAATTTTTTTATTAAAATAATATTTATTAAAAATTAAATTATTGCTTAGACCCAATTCTCCCATGTGAAGATTATATTAAATTAAAAAGAAAACAAATTCATGAAAACATTACATACATTTTATAAAGTGTAAAGAATGAATTTTATATATCAATAGAGTATTTTAATGAAATTAATAAAAATATATAAAATATATGTTTTAATGTAAAAAGGGTTTCAAAAAAATATATATCCATGACACCCTCCTACTAAAGTGTACCCCTCTAGGGTCGATAATGAGAGAAGAGAGACGTTGAACACATTAGTCCCACCTCTAGGAGGCCCCTGGTTAGCGACATGCACCGAGGGTATATCATACATATAAATGGGAGGCATTAACCTATAAGAGAAATATATAGAAGATAATTATTTTATAGATACACCAATCAATACATTCTCATATGTGTAAAAGAGGAATTAATTGCATACATTTATTGTAATAGAGTACTAAAACAACTAAAATGTATCTTATAACCACAAAAATGTGCAGTCAGTAGTGACCATGAAGCCCAAACAACTCTTGAAAAATCGTGACCTAGTAATATTCATCCCAACCTCCAACCTTCTCCTATTTACCTGAATTTTTTTTATATGTGGGGTGAGCATAATAGTATACTCAGTTCGGTCCTCCTAAGATACTCCCATGAAAAAGAAAATGAAATAATTATATAACATATTGAACACAATTGAATCTAATTCATCACCTAAATATGTATAATAAAATCCTAGACTCACCATGGAAATCTCTTAAGAGGTATCATATACAATAGATCATATATTATAGTAATAAAATATAGTGGTATCGTGCTACTGCTACCCCACATTTTTGAAAATAATTCCTAATGATTCATGTCCTTAGTCATCTTTCTCCAAAATATACCATCCCAAAGAAACCTCAATTATGTATCAAAATATTCAACCCATGCATCCCATCATACCATCGACATCTACAAATATATAGTAAAAAAGTAGTTTTCAAAATCCACCACATCCCCTATTTCATGTATAAAACATCAAGAATTATACTCTCAATCCATTATAGTTCATAGAATGGGTATGTTAATTTAATCCATGACATCCTATACACTTCATACCTATAAAACCAATTGGAAACTATATTTTGTGATACATGTATGTGAAATAACCACAAGTCATGAAAGCCCTCTAAAACCATATAAAGGGTAACTATACATCATGTATATTAGTACATAATATTATGATGATAAGATAGTGGGGTTAGAGTGGGTATTCACCCATTATCCTCCCATCGGGATGTTTGAAAAAACACCCTTCCATAGTCCACTGGTAGTAAGTCACCCTAGCTGACATGGGTAGGGTAGAGAATGAAATCAAAAAACATATATGATATACTATATGTCACAAAAATACTATGAACATATACAACTCCTAGGATTAACTACATCTATTTTCAATCAGAAACCATGCTTCCACTACTAGGGACTAGGTATATTATAAGCCCACAATCATTTAAAGATATACATTAAATTTATTCTTTCTTTTTTTTCATTTAATGAGTTGTTAATTAATTCATTTTGCATTAATTAAAATATTTATGATTGCATTACATTAACCATCTAGACAAATATATTCCCTCTAGGGTTAATCTATTTAGAGTCAATGGTTTCTCAAGATCATCTCATTTTCATTCCAGAAACACTAACCCCATGAGTTAATTCATTTCATTAGAATTATTAAAATTTCCATGATACCATGTACTCTTGGAAAAAATATGAAGCTATCATCAAATAGATACAACCAAACACATCCAGATGCCTCTGGTAGTGGGGAATGGAATGCAGATAAAATAAGAAACCCGACAATCAATCATTTAATAGATTAATTAAAAAAATCATCCAACTTAATAACAATAATGGGTAATCCCAAATTCATCATATTCCATCATATCTTGTGCCATCCCCAACACCCACATTTATATCACCATGAATCTCACTGTCACCGGCATCAATTTATTCCACAACCTCAGGCGACTCTACATGTATCTCATAAACCACCCCAAGATAACATCAAAACTCATACAAAGGCTCTCGTCAAGATCACAGAAAACGAAGAAAAAACAACAATAGTCAATAGGAAACTCTATGACCTGAAACAATTCATTTTTCCTTCACATGAATATGGGCTCCCATGACCCTAAACTCAATGCCTATATCCTTTACAAAAAAATATTCACTTTTTAACACAAAGAACTATCTTTATCAAATGACAAGTTTTTAATCCATCTTAAATTAACAAATTAATTTTTTATAGGTTAAAAATATAGTTAACATAAGTCATCATTATCTCAAGATATCTTAATTATATAATCATAATCTTATCATAAATCGAATTTCACGAATCTATGAGAAGTAAACCTCACAATTAACATGCCTTTTTATTCTTTTAAAAAAAATTAAATCACAACAGATTTATGTTCTTAATGAGTTATAATTTCTCATGCAATATTATATTCAATTAAACATGCATTCTGGAATCAATTTTATTACCATAAATTTATAACGAATAATAGATTCCAAACGTGCCTCTTATATAATTTTTAATCCAATTAAACAATAATTTATGGATTTATTTCTTTAACGAATTTAATCAATTTAAACATGATAAACCAAGCATTACTTCATTATTAGAAGGACAACATTGATATAATTATTTCAGTCAAATGAAGAGGTAAACAATTATCATGGTATAAAACATTAACAAGTTATCACTATCTAGTTTTTTTATTAAATTGGTTAAATATTTACTTTGATAATCCCATTTCAATATAAAGGTATAAAACATGATAAAATTATGATTTCATGTAAATCAATATGATAAGAAATAAATACCCTACCACAAAAGAAACAATTTTCATTACATAGTAATGGCTCAATGTTACAGATCTTTAATTATCTCCCATATAAGAAATATCATACCTTTATGGATGCTACATTATAACCACAACAACAAATAACCGAGAATAATCCATTAGAAAGATGGAGAAAAAAACCCACAACATGGAAAGAGGAGACACAATGAAATGAGATTGCATGGATAGAAACTTCTTGAAAAAAGATGCAGATCTTACCTTAAATCACCATATATTAATTTATAAAAGCAGGTGATCAATCCTAATCAATAAGGGATTTAAAGACTTCAAAATAATACCATGGGGTGCCTAGGGTTCATGAGGAATGAGTAAGAGAAAACCAAGTTTCAATGGGTTTAAGTTATTTATAGAAATTTTGATTTTTATAAGACTACAATGCTACCACCTAGGACTAGGCCATAGCCTATTGAAAAATAGGAATATTATGGTGTAATTCCCCAATATCAGGTCACCACACCATTGTAAAACCATATGTACAAGGAAAATGGTTTGATCCTATAAACGTAGATCTGAGACAATGAAACAACCTTAATCACCATGCAATAATCCCCCTTTTCCAACTAGGAGTTTGTGACGCTACCCAAGAATCATGACACAACTTCAAATAAAAAAGGCAGTAGCCTTGAAATCCATTATGATCTCCCCCAACACCACAACAAGGAGACCACATTGTATTCATGCTATATTTAGCAGTGGATCCTCAAGGAGAAAAAATGTACCCACCTAGTCTATATTGTAACCACCTACACTATGATAAAACCCAGTGTTCCATGATATAGGCATTCCATTTCTTGTTGTGGTTCACCCATTTCCCCCAATTTTCCCTCCAACCCCATTTCAACCTCCACCAAGAACATCCATCACCCAAAACTCACAAAGAGAAGGGATAAGAGGATATGAGCCCTTATATTGGATAACTCTCAAACCATTCCCTTCCTTCATAATTTAAAAAAAACTAGAGATAGCTAAAGATAAAGTGGTCATTTGAACAACCACCATATGATATACCTGTCAAGGATCTCATAATAATTGGAGATCACCCACTTCACTCAGATGGAATATGTACAAAATATGCAACAACAACAAAAAACATATCCTAAACACTCTTTTATTAAGATACATCCCAAATGATAGTAAATCCTCATAAATCAATGATATGGAACCATATCATAAAAAAGATATGGTTCAAAAACCAAAACTATATTTACAATAAGATAAAAGATAAACATCAAATAGCTCGAGGTATTCATTTCCAATCTATGACTCTCATTCCCAATTACTCTTCTCTATTCCACCTTCCTACCAAAGTACATGAACCAAGGGAATAACACTCCCATTAAACACATTCACCTGAAAGTCCAGAATATCTACACGATTCTCTTCAAATATCAAATCATTATTAACATCGACCTCTCCCAAATAAATGATGTGAAATTAATCATCAAGAGGATAGTGAATATATGAATAATGAAAGATTTCTTGTAACAAACATATCTATTGTTGAAATTCTATTTGATACACCATGACTGAAACTTGAGAAAACCCCTCTAAAGGACCAACAAACTAGGGAGATATATCTTTCTCCCATAACCAATACTTTGATTCCCAATATGAGGAGTCACCTTTCAGAATACAAGATCACTATAATTTACCAGAAGTGGTCTTCTCCTATGATCATCATTGAACATTTTATGAACCTTTCCCAATTTCATCCTCTCATGATTTACCTAAACCATCACTATCTTATTTTTTACTAGTTCTAACCAGAGAATTGCTGACTCTATGACCCCAGTCTAGCATAATGGAGAATTAAATTTTCATTAATAAAAATATTTAAATATCATAATATCAATGGTAGAGTGAAAACTATTGTTGTAAGAAAACTTAACCAATGGAAGGTATCACATCTAGAAAACTCCAATATTTAGGAAACAAGAACATAACATGTATTTGAGTGTCCAAATATTCATGTCTATTTAAATATCCATTTTACATGATAATAAATTCTAAAGGGTAACTGGGAATCAAAAATATTTTGGATAGTTATCAATACCCTTGAATCAAAACGAGTATAAAACAAATAGATTATCATCATTGAGACTTAGTGGGCCACACCACCACCTTCATTTAATATCTTGATAAAAAATTCACTGAGCTTGAATCCCTAATATCTATAAATAAGTATGATTTAATTAAATGATCCACTATCAACCATGTAAATTTGTATCCTCTCAGACCCCGAGTTATACCGACAATTAAGTCCATCGAGATGTCCTCCCACTTCCATTGAGAAACATCTAATCACTGGAGTAACCCACTGGGACATGGTTCCCAACCTTCACCTTCTGGAAGACCAAACATCGAGACTAAAATATCAAAACTAAATAATTAAACCATGCTACTAAAATATAACTCTCAAATCTCAGTACATCTTTGTCACACCAAGATGTACCTATAATGGTGAGCTATGGAACTCTTGATGAATTCATGAGCATGATATATTGAATTAGAATTTTTTTTTTGAAAATTGAATTTCCCTTAAATTGAATAATTTTATGTTCTTTCTGTTGATATGATCCCCTTTACTATTAGGAATTGTTTTTCATTAAATAATTTTTTTTCTTGAATGCTTTAATAACCTCACATAATCAAATGGTAGTTAATTTTGTTAATTTGATGGTTTGTTTGATTAACCAAGATTTAAATGATGTTAATGATGGCCCATACATTTTATATTACCTAAAATATGATTATTTATTTATAGTGTGGTTGTGTCTATCACAAAAGATCAAATAATGGATTGATATCATGGTGATGGTTGGATAATCTATGATTTTTTAGTCATTCTTGGTGTAATGGGATGGAATTGAATATATCAACAATGAGGGTGACTAGAATAAAGTAATTATATACTACTAAATAAATACGTTAAGGTGGAATGGAAAAAATAACTAGATGAAAAATTAAATTGAAATATAAATTCTTAAAATGAATGAATAGTGAAAATAGAAATGTGTGATGGCTAGAATGGTTTTTCATTCAATATGGTAACTAAATAAAATAACTACCTAAATAATTATTGGTGAATGGGAAAGAATAATTTGATTTAATTAATTAATAAAAGTGGATCTATGGTTGGATTTCAGGGATTATTTTATGGTTATTATCTTCACTGTGTGCACCTCTAGGAAAAAATATTGTTGTGGATATATGTTCATGTTTTTCTGTGAATCACTTAAATGACACTCCCATAAGTTGAGTAAATGGTAAAAATTCTAAATATTTTGTTTCCAGAAATTTTACCCGACATCTAGGTTGGTAATGGAAATAGTGTAATCCCTTCTCACCTCCACTCATCCATAAAAAGTCAATCATACAAGGTTTTTAGGTTCTATGTTGTACATGGTGAAGATAATCCAAGGTGTGTGAGTAGAATGTGGTACTTAGTGAAGATAAAAAAAGATGTGGGAGCGAAATGTGTGATTTCGTGTCGAACATATACGATGTGGATAGGGAATGTGAGACATAATGGAGGTCATTTTTTGTTGTATGGTAGGAGGTTGATATCCTTTATGTTTTCCATAACATACTATTAATGACAAAGTTTTATAGATATTCACTAGTACCAACACAATATGTAATACTATGACATAGGTTTGGGTAGGTTATACTACTATTTGGCCCCCATAATATATTGAAGCAAAAACAACACATGACATTTGAATTTTATTTTTGGGGGAAAAACCCAATGAAGAAGTTGTTGTGGGATGCCTTTGATTATACCATTTTTGTATTATATTCATAAATTGTGAAATACTTAATGGGTGAGGATATAATTAGGTAGTTTACTTAATATGTCTATGTTGGTTTAACTAAATATTAATTTGAGCATTCGTTTTTTTATCACATTTGTATGAGAGAAACTCGGAAGGATTCTACTAAGTATACTTGTTATTCTCATTCTGTATGTATATAATCCAATTTTAAGGTGATCAATCTTAATTTTAACACCAAGTTATAATGTAATATCTTAGAGTTGTGAGTTACTGTTGAATCTACTTACTAAGAGTTATTTGGGAGTATTATTAATAATATTTATTCTATATCAGGCATCATTCATTGTTATACTTTATTATATGAGATATTGAATTATTTATATGATGCGATTTTGATCAGAGGTTTTTTCCTTGTCTCTAAAATCAAGATCTCATATAATAAATTAAAAAATTCATGATGCTAGATAAAAAATAAATATCCAAAATAAAACATCAAAAAAACTCATAAGTAGCAACTCCAATATAAACTCGCCACTGAATTCTATATTCATCTCATTCACCAAAGACCTCCCAATCAAAATAAATATTATATATAGAAAGGGTGAGAATAACATGTATACTCAATAGAATCCTTATAAGGACCTATTTCGAAAATGGAATAAAAAATAGTAATGATCTTGTAAATAAAAAATAAAACCATTATGTACCAATTTGGACAACTATTGAATCTATGTATCACTAAAGTCCACCCACCATGTATTGTACATAATGTATGAATACAATATCAGATGAATATAACAAATTAATTCATGAAAATAGTTCCCCATTGGTTTTTCACTATCATACCCCAAACATCAAAAATATTATGATTTTATCTATTCTATATATGATGTGACTTCAACTAAAAACCTACCAACCACATCCAATACTAATTCATAACATCTCATGTTGGAATTAGTGAATATCCACATTACTTCAACCATAATAGTAAGATATACTAACCATGAAGTAAATAATACCCATTACATCCTCCTACCATAAATGACCCATACAATATACCACATTTCAATTTCACACCTTCCACAGTCTACTCTAAGTACTACATGGCACTCACAAATTACATGATCTACATCAGGTTTTACATAAAACTCTCACACCTTACATGATGTACCATAAAAATATGAGAATATGGGAGGGGAAATCGATTATTCTCCTTTTTCAACCTAGATGTTTGGAAAAAAATTGGAACAAAAAAAATTTATGTCATTATAATGAAATCAATGCAAATGTGATGTACTTATAAATCATAAGAAATATACCAAAATATAGTCATAGAGAATTCTCGTCCTAGGGGTGCATAGAAACAAACTTATTTCACCATTAATCATTTTTAACTACCCCTATAATAGAAAAAAAATATGATAACCACACATAAACATCCATAACAAACTATGATTCCAAATTTATCAATTCAATCAATTAGTTTCATATCTACTATTCACTAACGAGTATTTGATTCATTTTTTCATTTATTAATTATTTAAGGAGTAACTATTCTAGTCATCAACCACATTTATTCAAATAATCTTAACAATCCAAAATTATATTTTTTATCGACATTCTATTTTTCCTCATTTATTTAATTTCATTTCATGTCATGCCTTTGACTATCACTAATAAAATTAGGAATTATCCAAACATATCCACAATATCCATCCAGCAAAGTTTCGTTTGTCACAACTAAAACTACAACACATTAAAAAACAATCATATTTTTAGTCATATATAATACATTAGCCAAAATCTACATCATTCATGTCCTGATTAATCAAACAATCAATTTAATTATAAACAACAATTATTATTCACTTATACAAGTTTATTAAATCATTAAAATGCAAAAACAAGTATCCTTTTGTTGATACATATTTACAATAGTTAATTAGATAATATTAACTACATTTTCATAAAACAAAAATATAAATTGAGTTCACCTCACCCCATTCTTATAATATTATTCATGTTTTCATGCCTGATAATTAGATATAAAATAGATTAGTAAAATAGGTAAATTTTATTTGATGAACTTCTCATTATTTCTCTTATAATCCCAATAATTTAACTACATTAATATATTTCTATACTCAACACATTTTAATTTTATGGTTAAAAATAATTCGTATCCATTTTCATGTATAAGATTTCATTAAAGTAATCTAAATAAAAATCTAAAATAGGAACCTAATAGCATGATTTCAATTTATAGGATGATAAATAAATTTTATATAATATGAAATATATTATATGGTTCATATTGTTTTGGGGTATCATTTTGAATTATTAAATGACGAAAAAAATGTTGAATAAAAATTGAAACTAAAAGATGAATTGTGATCTATAATGTTGTAAAAAACAAGATAAATAGTAAGGGGATATAATAAAATATAAGGAATTAATTATAAAAATCCACACCATTTATTATTGAAAATTATATTTATTTTTTCATGTCATAATTTTTTTTACCATTTTCAATATGATTAATTACTAAAAGAGGTAAATATCATTTGTATCATAAGACTAATAAATCCATTTACTAGTTAACAAAATGCTTGAAATTACTTTTACATGGGTTTATTTAATTTTTTTATACATTCAAACCCATTTTTATAAATTTGTAGAGTACCTCAAAGGGGATTTATTAATAATATATATAAATTTTCACTTTTTTATCATATTAAAATTGAATATTAATGATCACATGTTAATTTTTTTTATTATAATTAACAATTTGTTGAGAATTAATGAAGGATTATTTAAATATAATTAGTGACTATTATAAATTTCAATATCTTTTTACTCCTATATTTACACTAACTATGCATCAATTTTATACACATATCATTAATTTTAAGATTTATTTATTTAAATATGTTGTTTTTATATAAGGGAATTAGTGTGTGTAAAAAACATCTAAAAATGGATAAATTCCGAAGATGGATCTAATAAAAGGATAAGATTATTAAAGAATAAGTAATAATATTTATTCATTAGAATTTACCTATAATTCTAATATGTTTCATATCAATTAAAATACCATAAATATCATAAACATAGAAGGGATAGAACAATCTTTGAAAGGAAATCACAGTTTAGAATGGATCAAAAAACCCTAAAACATATACCCATCCCTATAGAACAATCATTAGTGAATATTCTATAAACGCAAATTATCTAGGTATTTTAAAAAGGAAATTAAGCAAAAAAAATAAAGAAAATATGTTGAAATTGGAAAAATTAAGGGTACGATATGTGAAATTCGATGACATAAAATATATAATTATAATTTCAGTTGTTTATTTTTTTTTAATTTAAATAATTTCCAAAAAATAAAGAACATAATAATTTGGTTTATCCCTGAAAATACATTTTAATAATGTTTCTTATTCCTAAGAGTGATAATGCTACCCTTGATAGATGGTAGAAGAAGCAACTATAGTAAGAAAATTCCAATTTTTTCACCTCATAGATAGTTTCCCATAAAATGGGTCTTTCTAGAGTTACCCCAGGAATATCCTTGACAATATATACCTTACATGAATTTTAATTCTACACTATTATTCCTATTAATTAATATTAACTGTTCATAACTATTTATTAGTTTATTTTTAAATTATTACATAAAATTTATTATCCAAAAATCACAATAAAAAATTATAAATATAATATGAAATACTCTATTAATATATAAAAGGATATAATCATGAAAAATAAAAAAATAGTACATGATAAAATGTTTTTAAAATATTAAAAGTTTTTCATATGAATTTCAAACTATGGGAACTAAATAAAAGGCAGTGATTTTCATTATTAAAAATTGGAAAAAATAAAATAATAAAAAATTAAAAAATCATATAAGCAATTATTAAAAATATTAAATGACATAAATAAATTATAAATTGTTATATAAATAATTTTTCTCTATATAATTAATCGAAAACACCTGAGAAGCACCTTAACATGTGTCAACTAACCAAAATCAAAACACATCAAGCCCCATAAATAAAGACTCAATGGGATCCAAACCCATTCGTTAGACGTGAATCATAGCCATTGCAGTATTGTTGGGTTTTAGAGGGGATGACATTTATCTAAACACAATGGAATACATCAACTAAAAAACCATGTCATAAGATCTATCTATTAATTTGAACTGAATAAAATATATTAAGAACAAAGAACTTTTGATCTAATGATCAAGATGTCCAACATTTTTCACATGATGTTGATAAAGACCATAAAAATCATCCAATAAACTACTTTGAGGGTATCCATGAGCTATGTGAACCTCCAAATTCTTTAGAAGGGTATTATCATCCTCATAGTCTACTAAAACCTTTGGGTTTGAGCGAGATGGGGAATAGAGATAGAAATTTGGAATAAGAAATATCAACTCTTTCAGATCCACCCCAAAATCAAAAAATAAGAACTTATTTATATATATATATTCATACCAACTATATTAATGAGACATTTCATTACACATTTCATAACATCTCATCATTATGATTCATTATCTAATTTTTGAATAATGGATTTATTCATTCAAACTCCCCAAACCACTATTCAATGATAATGAAAATAAATATGATAGCCAATAATGGGAGAAACAATGATTGAAATGCATTATTATGTTACCCATGCATTATCATGAACCAAACCCTGATGCAATGACACTCACAACATCATGGTTCATACTTACATAGACCATGATGTGGTTAAGACCACCATGTTGTGGATTTTAATTTTTTGTTTTTTAGATAAATACCCCCACTTTCACTATGTCCTTGTACACTACTACATATATGGAATTTAATAGAGCTGTAAATATCCTTTATCAACACTAAAAAATAATTCATATTTTAATCACCTTAAAAAAGAAACATCTTTTATCAATGCTAAAAAATTGTGTGGATAAAAGTTACCTTTATTAATGCTAAAAAATAAATGATAAACCAAGTACATTATTAGTGATAATTTAGCACTGTTAAGGGGTCCCTTTATTGGTTTTTTATAACACTAATAAAGGTAATATTTTCAATATTCTTTTAGGACTGATAAAGATAAATTTTATCAAGGAAATTTCTATTGTTAATAAAATCCAAATTACAGCAGTGTTCTAGTAAAACTACATCATGCTATAGAAGAAAATAGGGAATTTAATTTCAATTAAATTAATATCACAATAAAAATAAATACAAAATAAATAATATCATTTAAATAATTTGTATGTAAAATTAAATTGGTATATTCAATTTATCAAAAACACCAAATAATTAAAAAACATTAATGTTTCATGGTCTTAGTATACAAACCCACTCTAAAATAAGCTTGATCATGGTACATTTTTATAAAAACCCACCATAGCGCAATAAAAAGAGTTTACCAATATATAAATTCCATTATTATTTTAGAAATACTATAAATAAATAGATTAAAAATAAATATGAAACAATGAATCAATAAAATATCACAATTAAACTAAAAACATACACTTTGATTAATAATACATACACCCTGTAGAGACACATTATTTTCCCTGTAATACTTTGAAATATTTCCACAAATATTATTAGAGCCAGGAAATGAGACGGTGTGTGATTTAGAGGCATGATGTTCCTAGAACTAATTTTATAAAAATAAAAAATCCATTTTATATTAGGTGATCAATGTTTCATAAATAAAATGGGATTACTAATAAATGAAATCTTGATTCATAAATATGATACCTTGGTTGATTTCATAACATGATGATTACCCTAGGTACTACCTAAAATAGTACATCACATGGTGTTTGGATATCATGACCATTGGAAGGTGTGTTTAGTTGGAATAAATAAATATATTTATTTATTGTAAATAATTAAAATTATCACGTTTAACTATAAATACTTCTTTATGGTAGGATCTCTAGGGTTATCCACATAACCTTGGGATCATTACATAGAAATTTTCTTCTTCCTCTCACTGTTGAATCAAAATATGATGATGGTGAAACTCTTGATCGAGGATGATCAACATATAACAAACACAACAAATTCTTCCATTCATTGGTGAGCATGTTCATCAATGATGAATGATCCAACTCCTGGTAGGAACCGTCATTTGTGGATCCTACCCGGTTTAAGTAATCTATTGAGAATGATCACTATATCATCGTGGATCTTCACCAATTCCAGTATTTTCATATGCCCATATACATGATTAATTTGATTATACTTTTTTTAATCATATATACCACTATGTGAGTTTATTTTCTAATAATGTTTGCAAAACATCTCTTCACATTTTTTATGATTTTCACCATTTTATACTTCACATCCTTCACCATTTGTCTATGAGACCATAGATCAACATTTATGGCTGGTACCAACCCTAATCAAACCCTTGGATTCACGATGAAATCACATGAAAAAAACTAGATTTCTGATACAGGGGTGGAAATATAGTATTCTAGGTTTGTTGGTGATAAATATCATTATTGGAATCCAAACTGGAGGATGGTGCAGCATAGGATGCACATGTAGTGTGTGAGAGAATCGACAAACTACATGGAAATCTATTTCTAGCTAATGGATGGATGAAAATGACAAATCGATGTTGCTTCCTTCCATTTAGGGTGGCAAGGAGGATAGATTCGAAGAGGTGGGGATAGATCTGGATGCAAGATAATATATATGAATTTATGTAAATATCCCATCTACATATCATATGGATCAAAGAACACATGACATGTCGGGCCCTAGTTGTGGAAACGTGGGTTTTGGGATGAATAATATATAACTCTCCATTTGGGATCCCCCCACACTATGTCGTATGGTGTTTTCTTCCTAGTGTGTATACACAGGCACAGTTGGGAACATGTCATGTGCCGAAGTACACAGACTCATGCTAGATACTCATACACAACCTAGGAACACAACCAGGACCCTGAGTAGCTTGGACACGCCATGTATACCTATATGGGAATTGATCCATGTACTGAAAGGGACATGAATAGGGGGTGGAGAGGGACCAAATTCCATGTGAGTCCCCTCAGACATCATGTACCCCTTCTTACCTTTTGAGAAAACATAAATATCTCTTATCTCCTTCGATTGGATTTTATTTTTTCCCATGAGTAGCATATCATGTATTTGTTTCCATGTCAAACATGATGGTGTTATCCTTATAGGCTTTTGAGATATTATCCATGATTTTCTAGGAATTATGCTTATTTAGGCGATGCTCGATGATGGCAATGATAATGTAGGATCACCAGGGAATATAGAGTGGCACCCACCTACTAGGATCGGGAACGGGTCTTTTATCTATCAGTGAGTGGAAACCTTATACTATGTAGGGAATGGGTCCTCTATCAACTATTAAGGTGGAACCCTCTAGTTGGTCAGGTCATGGATCCTCTTCAAATCCATTGAGTGGTACCCTCCTGCCGAGTCAGGGTACGGGTCCTCGACTACTAGAGTTGCACCCTGCAGCTATGCTAGGCATGGGTCCTCTATCTAATATTAGAGTGGAACCCTCCTACAAAATTATAGTATTTTTACTTGAATGTTAGAGTTGAACCATCTAGATAGATTGTCCGTGGGCCCTCTACTGATTACTTGGATGGTACCCTACAACGATGTTAGGACATGGGTCACCAACCATCAGAGTGGCACCCTTCTTTTAGTCAAAGAATGGGACCTCTATTGATTATTGAGTGGAATCCTTCTATTATACAAGTGAATGGGAATTCTACGTTGATATTGTTCCCTTAGACTATTTGTAACAATGGTGAGGTTTGGGTTGACTTGGATGATTACTGTTGGTAGAAACACAGGATGTTGGGCATCATTAATGATATACTGGAACTGTTAGCACTCTTTACATGGGATGGATTGTGAGATGGAGATCCCCTTCTCTCTCATTTGGGTTTCTTTGTCTTGAGACTATATATATGTATATATGTATATATACATATGTGTATATATATATATACATATATATACATATATATCCTTCTTATTTAATTTTTTTACTCTCTTTTTTTGGTTGGAGCTACCTATCTTGCAATTTTTATCATGCCTCTTATTAATCCCCCTTCATATTTCAAGGAATCCTATTAGATATGTATATAATCAAAACCTACATTGACTTTTACTATACATGTAGTGTCTTAAGATGACAACATTTAGGTTAGTGGGACTATAGAGGAGCTTAGGGATACCTGGTGTATTTGGCCACATATGGTGGTTAGAGGATGGAGATCAGGGCATGGTCTCTCTCAGTATTCAACTTTTCCAGTTTTGTTAGTTTGGGACAACATTTTTATTGGGAATGTATTTTTTTCATTTATGTTTTAGTTTTTAATATCATACTCTTGTACACCCTAGAAGTTTTCATATGGACAGTTATATTATAGATATTGCAATTTTTTATGTTTATTGTTCAGTGCTTATTTATTGATATGATTGTGTGTGTGTTTTTTAGGTACATTAGGCGATGTCCTCCCATGTTAGATATGCATTTTGATGCTTGTCTCTATTACATGGCCTATGGAGGTGGGCATGGGGTAGTTGTGCATCAAGATCTGTTGGGTCGGGTCATGATAGATAATCATTCTTATTCTAAAAATATATCAATATGGAAATGTTTTCAAGGTTAAAAACATAACTCTAGGATAATTTTTCACTTATTTCCATCCTCTTCTGGTTTTTGAATCAAAATCTACAAAAAACAGAACTTCGAATCGATGCAGATAAATGTATCGTTATAATAACGAATTCTTCCTCTCAATGGAGAGTGAATTCTTAAAAGAATAATGATCCATTATCTAGGTAGGACTCTTAATTTTTGGATTCAATCTCATCTGATTGAACTATTGATAAATATCTCCATCTCATCTTGTATATATTCCAATTGTATCCCTTAAGTGCACTCATGTACATCTATAATTCTAATATTCTTTGGTTTTATCAACTTGGATGTCCCTTCTTGATTTTATTGGAAAATAATTCTTTCCCAATGGCTATTTACCATTTTTTGTGATTTTATCCCTTTCATTCTTCACATCCTTTGACATTTTTCAATGGATCCATGGATCGATGTTGTGGGGTTGTACCAAGACTGATCAAACCACCAGATTTGTAGCGGAATAATGTATGAAAATTAAAACAATGAATTAAGTGTGGAGACATTGAATTTTCAGGTTACAGATGATTGATTTTATGATTAGAATCCAAAATAGATATTTTCAAGGAACAAAATACCTGTGTGGTGCATGCGAGAATCAATAGTCCAGAAAAAAATCAATTTCTTGAAACTGTATTTGCATAATTGATGAATCGAGGTCTTTAAAATTGATTTTAGGAAGCGAGGATTAAATTTACCCATGCTTAAAATTCATGGATTTTACATCCTTTTAGATAAATATTCATTGCATTACAAAAGTACATTCCCTTAGACTATAATACTTTAGTGTCTTTAGAAACATGAAACACATTATTTTAATTTATAGAAATATTTTCAAGAGCTATTGAAGAAACTCTTCCCTTTTGATACTCATACTTAAACAATTATTCATAACTTGTGGAATGGAAACATAATAAAGGGGTGATCTTTGATGGTCAGTATGGGTAAACAATGAGATATGTAAGCATACTAATGTTCTTAAGAGTCTGAGAACATTTTAATTACATTTGAAGATCATACCATGCATATTAAAGATCATATACACATGTCAAATCATAAATATTGTATGATCATAATATTTGAATCATAATGTAATCAAGAGAATAATCCATTAGATCATAAAATAGTAATAGGACATGGAATTGTGGTTTACACATAAGCATGTAATATATTTCCGTATAAGAAAAGGCTCATCTCGACATCATATCAGGGAACATCAGGGGGGGTTTCACCTGCTAAGAATAACATGCCACAATCCCTAGTCACAATTCTTTATTTATAGTGGATCAGGTTAAACCTTATTCTCATAGTGGATTAGGTTTCCCCTTCTTCCGATAGTGAATCAGGTTTCCCCTTATTCCTATAGTGGATCAATCCCATCTACTTTTTTCTCATTAATATATCATAAGGTATAAATATTTACTCAATTAATTGTAGGTATATATAGGTCCCACCCATCAAAAAATGAAATCATACATATGTGTGCCACAAGATAATAAAAAATTCATCATATTATAACATATAAAAATAGATAGGTTTCATAAACATCATATTATACCTCATGAAAGGAAATTTTTGTCATAAACATGTCATCATAACATAACCTATGAAAAATATACATGTTTCATAATCATAAAACAATTTTTTAAAAGAACTAAGTTACCTAGGACTTTTATCATGGTATAATCCATGGATGAGAAACAGGTTTCATAAACAACTTTTCATCTTAAGAATAAACCATTAAAAGAATGAATAAGAGTTGTGGCCTTGGTTCAATTCTCTAGTAAATAATAAAGTATTTAAAAGGATATCATCTTAGATAGAGAAATATTTTCAAAGATTTCTTGGAACATTCCATAAGGAAAATAACTTTTATTTGAAAATAATTTACATATACAAAATTCAAAAATACTTTTCTTATAATGTAATCTTTGAAATTTTATCTAAAACATTTCATAAGGAAAAGATATTTTCCTCATTGAAAAATTATTTTTTACACATTAATCATTTTGAAAATATTTTAATTTGAATACATTTTTATAAATAGTGAATTTAAATAATTTTAGGAAAAAAATTATATAAAAATAACCCTATAAACATGAAAAGGAAACACCAAGTAAATGATGTTCATAATGGTGGGTAGGTCTGTACATGTTGAACATTCCTCTTTCATCATAATTTTTTTTAGAAAAGTGCCATGATGGGAAAAAATGGAAGATTAATTAAACACCAGTTTTTTTAAAAATGGTAAATCATGGGTAAAAATATCTTTTAAAAACCATAGCTTACTAGTAACAAAAATTTAATCATTTTTATAAAACAATGTTTTTTTAAAAAAATATTTCCGACCTAATAGATAAATAAAGTTGGGTTTTCTTAAAAACACTTTATTAATCATATTTAGTACCAAAGAGTGAAAAATGGTTCCATTACAGGATTATATCATGAATATACATAAGAGAAGAAACAAAATCAGAGATACTGAGAGATGGATCATAATATTTCATCAAAGGAAACATACTCAAAATTAATCCTGATAAATGATGAGATCGTATCAATAAACTCTTACCACTTTGCTGACATTCGATCAAAATATCCAAAAATAAATAACATTACATGAAGCGTAAAATAAAATAAAATAACTATTATTCATAATATAACATGTAAAATGGTGGTATATACACCTTATAATAAAATTTAGGTGTATAACAAAACATATGTCCCAAAGAAAGAAAATTGAGTGAAAATTGCCATACTAATTTTGTAGCCTTTCAACCGTACAACCCCATGAAAGAGATATTATCAGATGGATATTTAATTAAAAATATATTTAATTATATGTATCATATAATAAATTCAATGGAATTATATACCCGACAAATAAATACATAATTTGTTATTATAGCATAATTCTCACAGAAATACAATTGAGACTTGAAATCCCCTTACAACTTGAGTAATATTTAAATAATGACATAATGAAATAATGACATAAATTTAAACTTTTAATATCATGAAATAAATTTAATTCTTGATATAGAATTTCATAGGTCAGTTTATACACCACAAAATAATAATTAATGGTTAATATATCATATATCTCAAAGAAATTAAAGTGAGAAGAGAAAACTCATACCTCATGTATTAACTCTCTTTGTACTCATTAAAAACCCATGTATAATTAAATATAAGTTTATTTTAAATATATTAAAGAACCATATTTTTATATAATATCATATATGGTTCACTTATGACTTTATATTACCTTTTTATTAACACTTCCATGCAAAATTTATGTTTCGGGTAATAACCACTTTGTTTTTCATACATGTTTTTAGTTTTTATTATTTTTTATCAAACATAGATCATGATTTGTGTATTTATAGAATGTAAAAAATGATATAAATTTCATATATCTTCAGTATCTAATATTTATAATAATATATATATATATATATATATATATATATATTGTTAATAGAATACACCATTCACGGAGATGGTAAGTCGTACATATGCATGAATGTTGTTTCTGTTTTCCTGTCATATTAAAATAGAGAAATTAAAATCATATATATTTTATAATTATAGTAGAATCAAATTTTCATATTTAATTAATATTTTTATTAAATGAATCGTTAATACATTCCATGTAAAGCTTGAACGAATCACATCACTAGGAGGAGGCAGTAGTCCACACATCCACAAATGATGTTATCATATTCTCTAAAAATAAAAATCATGAAGTTATGTGTTATATATTAATTAAATAAGTATAAATACATCATAAATATCATATATATCATATACAAATAATAATTATTTCATTTTTTCCAACTATAATATGTTGTAATTGAAGAAGGAATGACATTTATTCGTGTGATGGTAGTCAGCGGTACACGAGAACAATGATTGTGTATCTCATTTTATATAATTTTCTGTGATTGTAGATCATATAATTCAAATAAAAAATAATATTTTAATTAAGATGCATAGGATATTATATAATAATGGAATAAGAATAATTGAATGGGTGTATAAATAAATAAAACAAAAGTTCTTGTTAAAGGGAATTAGCTCTTCTATGAGTAATTCCTTTTAGTTTCCACCAATGAACTAATTTGGTTTGATTTATGACCAAATTGAGGCATCAATAATGAGAGGTGGGGATTTCAGAGAATATTTCATCAGGGATTAGAAGATCTTAATGGGTTGATAGGTGTGAATAAGTGAGGGGGATGAGCACCCTATTATTGTGGAAGAGGAGTGCAATTCTTGTAAACCTAAAAAGTTAAACACTATTAATAGTTCTACCTTAAATAATGTTCCTATAATAATGGTATATTTTATAAAAAATGGATTGTATGGTCTAAATATGGAAATAAATTGATTTTGGAAATGAATCTTGGTTATTTGGCTCCTTATGTAAAATTTTATCCACTATGTAAACTCATTTTAACCTTAATTGGTGTATTGATTTTAATTACTTTCACTAATATTTTTAGCAGGAAACTATGTTTACCTTACTAGAAATTATAAATTAGGATAATTCCAAATATGGAATCAATGTTTTGTTAAATTATAATCACTTAAGTTGCAGAAATTAATTTTAAATTAATCCCGCAGATGGGATGAAATGACATGTTTCTAAATGAAGATGTTCAAAAGTTTGAAATGTTATTATATCCAATTTCAATACAAAATTGATTCAAATAAACAAAATTCTGTTAATATAAATATAATTTATGTAAAAATACTTTAAATCAAATTTAAAATATAATTTATCTAAAAAATTAGATGAAAATTCAATTTTCAAAAAAAAAATCGGTGTTTTTACTATTTATTAAAAGATGAAACATCTCAAAAAAATAACAAAATTTCACCAAAAGTACATTTTTATATTTATATTTAATAAAATTAGTTTATATTTTTAAATAAATATCATAAAAATTTCAAAAATAATATTTAAAATATGTGCTCTATTTAAAGGAGGTAAATTACTAATTTTGAAAAAATATAAATCTTTATTCATAAAACTTTATGTATTCTAATTTTATGCCAATAAAATCTATTGAATTACTTAAAAAATATTCAATTGAATATATAATATAAAAATTTTATTAAAAAATCATAAAAATGTTATTTATAATTTAATTATATAAAACATGTTTGTACATATGAAAATAGTTTTTTTTGAAAAGCAATTTTATTTATTTTTAAATAGTTCTTTATTTAATTTATAACTAATTTATAAGAATCAAATTAATTTTATATATATGTATAAGTAATATTTTTAAAATTTAGTTGATATTATTTTTAAATTTAATTCCAACAACAAGGTATTAACAATACTAATATTTTCATAACAATATTCATATTATATTTTTGTTTGGTAAAACTCATCCTTTCATGTAATGCAAGCTATCGAAGGAACTCAGAATTGTGTGTAACACTATCCAAATATATTTTACAATATGTTAATATATGTGTTATGTTTAGTGAAAGCTAACATGGTTTTGTGTGAAACAAAATCCAAACATAGTGCATTCACTTAACACAAGATATATTGAGTGCTGTGTGAAATGTATAATATTGAAAATATTAAATTAATTCAAAAAAATATTTCAGAAACTCTCACGGCGTTACATTATACTCCCTCCCATAAAATGAATTTATCTATTGAGTTTCTTATGAGTTAGATAAATTTTAAAACCTGAAAGATCTATTAAAATAAAACCACATCATAAAAATGAATACTAAAAATTACTTTAAAATGGAAATATGAAAAAATAACGGTTATCCAATGTTATATATAACTATGTTTTCATATATGAAAACATAGGTGGGATTCGAAAAATTGGAAATGGGATAAAACTGGAAATAATCATAGAGATTTATAAATATCACTGATCACATGAAAGTGGGTTATCTGGAGAAAGTTAACAATCAAAAAACCTTTAACTGAAGAAACAAGAAAGAGGTAATTGATTTCATAAAAATAATTATAATAGGAGAACATTTTATTTCATGACCATTTTCCTAAATTTGAATAATTTTTTCAGAAGAAGATATACTTAATTTCTTTCATTACCACTTTTAAGTAAAATCTCACCCTTTGGTTGTACAATGGTCAATTTACACTTCATCACTTATACTTAATTTCTTTCATTACCTCTTTTAAGTAAAATCTCACCCTTTGGTTGTACAATGGTCAATTTACACTTCATCACTTTCTCTAAGAATGGAAATTGACTATTTTTCATTCCTAAAGAACTAATAAAGCATTAGATCCATGATTAATCATACTATTTATCTTTAGTTATCATCATAAAAAATTGGTTAGAATATGTTATCTGATAAGCATAAATCCTTAGGTGGGGAGATAATACATTAATCTCACAAACTTCAACCAACGTTTAAAATAAACTTTCCATAAATGGTTAACCTTATAATCCTTATAAAAAATGAAAATCTAAAACATTATAAATAAGGTCACTTAATTTCTCAAAAATAGATTAGAATTTATCCCCAGTAAAACGTATATCTTATTTTTTACATACAAAAAATTTGAATACATTCATCATGTTTTATCATGAAACGTGGTAATAAACTTAATTACCATAAAAATTTATTAATAACATGAATTATTTATTATTCAAAATATTATTTTATATATACCATAAATCCAAAAAAAATTGTAAACATCATCAATGATAACATAGACCACTTTTTCAAAAAATATCCTTTATCAGTTATATTGTAATTAGTACTATCTATTTTAATTTATCCAAAACACTCATCACTTTATCCAAGAAAAACACGCTTTTATCACATCTTGAACACATAAATTATTAACGTCTCTTAATCAAAATATAACCTTCAAATTAAATCACTTTTTTATGTTTTCATCACCAATAAAATAGTCTTATAAATACATAATAAAAAACATATACTTATAATACTTATATATTTCATCATTCAAATAACATAATCATTCAATTATAGAATATAAATACTTCATTCATCCCACTTCCTTCTCAAAAAATTTAATAATCCTTTATTATATTTTTCCTTAATAACCCTTTTTAAAAATATGAAATATGAATCTCATCTAACAGTTTTTCAACATAAATTTAATCCTGATTCATATGTTTAATGTACACAATATTGTTATAAGAACCTATACCTTTCACATTTTATTCCCAATCTCTATATCTTTGGAAATAAAACTGATCCTCATACCACCTTCCTAATTCTCATCATGAGATTTCCATATAAGACATCTATTTGAATAAAGACCATAACTTCCACATTTGAAACATTATTTGTTAACCAAGTTACTTCTAGTTCCTTCCATTGACTGAAACAAGAAATCATAGTGTGAACAACACATATCATAGCGGAAAACCAAAAAATCATGAAAATCAAATATATAATGTATAAATCATGATAACAAATTATTTAATATCTGAAACCTCATGTGTTTTCTAGGTTATTCATATTCATAATCTATTTAAATCTGTCATTATCATTTATTATTAGTTTTTCAATTCCCAAAGCATATCCCCTTGGTGTTTCGAACAAGGTGTGCATGCAGGCTCATTTTCATGCCCTAGATCCCGATCAAGTCAAACTCAATATGGTGTTTTCAAGGTTTATACACCTATTTACATATTTTATATATCTTCACCCACTTATAATATATATACATTGATTTATTTATAGGAATCCATTCATTCTATCCCTTACCAAAATTCCAGGACATTTTCCTATACATTAACTCATTCATAAGCTTATACTTAGAGGCATCCATAAACAAATATTTAGAAACATCACTATGTATATCACTAAAGATTTATCATCATACCTTAAAAAGGTTGAATAATACTTTATTTTGATTCCATATATAGAGGATCAGGCTTAACCTACCTGGATATTACATCATGTTAGAAAAATATTCAGCACTTTAAAAAGTATATACCTGAGGATCATAATAGTTTAGAGTATTTGGAAACATGTAACACCCAATTCTAATTTGGTGAATTATCTTAAATATCCCCTTTAAAAATCTTCCCCATTATTACCCCTACTTAAAACATTTCTTCAAAACATGTGAACATCAAGCATAAGAAAGGGGTGAGCTCTGATGCTCATTAAGGGTAAAAAATGAGATATAGAAGCATAATAATGAGCTTAAGGGTTTAAAAACACGATAATAACATTAAAATATCATACACTACACATCAAAGTTCATATAAATGTGTCACAACATAAATATTAGAAGATCATAACACACGAATCATAATTCAATCAAGCTCATAATCCATGAGAGCATAACATTAGAATAATACATGGAATTTTTGAATACACATAAATATTTAATAACATTTATTTTAAGGAAATGTTAATTTATAAAAATTATGAGGGAATATCATTGGGGATGCACCTATTGGGTAGAATATACAACCATCCCCAGTCACCGTCCTTTCCTTGTAGTGTATCAAGTTACTTATTCTTCATAAAGTGGATCGGTTTTCCCCTTATTCCTATAGTGAATATAGTTTACCCTTATTCCAATAGTGGATCAAGCCTCTCAACTTGTTTCCCATCATTCTCTCATGAGATATAAATTTTTACCTAATACATTGAAGGGAGATATAAGTAACACCCCTTACATAATTAAATCATACATACATGTACCAAAAGATAATAAAACATTCATCATATTAGGACCCACAAAAGATATGGGTTACATAAACATCATATCAAAACCCATGAAATGAAATAGGTATCATAAACATGTCATCATATCAAAAACTGTGGAAAAGAAAATGGTTTCATAATCATTGAACAACCAGTGATAAGAAACAAGCATCATAAGCATTTTATCATGGTATAACCCATGGAAGAGAAATATTTTTCATAAATATATTTTCAACTTAATAATAAACCATTAAAATAATGAAAAATAATGGTGTTCGTAGATTATAACCCAAGTAAATCATGAACTATTTAAAAGGATTTCATCTTATATGGAGAATTATTTTGAAAGATTATATAGAACATTTATTATGTAAAGTAACTTTATTTGAAAATATCCATCACAAAATATTTATTAGAATCCTTTTATTATAAACAAATATTTCAAACATCCATTTAAAATATTTCTTGAGGAAAATATCTTTTCGTCTTTTGATAAATTATTTTTTATAACATAAAGTATTTGAAAACTATTTTTCTAAAAAACCACTTTAAAAACAATGAACTTATATAATATTTGGAAAAAAAACATTTCATTAAAAATATCCTTATAAAATTTAAAATTAATATTCATGGATATGATGGTCATGAGGGTGGGTAATTCTGTACATGTTGAACATTCTTTTTCCCCATAAAAAGTTTAGAAATGTTCTTTGATCGGAAAACAAAAGAAAGATTCATTTTAAATTTTTTTTAAAAAATAAAAAATATGGGTTAAATTTATTTTAAAAATTATAGGATAATAGTAACAAAAAGTAAAACATTTTTAAAAAAAATATTTTTTGAATAAAAGAGATTTCTGACCAAAGAGAGAAATATGTTCTGGTATTCTTACAAACAATTATTAATAATCATAAGTACTAATGAGTGTGAGAATGGTAAAATTAAATTATCATATAATTAATAAACATTGGAGAATAAAATTCATTATATTTATTGATATACGTTTCATAATATTTCATCAATCGAAACACACTCATAAAAACTCCCGATAAACGATGAGATTGTAGCAATATAAGCCACTTTGGTGAATTTGAATCAAAATAACCATCCAATAATAGAATTTCATGAGTCTTAAAATATCATTAAATTAATTATATTAATGATATAACTTGTAAAATGTAATTATATAATCCTCATAAAATAATTTTGGTGTATAACAAAACATGTGTCTCAAAGAAAGAAAATTGAGACAAAATTACCTTACCTATTTGGTAACCTCTGAACCATAAAACCACATAAAAGATATATAATAAAATGGATATGTAAATACCAATATATTTATGTATTATTATCATATAATAAATTCATGGGAATTTTATACACCACAAAAAAATTAACCAATGGTGATTATGGCATAAATCTCACAGAAAAACATGTGAGACTATAAATCATTTTACTACTATAGAAAAATTTGAATCCTGAGGTCTATGAAAGAATGGAATAAGTTGAAATATTAATATCATGAAATAAATTAATCTAATGATATAAAACATTATGTGGTACTATATATACCACACAACAAGAATAAGTGGTAACTATAGGATTTATCTCACTTAAATAAAAGTGAGATGAGAGAACTCTTACCTTTGGTCATGACTATCATCGTAATCATTAATAATTCCTATATAATAAATATAATTTTATTATATATATATTAATGAAAAATAATTTTTATCCAATACCATAAATTATCCACTTATAACTTTATATTACCATTTTATGAACAATTCCTTGTTAATATTTTTTCCAGTTAATAACTACTCTGTTTTCTGTACATGTTGTGACATGTTATTATCAGTCTTACTACATAGATCATGATTTCCTTATTTAAATAATGTAAACAATGATATAAATATCATATATATTCATTATGTATTTCTGTATAATAATCTATAAAATAATGATATTGGAAATGAAATACACAATTCTTGGAGACAGTATGTTGTACTTATTCATGAACATTGTTTCCATTATTTTATCGTATTGAAATAAAGAAAATTAAAATAAGATTATATTTGTATATATTATAATTAAATTATCTTTCTATATTAATATATAACACATATTTTTATTAAAAACATCCTTCATATATTCCATGTAAATCATCAACGAATCACATCTCTATAAGGATGCGTTAGTCCATGCGTCCACAAACAACATTATCATATTCCAAAAAAATAGAAATCATGAATGTATGTGTTATATAATAATTCCATAATCATAAAGAATTAATAAATATATTATATAACATATAAAAAAGTATCTAAATAATTATTACCAACATTAAGTGTTGGTTATAAAATAACGAACGACATTGGTTCGTGAGGTGGTAGTTAGTCATACACACAAACGATGATTATATATCCCATTTTATGGAAGTGTGTGTGAGTGTAGGTCATACCCATAAAATAAAAACAAATCACTATATTGGGGATAATTATTCTATTATATAATATTGTAATAATAATAATTGAAAGGGTGTATAAATATTTAAAATAAATGTTCTTGTTGAAAGATGTTACCTCTTCCTTAGGTAATTCCTTTTGGATTGCTCGAAAAAACTAAATTGGTTTGATTTATGCCAAAATTTAGGATTCATGGATGAGAGTTGTGAATTTTTTACCCAATTTAGGAATTTTTGGAGGATCTAAAGGGCTTGATAAGTGTTAATATGTTAGGGGGTGAGTTCTCTTTTATAGTCTATAAGGCATGTGATTCTTGTAAATATAAAAATATAAACACTTTTAAGATAACTCTCTTACATTATATGCCTCCAATAAAGATAAATGTTATAACCAATTTAGTGTCTGGTAGAAATAGGGCCTGAAAATGGTTTTTAGACATTGTTATATGTTATTTTTATCCTCATGTTAATGTTTAACCACTAAGTAAACTTTTTATACCATATTCACTGTAATTAATTTTAATTACATCCACTGATATTTTTGGTCAAGAATTATGTTGAACTTACTATAAATTATAAATTATTCTGATTCCAAATATGGAAATAGTTTTTAAAAATTATAATCACAGAAATTTTGAAAATTGATTGAAATTTAACCCCGTATATGGTATGAAACAATGGGTTTTTAAAGTGAATATGTTCAAAAGATTGTAATGTTTTTATATCCAATTTCACTATGAAATTTTTTTCCAATGATCATAATTATATTAATATATATATATATATATATATATTTGATCTAATTTTAAACTAATTTAAAATAAAATCTGACTATATATATAAATTATATGAAAATATAGTTTTCAATTAAAATTCAGTATTTTCACTATTCATCAAAAAATGAAACATCTCAGAAAAATACTAAAAATTCACCCAATGTAATCTTGAAATTTAAATTTTAAAAAGGAAGTATATTTTGTCAAATGAAAATTATAAAATTTTCAAAAATTATATTTAAAATATGTGTTCCATTAAAAAACGGTAAAATTACCTTTTAGAAAAAAAATTATACATTTATTCATAAAATCACATTATATCTTCTATTATAAAATAAAATATATTAGATGGGTGTAGAAATATTTTATTGAATGCATAATATATAAATTTTATTAAAAACATTCACCAAATTGGTTTTTATAATTTATTGAGATAAATCATGTTTGGACATAGAAAAATAGTTTTCTTAAAAAATTATTTTTTTCACAAATAGTTATTAATTGCATTTATATCAAATTAATAATCAATGTATTAATTTTAAAAAAATGTGTAAATAATATTTTCAATATTTAGTTAGTCTTATTCTTATCTTCCATTCCAACAGCAAGGTGGTAACTGTAATAATATTTTAAGAACAATATTAATAGTATATTATAGTTTGCTAAAACTTCGCCTTACATGTATCACAAGCTATCAAAGGAACTAAGTACTATATGTAACAAAAAGCTACCATATTGAATGAGAATCAAATGTGATTGTTCTATGTATTGCAAGCTTAACATGTTGTTTCATAAAAAACAATAGAGACTTAGTGGTTTCATATAACACAAGATATATTCATTGTTGCGTGAAATGAAGGATCTTGAAATAATTAAATTAATTTGAAAAAATATCTAAAAAAATCATAGGGTGTTAGAATGAGTCTATATTCTAATAGGTGGTGACATATATGGACACATGAGGATAGATCAAAATTTCTCTAAAAATCCCAACTGTACGCCATATAGCTCGAAGCACACATGGAATATTAGGCCCTGGCAGTAGCGGATAGGGTTTTAGGATGATTAAAGTATCAAATTCCATTTGGGATCCCCATATTATAAGTGGTATATTTATGGTGACCAAGAATCTACTATGGGAGTACACGTGCATGGGAACATCCAGGCACATGTTGTGTGCTGAAGTACACGGACACACAATAATTACACCAACATGGCCAGAGAGCACGTGAAGGACACCATGTGCCTTATACATTCTTTATATACCCTTTACATTAAGTGTATCCCAACATGTATTTCATTTCATGAACTGAAAGGGACACATCTATGAGACAGAGTATGACCACATGTTGTGTGAGTCTCCTCACACGTTGTGTACCCCTTCTTTCTATTTTAGTAGACTTTAATCTCCCATAGTTCCTTTGTTTGGACTTAGATTTTGGACCCTGAGTATTCTATGCTGAGTGATTTTCCTCAAAGAATTATATGGTGGCCTCTACAGTAGATTTTTGAGATATTGTGTGACATATTAAAGAGGTGTCCCATATTTAGGCAATACTCGACAATTTCAGTGATCAGACAGGATCACTAGGGTCTATAGCATTGAACCCTCATACTGAGATTGGGAATGGGTTCTCTTCATATCTTATATTCACACTCTTTTACTGATCATGGATTGTATCCTCTATTATTTTTAGATTCGAACCCTTCAGCTATGCTGGGCGTGGGTTCTCTACATATATGCTATTTAGAACCCTCTTACAGAGTCTGGGTAAGGGTCCTCCACTACTAGAGTTGAACCCTTCCTATTTGGTTGGGCATGGGTCCTCTATCTACTATCATAGTGGAACCCTCCTTTGGAATCATGGTATTTTCCTTCAACAGTTAGAGTTTTACCCTCTTTCAAGATTTGGAATGGGTCTTCTATCGACAACTAGATTGGAACCCTCTTGTGGAGTTGGGGGATGTTTCCAAAGCCATCATAGTGGCACCCTCAAGCTAGGTAAGTCATGGGTC